>JAPWDP010000008.1:0-600000 GCA_028827885.1 Penicillium sp. IBT 31633x
AGATATCGACCTCCAGTGCGCAATTGCTTTGTTTTTGTAATGCTAGGTAGTCAAGTATGTCCTGTGGTTGGATTGAACGGTCATGCCAACGATGATCTAGGTTGCTCAGTTCAAGATAATCCGGTACCGGTCCACGGAACCGGACTTTACTGCAGCTCATGAGTGCACATCCGTACAAATTGTAATCGCACATCCATTGCGGGATGTATTGCACATGTGCCTCGTATGGTTGAAGAGGGCGTTTCATCACAGCTCCCTGGTGCAGAAGATCGACCAGACGTGGTATGAAAAGGGTTTAGTAGATAAATTTTGAAAAAGAACCGCCATCCTACATGGTACCCGTAGAATGGAACTCCTTTCACCAAACTGATGTGTGCCACAAACGCCGTCCTTCTATCGTATGCATTTCGGCGAAAACTGACTGCCAGAGCATGATCGATTGAAAGATGAAGAGTTCTTATTGCTGTGTTCACTACAATTTTGGTGAGTTGACACATCAAGTCATCGATATCATCATGACCAACCTTCTTCTGGCGCCAAGGACCCGTTGTATTCAATATAGAGATATGGAAATGCGCCATGAACATGTGCACATACTTTTTGGCCAGTCTCGGTGGCTCCAAATATTCGAATCACAGGCACCTTGGGCCTAAAATCTTTCTCGGAGACTCCATCACGAAAAGGCAGCGGAGGATCTAACTCCGACGCGGTCGCCTGATAATGATCGATACAGTTGAGGCGCACCCGAAATGGCTCCATCTCTTTGGTGTGTGGTAACCAGAGGCCACAGCGACATTGCGAAGAACAGATGGTTCGAGGCCCGATTATCGCATGGGTAGCTTTTCTGGCATCAATGTAAAGATAGTTGAGGAACGCGACCAAGGTATGCGCATCACTAACGCGAGATAACGCCTAATCACGTGCTGCGTATCAATTCTCCACCCGCCAAGTCCCAGACTATCGCAACTTCACTCATCTCCCATCTCATAACAGGAGAGAGCTGCAGGTGGCTTGATCTACTTCCCCGTTTACTTTTTCAAGGAAAATCTCCTATTCAAATCCAGTATCCGTTAAAACATTCGCCATGTCACGAAAGCCCGCGGACGTAGCGTCAAAAACGCCCAACGAGTACATTCCATCCTTCATCTCGAAAAAGCCATTCTACGTCGATGATGATACAAACAATGACTATCTCGAACATCAACGTCTCCAGAAAGCCACTCCCGATCAGTCAAAGTGGTACGACCGAGGAAAGCGTGCGGGTCCAGCAGCCACCAAATACCGCAAAGGCGCATGCGAAAACTGCGGCGCGATGACACACAAAAGCAAAGAGTGTTTGAGTCGACCCCGAAAGCAAGGTGCCAAATGGACCGGCAAAGATATCCAAGCGGATGAACTTGTCCAGAAAGTCGATATGGGGTGGGATGCCAAAAGAGATCGGTGGAATGGCTACGATGCTTCCGAATATCGCCAGGTCGTGCATGAATATGAAGAAATGGAGGCCCTCAAGCGAATGGCCAAGGATGATTCAGATCTCAAAAAATTCCAGGCTGGTGAAGATGGCGATGAGGCTCCTGACTCGGATATCCGCTATGCTGAAGAATCCGATATGGGACGACAACAGAGCACTGCAACCCGCAATCTCCGTATTCGAGAAGACACCGCTAAGTACCTTCTCAACTTGGACCTTGACTCTGCCAAATACGACCCGAAGACACGTCGAATGGTCGACATGGGCGCACAAGATGATCAGGCCGCTGCACTTGTCGCAGAGGAGAACTTCGTCCGCGCTTCAGGAGATGCTGCGGAGTTTGAGAAGGCCCAGAAATACGCGTGGGAGTCTCAAGAGAAGGGTCTCCCTCAACTTCACATTCAGGCCAACCCCACATCAGGAGAAATTATGAGAAAGAAGGAGCAAGAGGATACTGAGGCTAAGCGCCAAGCGCATCGCAAAGCTCTTCTGGAGAAATATGGCGGAGGAGAACACGCCCAGCCGAATGCACTGCGAGAGACGATGGTAGTTGAAAACGAGCGATTCGTCGAATATGACGAAAGCGGTGCCATCAAAGGCGCGCCCAAGAAGGCGACCAAATCCAAGTATCCCGAGGACGTGATGATCAACAATCACACCTCAGTCTTCGGAAGCTGGTGGCACGATTTCAAATGGGGATATGCATGCTGTTATTCCACCGTCAAGAACAGCTACTGCACAGGAGAAGACGGGAGGAGGGCATTTGAGGAAGAGGGCAACATGCTGTTGATGGCCGGGCCAGGCAATTCCGAGGGAGAGGTGTCTGAACATGCTGAAAACGCGGGTCTCACTCACCACTCTGAGCAAGCCAGCAGCAGTAATCAAGAGCAGGATCCAAGTACCAGTGGCAAAAAGCGGACGCTGGAGGAATTGAAGTCTGGTATAACGGAGGAGGAACTTGAAACATACAAGCGAAGCAGGTTAGCTGCTGAGGATCCTATGGCGAAATTCATAGGGAAAGATTGATTTTGAGGATGTTTCCATATACTACTCGCATAGGCGTTCGGATGTACTAAAATACCCTTTTGATATGCTGTTCAAACAGTGGACAAATGCATAAACCAATGATATGTGTTTTACTCTTTTATTTAGCGTGGCTGAAAGGTCACGTATGGTCAAACTTGGATCAACATCAGAGATAAGATTTTGGATCATCCATGATACGGAGCAACCGAGTCAATGATTGGCTCACATCGTGAACAGCACCTTGGGGTAAACTAATATCACGTGATCTTGAAGGGCACAGACCAGCGCTTTCCGTTGAGGGTTAGTCGGTCACGGGATCTGGTCAAGCCCTGATAGATCCACGTGATTGACTAACGCACTCGCTTAGAGCACAATCGCCAGATCTTGGGCAAGTTTCGAGACGCTTAGCGACGACGACCCGACAACCAGCCCCTTCAACGGAATTGCCAGGTACGTTCGCATGCTGGTCCCGCCACGAGTGCTCACTTCACCCTTCCATCCGTCAATTTACTAACATCCCTCCTCGCCCACAGTTCCATAATTCAAGATGAGTACGTCCGATGCCGAAACATCGCACCGCGATCCTCCGCAACGTCGAATTACTTAAAACTAACAACGACCACAGCTAAGGGTACCTCGAGCTTCGGAAAGCGCCACAACAAGACGCACACTCTCTGCCGTCGTTGTGGTTAGTATTACACCTATTTTTCACGATCCCACCCATCCGACCTGCAATCGCAAATTTCTATATCGAAAGACGGAATAGGCGATTATGGCGAAGACAACCACACAACATGGCAAGGACAAGGGCTAACTGGTTATATTCGCGACTTTACAGGCAAGCGGTCTTTCCACATCCAGAAGTCGACCTGTGCCAACTGCGGCTACCCTGCTGCCAAGACCCGCAAGTGTACGCAAATATCCCTCCCGAGAGCATTGGTGACATGAGTTGTGGCCATGTGTTCAAACATGGGCACCGAGTTGAGAACTCTGGCTTACATGGATTTTTTTTCTACGAACAGTCAACTGGGGTGAGAAGGCCAAGCGCCGCAAGACCACCGGCTCCGGTCGCATGCGCTCCCTGCGTGATGTCCACCGCCGCTTCCTGAACGGCTTCCAGACCGGTACCCCCAAGGGTGCTCGCGGTCCCCAGACCAACTAGATTCCCTTTTTTCGTCCGCTCGGCGTCGCGTTTTCGTTATCGGAGAGGCTGGAATAGGAATGAAGGGAGGGACTCTGGCATGACATGAATTAGCATTACGGGATAGCATACTCGAAATGCAATGGCAGTTCCGGAATCTTACCGCTTTCCCGTGGAGTTGGTGTGTGCAACTGTCGATTACGTTGGTTCTCTTTGCCACGCCAAGGATGACAAAGTAGAACTTGCGGGACATTTGGAAAAGTTTCGTTGAGCGGCACCTTTCTACGGAACGGTGCTCGATAAAAAATCAAGGGAAAGCGTGCATGAATTTCCTTTTTTCTATGTTTATGGCTGGCGAATATCCCCATGTCATGACAGATACAATGTGAAGACTCTTCCTACCATTTCATGATCTGTTCTACTGAGTATGAGGCTTTTCTATTCTATTGAAAGGACGGGGATACATGGATTTGACATCATTGCATGGCTTTTCCAAGGTTCTTCATAAGCTCGTGGCTGCACGAACATCCTAATCATAGTATACAGCCTCGGTTCATGATTCCCCGCGACCAAAGACAGTGACACCGCCATCACGTTGAATGAAGTACAAAGCCTCTCGCTCTTCCAGGCTCTCTTCTTCGCCTGTGGTCATTCCACCACCTCGGCTGATTCTTAACACCCCGCTCACGTCTTTTGCGGCTCCCGTATCCAGAGTGCGGAGCTGCATGACTGAGCGAGCCCGATGCGCCAACCCTATAGCAAGTGCCGCATGCTCCGTCTCTATTGGCGTCGCCAACTGCCCTGCCGATGTGGATGCATTTTGTATCAGCGGGGCATCCGTAGCCAACGTTAGGATCGTAGCATGTGCATGCTGTTGAAGAAATAGTCAGCCCTATCGTAAACCTTGATTTTACCGTTGGATAGTGATGGCGCCTTACCTGTTGTAGCCCCGTAATCCACTCTGCCATTTCAGTTGCGCCGATGCCCATGCTTGGGCCTGTAGCAGCAAGGAGCAAGTCAGGCTGATCTATTATGAGGAGGAGCTCATCGCCGTCTCCCATTGAGCTCTTTTGCTCTTCAATCACGGAGCAAATATCGTTCTCCATTGTGTCGAGGGAGGCGAGACCACGGCCAGTGAAATGGAGTTTCTTAGCAATTCCAGATTCAGCCTGCTTCGATGCCACATTCCCTCTTACTGACATCGCTGCTGGCCTCACCGGCTGTGGTGACCTTCCAGGGACAGCACCAGGTGGAGACCGCATTGGAAGCGTGGTGCGCGGAGTGCTTCCCAGCCCAGCTGGAGAGACGCTGGGGGAGTAACTGTGGCCTGCGGTGCGTAAAACAACTCGGACAGACCATCTATGAATGCAAATTGTTGCTTATCTGCTAGTCGCGTGAGGTCAAGGCCCTGTACACACGTCAACGCTGTTGATCAAGCTATGTATCATTTCATAAATGGTGTGTAGGTGGGAAAGGAAATGGAACGAATACATGTTCCAATCTCAAATTTTAGTCCACAGAACTTACCAATCGCTTCGCTTCAGTCCTCCAGAACTCATAGCTCCGCATGAAGCTCACTAGTACCACTTTCTTCCTGTTGCCATTATGAAGCTCGTCTAGGCCAAATGCATTGGGGCTTGGTGCGCTCAGCGCAGCATGAAGAAATCTTAGAATCAGCCAGTTTGAGGTTGCACCAAGGATAGACGAAACTAGTGTCAAAGATGAATCGGGCAGAGTTGATACATATGGAGCGAGGAGGGGTGGTAGTGGGGGTTGAGAAGGCATAATGACGCCTCGGTTCAGGAACAGATATACTGTTCTTTGTCACCGGCGATTCGAATGTGGGTTTCAATTGATTTCAACCACCTGTCGATTTAACAAGTGTTTATTTTGATGTGTTGCTGTTGATTGTACTCGTGAAGATGATGTCGAGGAAAAAAAATGTCATCGGCTTGTGATTGGCCCCTCAGGTATCCTATGCCAAGACAAAGCATCTCGCAATGATACTGCGTTTTATATGACCATTCTTGATATTATTATATTAATTTTCTATTTGGGCTATTACAATATGACATCTGAGCTAACTCCTGATTGGTATAAGTCGTTAATGGCCAAATTCGGATATACAGAGCCTGTATTATACGCTTCACGACTAATATATATATAGTTCGTCTGTCAGCCTATTGGTACATCTCAACCTTCAGCTCTTTTACCTGATACTCGATTGGTCTAGCAAATGAGAGTCAGAAGCAACATAAACAGACTGGAATATTTAGACTCAATAGGATCTAACCATGAAAAGGTCCAGATACAGATTCCATTACGTCTGCCTGAGGCATCGATGTGAGTTTTTCGCACCCGTCACCTGACCTTTTCCCCACCATCGAGGGGAGCGATGGATGCTTCTTATCCATCGCATTGCAAGAGGCTGTGCTCTAGCGCCGATCGTGAGTACATTCTCCATTCTAGATATTACCTCCACATTCCTATGTGTAAACCCGTGCTAGCCCTATAGTGCTTATGTGCTATACATCGATTCCCGATGCGGGTCTCTCGCAAAGCATCTTTCGTTCAATATCCATGGATATCGCATGCATTATCCCGCTAACTGTGTATTCAGATGACTGTCGTTGTATGGCATGATCACAGCGCATTGGATACACGATACGAGACATCCAAATTGCCTCGATAAAGATGGCTAGCACTCGTGATTCCCACTCATTTGCTGTATGTATTGATCGCCATATGTAACAGTTCAGGCCTGAAACGAAGCATGAATTCTAACATTTCGAATAGTGCGACGAATGCCGCTTGCGCAAGTCAAGAGTAAGTGACTTGTTGTATCAACCCCTTGCAGGCCATGGCCATGTTAACGCGGGGTATCATAGTGCTCAAAAGAGCGACCAGTCTGTCTGCAATGCAGACAGCTGAACAAGGAATGTATATACAGCCCAAAAGTCAGCAGGAGTCCTCTGACTCGGCAGTAAGTAGCGAGAACCGAAAAGTGACGTATCCAAAGCTAAAGACTGGCTAACCACTTCAGGCACTTGACCTACGTGGAAGATCGCCTACATTCATTTGAAACAGCCTTGGGAAGGTTGTTTCCAGGTGGTGATTTGGATGCCACTCTCCGTTCTCTTTTGCAAAACCCAGATGTCCCAAGGGCCGCTTCATCTAAGTCCTCTTCAAGGCACTCAACCCCGGCCAAGCATGACCCAGAACGGGCCGAGCCAGCCCCAGAGGCTCTCCCACAGCAAGCTGATGGCTTTGACTGGGCTGAGAAAGAAATCACGCTTGGTGATTTGACAGACGGCATGGCCGCGTTGTCCATTAAGCCCGAAGGAGCTGGCTACTTTGGTTGGTCTATTCGGTACATTGTTTTCCATTGTTCAAGACTGACGTTAGAACCCCAGGAGCTTCTTCAAGTGTCGTACCACTACGTGCACTTTTCGACCATGGGTTTGACCTGAACATTCCTGTTCGCTCGGCAAGGTCAGGAGGCGTGCCTCTCAAAGCACAGCTTCTGGAAACTGCCCCGTCTGGACTTATCGAACAAGCGTTTATCGACGCCTTCTTCCTCAATTATCACACTAGCTATCCGTTTATTCACGAGCCTACCTTCCGGATGCAGTTCAATGATCCGTCTCTACGCCCACATGGTACTGCCTGGCATATCCTTCTAAATACGATCCTAGCTCTTGGAGCATGGAGTATTGGCGATGACAGCTCAGACCTTGATATCACATTCTACCAAGAAGCTAGGGGATACTTGCAACAGGCATCAGTGTTTGAGACCGGCAACCTGACATTAGTCCAAGGATTGCTGTTGCTTAGCAATTATGCCCAAAAACGCAATAAGCCCAACACCGGATGGAACTATCTCGGTTTGGCAGTCCGAATGGCCATGAGTTTGGGTCTTCACAAGGAGTTCCCCGGCTGGAAAATCAGTCTTCTACAGAGAGAAATTCGCAGAAGATTGTGGTGGGGAGTATTCATCTTCGACAGCGGCGCAGCCAAAACTTTCGGAAGACCGATTCTCCTCCCGGAGGACAGTGTCATGGACGCGAAGCAGGTCCGCAATATTCCCGAAGAGGTACTTATGCTCGATATAGAACAAGAAAGACGGCCAAAACTAATACATCTCCCAGGCGCTTACCCCGACAACAATCACTCTTCCAGCCGAATCGCCTGGCCCAACCATCTACTCAGGCTTGATAGCCCAAGCGCGCTTCCACCTTCTTACCAATAGCGTCTACCAACGCCTTATCTCAAGCCCCAGTCTCACCCCAGAAGACACCTTGAATCTGCAAAAGCCCATCGAAGAGTGGTACAGCAGTCTTCCATCCTACCTCCAACACCCGCAGCTGCCTCTCTCCATGCAGCCATCCAATCCAGACCCCGACTCCCTCGCATTGGTGCGCAACCGCCTCTTATGGCGAAACTGGAACCTCACTATTTTGATATACAGACCGATCCTGCTCCGCTGGGCGGCGAGACGCTGGGCCCCACTTACTGGCAGCGGACCAGGCACCCCAGATGCAGGCGGCGAGGATCCCTGCGAGACAGAGTGCCGATTACGCTGTCTGCAGAATGCCCGATTGACCATCTCTTCAATCTCAGAGTATATGGAGAACTACATGTGCACCCGACTGGGTGCATGGTACATGCTGTACGTACTTCTTGAACCCTATTCCCATTTCACCGAAATAATACCTAACATCTTAAAAAAAACAGCTACTTCCTCTTCCAAGCCGGCCTCATCCCCATAGTCTTTCTAATGACAGACCCATCGAACCCGGAAGCCGCATCCTGGCTGCAAGACATCGAAACAACCAAAGCCCTCCTAACCCACCCCTCCCTCGGCACCAACCGCTTCGCATCCCGCTGTCTAGAAGTCATCAACCGGCTTCTCGGCCCGCCAACGCACACAGTCACAAACGGCCTACCAGCAGAAGGTGACCAGAAGTACGAACCGCAGCAGCAAGATCCCCACCAGCATATGGCGCATCAGCCACAGCCGGCCATGATGCCGTTCCCCGAGCAGCTATTCAGTGATCCCGGGTTCGGGGGGAGTCTGTTTCCAGTCGAGCAGCAGATGCAAGTGCACAACATGGGGGCAATGGATTTCTCAGAATGGGTGAATTTCGCTCCTGCGGAGTAAATAGCAGGGATTTGCATTGTTGATTTTCTGTTCCTCATTTTTATCATTTGCTCTTGTATGTATCTTGCATTATAGGATGGGACATTGGAAAAATGGGAACTTGGAACTTGGATCTTGAAATTAGGATTGGAAATCGTCATAAGTATAGTATAGGCATCAGCGAATTCTTCAAGCTCATGATTTCTTCGTACAGTTTGTGGCTATTTTGGAGTGCCACGGGGGAGTTACATGTGATCACATTATGTGCAATGTAAAGTTCTCGTTTCGACGGACTTGGGCTGTTGATTAAAATCAACGATGTCATTCAAATCTCTTCCGCGTGGGAATCGACCGGTTTCATGTAATCATCGTTATCAATAGGAGTTCCGCGCAGTTCGGCTTCAATGTGCTTGATGCGCTCCTTTTCCTCGTGGGCGGCGGTATCGCCGAAGATAAGGTCCATATCTTCGAGTGTCTGTTCGAAGGGTATTAGGTTGATATCTTAGATCATGATGGGACTAGAACCTAGATGGGCGCGGAACGTACCTTTCCCCGAGTCTCGGGAATGCAAAAGAAGGTAAAAGCAAGCGCGAGAAGACAGAAGGCAGCGAAGAAGATATAAGTGCCCCAAGTGATGGATTCCAGCATGTCTGGAGTGACAAGACCAATGATGCTGCAAGACGGAGACTGTTAGACTCGGAGTACTGAACTGGGAAGACTATAACGTACAAGTTGCACATCCATGTCGCCGAGGTCGTGATAGAGATGGCCTTGGATCTGATTGAGAGATTAAAGATCTCCGAAGGAAGTACCCAACCGATAGGGGCTGATATAAGAGAACATTGTTAGTTGATTCCCCGAAAATGAAAATCAGCACGTGTATGGCGTTAGTTCTTACCAAATGAGTAGGAGAAGTTGATATCGTAGATGTAGATAAATGCAATACCAGCCCATCCGGCTGATTTGTTGCTCACTAGGGAGGAGCCGTAGCCACCCAGGATGCCGCCGACGATCACCAGCGAGATACAAGTGCCTGCAGCGCCTGCCATGAGCAAAGGTCGGCGACCGACTTTGTCGATGAAGAAAAGTGCTGGAAGAGTGCTAAGGCAGTTGACGATGCCATACACTCCAGTAGCAAGTAGGGAGGTCGTGTTACCATCCAGACCCAGCTGGGCGAAAATCGTAGGCGCGTAGTAGATCATGGCTATTCAAGTCAGAAACTGTCATAGATGGAGAATCGTGCAATAAAGTGAATCGACTTACCGTTGCAACCCATGAACTGCTGGAAGAACATGACGGTGCAGCCAATAGCCAAACGCCTGAAACGGGGCCACGATGTCAGAAGGGACACGTACTTTGAGAGCGTTAGCGAGGTTTGATCACAAGTGAGGAAATCAGCACAAACCTGGGCAACGTGTAATTTGTATCCAGATAGATCAGGGAAATTATCCCTTGAAAAGGAATTCTCCAACATGATAGAGGCCTTGATTTCAAGATACTCGTTCATAAGAGCAGGGCTATCACGAGATTGTCGGCGCAGCCTGGAAAGCGCACTTAGCGACTCATCATCACGCTCCTTCATCAACAACCAACGCGGCGAGTCAGGGAAGAAGAGCATTCCGACACCCAAAATGACAGCTGGTACAATTTGCAAGGCAAGGGGGAGACGCCATGAGACTTCAGACTGGCCAGTACAGCCACCATCAGGAACGTCATTGTAAGGGTCGAAGCTAGGCTTGAGAAGTGTGCCACCTGAGTATGGGGTACCAGGAGCGCAGCGGGTACCACCGATGTAGTTCGTTCCATAGTCAATCCAGTAACTGAAAAGGATCCCTAGAGTTACAGACACTGAACAGAAGTCAGTTAATATGCCGTAACATGATCTGGAGACAACTTACATTGCTGTAGAACGACTAATCCTCCACGGATATCGGGAATGGAAACCTCGGAGATATACAGGGGCACAACCATGGTCAGTTGACCAACAGCCAGGCCAGCAATAGCTCGGCCAGCGAAAAGCATTGGTATATTCATAGCTGCACACTGGATGATGGAGCCGATAGTGAAGACCACCACAGCCACATTGATTGACAGCTTCCGACCAAGTCGATCGGCGATAGGACCATTGATCAAGGAACCCAGCCAGGCTGCAAGCAACAGCGTTGACACAAACCAACCCTTGAACCCGCTGTCCGAGTAGACACGAGGGTACCGAGCCGCAAAGGACTCCATGGTGATAACACCACTAATGACACCTTGATCATAGCCAAACAACAGACCACCCAGGGTCGAGAACTGCGGCAACGTCAACGATGACCGAACCGAGTTCGAGACTGGGACATCTCATGCTACAGCAAATAACCTACCGATGCCACACCACAAAGAAAAGGGTTTTGCAGGACAAGCGCAAAGCCGCCCTTCGGACCACTATTCGCAGCAGTAGCCATGATATTCGTGTATTGTCTTTCCGATCTGAGCCGATCTTAGAATAAAGATGGACTCTATGCGCTTTATATACGTAGTCCCAAGGCAAGCTCTTCATCCAATATCGCTGAGCTCTCTGATCAGTTCTGCCGTCTATGCCGTGCGGGAACACAGTACTCCGTCTAGCACGGATGAAGCAGGCAGGAACACAGTACTCCGAACGCCGAAGGATCGCATAGTCTGATGAAGGAAAGTCGAAGAACGGAGCGGTCTACTCCGCTCCAATACAGGGACCGAGAAACTGGGGTAAGGTCTTCCCCGAGATTTCTGGTGGACCGACTGTCCCGAGTTTGGGGGCCAAGTTTTTGATAATGCGGGGAACCCCTCTCCCTGTCCCTGGAAGGTCTCCTGGTAGGTCTCCTGGAAGGGGACCTGCACAGTTGTTGCACAGCTGTTACACAGTTGTAGCACGAGAAAGAGCTAGACTTGCACTTATAATAGAGTAGAGATGTCTTTCCCGCTGATTAAATGCGAAACGAGAGATGATATTGCCCTACGCGATTCGGGATCTTGCTCCCGAAATGTTCGGGGAATGGCGTAGGTGGAACTCTTGTTCTGAGAGGGTTTGGGGATGAACTCGTGGAGTACAACGAATCATCACGAGGCCGATTCATTTTGAGCAACTGCTCAAGTTGATCGAAACACCATATGTCGCATGTTGTCTCGGGATGTTTTTCATCTTGAGCTGCACATGTGACATCTGCGCTGTGCACGCCCTTTGCGCGATTATGCGCACATTTGCGAGGGAATCCATTGCCTGGTATACCGTTCACTTGTTATTCCAAGTGGCTTTGCTATTGTTTTGCTACTTTTCCATTGTGGCATGCAGTAGTTCGCAGGAATCATCCATGGATGTAGCCTTGCGACAAATGTCAGTAGCTGGGGTCGTACTTTCCCAACGAGACAGAGGCAGAGAGGCAGTGAGGGAAAGAGCAGAGTATCTCTCCCTCTACTCAGTGGCATATGAGAGCATCTATCCAGTTCAATAACTTCTCAACCTCCAAGTATCAGACTTCCGCATCCTAATCCTCAAGATGTCTTCCCCTCCTCTTCAAATTGGAGTCCTTCTCGTAGGGACCGTTCAACTCCTGGATCTATCACCCGTCGACCTACTTTACATGGCAACCCCGGAATATCTCCAAAGTTGTTCGCTCCCGCAGCCTCTAATCGACATGAGCCGCCCCTGCGAGATCCACTACATCGCCCAAAAGGGAAAGAACGCATTGTCCAACACGACTGCACAGATGTCTTTACAGATAACTGACTCGCTCACAGACGATGCCGTCTCTCCAGGCAAGCTGGATGTCGTGCTTATCCCAGGCCCACCACCCAAAACAATGCCGCCAGCAGAAGAGTACCTTGACTTCGTGCGCAGACACTATGCAGCAGAGACGCCGGTTCTGAGTATCTGCACGGGGGCGTACGTCGTCGCATACTCGGGCATCGCGAAGGATCGGAAAGTTACCGCGCCGCGACTGTTGATTCCTGAGATGAAGACCAAGTTCCCGGAGGCTAAGTGGGATGATTCGGTGAGAGTAGCCCGGGATGGGAATTTGTGGACGAGCGGTATGGGGTTTTTCTTTTTCTTTTTCTTTTTTGTCTTTTCCTTTCCTTTTTCTTCATCTTCTTCATCATCCGTTTTCTTTTGATGCTATTACAACCCAAGCTGGATACTGAGACTAGTTGCAGGTGGAATTACAAATGGACATGATCTGGTTGCAGCGTTCATGCGCGAACATTACCCTGCACCACTGGTGAACACGATCCTCGTCGCAGCCGATATTCCATCCCGTCCGATAGCCTACAACTCTTCCATGACAAGCGATACTGCCTATGTAATGTGGCAGGTCATCAGAGCACTCCCAAATGCAGTGATTCGGTTGTTTGGTAGGAAGTAAGTTCCTTCTGGACTTCCAGAAATGGGACGATACCACTACAACCTAGACCGACGTCATTCCAAGACAATCTCTCCAAAATCGACGATCAAGTTTTTCTGAAGAAAAAAAATAAAATCAAAAAATAAGAAAGAGCACATATCAGTATTCCCTGCTGAACAAAACCCCATCAGAAACCATCCAATCAAGTAAAAGAAACAAAGTACTATAAGAAAAAATGCCCATCAACCTCTCCATCCTCGTCTTCGTCGCCTCACCCCTAGACTACGCCCGCTACAGACACACAGCACTATACCTCACGTTCAACGAACCACGAGAAACAGACTCAATCGAATGCCTCAAATCCTCTCTCATCGAGGTAATCGGCTCAACTGGCTTCCACAGCTTCTCCGAACGAGTAAACTGGGAAATCCCCAATACCTCAACAGGTACGCAGACCCACTTCCCATTTCTTCTGTGGATATCGCGCAAACGCAAATCGCAAAGCGCAAACCCCAATTCAAGATGATCAACTAAGTTCATTGTCCGTTGGTAATCCCGCAGTCTTGGCCCGCACAATCCCCATTGCTACACTCGCACCTTCAACGCCTACAACTGTACGGCGGATACTATCCCGCACACCGATTCTGGAAAAGAAAGGCGATGAAGATTGGAATAGTCAGAATTGGGTTTGGGATGCGCTAGAGGGACTTGTTGAAGCGGGGTATTTGGATGTTGGGGCGAAGGATCGTGGATTGGAGGAGATGGTTGATGTTGTTTTGGAGGCTGGGGATGAGAAGATTCCAGTGTGGGATATGTAGATTTGCGCATTGTGTTGGATTTAGGGGATTTGGGTTGCGGTTTGGCAAGAATTAGAGCTTGTGGCGTTGATTTGGGGGTTTCATGCGTGATGAATGGGATATTTCTACGAACTCAGTGAGAACTACTTGAACTATCTGATCGTGTTTTATCAATGATACCATTTATTTTCTTATGCACAAAATACATAAACACTCATCTCGGGGGACCAGTTCCCTCGTTTAGGATTCTAGCCTATTCCCAAAAACCATCGTAAAAGGCACGTTACATCCATTGTCAGGTCTGCCGGAGAGCCCATGCATAGTAAACTCCAACATGAAGTTGATTCCAAGCTCCGAAGAGACAGTTCCCATATCGACCGAGCTCGATATACGCCAGGCAACGCACATCCCATGAATAGGATCTTGATGTTAGGGCAAATGAAGCCAAGTCTTGGCAAGTCCAACTCCAATTTATGGGTATATAGGAACCCCAAAATAAGCTCTTACCTAACCGGCCTTGGAGCCTTTCAAGGTTGCCTTGATCCACCTATCCACAGATGGCGTGTAAGTCAGAATACGTGGTTTAGTAGGAAAGGATGTAGAACCGCTACCTATATGGTGGGACTTCCCGAACATAACTTTATAATGATGAGGAATGCAATGGAGAGAGGCGCTGGAAGGGGATGATCCGATGAACATAGCGATAAAAATGGCAGACGGAGTTGAGCTCACAGAATCTGACGGATGGTATCTTAACACAGCAGCTCGATGTGCATTGCATGGTTATGAAGGTATGCTTGAGATGCAATGCTCCCACAGCATAGTGGACCACCACGGATCGGGCTAGACCCCTTTCCACTAATTATGCTTTTATAGAAGTTAAAATAGTCAAGGGTCCGACATGACTGTTCGTATACAACATAGACTTAACCAGCATTCTTTCTTATTACCGTAAAGTCTACGCACATACCGACGGCGAGGAAGATATGCACACAAAAAGATTTACTTAGGTATGGTTGAAGAAGAATGCATTTCTTGCAATTCCGACCCTAAAAAAACGTGCAGGCTCGGAGAAGAGAAGTCGAGGAGATAAAGACCCCGAGGCTTGAGCAAAATAGAAGATAAACCAATCTGGGCAAGAACGCTCGTACCATGCAACGCGCTGGACCACGCTAAAGAGGACAATCATAGAGAAGAGGAGAGGGAAAAGAAGAAGAGATGCAGAGGGGAAGAAGAAAGAAGGTGACTGTAATCCGAGGCTATCACATAACTCGGAGAACAAGAGAAAAAGAGAATTGCTGTCCCAGTCATCCGAACAAACCAAGATGTGAACGAGTCAACTAACTTAGGATGATCGCTATGGGGGAGCTAAGGGGGAAACGAGAGAAAATGGAGGTCCATCGTTCTGAACATGCAGCACGGCTCGCAGCATTCATCGTCGATCATGTGGCTCCCAATGGATGGGCTCGAAATCTGAATTTTGGAAATGTGCTTGGTTGTAGGGTGAACTTGCGGAGATAGGTCAGTAACCACACCGAATAGTGCCGTGAAGACCTCGACAGAACTCACTTTTTGAAAGGGGTCGTGACTGGCAGCGAGCGGCTCAGATTCGGCTTCATCACTAGAGGATTCAGGCGGATCTGCGGGCCGTCCGATGACCGACTAGGAAGCGAAGTCATCGGGGGCGGGGCGGCGGAGGGTGGTGCAATTTGCGTTGGAGGGGAGGAGACGGGAATTGACGGGATCGGTGGGTGGGATTGCATGGGCGATTGATACATGTCCTGTTGCGGGGACATACGGAACGGACTGGCGGGAGTTGGCGAGACAGAAGGCATTGGGGACATTGGAGCGCCCATCCCGAAAGATGAGTCCTGCATCAAATTGGGAATGGCCATTAAACTTGAATTGACGTCGAAGCCGAGAGCGGCTTGATCCCAGGGGGAGTAGTCGGACGTCATTCCGTATTGGAGGTTGACTATGGGGGCCATGTTCAGACCTGTATTTGCAGGATAGAGGAGGTCGTAGTGGCCTCTGTTTGTAATATTAGAATCCACAAAACATAGAACGTGCAAACGGCTGGTAAACTCACGGTCGGTATAAAAGGCGAATCGTTGCATCATTGGGGCGATTAGTGGTCAATTGGTGAGGTGTCACCACATCGCCTTCACTTCGGTCGAGGTACAGAATTTCGACCCCAAATCCAGATCCCTCAATCACTCCATCGACCAACGCCTGGAGACCAATCCCGTCGATTTCAGTTTTCACTGGGTCTATTCGCGTGCTACAGTATTGTTCCACCGAGGTAGACAGGTCAAGGAAAGCCGAATATCGATTCGCGTTGAGCTTCATCCATGCACTCGTCAAGATCTTCAAGGTGAAACGATCAGTTCACATCCAGAGGCAATCAATCAATCATGAAGCAAGGAGGACTTACTCGGAAATGTGTGACAATGGCTTCGGAGCAGTAACCCTCATTGAAAGCTTCGACGAGGAAAGACTCGTCCTGGGCGCCGTTTTGGATAGCAGCATGCGTCTGATTGAGGACCTCTTCCGTAGCATCAACAAAGATCTCATAGATAGAATCCGACAGCCCAACCCGTTCTAAAAGCTGGGTCAGAGACTTCAGCCGCTGAATCTCCGCCTCGATACGGAGCGTGTCTCGGAGGGCGAAGAGAGTTTCGAAGTATCCAAACGCCACAGCTGCATCAGATTAGCGTGGGATGCATTTCATATCGACTGCACACCACCATACCTCTCCAACCGCAGTTGCCATCGCCTTTCATGATGCGGCATTCGGGGTGGGTGATAGCAAGCGCCTATACGCAGCATGTTAGATGCGAGACACATCGTGGTAGCACAGGAGGTACAAGCCACGAAAGCTTACATTTGTTTTTGTGGCTAGAGTCGGATCTGCATTTGAGTAATCCAACGCGATGCTGTGGCTAGACTGTTTGTTGGAGACAAGGGGACCCTGCCGACATGCTGTCAGCCACCGCTTGCCAGGGCACTCGACGCTTATTACCTGGACATCTGGCTGGTAACTGTTGGAAAGTTTCTGGAAGCGCTCCATCTCGTCAGGCGAAAGAGTGTTCATGTTGGCGGCGCTGCAAGAGATCGGATGGGAGAATGCAGCTGATAATGAAAGGGCTACCGGAGAGAAAAAAGACGAGGAAAGGGCGTCCCGATAGAAACTGGCGGGATTCTGCTTTTCCGGGAACGGCTGGTGAGGACCGAAATGATTCCAGGATTTTGATAAGGACATCGCATACGGTGATGTTAAGCTTAAAGGAGTTGAAGTGTTCCACGCAGTGGGTTTATGCCAAGAGAGTCTGGGGTATGTCAGAAACAAACGCATTCCAAGGAATGGCAAATACAAATAAGAACCGAAGTAAAGGAAAAAAAAAGGAAAGAAGAAAAAAGAAAAGAAAAGGATAAGTTGACATACAGATCGAGTTGACATTTCCTGGGAACCTTTTTCTTCGGGCGAAATACGGGTGTACACTTTGACTCTGTGTCACACTGTAAGCGTGTTCCGGTACAGCGGTTCGAGTGCTACTATCATAATCTCAGCATGGTCCCGACGCAAAACATGCACAATAGTCATGGTAAGAGCCAGATCAATCCATGACATAGGGCCAAGATGGGGTAGAGGGAAGGTGTGTACTACAGGTCTCTGAGATGGGCAGCTCCCCCAGCGCTGATTGGGTATGTTAAAAAGAAGTTTTGTGACTTGAGAGTGCAAAGTTCATCAAAGAGCAATATCACAATCACGTTGTGAGGGGAAAAGGAAAGATCAATGATGTCAAGGGGAACGACTCCACGTCCAAGGGCAATAAGCTGGCACCTCAGGGAATTTTTTAAGGGTGCACGAACCACCAAAGGACGGGGCAGAACAGGGATTATTGATAGGAACCTCGGACAAGTCGGATTCCCTGGACTCTCAGCGGATATGGCTTCCGGGGGATTATGAAGATCAAAGATCAAACAGAAGGGGGGCCAAAGAGCAGAGGTATGACACACAATGACCGAAGGAATAGATTGCGATCGGGGAAGATGCCCACCTTGGATCTGCTATGATGACCTTGCACACGATGAGATAATCATGGGAGAAAGAAGTTGAGTCCGAGTAACACCGGTGACGAGAAAATACAAGCAAGCTCGGGTCTAAGAATCCAGAGCGATGATCTGATTCAAAATAAGAGTTTAGGGAAAGAGGAGAGGAAGATTTGCGGGGGGGGGGAAGAGAAAGGGAAATTGGAAGATGTGCGAAATTGGGAAAACAAAAATAAGAGAAGTCTCCAGAGTCTTCCTGTCCTATATGAAAGCTGAAATATAGCCAAATGGTAGAAAGAAATGAGAAATGAAGAAATCGAAATGTTAATGTCAATAAAAATAGAGGAGAGAAAAGGGAAAAGAAAAAAGAAATCATGCTAGGTATGAAGTAACGATGCACCGTGCCCCAGTTAATCAGTGTGAAGATGCTGATCGAACGCAAACATCTCGCGTATTTGTTGTAAACACCTGTATCTGAGAGAATATACCCCACAAAAACCCCCTCTCGGTTGATATCTCAACATGTTCTTATAAATGTAGTTGAAGGTTACTACGTACCTAAGTACAACATACAGCGTAGGTACAACGGGATGTTGTATTATAAAATCAAATCCCTAACCCCCCACACTCCATACCCACCGATGCTCCAATTGAACGGATCAGAGCTCTTTATGCTCCACGGGCTTGCCTAACTAGGGATATAACATAAGGAAACCAGGTAAAGGTAAAAGTAAATCAAAAGATCAGAGGGGGAAAAAAAAAGACAACAGTTTCATGTGGGTAAGAAGCCCCCAAAGCGGGGTTTGAGCACTCCAGGGCTGAGGTCTGGGATATTTTGTTTGATCCCGCGATGTTGGCCCCATCGTGATTGGTGTAGCGCCCCGGTTTGGTCCAATGCAACCGGTAATTTTGATGCGTTTCTGGTCTTATTTGTCTTTTTAGTCTTCCGAGTAGTGATGGTGGCATTATGGCTGGTGATTGCCTGTTTCTTTTGGTCTTTTCATTTTCTTCTTCTCTAGTTTGACACATCAGACCATTTACCCGATACTAAATGCTGTTGGTTTTCGCCTTCGGGCTTTGCTATAGAATCGACAATCACCCGACCTGGTGCTCGGATATCCATAGGCTGAGAAAGAGTTTGGCTGCTTTCTTTGTTTTCGGTGGGATTTCCACCGGGCCTGGAGAGCTCTGAGAGGTCGCTAGGTAGTAACCGTCATGCCGGCAATCACAGGAAAATTCAAGATCGCCTGTCGAATCCAGAGAGATTGTCAATGCGTCCATACAGAAGCTACGATCCCATCATTCCGAAGCAGCCCAGAACTCAAAAAATAACAATCAAACAGGAAATGAAACCAGAAACGAACGAGATCCGTACCTGATGCACAGCGATCAACCATGCAAACCTACATGTATCTTGTGGACTTGTAACTTTGTAACTGTGGGGAGATAAGGTCCCATGTTGGCGCGGAACTGTGCGTTCACATGCGGATTTTGACGCTTCTACCCCCAGTATTGCTTTTTTTTTTGGTTCACTGACTTTTCTTTGTTGTGATATCGGACTTCGCCTTTCCGGGTCCACAGCTCCAATTGTGATTCCGTCCATTTCAAAGTTATCATTTGACCTCATTGCCGCCGAGGCCCAGGTATATACAACATAACCCATGGACATACTTCGAGCTGGTCAAAGCACCTTATGTGAGACTCCATCACACTGGAGCCGTGGAGGCCCTAGAGGTCTACTCGTATAGTTGTAGCTCATACCACCTGCATGCACGTACAACATACTACATAATTTCACATTACTACTACAGGAGATATATTGAAAACTTTCAAGTTCATCTTATCGTGATTTTAGCGTCTGTCAGACCAACTCTAAATAGCGGGTCTGAAACAAGTGCTTTCGCTTCGCGCTGTTCGCGCTGGCTAAGCTAGTGAGCCCCTTTCAGCCACGGACAAAGAATCGGTGAGATCTGGTCCTTTTTTCCCCCTCTATTTCTTCCAGATCAACGACGCGGCTCAGCGGAGCACGCGTCATTCGATACAGTCTCCGGGACACGTGCCGGGAAACCAGGCACAGATCCAGGCGCTTAAAAAGTTCCTGGCAACCGCATCCGAAAAAGAAAGAACAAAAGGGTACCAAAAGGGGTGCCAATAAAAGGGGATCAACAAGGCTGGTGCCTAAATTAACCAATTTGATGCTTGTTTGCCTCGCCCATCCTTTCGTGCACGGGGTCCTGTGGTTCGCAGACCCTCGTCTTGAACCCTGGACTCGAACGTAAATCTATAAGAAGACTCGTTTGCACGTAACCCCTCACTGCTCAGGGTTGTTTGCCAAAGATTGCGCAGCGCTGAGCTCCACTCTCCCACAGCTCGCAGTCGCTCCACGTCACTCGCACTTTCCACAACCACTGTCGCATTATCCTGGTCAATCTTGGCATTGAGTTTTTTGTCGAGAATTAGGAAGCTAAGAATGTCCAGGACCTCGGGAACCGAGATTTTGAGATGTTTGGAGATGAATTGCAAAGAGAACCGGGTATAGGGCGCGATCAACTTGAGCACAGCCTTGGTGCGCATATTGCGGCTAACTTCGTCAATGTTCTCCGCAATGAAAGAATCAGCCAAGACGTCGGGATGTTTGCTCAGTACAGCTTCATATGCATGGTAGTCATCCCGTTGGAAAGCATCCACTAAATCGGTCATCGCTGAGATACGAGGATCGTTTTTGTAGGGCTTGGTTTCTTGGGAATCGAAGGGGTTGATGTCGGATTTCATAAGCATGGTCGTCAAGACAAGGTACTTGAGCACTTGAATTCGTTGTATGGAGCCCGCCTCATCGTAGTTTCGGAACGACTCGAAGAAATCGCTTTGTGCCTCCTTCCAGTTCTCTTCGCTCATGTGCATCTTGCCTCCACATTCTCGAATGATGCCCATGATCTTGGGATGGGGCACTGCCGACCGTACTCGGAGGGCGCGCTGGTACAAGACCTTCAATCGTTTGTTATTTTTTGTTTCGGCAAACATCTGGATTTCAAGGGCGTAGAGCTCGAGTAGGTATGTTCCTTTGCTGGTATCGTCCGTCCCGTCCTCTCGCTGGCATGCCCGGTGCAACTCCCGCATTTTCTTGCCAAGCTGGCTGTATTGCTTGCGCTCTAGCCAGAGGCGGGCCAGTTTAATGTTCGTCTTCAGCCAAAGGCGCTCGTTGTTTGTGTTTTGGAATGATTCAAGAGTCAGAGAATATAACTGCTCCATGCATTGGTATGCCTCGGCATTATCGGACCCTTTCTCGAAAAAGTCGAGCATGTTGTTGATCGATTTCTCGGAATAGTTTCGTGTGACGGCCGATTTTACATATGTGAGTAGTTCCCGGTAGTGTTCAACGGTCTAATAAAGCGAGGAGGGTCAGTACCGGGACAGATACATATTCCTGTAGCATGAACTTACATCGCTGTATCGCCCGAGCTTGAACTCCAACTTGATGGCTTGTTTGAGGCCTTTGAATCCCCTATGCTCTGCAGTCAGCGACGGTCTCTATGACCCCTCAGGAGCTATCGATTACCATTCGCTTTTGTCTTGTTCCATGGGTGCTATGCCTAGGAACTCGTCGATCGCATCTTCTGGGTTGTCCACCTTGATCTGCTTGGCATTGTAGTATTTGTTCTCGATTCCGATGTCCCCAGAGTCGTCGTCATCGGCATCTTCATATTCAAAGTCGTAACTGCGATCACAACAGTTAGCTCGGTCTGGAAGACGAGGTGAGGAAAAGCCCATACTCTTCATCCCCAGAATCTTGCATGAAATCATCATCGTCAGACATCTTCGCGTGTAATATGTGAATAAAATGGAGAGAACGTCACGGTAGTTGGAGAGGCTGTCGCAAAGTGGTGGGGTTGGAGTGTTGGAGAAGCTTGGTGAGATAACAACGAGCTTCCGCCTTTCCAGGTTGACTATCGCAAGAACGCCGAACTTATGTGCACCAGTGCCTTAAGTCATTGTACCTGCATTTATAATTCGAACAGTTACCATTGCAGCTTGATTAGAACTCGGTTTGACTTATATGCTCAATAAATACCCTCTACAAGTTCCAAGATTTCGAAATATTATTATGCAATTTATGCGCTTCTCTATCTACGTTTTACTCCGTAACTACATGTGTTTAGGAACAAATAGTCTTGAACCAAGCGCTATGCTATATATACATGTTGAATCCTAAGCATGGGGGAAACATGAGGTTGTTAGCCTAGGCCACCCAAAGCCGAAATAAGATTAAGAGGTCCACCTAAGGGCTGAATCTTCATATCCCGTACCCTTTGTTACCTGTCAGGGGCTCGGTATATTGATTGTTCTCCTAATCTTTGTACATATCGAAAGCTAAAAGCTCTAGTATCTATTAGACTAACATGCGACAAGCAAGAAGAGTACATATGTACGCAGAAAACAAGAATACAGGCAGGGTCAGATTCACGTCGATTTGCGGCCCCTTCTAGAAAGACTGTGGGGAGTATAACGTTCAGGAGCATACCCAGCCTGTGTAGGTACGTAAATTGACGTACAACTGTACGAGGTAGTCCGTTAAATAAATTGCACAAATCCAAAATATGCCAAATGAACAGCCAATACGTCAAAGGAAAAAAAATAGAACACTCAAACTTTCGGTGGACCAGAAGGGGGTTTCTTACCCTATTCGCCGATCCCTTCAGGGCGCGATGTCATCGACTCAGCTGGCAACCTGGAATCTTCCCCCGACAACTACTTCAACCTCGCTCTGCTCCCTGACTATTCCTCATTTCTATACGGCTTGAGGCTCCACAATATAACACAGCGAAATCGAAGAGACTGTCTAGCATACCCCTTATATCTTTACTCCGAGCCTCCTGAATCCAACCACTTTGCGCAATGGACCTTTGCGGCCGACAGAAGCTGGTGCAGCGCAAGATGGTGTTGCTGTTAGTGTTTATCGGAATTTCTCCATTGATGATTGGCGATTGGTCTAACCGTCTTACAGAGGCGATGGTGCCTGCGGCAAGACATCTGCGCTGAATGTCTTTACTCGTGGGTGCGCAATCTCCCCCCTCGCATTCGTCCCCTCCCCTCACCCGTCTCCGATGACAACATAGCTAATGGTTCTTTGAGCTAGATTTTTCCCGACTGTCTAGTAAGAACCCTTACTATCCTCGGAATAAATTCCAACTGCAGGTTATTGATTCTGGTTATCGTTTGCGCTTAGCGAGCCTACGGTTTTTGGTATGCGCGCATTCCCCCGGACTGAACATCCTGACTTCATTGCTGACCTCGGAGTAATATAGAAAACTACGTTCATGGTATTACCACACTCTTCACTCTGAGTCAAACTCATCAAAACTCACGCGCGCCCTAGATATCTTCGTCGATAATATACATGTGGAGCTCTCGCTATGGGATACCGCCGGACAAGAAGAGTTCGATCGACTGCGTGCACTGTCCTACGAGGACACGCATGTACTCATGCTCTGCTTCAGCGTAAGAGGGACATTTTTGTTCGATACTGCAGAATCTATGCTAATAAGATTTGCAAATAGATCGACAGCCCGGATTCCTTTGAGAACGTCTCGTCAAAATGGATCACGGAGATCAACGAGAATTGTCCCGGCGTCCGGGTGGTCCTGACTGCACTCAAGTGCGATTTGCGCAAGGATGAAGACATGAACGACAATCCCAACACCATCAGTTTTGACCAGGGCCTGGCAAAAGCGAAGGAGATTGGCGCGGTGAAGTATCTAGGTGAGTGGGAATGTATTTTATCAATACCAGAACTCACAGCTGACTTTGCTGCTAGAATGCTCTGCGGTCCAGAACCGCGGCATCAGAGAAAGCTTCTACGAGGCTGCTAAGGTCGCCCTTGAGGTCAAACCGGCCGGGGGCTCGTCCTCCGGTTCAACGTGTATCATTCAATGAGGCGATGCCCTTGCAGGCAGGCAAACTAGTCATCCTCTTGCCTGCCATTTTCACCTTTGTACACCCACTTGATATCCATCCTGTTTAAGATATCCGTCATGTCTTTCCCCTTCCTTCTTCCTTTCTTCAATTTTGCTTACCTCTCGCTTTATGTCCCCCTCTCCCGAATTTGAGTTTGTTGATTCCCCATGCATTTCGTGTTTTATTTTCTTTCTTGTCACCGGAGCAGATATTGTCTGCTCCACTCAAACTCAACATACCGTGGCGCAGAATTTGGTCTGTGCCGATTGCATGATGCATAGCTCTGAATCTTTGTGTTCCGAGCATTTCAGCGAGGTTGGTTTTTTGACGTCTTTATTACGACATGCAAATATAATTTCTATTGGGTTTTTATTCGACTTGCGATTGATTCTTTTCAGTAAGAATGGCTTCCTGGTAACTGACCGTCCTTTGCTCGTCATTCTCATGGGCTTTTGCGCCATACTAAGGCTGTCGCTGCGTTACTTTTGTGCCCTCAGGAACTGCCGGCAGACTCTATTCTTCCTGTTGGCCGAGGGTTCTCAAGATTCTGCATCTTCGGGGGTTTCCCCAACTTTCAGCTTTTGAACGCCTGATGTGGGCTAATTTGCAATATGACTATGTTATTGTTACAGTGATCCTCGAAACGCAAATCTGCATCAGGCTGCTAAAATTGTATCTCCATTATCATTTGAACTACCGATGCAAGTACCCACCAAGCATAGCCCTCTTATATACACTGGCAGCCGGCATACATCATGTAAGTGAAATACACATAGGTTCTACAAGCTCGACAGCTAGCAAGCCACAGAAACATAACACCAACAATGACAAAAACCCCCGCACCTCCCCCGCATCTTTCGAGTAGCATGCATATCAGCATACAAACACACCCGAACTAGGAAGAACCCAGTAAATCCTCCTCTTCAACCCGATAAACCTCATCAATCGCCTCCCCCTGCGGTTTATCCCCACAAGCAAAGTCCGCATTAACCCGGCTCACAAACTGCTTCACAAACCCAGCAGCAACATCCTCAATCTCCAGTCCCGGAACCCCAACACCTTGCAAACTAGTAGCCTCCTTACCCTCCAGTCCACAAGCCACAATCTGCTTGAAGAACCACATGGGCTCATCCGTAACATTCAACCCTATCCCAAAGCTGCTGATATTGCGTCGCAGATGCACACCCACCGCAGTAATCTTTCTCGGCTGCGCCCCACTCCCAGGCGATACCCATACACCGGGGTCTTCCGTTGTAAAGCCCTTGACGCCGTAGCTTTCCAGGAGATCGATGACGCTGTTCTCCAGTACGCGGATGTGACACCGTGGTGTTAGACCGAGTCTTTTCAGATCGAGGATCGTGTATGCGACCATCTGGCCTGGGCCATGGTAGGTTGTCTGCCCTCCGCGCAGCGTTGGGTGGTATTCTGCCTTTGGGGGATTGGTGCCGTTTGGTGTGAGGATTGAGCGGATTGGCTCGAGGGGCGAAGGCAGGGAGATGTTGGGGTGTGTTGGGTTGGAGGGGCTTGTGTTTGAGGGCGGGAGATCGCGGCGGCCGGTGGTGTACACTGGGTTTGGGGTGAAGGTGATGATTGTGGGGTCTGGGGGCGAGGGTAGGGTGTTGGCTAATGTGGTCCCTGAGCTGCTTGGCTCTTGGGGGGATAATGAGGCTTCGGATGCGAGCTTCTTGTGGGCGAGGAGGCGGGTTGTGAGAGCTTGTTGGATGTGTGAGACGCGGCTGAAGGGCGTTGTGTGGGGGAGGTGGAGGTGGGCGAGTCTCATTTTGGGTGGTTTGGTTGATGGGGAGATAGCTGGGGTCTTGGTTGTATAAAGATTGGATCTCTTAGCGCATTGTGTGGTTGAGGAAGAGAGATTGCGTTTTCCACGGAGTACGAGGTCGGTAGTTGCGGAGAAGCTGCAAGCTCGCTCCGATAAGGTTGATAAGTGGCGGTCATTCGCGATCGCAGTATTTCAAGTGGCCGCCGTCTCTCACATTTATTATTAGGGTTTTGATGAGATATTGATTAATTGGAATGGATTTCAATGTGGTATCAATCGTCCATTGTCTATCATGCAACCTTGGAAGGTTATTCGAGATGAGTGGATGACGCAGGAAAGCCTCAGCTACATATATAGTTTGCAAACTGCCAATCAATATCGAATCAATTTCAAGATTTTCGAAGTCATACATTGGCACGGAATTGTTTCAGTGCCAAAAGATGTCTTCCTAGCTGTGCGACAACAGACTGCGGATGCGAAACTGGAGCATGTTGACACTCCCAACTATGAAGAGGCCACACCATTGACTAGCCCAGAATCTTGCGGCTCAGCGGGAAGCAGGACCCAGTCACGCACACCACCCTTCCAATCAGCGATACGACCCTCAGTGACTCTAACAGTCACGACTCGCACATCGCTATCAATAGAGAGGCTAGGTCGTCTTTGGCTAGGATCCTGTTGCTGTTGACCAAAGAGATTGATCTCTTCTTCCTCGAAAGTATTATTTTCCAAATGACGATCCTTGCACCACGTCTCCTCTTCTGAGCCAGACTCTAAGAATTTTGCCTCGCCCGTGATAGTAGTCGAGATGCTGGAGAGCGCGCTGGTGTTCAGGTTAAGCAGCAGGCTAGCGAGGGATGAGCGGGTAGCGGCGGGTGGTGGGGAGCCATCGCGATCACCGTGCGTCGGGGCCCGGGTTGGTGGGCGATGCGAGACCCAGTCATGGACCAGCAGCGAGACTCGCGGGTTTGACAACAGGTGGTTGGTTTTCCGCGATGTGGGGTTGGTGGTCATGATGATGGTGGGGTGCGGGTCGAAGGGCGTCGAGGGAAGATAGGTGTAGGACATCAGTGAAATATGGGGTGTTTTGTCGTCACATGTTGCCAGGTGCAGCTTGAGACAGTTCGAGGTCAGTATGGGTGGATTTTGTTTGTCTGATTGACGGGTTGTATGATGTACTCACAAAGCGGGAGTTCTTGAGACATGAGATGACCTCGGATGGCAACGAGGTTGCGACATGAGGATGAGTGGTAGTCGCAGATGCCTCGTAAGACAGTGGGGGGTTAAGTGATTCAGTCATGTTTACCAGCTTCGAGGACCAAAATAGCAGTAATGAAACTCCGATGGAGATGAGGATCGAGATCTGCCCCCGGGGCGGTGTCCCATTGCCCAATGACTTTAAGCGCCCGATGTTTGTCCAACGACGTCATCACTTCACATTGTTTGCCTGTCGCTTCCAGCTTGTAGTCTACTGGCCGACATAACTTTGGAAGGCCATACTTATCATTCACCTGTCTCATTCTAGACTCGCTTTGGGCCATCGAAGATGCAGAGCTTTCCATGGATGTCTATACAATCGGGGTCTCCAAAGTGACAGCAAAGAGCATGGGGGTAGACCAGGAAGGTTTCGTCACAATGGCAACTGGTAGATATATCGCATCACAGATTTAGTGCATACAGTATGATTTAGGTCTATCTTTGCGAGTGCAAGCAAAGAGCCATGTCCGTAATTTCATAATAAAAGACTTGCCCTATGTTGCACGTATGTACGCATGTCTACTAGTAATTGCATAGGTGGCACAGACATGTACCCAATACATTCCACCCATGTCATCATTACCCACATTTCCATAGTAGATTGGCCGTAAACCGGGGCAAACAGTACCAACACAGCCCGTCTCGAGTACCGGCAAACTCGGGGAAGCTTCTTCCCCGCACATCAGCTACAACGTCCAATCCAACATCCAAGTCAGACGACAGTCTCCTGTGCAATTCGCAGCGGATTAATCCTGTTCCAGAGCTCCAGTCTACCTACCGCTGTTGTTACCGGTCTCTACCTACGGTAGACATTCTTATACTCTCCGATCCAATCAGTACACACATCCCCGGATCATCGCCCCTTCTTCAACTCCCTCTCCTTGTAACTCCCTAATCCCTGCTCTCACCTCTCCACTCAACTCTTTCCCCTCTCCAATCTGATTTTACCGTTTTCTACTCTCTCATCAGTCCGCTTTTATCCCCCCCCCCAAAACACCTTTGTTACAATTTCGCTAGCTACTCATCAACTTCGAATCCATCTTTGCGGAGCGTGTTTTCTATTTCCTATTCATCCCTTTCACAAGTCATGATGTTGGGTCATCGTGCAGCTCGCTCAGCTCGCTCAGTGACCTCGCTGTTGCGCCCTTTCAGCTCGTCGGCTGTGGCCTATCGTGCTCCTTCCATCCGAGACCTTACAGCCGAGTCCAGTGAGGAATTCCTCAGACGGCAAAAGGAGTTCCGGGAGAATTTGGAGCAAGCTCGTTTAAGGAGAGAACAGCAAGAGTGTCAGTCTGTCAATGCCTCTGCCTCTGCATCTACCCCTTCCCGTGAGTACGCTCCCACTGCTCCACAAGTGAGCAATGCGAGCCAAAATCGTATTCGCCCTGCTTTCGATGCCGCCGCGGCGCTTGACTATAAGGCACTGGGCTCACTATCAATGCACCGCTATATAGGGGATGACCAACAGCAAGAAGCCACGGCCAAACGTGGCCCTTTATCGTCTCTCATCTACGGCACCAAGGAAGGTCAGCATTTCGACAAAGATATGGAGCGTTCCTTTTCAGAGGTTCTGGCTCGCGGCAAATACGTTCATTCCATCGTCATGCACGACGTCAAGCCCGACAAGGTAGATGAATATGTGGAGTTGGTGGGCCAGTGGTACCCCCGCATGGCGGCTACCGAGGAGAACCGTGTCAACTTGGTCGGCAGCTGGCGGACGCAAGTGGGCGACAATGATACCTTTGGTAAATCCCGGTTAAGAAATCCCAAATCTTGCCCGTATGCTGACCCTGGTATTTACTTGAACAGTTCACATCTGGGAATATCAACGCTACGAAGGCTACCATGCCTCCCTTCACAACATTTCGGAACACCCAGAGTTCCCTGAGTTTGATCGCAAACTGAAGAGCCTGATTAAGAGCAAGAAGACTTCGCTCATGCAGGAGTTCTCGTTCTGGCCCACAACCCCGCCTCGCCGTCTTGGTGGACTGTTTGAGCTCCGTTCGTACACATTGCACCCCGGTAATCTATTGGAGTGGGAGACCCACTGGCGCCGTGGTCTCACAGCTCGTCGTGAGGTGATGGAGGGAGTGGGCGCATGGTTTGTGCAAATCGGCGAATTGAACACAGTGCACCACCTGTGGCAGTTTGCTAACTTGGAGGAGCGCAAGATCCGACGCGAGCAGTCGTGGGGTGTCGAGGGATGGGCCGAGACGGTTCACAAAACTGTTCCCCTCATTCAGACCATGCAAAGTCGGATTCTTGTTCCGATGCCTTGGAGCCCTGTTGGCTAGACTGTGAGCAGCTGAAGCGTTTTCTTCTGACTTCCGGGCAATCCTCGCGGAATACAGGATTCAGGATGCAGTGAAGTGTGGAGCGAGATGGGTATCGACACCCTATTTATTTATCTTCGGGGTGTATGAGATGGAGAATTGCAGATTCCTCATGCATCTGATTCTGTATTGTGTACCTAGGCATTAAGCATGTGTCGAAACGAAAAATCAAGTCTTCTGTATGTTGATAAAGTTTTGGGTCCTCAGTACGGATAACCCCACTTCTTGCCTGGACGATCTCAACACTTTTACGGCATTTTATTGGCAATAGAACGCTTTGGGCATCAAAGAGTACAACATTGTACAATGTAGTAACGTTTACAACCCTGTATTAGTCTGCACGTGAGCTCATAGCGAATACCACAACCACTGAAGTAAACCAAGTTCTAACGTTGTACACCCCATGTCCATACGATCTGAGAAGCAAACATCATAACATCATATTTAATCGAATCTAAAACCCTCATCACTCCGCCGGCAGAAAAAAAAAAGTCAACGAAAACACAAGGATCGAGACAAAGTGGCCTCTTCTGTCTCTATTCGACGCCGATCTTCAACATCGAGCTCCATAGACCCGCGTCTACGGCTAATTCCCCCCAACGGAGACCCAGTTTTCCTGGCCTTTTTTTTCCTTTCTCTTTTTCCTCCTTTGTTTGCCATTTCCCTTTCCCGACAATACTTCTTCCATTTTCGCCTACCTACCCCTCCTAAAGCGCGCGTCAACATTTCGCAGAAAAGTCCCACCCGCGCGTAGTTGGATGCCAACGCGACAACCCTCTTCGAATATATGCCTCACACTTTGAACGGATCACTCCGACAATAGACACTTGCGCGTTGACAGACGCGCAAACCAAACCAAAAGAATGGTATATATCCGGCAACATGAGTTGGCGAATCTCAAAAACTACAAATATGCCGGAGTCGATCATTCGCCCGTCAGTCGGTATATCCTCAAGCCGTTTTACAACAAATGCGTGCTTCACTGCTTCCCGATGAGCATGGCGTAAGTACAACCATAAATCCCCCTCGTTTTGCTTTCAATTCCCACGGACTTTAGGTACATGGATATAACAATCTCATACCCCGGTGGTGCCTTTTTTTTTTACCTTTTCCGTTGAGATGATACGCTCGTCGGCTTCCTTTCGTATCCTTGCCCTCCTACTCCAGATGAATTTATGCGCAGCACAATGTGACTAACTCGATCTTTTCTCCTGTTTGCGCGACTAAAGACCCAATGCCGTAAGTCTTGCCTATGCGACACTGTTATGATTACGAGTATAAGAAACGAACCTAATCCCTCGGTTTGGTAGATCACCCTCACCGGCTTCATGTTCGTGGTAATTAATTTCCTCACGGTTATGTGGTACAACCCGAACTTGGATACGGATTGTCCGCCCTGGGTCTATGCCAGTTGCGCCATTGGCTTGTTTCTGTACCAGACCTTCGATGCTGTAGACGGCATGCATGCGTATGTTTACACTCGCTTTTCGGCTGAGACCGTTGAGGCGCATTTTTACTGATTCTGAATGCGCTGTAGACGGAGAACGAGGCAAAGTGGCCCGCTGGGCGAGCTGTTTGATCACAGTGAGTTCTTGAAAGATGAAATGGTAATAAAAGGTTGAAATTGATGGATTGCTAAGTCTATTCTTCTACGTTGTTAGGTGTCGATGCATGCAACACTGGTCTCGGCGTGTTAGTCTTCGCAGCCGCCATCAATCTCGGCCAGTCCTGGATGACATTCCTCGCTTTGTTCGGCTGTAAGCCAATCCTTCCCTGGTGCTTTCGATATAAAAACCAAACCGTCTCTGACAAGCGCAGCAACGATGACGTTCTACGTCCAAACATGGGACGAGTATTACACCCAAATCCTGACCCTGGGCGTGATTTCTGGCCCCGTCGAGGGCATCCTTACCCTGTGCACCGTGTACGGTATCACCGCCTACATGGGAGGTGGCAGCTTCTGGCACCAGCCTATGCTGGAGACTATGGGTGTGTCGAAGCCCAGCTTCCTCTCAAGCCATGTGTACAACATGCCTTTCACGCAGTGGTACCTGGTGTACGGTGCGATTATGCTCTTCTTCGCTACAGGCTCGAGCATTTTGCACGTTGTGCAGGTGCGTCGCCAGCGAGGCCAGGACCCCATCGCGCCGTTGTACGGCCTCCTGCCCCTGGTTGCTATCTGGACTGTCATCCCCGCCTACCTGTACTTGCAACCGGTGATTCTGGAGAACTACACCATTCCCTTCGGACTGTTTGTGAGTCTCATCAATGCGTACTCGGTTGGTCGCATCATCATTGGCCACCTCACCCAAACAAGTTTCCCCTATCAAAATGTCCTGCTCTACCCGCTCGCACTCGGTGTCATTGACAGCGCGGGTGCGTTCTTTGGCTTGTGGGCTGCCCCTGTCCTTGGGTATGGTACTGGGCAGGTGGCGTTTGTGTTCGGATGCTTGGGTCTGGCAGTTGGAATATACGGAAGCTTCGTGGTATGTTCTCTCGTGTTCTCCCCTGCGTGTAACAATGTTGCTGATCTTGAATGTTCTCCAGTTCGATATTATCACCACGATATGCGACTACGTCGACATCTGGTGCCTCACGATCAAGCATCCATTCGTCGAGGAGACCGAGCGCAAGAATGGCATGGCAAAGAAGACCAAATAAAGGTGGTGGGCGCGGTCAACGGTGTTTGGTGGGCTCGTTGGTTCAACCTTGATCACCACAGGCGAGACGGCTCGATTGAGCCGAGAGAATCAAGTATCAAATAGATACTTGGGAAAAAGGTTGGACAAAATGATACCTGGCTAATGACGATTTCAGTACATAGGCTTGTTTCCCCTCCACATAGAGTAGGTAGCTCGAAGTGGGCAGTTTAGCGATAGAATATGAAAGATGTAACGAGCAAGATTTCATTGTTGTAGAAGGATCGAGAAGCAGGCGAATTAGCGACAAAATGCGCAAGGTTTGATTGTTATAGAACCTTGGTTCGAGAATTGGGCGAGTTCACGATAGAATGGCGATTAAAGATGTAATGAGCAAAATCTGATTGTCGTAGAAGGGTCGGGAAGCAGGCGAATGAGCGATAGGTTGAGCAAGATTCAATTATCGTAGAAAGGTCGGGAAGCAGAAGGATTAGCGGTAGATTGAGCAAGATTTGTTTGTCGCAGAAGGGTCAGGAAGCGGGCGAATTACGGATAGAATGACCGTGATTTGATTGTCGTAGAAGGGTCGCGAAGCAGGCGAATTAGAGATAGAATATTAAAGATGCAATGAGCAAGATTTCGCTGTTGTAGAATGGTCAGGAAGTAGGCAGATTAGCGATAGAATGATCAAGATTTGATTGTCGTAGAAAGATAAAGAAGGAGGCAATTCATCGATGGAATACGAAAGATGTACTGAGCAAGACGATGATTGGGTGTAGAAGGGCCAAAATGCAGAAAATTTCGCGATAGAATATGAAAGATGTAATGAACAAGAAGTTGATTGTAGTAGAAGACGCGGGAAGCACCTGACTGCCTGCCCGCAATGGAATCTACGTCTCCACTTTCAGCCAGCGATCCATGGATGGAGGTTGTGCTTACCTCATGATCTTACATAAGCGGTATTCAATTGGTGGAAAGCCTGCCGCTTTCCCCTATAAAGACAAGCGAGGGCACAGTGCGGCACAAAGCCCTACCTCCACCCAAACCGGTCCAAATCCTCTCAGACTTCTCTCAGAAGACCACCTCACCCGCATCACACAAGGCCATCGCCATCAGCGCCATTAATCAACTATCTCGCTGATCGACTTTCACTCGTCAAGATGGTGAGCCCATTTTCGCCCTGATTTTCCGATCGGTCCATGTTCGATGCGATACCCAGGACATGCAGACTTATCCGGATTATCGACATGAAATTCAACGTCCACCAACGCTAACCTGCTGTTCACGATAGGTTCTCGCGGTCGATCTCCTCAACCCCACCCCTCAGGCCGAGGCCCGTAAGCACAAGCTTAAGGTATGAAACAACCGAACTCCGAAAGAACACCCCGAAAATGTGAAATATCGATCCGATCTGGGACAAAAGCCCAACCTGCACGATTCGACCCGGACCTGGATCTCTGATGCCTCGACATGGAGCAAACGGGAAAGGAAGAACGTCGGGATATGCACATGGATATGGAACAAAAACGCAATGATGGAACAATGATGGCTGATTATCGATTTTTTCCCGCCTACAGACCCTCGTGCCCCAGCCCCGCTCCTTCTTCATGGACGTCAAGTGCCCCGGTTGCTTCACCATCACCACCGTCTTCTCGCACGCCCAGACCGTCGTTATCTGCGCCGGTTGCTCTACCGTCCTTTGCCAGCCCACCGGTGGTAAGGCTCGTCTGACTGAGGGCTGCTCTTTCCGCCGCAAGTAAACGAGAAACGAATGAAAAACTTTTTTCTTGTTATGTTCCGGTTGAAACGTCAAAGAGAGAATTAGCATGGAGAAATTAGGATGAAAATACCAAAACCCGGGGTTGACCTCTTCTTACCTTTTTTTGATCGTCTCGGCTTCGGTTTACGGTGTTTAGGGGAGAAAGTTGTTATGCTGGCCCAGTTCCATGCACTGGGCTTCTCTCTTTCTTCCTACCGGGCTTCAAAATGTCACATACCAAACAACCTTTTTTTTTCAATATCACCCTTCCCCTACCGAACCACATATGGACAATTGCTCTTAACTGTTTCTTTCGACTGGTGTTGGCTTGTGATACGGGATACGATTTGCAGATGATGTGATATGGTTTTTCCATACTATATCAGTCCGCTTGTCCCCTCTGAAAAAGAACAAATCTGTGGCTTTTTGAGCCCGTTTCTCATCCTAATTCCCTACCTTGCTTGTTCCTTCTTTTGCATTTCACGGTGATGATTAATATCTCAGCGTTGAATTCTTGTTTTTCTTGCGCATGATGACAGATAGAAGATGGAATGCCCCGAACTGTCAACGACCCCAAAAGCATTCAAAAAAAAAAAAAGCAACCAGCATTCTGCTAGGGAGTTCCGGATATCTGGCACAAAAATGGCACCTTGCTTGACTTTGTGCTCTGTTTTCTGTTTTGATCTTCTGGTTTCTTGTGTTAAATGTTTATAAATATCTGCGTCTAACTGTATAATGGTTTTATACTCAATCTCATGAGTCGTACCTTATACACATCACTTGTCCCTGTAGTGAAAGCGTAGTTGGAGTTGAACTTGTATATTGTTGTCCGTTTCTGTAGCATAGACTCCATGTCCAGCGTCCAGCTTGCAAACACAGTCCTGTCAGGGCTTAGACTGAATGTTCGAATATCTTACTGATTTCTAATGTAGTACTGTTTTAGCAATGCAGACAAGCTCGACCTAACACCTACGTCAGGATTAGCTTTCTGATGTCCATGGAATAGAAAGACACCTAACTGTGAGAATGAGGTTCAAAGAGAGTCGAGGTTTATCCCACTTACTACCAGTTATTGGTCTAAGTCCTACGACTGCGGGGACAGACCTGGGCATTCCCCACCTTGCGCAGCACGCTTGTCTGCTTTGGTATAGCAGGTCTCACAAAGGTGAGCAATGGAACATAGTCAAACCGAGATTGCCCTTGTTTTCTTATGCCTGCAGCTTGACTATGGCCGCCTTAGGTGGTGTTTGCAGAATCTATGAAGTTATATGAATATTTATCATGGTGCTTTTCTTACACTTCACACGGGGAGGGGGAAAAGATATATAGAAACAGAGACAGAAGAGGTAAAAGAAAATAAAGTCTTGAGACCCATGGATTATAGATGTAGGTATTTCATGGACAATTTTTGATTATATACAACTTGTAAAACCAGCCAGTAGACGAAGGTGCCAGATACCAAGTGAAAGACGATGGAAACGAAAGGCCAGACAGAGCAAGAGTGAAAGACTAGGCCAAGGAGATTTCAATAATCCTGTCCTCTTCAGGGAAGAGGTCCAAATATCGTGGCCTTTACTGCGTCAAAACCTGAGCCTTGTCCTTGATCTCGGCACCGAAATCAGCAGGGTTGGAGGGGTTGCCACCGGTCATCATGGCCAGTTTGCCAGAGGTGTCATTAATGAGCATGCCAGCAAATGCATTGCGACCTTCAGCTTCGCCCACAGCGCTCTTAGCAGCGCTGTCACCGGCAGCATACTTCTCGGCATCGACAGCCTTCAGCTGGTTATAGGTGTTGCGGACGAAGTCGTACAGGAAGAAGATGGTAGGGTGAGTGTTAGGAGGCTGGCACTGGGGATGAGCCTCAAATGCGCTGTTTTATCGTGTTAGCACCGGGCTCTACGACATACATTTCTGAATATGTGGATCGAGGGGGTTCAGAAAGATTTTGCGTAGTGGGGTCGTGAGGTGGGGGAGACATGCTCGATGAGGGCCTGCATCTCGGACTTCAGGTCTTCAAGGTTTGTAGTAGACATAACGGCGATTGATATATACGTTTTATTGGGGAAAGGAGAAGTGATTGAGACCTGACTTGGATGTTTGTTGATGTGATGGGGGTGTTTATGGTCGGATTTCCAAGTTTCCTATAACGGTCTCCGCTCTTCTTATCTTATCGCGCCTACATCGGAGAGGGGAAGGAAACAGTCATTTTTCCCCAGTTCCTTTTCCAATGTATAGGACAGCTCGCTACTCTAATTCCCTCAAGTCCCTCCTGTCCTGCACAACCGTTCATCTCCGCTCCATAACAACAATGGCACCCAATCCCACATCGGCGCGACAACCGCTTAAACTGCTCATGCTACATGGCTACACGCAGTCCGGCAGCCTCTTCCACGCCAAAAGCCGCGCCCTGACAAAACACATCCAGAAGGCCTTTCCTCTCCATGAAGTCTCCGCCATCTACCCAACAGGTCCGCTCCGTCTCCGCCCCGCGGACATCCCCGGCTACGAGCCCTCGTCAGAAAGCACCCCAGACGACGAAATTGAATCCTACGGCTGGTGGCGGCGCTCCAACACCGCAAACCCACCCCTGTACACCGGCATTGAGGAAGGATTTGCGGCTGTAGCGCGCACACTCAAAGAAGAAGGCCCCTTTGACGGCGTGATTGGGTTCTCGCAAGGCGCCGCATTGGCCGCCATGGTCGCAGCGCTACTGGAGCCCGGGCGGAAGGAGTCGTTCAAGCACTTCTCCAAGATAAGCGATGAGGGTGCGTCGGGAATGGAGATCCCTGCGCCGTTCGGATATGAAGATTTCCAGCATCCGCAGCTTAAATTTGCGGTTTGTTATTCTGGGTTCAGGGCGCCTGGAGCGCGGTACCGCGCTTTCTATGAAGAACCGGCCATCCAGACGCCTGTGTTGCATGTGCTCGGGTCTTTGGATGCTGTTGTTGAGGAGTCGAGGAGTCGGGCTTTGATTGATGCTTGTGCTGGTGAGCCGGAGAAGGATGGGTCGGTTGTTTGGCACCCTGGCGGTCACTTTTTGCCGAGTCAGCGCCCCTATCTCGATGCTGCTGTGCGGTTCATTCGGGAGAAGCTGGAGCAAAGTGATGGCTTAAATCAGACGGGAAAAGAGGTTGAAGAGGATGTGAACGATATGGATATGCCGTTCTAGAGAGTGAGCACTTTGTATAGACAGAGCTGGGCCTCATATAGATTAGATTCTTCAAGATCATGACTAAGTATAGCATATATGCATCCTTGAGATGATGATGACTGCTACTGAGAATGGACCGAGCATCTGTTAAATATGGGTGATATAATAGGTCATTGCTGCGACTTCACTACTCTACCGGGGAATGAATTCACACACGGTGGCAGTGATCCCCGCACCACCCAAGTTCCACACATGCTTTCATATCTAACTAAATTAATGAGCTTTGCCCATGTCGCTGCGAGTGGGTTGAATACGGGCCATCATCTCCTCTTTGGTGATCAGATGGTCGATGCGCTCGAGCAAACCCAGAAGACTCTTCATATCACTGCTCCACTCGTTCAAAACATCATCGGCATCTCGAGGCTTGGCAAAGTTGACCAACCGCGCTGGTCGGTCGATCTTAGCGTAGATGGTCTTGGATGTGACCAGGTCGCTGATGTACTTCTCCGTCTCTTCTTCGGTCAGGTCCAAAAGCTGGGTCAGTCGGCCCATCTGGATGCGAGTGTAGTACTTGGCTACTACGCGCACATTGTGTTCGATGACCCGCTTCCGTAGATCTTGCCACCTTTGGTTTGCTTTGTTGTCGGTAGACTGCTTTGGTTCGGCGTCGAACACATCGGTACTACACAAGTGGGGGCCAAATTGCTCGGCAACCATAGGCCAGCGCATCAGCTCGGGGATGGTGAAGAGCTTCAACAAGCGTGCTTCTTCGGGAACTTGTGACAACCGCGGATCTTGCTTGATGCGATGCAAGAGATCGGATTGCTCATTATCGTAGGGGGCCAGGACAACGTAGTACACAATCCGGGCAAGTGACTAAATCGTGGTTAGCGGTGACCTGGCTTTGAAATAAAAAGGGTGAACATACAGCACGAAGTTGCTCTGGGTTGTTCTCGACCGCTTCTGTGTCCAGAACTTCTCGGTAATTCTTGCAAACCTCAAGATATTTGTTGTCGTGGTTGGCCAAGATGATCTGCTGCTCAAAGTAACGAAGCTTAAGATCTGTAACATCATCATCCACTTCCATAGGCGCTTCATCGGGCCCACGGGTCTTCTCCCGTTCATCTGCCTCCTTCTTGAGTTTCTCGATCTCCTCGGCGGACTTCTTCGGCTTGCGGCTGAAGTATCGCTTGTTGATCTTACGGCTGAGAATTTGAGCCTGGGTCCAGTCTTCGCGCTGAATGCACAAAGATACCTGCTCCAGGATGAATTCTGTCTTTTCCCGTCTCGTCATTGAGCCAAATGTCTCCACCTGTAGCTCACACAGGATGTCTGCCGCCGAATTGAGATCACCTTGGCTCTTTTTGATCTCCGAAAGTATACGGGTAACGCGGGCTCGCTCTACTTCAACGAAGATCTTTGTAATTTATTAGCGTCACGTAGGCGAACATCGTTTGGATTGGATCTTGGCCTACCTTTCCCTCGGTTACTGTGCGCAGAGTTTCGATCAGAGACAACTTGACTTCCTGGTTGGGCGTCTCATCCAAGAACGTCATCACCGTTTGTACCATCTTCGTTGTGGCCTGCTTGAGCTGGGCATGTTTCTTGGAGAGGAGGAGCACTTGATCGTTGAGAAGGTTCCAGTCGCCGGCGTTTTTGCAGATGGTGACAATGGCAATCAGGATTCGCGATGTACTGGCAAGATCAGATGCCTGAAAAAGAGGAGCGAGGTCAGTTTGAGCAGATATGTGATGGAGAGGGCACTCGGCGTCATACCTGTCTCGATTGCTTCTCCAAACCCAACAGCTTATCAATCGCTCCCTGAACATCGGTCTGCAAGCATGCATGTTAGTACCAAATTTAACGCAGAAATAGTTTTCAGATGTACCTTCGCGAGGGCTTCCGCCTCCGGGATGAGCTTGTCGGCATCCTTGGTGAAGTCCTTCTCGGGCTTCAACAGGCCGCCGGACATGATGACGAATAGGGCTGGGTAAGACGACGAGTCAATTCAAGAAAGATGAGTGGTTGAATTGGTGGTTGCTTTATTTGAACGCTTTTGTTGCACTTGACAACGTGAGATTAGTGGAATGGGTAGAGGATGAGATGGAGATGATGCTGTAGCTCCGGTGTTGCGCCCTTACGAGCTGGAAGCTCCCACTCACGTGACCTCCACATCATTTTGTTCTTCTGGAGTCCACTTCGAGTTACATTTGATCTACGTAGGTAGTCATCATTCCTTTCTTAGATCACCGTATGTACAAACGGTATGGCTCGGTCCAATTTGAATATCTACCCAAGTTGAAGATGCAAGTAACTGTGGGCATTTATTATGTGCTGATCCTGTTCTTGTCTTGAGTCCAGAAACATGGCATGAAGTCTAATCCAAGTGGCTCAGGGCTTGAATAACAAAAACAGCCCTTTTAGGAGAAGACAACAACCAATATCAAGATGTATCTTAATAGCAGATTGGACATGTCTTCAACCTGGGCAGGCCTAACCCTTCTAGAAACAAATTAGCCACGTGACTTCCCCGTATTATTCAAACTCCATCACGTGCTCCTATAGCCACATGCAATCACGCAATCTGCCTCTAGCCCTTTTAGGCGATATTTTGGTGTATAGAAATTTTTGGGAAAGAGATGTGTGTCCGTAATATCCGGTATATATGAGTCAAAGGAAGGAAGTCGACCTCAAGTACCCTTGTCTGATTCTTGATCACTCTAAAACTCGAATCTATAAGACCTGCCACTTGAGCCAGGACCATCCCCCACTGCGATATCCTTATCGCTCGTTATCACCAATCGCGACAAGCCTTTTACTCACTCTTTGATATTCGCTGGTTTCTCCGCGGAAATATCGAAAGTCAAGTCATTGAGTCTCCTGTTTGTTTCATATAAATCGCAACTCTCTTGAAGCGTTAGCCCTGAGAAGCCTTCCGCAGTTTGATCTCTTCTGCGTCTCCGAAAGCGGCTTATCGCATACTTATAGTCATTGGCGGGGCTTGACACTTTGTCCCACCATACTCGATCATGAAGGACGCCTCAAGCGATCCAAGCTCTCCCGCACCATTGATGGTAGCGTGGAATACTGAGGCACAGGTTCATTTGATCATCGGTTCAAATCCAATTGCTGCGGCTCGATGTGCGAAGAGCCTAGAAGCTGGCGCAAAGCCAATAGTTGTTGCGCCAGAGACTGATGACATGCACTTCACTCTATCTGAACACATTGCCAATGGATCTGCCCAATGGATCCGTCATGAGTTCCAAGATAATGACCTGACAACCCTAGGCAGAGAAGAAGTTGACCAGGTTGTGGACACAGTCTTTGTCACCTTGGGTAGCAATAACTCTCTGAGTATGTCCTGCTTGTACATTCCCCCAAGATCGCCCTGACTGACAATTTTTACCAGGTTCACATATCTCAAAGCTCTGCCGACGTCTCAGGATCCCAGTAAATGTATCAGATGCACCCGAACTCTGCTCCTTCACACTTCTTTCTACCTACTCAGACGGCCCTCTTCACATTGGTATCACAACCTCAGGCCGTGGATGCAAACTCGCCTCTCGCTTACGGAGGGAGATTGCCGCTTTCCTACCTCCGAACCTCGGAACAGCCATCGACAGACTTGGTGCTGTTCGACGGCGGCTGTGGGAGGAGGATGCTGCCGCTGGGTTTGGAGAAGCCATTCTTGACAAAGAGGACGATGATACCACGGGCCAGAAACACACCTTCAACAACTTGGTCACCGAGGGTGATGTTGCCGCCGCAAAGACGAGACGAGTACGTTGGCTTTCTCAGATCTGTGAATACTGGCCTCTCCGAAAGCTCGTGTCCATCACCGATGCCGATATGGATGCCATCCTAGAGGCTTATACCACTGGAAATGATATCATAAATGGCACAAATGGTCTTGACACACTTTCAAAGAAGGGAAAAATTGTCCTCGCGGGCTCTGGCCCTGGTCACCCAGACCTACTCACCCGCGCCACTTACCAGGCAATCCACAATGCCGACCTCATCCTCGCAGATAAGCTCGTCCCTGCTCCAGTTTTGGACCTGATTCCTCGCCGAACTGAAGTCCACATTGCACGGAAGTTCCCTGGCAACGCAGACCAAGCGCAGGAAGAATTCCTTCAAATGGGTCTCGCGGCTCTAAAACAGGGACGGCAAGTTCTTCGATTGAAGCAGGGAGATCCATATCTATATGGACGTGGAGCAGAAGAATTTGAGTTTTTCAGAAATGAGGGCTATTCCCCTGTGGTGCTGCCAGGCATCACCAGCGCCATGAGCGCATCCCTCTTCGCCGATATCCCAGCAACCCACCGCGGTGTTTCAGACCAGGTCCTCGTGTGCACGGGTACCGGCAGAAAAGGGGCTGCTCCAAAACCCCCCACTTACGTGCCTACTCAGACTGTGGTCTTCCTCATGGCTCTTCACCGACTTTCTGCTCTCGTGGAGTCCCTCACCACCTTCCCTGCGGAAGAGACTGGTCCACAATCGCGCAGGCTCTGGCCTAAGGAGACACCCTGTGCGATCGTTGAGCGGGCATCGTGTCCAGATCAACGTGTCATTCGCTCGACCTTGGAGCACGTCTGCCTGGCATTTGAAGAGGCAGGGTCGCGACCACCTGGTTTGCTGGTTGTTGGCGCTAGCTGCCACGTGCTGCACAATCCTCAAGGCCAGCGATGGGTGATTGAGGAGGGCTTCCATGGATTGAATGAGCTGCGTAGTGAAGTGGATGCGGTCGCCGTCTCTTTGGAGGAGAAGGAATGATTTATGGACCCTTCTAGATATATTTCGAGCGATGGTTGCAAAGTGTGATTCGCGTTGTACATAGACAGCATTCAGATACCCCTAGAAACGAGATATGCATGATATTATCAAATCGTACCTTTTTTATTTCCTGGGTTTCCTGGTAAACATGGATATCTTTGTAAAATGTGTATGTCGTACTAGGAAATGAATTGGTGCGGTGCGGCTATACAACGTACCTCGTTGCTAGTGGGCCCCGGCCCGGGCTTTTTAAATTGCTGATCACTCCACCTCATCCGCATCTTCATTTCTGACAATCACCCACTGCCAGAACCATGTCAGCCAGACCTCAAAAGCCAGTCTATTTCTCCAACGGGGAGGCCCTCCAGGCGTGAGTATTTTCTTCTTTTCTTTCCATACTGATCTGAACCAGCTGACCAGTGCGCCACAGCCCTCCGACCACTGTGCGGCTCCGCCGCTTTATCGAGAGCGTCTACTACTTCTTTGGCTTGTACTTCACTACGCTCTTATCGGTATGTACTCCTCATTCCAGTCCTAATATATACCATCACATTTGTTCTCCTCATTTCATCCTTCTACTCTTTCCTGCACCGTTACTGGATCAAGCTAACTCATCTCAGGTGGACGCGTACGCCGCCGCCGAGAACTCCTCTTTCAACATTAAGAACCCGAAAAACGGATATACTGCGCGCCCTCGCTGGGGAGGCAGCACAACCCCATATGGGGGTGGTGGTGGTGGTGGAGGAGGTGGCGGCGGTGGTCCAGGATTTGGTCCGCGGCGCGTGGGCCGTGTGGACGATGTTCGTGGGCCAGAGTGCGGCAGCTGTCGATAGTCGAACTGACGTGGCGCGAATGAATGCCGTGCAAGCTTAGCGTCAGGGAAGAGAATAACACAAAAGATGGATGAAGAGCGTGCTTTTTGTGGTTCGCTGGTTAGATGTCTTTGTTGACCGAAAAGCTTCTGAAGTTGTCACATGCAATGCATCCTGCAATACGCTTTTGATATCCACAATTCTATATACCTTTGTTAGAACAGAAATCTATACTAAGACACATACCGGAACAGGGTTTTGATGGAGAATGTAGCTTAAGAGCGAACTGGATGGATTCCAAATAATTTTCGAATTCATGGCTCGAGTAAACGTCACATCGAGGAGTAAGCCGTCATCCTGGCCAAATTAACCATCCTGCTCTATCTTCTCTTTGCCCTTTGCTCACTGGGACTTTAGTACCACATCGACCCACCATAGCAACGGATGAAATACAGATCGCCAACGTGCAACAGGAAGTGGAAAAGCCCTCTCCGGGCCCTCATTCTCAACCCCAAACGGGTGTAAGCTCCCACGCAGATGACAAAATTTCATTCGATGTACTATCTATATACCTGCATGTAGGTATATACATGCATATATGCCTTATTGACCTCCCTCCTTGAAAACGTTTATCCCAGTCAATCAAATCAACAAAATCTATAAAGGGAAGGGGGAGGAGGTTTAAAATATGATCTATGTAGGCACCGTAGCTAAGGAAGAACTTGAGACTTTTTCAACCACTCATGCGCCTCCGCATAGATCCCCTGCGCAATTTCCTCCCTCTTCTTCCTACTATTACCCCCCTTCTTCCTCGGCGACGCGTGGGTAAACCCATGCGGACACCCCCTGGCCAATGTCCACTTGTATCTGCCCACCTCAAAGTCCTCCTCCTGCGCCATGCCAACTCTACCATCCAACCCGGCCAACCCATGAATCATCTCCTGCGTCTCCAACCGTAGCATATCCCACTGCGCCCCAATCATGTAAACCCACGGGGGCAGCGCATCCCTCTCCGCATACAATGGACTAAGCAGTGGATCCCTCCGATTCTGCCCTACACTCACATACCCCCAGTCCAGCCACCAGGAGGTCTTTTCCAGCGTATCCTTCACCATATTCGCTTTATATGGTCTCGAATCCAGCTTTTCATTGGGTGGGTGGCCGAAATCCACGATGGGGTAGTATACCACCGCGGCTTTGATTAGGCCTTTCAGACCGGGAAGTTGTGAGACAGACAGCGCGAGGTTGCCGCCTGCGCTGAAGCCGCCGATGGCGGTGCGCGAGTGGTCAATTGGGAGGGAGTCATCTGCTAGCACGCACTTGGCTACCTCGGCAACGTCAAAGGTGGCTGTTGGGAATGGGTGCAGCGGTGCCTTGCGGTAGTTGAGGCTGACGACTAGCATCCCGGTGCGGTTGGCCCAGGCGCTGCAGAAGGTATCGTCGACGGAGGCGTCACATAGTGCGAAGCCGCCGCCGTGGATGTTCAGGTAGAGTGGGAGGAGTTGGCGCTGGGCGGGGTTATAGGAGCGCGGGTAGTAGATGCGGGTTTCTAGATTTGGACGGCAGGGGTAGCGCTTGGTGAGGGTTGGTTGGGTGCCCGGTCGAGGGGAGTTGACGAGGCGGAGGTAGAGAAAGTAGAGGGCGGCAAGGGATTTGAGCAGCCAGAGTTGAAAGAAACAGTTTAGGCGGTGGGAGAGAGATAGACGCTCTTTTGGGAGGGGAGGGATTGCTTTTTCCATCATTATGTCGTCCTTGTCTGAATCCTCAATCATTGTGCTGTGTACTGGTGGTGAAGGAGGAGGAGGAGTCACCGAGCCGAGGAAGGGAGGGTGGTCGTGAAAGGCAGAATCGAGGTGTTGGCGGAGCAGGTCTAGTCGGGCGAGCGCTGTCATGGATGAATGAATATGTTGGGATGCAGCGAGAGGGACTAGTGCGTGTTTGTCATAGCATTAGCAGTACTAATCGGTCTGTTGGGCTCCAGGGCTGGTCGTGTTCTTTATTTTATGAACTCTAGGCCAGCCCCACCAAGCCTTGTTCCCACCGGTATCTCGATTCAGCCTAAAAATGTGCTGAGAGTGGATTTGGCCCCCAAGTCATGCATTAGTCAACCTGGGAATCACCTGGGCTTATCTGCGGCTGAGAAACGGGTCGGGTGGTCCCCGAACGGGTCCGGGCCGAAGTGGCGCTAATCCCTGTTGGTCAATAGCAGCCCTGGAGCCCTAGAAGGATCCACTCTATCGTAGATTTTCTCACATCATCCTTGGATGCTTTCAACCTTGGAAGGTTTAAGTGCCCACCTGGGCAGGTGGCTCATTCATGCGGGGGCTATGAAAGAATCTATCTTTTAGCGCCTCAGCCCCCTTCAGGTGTTGACTCCATTTTTCGGCCCCCAAAACCAGGTCCTCTGTGGTTAGCTGGTCCCGATATTTCTGGACAGTTCGTCCGAGATCCATGCTTCAATGTTCAGAGCATTCGTCAGACCGTACTAACCGATGTCTCCACTTGGGCTGATATCAACTGAGATGCGCAGTTGTGATTAGGTTCAATGGCCACATGTGCCAACCTGACTCCAGAGCCTATTCGGTTAATGACGGCGGTTGGGTAAAAGATCAGCCATGCTTGTCAGATGCCAAGAAACCAAATCTGCAACGGAGAAGAATTTTTCTTCAAGGCAGCAAATGAGTGAAAATTCTTCTTGTATCGGCAATACAAGTAAGCACTAGATGAGAGTTGCATTTCGTGGCGATGGTCAGTTACTAGCCCCGTACCCACAGCTTACGCTTTAATACAGAAGCAGCCTCACAAACATAAGGTAATGATGAGAGATGATAAGGGGGCCAGCAATGGATCGCCATAAGCAACTATTAGACTGTAGACAGATCAACAGGGAGACGTAGGACAAACGATTAAACATACCTCGAGTGACCTTGCAGTCCAATCCTCGCAGAATTTAATCACATACCTACATTAATTATCACCTAAAAGCCACTGGCCCTCCATCTCCACTCTCAATTTACACTGTCTCTTATGACTTCCATCCACAGCAGTGTTGCACACCCCAAAATGAGCAACAAACAATCAACGACAACATCCCTTTCAGAAGGGAAAAAAGATGAAGACCGCCTGGATAGGCAATCTCCTCCGTCACAAGATGAAGACGAGAAGCCGCAACCCAAATCTCTCAAGTTCAAGCTCACCGTCCTATTCCTGGCTCTCGTAACGGTCGTCGGCTCCATGGACGCCGTGATTGTTGGATCCGCACTGGCAGCCATAGCACATGACCTCCAAAGCAGCAGTGTCGAGTCTTTTTGGGTGGGAACATCCTTCCTCCTTGCGCAAACAATTACAATCCCGATCTACGGCACGACAAGCGAGATCTTTGGCCGCAAGTGGCCTATCCTCATCGCGATCTCCATCTTCCTCTTTGGCAGTATCCTCTGCGCCACTGCGCAAACCATCACATGGCTGATTGGTGCGCGCGTGGTGCAAGGTATCGGCGCAGGGGGTATGATCCAGCTAGTGCAGGTCATTCTGTCTGATATCTCGACGATGAGTGAGCGAGGTCTATACATGGCCATCGCGGCGTTTGCCTGGTCGCTAGGAACAAACATCGGAATCCCGATTGGGGGTGCCATCGGGGAGAGGACGTCCTGGCGGTGGATCTTTTATATCAACATCCCAGTTTGTGTGATTTGTATCGGAGGATTGCTGTATGCAATGCAGTTGCAGCAAGATACGTCGTCGTTTGTCAAGAAGCTTGGGATGTTAGACTGGGTGGGATTGGGTGTGTTCACTTGCGCCTCGACGCTGTTCCTGGTCGGCTTGACGTCGGGGGGTGTTTCGCATCCGTGGGACTCGGCCGCCATCTTGGCTCCGTTGGTGCTGGGTGCGGTGCTCTTTCTTCTCTTTATTATTACCCAGTGGCGCGTGTCAAAGATGCCCATGATGCCGCTACGGATCTTCAATGATCGCTCTGCGATTGTCGGGTTCGTGACGAGCTTTCTGCACGGGTTGGTGTTTTGGTGTGTGACGTATTATATGATTGTATTTGTATGTCTTTTTCCTCTGCGTTTCGTTCATTCCCTATCTATCATTCACAATCTCCACCTGCAACCTTGACCGACACGAGCTGACTGATATCACAGTTCCTGGGTGCCCTTCAACACTCCGTCCTCCACGCCTCCCTCGAGACAATGACCTGCATCGCTTACTCTGCTCCTGCAGGCCTCGTAGCCAGCATGCTCGTCAAGCGCACCCAGCACTTCAAGTACATCATTGTGGTGGGATGGGCTCTCCTCGCAGCCGGAATGGGGTCAAACGTACGTACCTCCCTCGCCTCTCCTTCCTTCTCTTTGCCTCCTCTCCCAAATAGAAGACTCTCCAGCAAAAGCAGAAGAACAATACTAATATAATCTGCAATACACAGATAACAATGCATCCCGACTCCAGTAAAGCCATGCTCTACGGCCCCCGCGTCCTCGTCTCCCTTGGCGGCGGCCTCCTCTTTCCAACACCCATCTTCGCCGTGCAGGCTCGCCAGCACGGCAATGACATCGGCATTGCAACGTCCGTGCAGGTCCTAGCACGCAGTATGGGGACAGCCTTTGGCGTAGGGCTAGGAGGTGTCATTTTTCAGAATCAGTGGAGTAAGAATGTGGATTCTGCTGTAGCGGCTGGTCGCATACCTCATGATTATATTGTGGGAAGTAATATGGCCGAGACGGCATATGCGGTTATTCGAAAGTTCCCTGAGGTGGTGCAGGAGGTTTATCGGGGGGTTTATGCAGATAGTTTGGCGACTATGTGGTATGTTATGATGGGGTTGTCGATTGCGGGGTTCGTGGTTAGTTTGGTGGTGGGTAGGGATGATGTTATTAGTGGGGGGTTGGCAGGGAAGCACAATTTTAGGGATGAGATAAATGAGGGTGATTTGGAGGGAGGAAAATAGGGTATATTCAGGGTGCCTTCTCTGAGGTTGACTTGGTGTTTTGAGTCATTTAGTTTCGTTTGCCCAGGGGTCTGTTACTAGTATAAACCGGTCAATATGGGTTGGCGAGAAATACAAAGTATATGAGTTAATTTCGTCTCATCTCATCTCATCATCCTTAGACTCTACTACATCCATGTCTACGGGTGACCGAGATGGGGTTTTATTTCCACACTGAATCAAAAGAGTACTTTATTGGAATATCAATGGACTGCTTGGTCCTATCAATAACTGCATATATCCATATCTATATCTACCTTGGTACTCCCCAATAACCCTCTATGACATATGTAAATACCCTCACACCACAAAATGTATAACCCTGCCTGTAAATATCAATAAGACAGCAACCCCAACCGACAACTCACCAAAGAAGTTTCATCAAATCCCTCCACTCCCATCGATCTCTCTCCTTTCCTTTCCTCTGCTTGATATCTACATTCCAAGAACTTGGCAAATGCCCATCCCAAACACTCATTCCCTCCCCTAATGCCACATCCCTAGGCTTGACACCGCGTCCATGCAGATTCCGAAAGAAGAAAACCCCACTCCCCTCCAATCCCTCACCCTCCTCAACAAACTGACAATCTCTTACGGTACGAAACAGCGCCTTCATTAGCGGTGTGTCTCGATCTTCGCGATAATGCTTGCCCATGACGGTGCGCACCGCATCCGTCGCCTCATAGGCATGGTAGAAGGGAATGGAGGAGCAGAGGTGGTGCAAGACATGTGTGCTGACGATTCCGTGGAAGAGATGTTTGTCAATGTCGAGGGGTCCCAGACAGAAGCTGCGGTCTATGGTTGCGGAGGCGCCGCAGGCAAACGTCCAGGTCGAGTGGGTGAAGTGGGGGAGGGTTGGATCTGTGTGTTGGAGGTATGTAATAACGACTATATCATTTCAATTACGTTTGATAAATCAGTAGGTGTAATTTCTTAGAATGAATCAGATTAGAAGAAAAGGTGGGGGGATAGAATGGGGGATGATGATGGAAGAGAATGAACGAACGTACCAACCCATTGATTCAGCCACAGGTATGGGATCCCATAGAAGATGAGAATTGCCCACACGGAAAATATCTGCGCTGCGACGTAGAGTCCGATGCATGTGATGGCCACGCCGAGGTCGCTCAGAAAGACGGAGAACAATTCTGACTCCTTATAGAGCGCACTGTCGGCGCCAAACCAGTAATGGCTGTGCTGGGGGAATCCGGATGCACCCTTCTGCCCGCTCAGATTATCGAGCATGTATAGGGGCCAGCCGAAGACCTGGAAAAGAAGGCAATGCCAGAGTGTGATGATGGGGGCATCTTCGGTCAGCTCAGTGAAGCTGTGGGGATGGGAATCTTGGCCAAAGGTGGATTTGATGAGGTATCTGTGTTGCCTTCCCATTAGCAAGCAAGCCGGGGATGATTGATGGCTATATAGTCAGGTAGAGGTAGAGACGTACTCCCGGCTGTGCGGAACGTAAACGGTATCCCGTTGCAGGTCACCCGTTGCTTTGTGATGATGAGAGTGGCTGATCTTCCAGCTGTAATACGGGACTAGCAGTGCAGAGTGCAAGACGAACCCGACGAGGTTGTTAACTTTTTTCGATGGCGAAAAGGCGCCGTGGCCACATTCGTGGGCGAGAATCCAGATGCCTGTCATGATCATCCCGGCAATCACGGTATAAAGGGTGTATACCATCGTGCGGAGGGCAACGTTCGGAAGCATAGGTGTATAGTTGTACGTTATACAAGCCAGGCTACTTAGCAAGGTGAGGTCCCGGACTACATATCCCAGACCGCGAGCGGTCGATGGACGAAAGCAATGGGCCGGGATGGCGGCGTATATCTGTTTCATGGTGAAGTCGGGCACTTCGTAGATATTCCCGTAGAGATCGATATGTTTGGGACCTGGGTCTCCTTGGCTGGCAGCCGTCATGGTGCTAGATTTATTTGGGCCCGAAGAAAAATGTAGATAGAAAGTGAAGGTGAGTTGATCCAATGCTGCTGCCACTAGGAGAGGTTCTCTGAGACCTTCTATGATACATATATCTTGCGTGGAACCAGAAAGAGCCAGCCTTTATCTCACCCACCCAACTGATATCCTAATATCACATATCTTCATAACTGTATTTAACATTCAGATCTAGGCTAGGGCCGGCCCATACGTATGTTCCTGTCCCGTTTGGAAAGATCTTAGTCTATCTTGAATCAACCTCATCCTATGGAAACAAAACCTCACATAGCGAACGCATGGGTCTCGCTACACATTTTCTCACTAAGCTGACCTCACATAGCTGAAATCCAGCACTAAAGATAGTAACGATAGCAAAGGAGGGTGTGATTTCTCTGGTCACATCGAAAGCCCTGCTTATGCCGTATATAGATTACAGAAGGGACCAAGATAGATTACCCATTGCCTTCGTATATATGCGCCAATCATTCAAAAAAGCATAGAGTTTTAGGGGCGGATAGAAACGGGGCCATTCTAGAACAGAAAATTCAAACCCGGTACTATGGACCCCGTATATACAACAAACAATGGCATAGTAGAGTCAGACCAGGTCCACTAGGGGGCCAGACTCTACGACTACATATGTATCGAGATGCCGTCAGCAGTAGAGTGGGTATCGGGGGCCGCTAGCAGCGGGTCCTTAATAAACTACCTGCCTTGGTTCGCTGATTGGAACGTGGCGGATGTACTATGTGGGGACCACTGCATCTGCATACATACCTAATACATTGGGGCGAAGATTTCGGTGTGCTGCGCGCGTACTGTCTGCTAGGCTCTGTCAGCCTTGATCGGCTAAATACTCGGCCATGGCGTAAACATAATGTCCGGATATTATAGAATTTGTCGCGTGGGGGCCGACATATCATAGGTCTTTTGGGCCTTTTTTTCTTGTGTGCGGAAGCCTTGATTCTTTCGATCATTCATACGCATACGAAAATGAAGCTGTTCATGAAATTTGTCTGGCTGGCGCTGGGTGCCTGTGTCCTAGCCAGAGACCCAGATCGTCCCGTCTGCATTGTGGGAGCTGGTCCCGCGGGACTCAGTGCGGCGGCGGAATTGGAGCTCAAGGGGTATCGCACGGTGACCTTTGAGAAGCAAAGTGCAGTGGGAGGAAAGTGTCAAGCCATTTATGAGAAGTATGTGCTATCTTTCTAGGTTGCGGGAAAAGTCAACCGCTAACAGACCGACATAGTTCCACTTTCAGTCCTCTTGGAGCGCTGATCTTCACACCCCCGACATACAGGGAATCGATCAAGCTGCTGCTCAAAACTGGGGTGGAATCTGTCCCCTTTGTCTCTGGCGATAAGTGGCAGTACAATGCCTCCAGCGGGTCAATTTGGGCCAAAGCCCCTCTCCCTCCGCAGGTGACGCAACTTTTCATGCAAGAGGTGCGGAGATACATAGACTGGTGGAACAAAAACTTTGTTCTATACAACATCGCCCCGGGATATCGAGTGAGTGTCATCAAATCGTACCATTACCTGGATGGCCGCTGATTGCAACGTGTAGCACGGTATTCCCCTCGAGCTGACCGTTCCAGCGGCTGAGTGGCTGGCACGCAATGGATACAAAACCCTGCAGGCGGCGTTTGTGCAGTCAATGGTCGCATACGGCTATGGAGACTATCGCCAAGTGCCAATTGTACGTTTCACCTGGAGCGACGACCTTGCTTGATCTGTGCTAACTTGCCAGATGTACATGCTGCAATACCTGACCCCGTCGGTGCTGATGACGCTTCTCAAAGTCCAACAAGGCAGCATGATCGAAATTGCAGGTGGGTTATCTAGCTCCTAGGGCAAATGATGCCGTGTTAAGCATAGTAGATTTCCATCGGGCGTTGCAAATCTTTGCCGACATATCCATCGCCGGAGAAATCCACCTAGACACAACCATCTCCCACATCGGTCAGTGCACTCCGTTGAATTTCTCCAATCAAAAAAGCAGTCATTAACATCAAAATGATCGACAGATCGCACCAGCGAGTTCCCTTTAATCACATACCACACCTCCAGCGACAGTACGCCCAAGACCCAGCCCTGCGCAGCACTGATAATGGCCTTCCCACCAACGCTGTCTTCACTCCAAAATGCCGGCCTCGACCTATCCGACGAAGAGCGTGAAGTCTTCACACCAGTGGGAACTCACAGCTTTTACTCCGGCGCCGTGCGCCTCTCCACCCCCCACGCCATGACTTTCGGCGCGGCAAGCGCCCACCCAGGCCTTCCCCCGACGCAACCGGCGACCCCGTCGTATTCACAAAGCTACACGGCGATCTCGACATCGCCATTACCTCGTCGTGGGGCCCGTACCGTGGGGACTTGACGCGGGATCAAGCTTACGCGCGACTGAAAAGCACCCTATCAGCGTTCAACAAGGACCCGAGGGATGCGGATGTATCTGCTGGGACAGTGAGTGATGAGGATGTGCTGGCGTTCCAGGATAACGAGTACTTTCCGCATTATGACAGCCAGCAGCTGCGGGAGGGATACTATGAGCTTTTTGAGGGGTTGCAGGGACAGAAAGGGACTTATTATGCGAGTGGGTTCAATATGTTTGAGTTGGTAGAGTATGCGTTGAGGGCGGGGCAGGATGTAGCGAAGAGGTTTTTCTAGTTTGTAGAATTCTACCTACCGAGTTTACTTCTTTCAAGAATGGACTGCCGTAAACGCCACCATCTTTATTTGACAACTCAACCTGAACTAAGTGGAAATCTCATGGGTACTAGTCTACTAAGCATCAATTTTATGACGGTAGTATTTATCATGCTCCTTCGACTAGTCGAGTTGAGGCGGCGGCCTAGTGACTGATGAGCGATATCCGACGTTTGGGTACCTGAAAGCTGAAAATCATCAAGACCTACTATACGGGACACAATGCATCCTCCAGGACACAGTCACTGAGTTATGTATTTCCGAGTACGCTCTACGTGAAGTTACACAGCGAGAGAAAACGTTACAGCATAGGTTTGAAGCTTTAGAAAAGACCACAGCTATCGAGCCTGACGGGGCTCAGCTTGAAAGTCCAATGAACAGCTTGCAGAGGCTAAGAAGCAGCTTGAAGAGATCCAAGTGCAGTGTCTCAAAAAGAGCACGCCCTTTACACAGCGGAGTCTATGATTCGACCGGAATTCAAAGATTTGTATGATAGCTCAAGGCGTGTTGCTAAATGATTTATGCGAGAAGAATTGGTTCAGGATTGTTCAGATCGAAGTGGATGTTGTAGCTGGGACTGTGGATGCTGCGCACAGGGGCATACATCTAAATGGAAGAAGGGAAAAGGCCATTGCACCCTGGAGTACAGATGCTGTAACGGCTTTCGAGACTTTGAGCTTCCAGAGGAAGAAAAAGGGAAGATGAGAAAAGATTTCGAATCAAGACTTAAGCGCTGTGATTCGGCCTATCTTCTCAAATTGGCAAATTGGTTCTTTCGCCCATTGAAGCCCCAGCCGTTTTCAAAACCAAAGCCCCGATGGTAGCAAACTTTCCAGAAGGGGACTCACTGACTAAAGATCTCGTGGGAATGTCACTTCTTTTGCTAGAATGATTTGCTAAATGAATGGATTCTGCTGATTGTATATGTACACAAAACCGATACAGTAGCCATGGGTACAAAAAAGGAAGATGACTTTAGTATAACAATGCTATACCAGCCACCAAACACAGCACCATATCTTCCCCTCCTGAGCATTTGTCCTACCCTTTGCCATAGAGGATATCCAGGATGCAAGACATGCTCTTGGTCTCCAAGGGTTTGGCTGGGGGAGAATCCAGCAGACACGTGGGGGCCACCACAAACCGCAGGACACCAGTCTGCACCCTGTAGCAGAGGCTGTTGTCACTACCGGACTGTGAGGAGGTTATGGAGGTAGAGACATACATTCTTGGTTAGTATACAAGGAGGTATCTTTTGGAATAGTTAACACGTCCCAAATATTTCCCAAGTTACTTACCTTTAATAGTTTCCCAAGGGAACCACGGCCTCTTCTTCCCCGCCTCTGCTGCTCCTCTTGTTCTCGGAGGCACTGGTCCGTGAGAACCCGTTAAGGGTGGTCTCACAACCCTTGTCGGGCTTTCCAACTACATACCCATACCTCTCATTAGCACGACACATATGACAAGAGAGAACAAGATAGGGCTTACGTACCTGAGCAACCAGGCCACGAAACACAATAGAGCAACAAGATCCAAAAGACCAGCGCCAGCACCGATTAAAGCGACTTTCCAGTCGCTAGTAAGCGTTTCGTTGTTGGTAGGTGTGCTGGAGATCTTGAGAAGTGCTAGATTGCACACGAAAGGCGCAGCCCACAAATCTGGGCAGCGAAGTGTCAATCTCGAATGTCAAATCAGGTTTAAGAAGTGGTGTTTTTGGGCCTCTTCGAGCTCTATTTAGTCGGCTTTTGGTTGTCCAACTCAGTGCTTGCGGAAGGTCTTTACTCTAGGTGTTATTATGAGGTATGTGACTTGTAAACTTTCAGGGGCAGGAGGTCCACCTATTTTCCTAGAGGCAGACACACTCAGATCTCTATCATACCTAAATTCATCAAGATTTAGGCAAGTACAACTCTTGCATCAGATCATAGATCCTTTGAACTCTGGTACTATCGATTTCGAGTCTATATGTGGACAGCAGTTGTTGATTGTTCAAAATTCTATTTTGATCAGGCAATACTCTATGGATAAAAAGATGAGGATGATTGAATACATGTATGGATAAATCTCAGAACTGGGCGAAGTGCTGAATACTGACCAATCAACATCAAAACAATATCAGTTCAACTATGACTGGTGACCTTATCTCAACCTCATTTCTATAGTAAATCTAGATCATGCGTAAAAGATGAGGCAGAAACAAGATTTCTTTCGTTTGGCTTCCAAGTGCATCACCTCTTTAAAGTGCATCCTATGTACTATGTACCTAGGTAGGTCTGTGTTAGATTAAATTGCACCAAAGCCTATACACATTGTCAATAGTACATTGAACATTATCTTCATCTTTTGCTATTGAGGAATTGTCCTTTTGTCAAATATAATAGTGTCAGTCAGATAACTCATTTTCACTAGCAGAGGACAAACAGAATTTTCTCCTTCATCTTGTGTTGTCAATGGCGTGGGTATCTTGAACACTCTATATACAATGTACCAATGTGTGAAAAAAACTTAGTCCGCATGATCATTGCCATTATGATGAATGGGGATAGCATAATGACACAGGGGAAGATTTCGATCCCCATCTATGTCTACGGGTTAGTAAAGAGGTTTACCCCTGCTTAGCCTTTTCCAACCACCACCTAGGTGGGTCCCCAAGCCGCCTAAAGACTGACCTTGACTTATGGGACTTGATTACTCGCCAGAAATGACCCGAAGTACCAACTTAGGAGACACGTTAGCCCTTAGCGCCACTACATCGCTTCCGCGAGGTAACATCGTGTTAACATGAATCACGGGTCGTCATCATGATACTAGAAGCACCACGTGACAACCCCTCTCCCCCCTCTATGCCAAGTGCAATAGGAAAATAAACCACTTTCTGAGAGAAAACCCCTGAAACTGCTGTGGCAGTGTGCTCTCCAACCCCAGAAACAGTGGACAAACCGCCCAGCATGAGTGCTATCCCAGCAACAGACGCCGAATGGGCGCAGAAGATAGCCAACATGAAACAACACTTACCAGAGCGCACATTGTCCCAGCCACCAATTCCAACATCAGTCAATCGGACGATAGACCACACCTTACTCTCAACCCCAATTGAGGCCTCGCAGATTGACCAACTATGCAAAGAAGCTCTCGAATACGACTTCGCCGCCGTATGCGTACGGGTCGAGCACGTCGCTCGCGCGGCAGCTCACCTCAAAGGCTCCAACACGGCAGTTGCCTGCGTAGTAGGCTTTCCGGAGGGTACGCACGAGACAGCTGCGAAGGTGCAGGAAGCCAAAGAGGCTGTTTCGCAGGGTGCGAACGAGCTGGACATGGTCATCCGGTACGGGCTGTTGAAAGAGGGCCGGTACACGGAAGTGTACGAGGATGTACTTGCGGTGCGGAAAGCAGCACCGGCACCGATTATCCTCAAGACTATTCTAGAAGCGTCTCTGCTCACGAAAGATGAGTTGCTTGATGCGACGATCGTCTCGTGCATGGCTGGTGCGGATTACATCAAGACTAGTACAGGGTGGAACGGTGGTGCTAATGTTCAGCATATTGCGTTGATGCGCCATGCAGCGGAGATGTGTGGATGCACTTGCAAGATCAAGGCTAGTGGTGGTTTGCGCAGCGCTGAAGATGTGGTGCGTATGCTTAAAGCGGGGGCGCATCGCATTGGAACTAGTTCTGGGGTTAGAATTATGCGTGAGATGGATGAGGGGGAGGTCCTGGAGCAGGGAGCTGATCATGTAATGTATTGATCGTCTTAGTGATTCCCAAGAGTATATTTTGTTTATTGTGTGGGGAAGAATGTATCATTGGACGCTGGAGGTGGAGCTTTTCGAGATTTGTGGAGATGGCAAGATACAAGATATCAAGTTTCTTTTCACTGTTCGGCAGTGCCACTGCTGGGAGCCTATTGGGAGTCCATGTACAGCTCACTGTCTTTTCTTTTCTTTGGCTTTGGATTGACAATCTCTGTCTGCAGCAGTTGTGCAAATTTCGACCCCCTGCTTATACAACGTATACACCTAGCGGGAAGGGAACAGTGCGAGTAGCGGGATAAGAACCTAGATGATATATTTTCAAGGATCGTGACCTTGTTAGACACCATCATCGTCCATGGGATATGCCTTTGGCGAACTATAAAAGATATATATGCAGTGGTGTTGTGAGACAATTGCGCCCTATCCTTGCGCACGATGAGAGCCCTGCATTACCCCTTTCAGGGTTGCCTCGAGAACACCCTAGCCCATATAAGAAAACAACAATCACCCCTCCAAGGTATATTCCATCCCATCTTAGAGATGTAACAACATCCCTGTCTTCTGAAATCAGATTATTGTTGAACGTTGGAAATGAACTCAGAACACAGTTGGGATGACTAGTACTTTTAGGGTTTGCTAGCATCGGACACAGGTGATTGTCCACTTAGTCTCAAGACTGACATTCATAGTCATAGCTCGTGTGTACAAAGCTTCAAAGCTTTAAATTAGGTCAATTTGATGTGATGCGAGGAAAATATCTGGGAAATTTGATTATCCTCAGTCATAAACGTGGGGGACAGATTTAGTATTTGACCCAAAAGCCCCAAAAAGATATACAACATGGTATATACGAATCCAAACCCTGCGCCGATCCAGTGAGATGCCAACCAAAACAATCCAAAAGGCTTTTTTTATTCGTCACTCTGATCATCCGAGTCACTGGTCACAGCGCCATCAATGTCCATCTTTTGAATGACTGCATCACCATTGCGACCCTTTTTCTCTGCAGCGAGCCAAGCTTCCCGCTTCTTTGCCTCGTGCTCCTGCTTCCTTGCTTGTCGCAGGACCTTCTCCTGTTGTGCGGCCTCTTGCTTCTCGTGGAGCTCGTTGATGTAATCCTGCAAATTGGCGAGATTCGAGCGCAGCTTCACAACCTCATCATCTGCAGTATGGCGAGCGGTCTCATTAACTGCAACCTTCTTCTTGAGCACTGTTACTTCGTTTTCTAGCTCAGAGATCTGAGAATCGCGAGCAGCTGCGTTTTCAAGAGTTTGACTGGGGGACGCAGCGCTTGGAGCGACGCGGGAGACTTCCGCACCACCAGACTGACGGAATGAGGCCAGCTCTGCAAGGCCCTCTTCAATCATAGAGTCGGGGAAAGAAGAATGAATAAGAGCCTGGGAGAACTGTGTTGGTTTGTGGGATCGGGAGTCGGATGATGCGATGATGTGCGTATGGTACATATATTCTGCAGGAACAGCGCTAGGGGCATGCGCCGGAGCCGAGAGCCCAGTATCATGACGGGGTTTGACGATGGTGTGGGCTTTTCTTTTCAATTCTGCGGAGGGGTGTGGGATGCCACTAGGAGGTAGCATGACTAGGTTGGTGATCGGATGGGTGTAGTCGGCAATAGATGATGTGAACTTTCGTCGCGCAACATTCCATGACAGCACCTTTCCATTCGCGTGGGCTGAGAGTAGCGTGGTACCATCGTATGTAAGGGAGATTGTCTTCACTGAACCCGACTCAGCCGAGGGAGGGAGCCATCGGTCCTCCATGGACACTTGCGCCGGTGTCGATTGTACTGAGGGATCGTGGAGGGGATGCTGGGCAGAATTGCCCCGGTAGAAATCTACTGATTGCACGCTGCCATCTTCGTAGCCCACATAAAATGCCCGGTCGACGGGGTCTAGAGCCACAGATGTTGCGGACAAGGGGAGGAGGAAGGTTCTCAGCACACGGCCTGTGTGATAGTCCCATGCAATTGCAGTGTTGTCCTTTGCAGTTGATACCACGATGTTATGGCGGCCATTGCTATGTCCGACAGCAAGGGAGGTGATAGCTGCGCGGTGGTTGGAGAAGGTTCGGATAGGGGAATTCGTAGGTTGGCGAGTCGCGCTAAACGCGGGTTTCGAGAACGAGAGAATACCCGGCAAGGACCAGACATGCACACTGGCATCGGAGGAGCCGGACAAAATGAAATTCGAGGTGGGATCGACGACGAGAGAGGTCACCGGTTGCAAATGAGAGGCCGTCGTTGCAACTGAGCGTCCTGTGCATGTCTTGAGAAGGCCATCAGACACATGCTACTATGAGGTAATATTTCAACGAGATTCAACATACCTCCCAGATAATCAATCGGCCACCCTCAGTGCCCAAGACCAAGACATCGCCATATTTACCCCCCGCGACAGCAATGCTACGTATCCGCTCCGGAAATGGAACAATGCCCTCTTGGTTGCCCTTTTCCCGATTGTACACGTGCACAACAGCCTTATCCGCTTGGGCTGCGAAAATATGCGAGGGGCTGACAGCGAGGCAATTGGTTGAGGTCGAGCTCTTCTTGAAAGTCGATCGCAGTATCGACGAAGGCTGCAATTCATGGACGCAGATCCCTACATCTCTAAGCGAGGCTGTCGGAGATTTGGCGGATGACAGCGTTGACGCCACAAATGATTCGGAAAGCATTAGGAAATGAAGAATGAGGCTGTCATACAAAGTATGGGAGGTTGGTTTCAAGTTACCCATTCCTTCCGAGCTTTTTTTTTTTCCTAATCGATTGATAACGAGATGTTTGCACTGTTTGGTTTATACCCACCGATCGGGAAACGCTGTGCAGGCGAGATCCCACGGGCTGGGTGTGATCAATGTATCTAACTGTGGCTTTGTGGCTAATGCAGCCTGCTAGAGATTCTCCCGATCTTTGATAAATTTATAACTAGACAGAGCAATTGTTCAAGAGCATCTATCAACTATTTGTGCCGTGTTTGATGTAGACCCGCTAAGCGTTCGACGTATCATTCTTAGTCAGCAGAATCTGGGTTAACTAGATCAGCCCCGGAGCAGGTATGAGAGGTATCACCTTGTAATCTATCAAGCAAATCGTGGAGATGATGGCAATTTCCTCAGCTTCTTCCGATCCATACCAAATGGTCACAGCACCAATTCAAGCCATCATCAAGATTGATCTACAAACCACCAGAAATTATGTTGATATGTACAATGGCCCGGGATGAACCAGCTATATGCAAGGGATGACAAGCTGGACAAAGAAGGGGTGGATTGCTGTTGCGACGAGACACGATGTTCAATGAAGACCCGCTTTAATACACCCTTTGGATGATCCTGTTGCCCTCAAGGGCCTGATTCGCCGCGGCTCTTCTATTCCCCTCTCCTGCATCCCAATTGTCTCATTCCTAGTGTCCACCCGGGGCCTGGCTATGATGAGTTTAGGCGACGGATAGGGATCTCCACGTTGACGGGCTCCTGCAGGATTAGAGATTCAGATCCGGAGCCAATTGTCGCTCCCGCGTCATCCTGGTTTCTCGCCTTTTCTTGGAATGCAAGGACGGCGCGACCTCATTCTCACTATTATTACCATGGCCCGTGCCTGGTACAACCTGATTCCAAGTGATCGTGCCAGATAGCGGACCCTCTTTTTACGCCTGAAGGGGGAATGGTCCCGTTGAACATTTTCGGGGTTCTTCATGGCAGGGTTTTGGTCCTGTCAAGGGATGTGCACCTGAGCTCGATGACCCTACCCACCTTAAATTACCTGACTAGCGCCACAGTCGCTGTATAAGGACATATCGAGCCCCTGCATCGGCAATTGTTGATTTGTTTTGACCACTATAGTAAACAATCCGGATTGCAATCTCATCTGGGTCGCTCTTGTGCAACACATTTTGCTTTTTCTCTTGACCTTTGAACCAGCACTGCTACTTTCAGCCGCGTGCACATTGTCCAAGATGGACTCCGGTGCGACAGAGATGCCTGCCCATGCATGCTTTCCGGCCCGAATTCAAACTCATATAAAGAACCAAGGCTCAAACTCGTCTGCAATGAGCCACGATGCGAAAGCCATCGCTGAACCCATACCATCGCCTCGCCGATGGTCTCCTACTTACATTCCCAGGAGACGAAGCAGACAAATTCCATCTCTATCGTTTGTACCGTCACCAGTGATGCCGCGCATCGAGTCGCATGATTTTTCGACCTCATTACCTCGGCGAGCCACAGACCGCTCCACAGCTTGCATGTCGCCATTTCGCTCCGTTCGAAAGATGAAAGAACCGTTTCAATTAATGCTTCCGACATCTCCAGCGTCACTTGATGGCGCTCCCCCGAACTTTCCCGAGAAGCCAACCAGAACATTCAGAGCGCCGGCCGAACACACGCTACGTACGTGGCGCTCAGACCAAAATCTGAACTGTGGTGGCTTGGATGGGTTCGGTCTTCTACCAAGCCCACCTATATCAGAATCCCGCCCCGCAAGCACCGGCCCAGAGTTGTCCTACTTTGATTCACAGTCTTCGGATGAAGCAGATCAATCCACAGACGGGAAGGACAACAAGCATAACATCAATGATACTGAATCGGAGCATCCCATCCCGACGACCGCACTGGAAGCCGATGAAAAGGCCAATTATAAAGCATACCGGCCCCCAGATTGGAAGCATCAATCTCGAACGGATGTCATGAATGTCCATGAAGCACACTCGGAGTTTGTACGTCAATGCGAGTCAGGCAATAAGCAGGACTCTACAGCCTTAAGAACCGAAAGACCTATATCCTCTCTCGCATCTCCGGAATCAAGGCGAAGTGAGAGAGCCCTCGTTCCCGGAAGCTCACCAAGACCTCAACGCCCAAGGACGGAAACAGTCTCGAGTGAAGCTAGCTGGGTTCCAAGCAATTTCTCATACTGTGAAAGATGGCTACAAGGTGTGCCGGTTGACAAGCTGAATGATCAGGATGCACCTGCGAAGGAATTCAACAACCGGCGTAAATTTCAGATTGTCGAGAATGACCCTCCTATGCCAAAATTGGATATCATCCCTGGAGCAAAAGCTCTTGACGAACCAGTGGTAAGTTGTGTGACAGATTTGTCGGACTTTATCCGTAACTAACTCCGTCCAGCGATTTGTGGTCGCCAGCAAAACGAAACCGAAGCTCGTTGATATTGCTCGACAATCATCGCCATCAGTACCATTGGTACCTCCACCCGCACTTTTGCCGCAGACTGTACCAACAACCCCAGATCATCGCCAAGAGGAAGTTTCCGCATTCAGCCCTGACACTCCGCTGGATATGTCCGACAGTGGATATGGAACTCGCGAATCTGGCTACTCCTTTGATAGCTTTGATGATACCAAAGTCGACGAGGACGACGACGACGATGACGCATATACCGATCCAGGGTCCTTGACCTCGTCAGACAGCCTCGGATCTACCGTGATTTGCGAAAGGCCTGAGTCTGCGGAGGGAGAACGCGAAATATGCCCACAACCTGAGATACGGTCGGGCAGCGTGAGCCCAAAGGCACCATCACTACCGGCAACTCACTCAGCAGAACCAACGTCGGCCATGTCCGACAAAGAAGAAGAAAAACCACGCCTATGGCACCGGAATTGGACGCTGGACGACCATGAATGGACCCTAGATGAGCTTGACCACTCCGTAAAGGACTTCCCTCGCCACATGCTCCGCCTCACATCCCCTGTGATAGTATTTCTTCGCAAAAACGACGAAAAGGCCCTCATCAAGCCCTTCCGCACTATATTCCCCGATGTCACAGAGAATCTCCTCGATTGTCTTTGTGCCGCCCTGCTAGCTCGAAATTACCTCCTTTCTCTATCAACTTTTCACCGAACCAAGCCATCCTCATCCTTGCGCAACGACACATATGCTATCGATGCCGTTCCAACAAAAGCATATAGCACATTAGGAATACAGCTTCCTTCTGCGTCTCCTCACAAGGCAAAAGATCGCATATTCAGCTCTCGCAACAAGGATCTGCGGAGAAACCTCGACCGTATCGTGGACAACCTGCTGTTCGCCATCTGTGGTCGATCTGATCCAACTTTGAAATCCGCCGTCGAAGTCCTCGCCCAAGTTCTTGAGACCAATGCTTAGCATCAATCACTCCTTCTATCCACCATCTCCTTGCCTTCCGAGTCCTTTCTATGTCTCTCTTTGAAAGCTCCCTCAGTACTAATCTGTCCTTCTCTATCTCTCTCTTTGAAGTTCCCATCAGTACTAATTTGACATTCTCTATCGATTTCCTTTGTCCGCTCTCTCCTTACCATTTTCTCTCTTGTCACTCTCCTCGCCATCTACTTTCGCTTCGCCCGATAGCAACCATTCCCGCACCAGTCAAAGAAGCTCACTATTTCCTATATATCACTCCATCCTTTTTCCCTGGCTTTCATTTTACTTTCATACCCTTTGCATTGCGCGGTCCTTTGAATTCTGTTTGGTCATTTCTGCGTTGGGGGTTATGTATCATTATTGTTCAACTCGCATAACAACCATAATAATAATTGCATCATCAACCAATATTTCGATGTCTGAACCAGTATCCTAAACAACTAGGTAGTCCATTTACTAATTCAATATGTTTTCGTTGGTATCGCCTTCTGGTGACCCGTGGCTATACTTTCCCGCTCGCCGTGATGGCAAAATTGCTTAGTCACCCATTTTCCCGCGGGATTGGCCGATAAACTCCAGTTCGGCTTCTTCCTGCGACTTCACGAACATACACTCACACATCATGGCAGCTCCCACAAGAAGTTTACGACGCCTATCGTCTTTTAGAAGCACATTATCTCCATCTTCAATTGCAATTGCCCCCATCGGCTGCCGAAGCTATGCTACAACCGACTCCTCATCCGCCACAAATACACCAGGAACCACGCGGCGGAAACCAACAACGTTCCGGGATAAGCTGAACGCAGGACCCTCATTCTCAGACTTTGTCTCAGGAGGCAAAGAAGAGCCCCTCGATCCGGCGGAAGCCTACGCCCTCAAGACCGCACTCGTCGGCCCCGCCGGCCGCAAGAAGGAAATGACTCGACTGCCCGAATGGTTGAAGACACCCATCCCAGACTCGAAGAATTACCAGCGTCTAAAGAAGGATTTGCGAGGATTGAACTTGCACACCGTCTGCGAGGAGGCCCGATGCCCCAACATTTCCGACTGCTGGGGCGGCAGCGACAAGTCCTCCGCTACAGCGACAATCATGCTGATGGGCGATACCTGCACGCGCGGATGCCGTTTCTGCAGCGTCAAAACATCCCGCGCCCCGCCACCGCTTGATCCACACGAACCCGAGAACACCGCCGAGGCCATCTCCCGCTGGAGCCTGGGGTACGTGGTGCTGACGAGCGTGGACCGTGACGATCTGGCCGACGGCGGCGCGCGCCATTTCGCCGAGACCGTCATCAAAATCAAACAGAAGAAGCCGAGCATGCTGGTCGAGTGTCTGACAGGTGATTACCGCGGTGACACGGAGATGGCGGCTTTGGTCGCCCGGTCTGGACTGGACGTCTATGCACACAACGTTGAGACTGTTGAGGAGCTCACGCCTTTTGTTCGTGATCGTCGTGCTACATTCCAGCAGTCCATCCGCGTTCTGGATGCTGCGAAGAAAGCTGTTCCGGATCTTATCACTAAGACTTCTCTCATGCTTGGTCTCGGTGAGACGGATGAGCAGCTCTGGGATGCCCTGCGCCAGCTCCGCGCTGTCAACGTTGACGTCGTGACCTTTGGTCAATACATGCGTCCGACCAAGCGCCATATGGCCGTTCATGAATACGTGACGCCTGATCGCTTCGAGTTGTGGCGCCAGCGTGCGCTTGATATGGGCTTCTTGTACTGTGCCTCCGGTCCCTTGGTGCGGAGTAGCTATAAGGCTGGTGAGGCGTTCATCGAGAACGTTCTCAAGAAGCGTCGTTCTGGTTCTGGCACCGCTGAGCGCACTGTCGATCAGAGCGCTACTACCACTGGCGAGGCTACCCAGTAAAGTGGCTTGCATATGAACAAAAAAATTCGATTCAACCACATAAACCACCTTCTATCCCTATCCGTGTCTTCTTGTACTCTGGCTCAATGCACATGTCATTTATCCTCTTGGCGCTATCTTCTTTGCATCTTTTGGGTTATCGGTTTGGGGTTCTTCATATAATAGGATGTTTCCGGTTGGTCTTGTTATTTCAACATACCAACATCTCAACACAGGAATTGTGCTTTGTATCACCATTGGAGAAGTCATTCGTGGCCTATCCCTGTCTGGCTCTAATTCCAAGCTGCACTAGGAAATCAACTCAGTGCTGCTTTCCACATAATCAATTCTCACAGTGTCATAGATTTTCACAACGTCATAAATCATGGTCTGAGCCTGCTCCATTCCTCAATCCACTACAATCTCGCCGTCAAGGCGAGGTGACAACCACCTCACGCGGCGCTAACATGAATTTCATGCTCCGTACTACGCACTATGCGGTTCCTATTCATCTTAGCTCCGGACTCTCCGCTCAAAGTAAACACCAGCATAAACTCCACAACCCTCCAACACAAGAAAAATCAGCAAGTCGAGCCCCGAGACTAGCTAGGGATGCTGCCCTGGGTTCGACTCTATGAGTGGGGTATAATTCATCCAACCAAGTTGGATCATGAGAGCAATATTCACCAGCACATAGAAACTACATGCTCTACTGAAAATAGTGTGTCGCCCGCTTAGCTACTCAAGGGCTTATTGCACGAGCTCTGCGATGTCCTCGTTATCCATGCCGAGCAGGTAGAGGATATCGACAAGGCTCTCGCCGTTGATGCGAGTGGGAGCCTCCAGCTGGACCTTGGACTTGGCGCGCCAGGCGACGCCGAGGCCGGCAGCGTGGAGCATGAGGAGGTCGTTGGCGCCATCGCCGACGGCCATTGTCTGCGAGAGGGGGATACCTTGCTCCGCGGCGATGGACTTCAGAAGAGTGCGCTTCTGCGCGGCATCAATGATGGGTTTGGAAGGCACCAACTTTCCGGTAAGGGTCTGAGTAGCCTCGTCGATTTCGAGCTGGAACAAGTTAGATTGGATGGTAAACGACAGAAAAAATTGACAAAGGGAGGCTTACGTGATTGGCAACGGCAATGTCGATTCCGAGCTGCTCGGCGAGCCATTCGGCGAGGGGCTGGAACCCACCGCTCACCACCGCGAGCGTGTACCCCAGAGCCTTCAATGCGCGGCAGAGCTCACGGGCACCCTTGGCGATTTTCAAGACGGACTTGAGCTTTTCGAATACATCGGCCGAGACGCCGGTGAGAAGGCCAACGCGCTCCTTGAGTGACGCAGTGAAGTCCAGTTCGCCGTTCATGGCGCGTTCAGTGATGGCCTGCGATGATGTTAGTTGCCAACATATAGGCTGCAATCTTGGTAAGAGAGTACATACGGAAACCTGTGCCTCGACACCAATGAACTTGGCGATCTCGTCAATGCATTCATTGTCAATCAAAGTGCTATCCATGTCGAAAACAGCCAAGCGCTTGTGTCGACGGAAGACGCTCTCCTTCTGTAAAACGACCTCAACGTTCCACTCGCGTTCAAAGCGCCAGATGCTCTCATGCTTGCGGAGATCGGGGAACGAGAGATACTCCGGGTTTGGTGGGGGAGAGAATGTAACCTCCACGACGCGGGGGTGTTCGTCGCGGTCAAGACAGCGGTGCGAAGTGTTCATGCGCCTGTACGGGGTAGGAAGAGTTTCCAGGATCTGAAGGAAGTTGGTCAAACACAGTTGGGAGACGTAGGGCCCGTACAGGTGGTCCAGTGGCTCGGGCTCTGGGGCAGGTGGCTCTCGCGGGAACTTGTCCATATCTTCTGTCGGGGCAGAGCCTTCGGGAACCGTCGGCCTTGGCAGCTTGTCACCTGGGGCATGTTGAGGCCCAGAATCGGGGTGGAAGTGGGGATGGATGGGATGGTTGGATTTGTAGTAGATGGTCGCGACGATTTGCGACGTGCCGCTCGGAAGGGGATTTGCTTGGTGGTTGAAGATGCTGTGGATGATGCCGCTGTCGGTCACTCTCTCTGGATCTGGCTTGATGGGATTCGTACTGATCGCCAGGTGATCGTCCACCTGGCTAGCCAGGACCTCGCCGATGTTTTGGTTGATTGGATTTATTGGAGCCATCGGCTTGTACTGCTGGTGGTCCTGCAGGAATGAACTGCTGCGCATTTGGCCAAGTGATGGCCTCGTCGAACGAGTGGGGTCTGTCATCATGGACTACTAGAGAGGAGGCCGAGTAATAAACTGTATGCAAGCTGAGGCTATCTTGACAGATCCCACATTTCCGAAGATCAAAAACGACATGCGCCGATCGGCACGTGGACTCGGTCCCACCACCAAGGCACGTGATATAGAGGGGCACTCTCACGTGAGCTACCGCCTGGCAGAACCGTTATGTTTGGAGATGGGGACCTTGGCCGTGACATACATGTGTCTTCCAAGATTGTGAATCTTCAGATTGTTTTATTGTAGGTGCAGTGAGCATAGATTCTACGCAAACATTGTCAGGTACACCTGGCTCAACCTGTGCAGTGTTCACAAATCTATATCCCCAAGCACATGATCTGACGTTGAGTTGAACAAAATGAGCTTGAATCAGACCATCGAAGGTGGTTCAAACAAGGATATTGCTGTAATTGTGATAAGATGTCGCCATCAATATAACCTCTTGATCAAGCTTTGTTGAAATTAAATAAACTAAGAGATCCTCTAAAATCCTGGGGTCTTTTGAACTACATGATATCTTACGTCAGCCTACTTCACCGTATTTGGTAAGCCATTTGGGGCACTTGCATGACACCCTTATAATGCGTTTTGGTGAAGATAAGACCCAAAACATATAAATCACATTCATAAAGTACATTCTGATCTATGTAGACCCTCTTCCTAGTTTAATGTTTCATTTTTTATTTCTAGAGCACTATCTAGCGGTCTTCCTAATGAATCTTGGATGTTTCTAACCAGTATCTAGCTAGAGGGACAAAAAAAATTAGAATAAAATACATTTAGCAAAATAAAACCGAATCATGCAAAAGATCTAGAACATTCTAAGTATATACAACATAGATTAGCCCCCAAAAGCTGTACATATGGAGATACCTACCACGACTCGCTGATGCGGCAGCCGGCCGTAACCGAACTTTGTGGGCAATGAAAAAAAGTATGCAATAAGCTTCGCTGCCTACTGCCCTCGGGTCTTCCCTCGTCTCCCTTAACTTTGTTAAAGTATTTTCTACCTGTGAATATCTTCTTAATACTACCTTCAACATGACGCAGTCTGTTCTCTCCCGCCGGGCTCAAGGTGTCGTCAATGCAGGATCAGAAAACCCTATGTGGGACGTGATGAGAGATATGTGGTGCCCAACAACAAACCCAAATGGCTATGTCAATGTGGGCGTTGCTGAAAATAACATGATGCATGACGAACTGTTAAATTTTATCAACAACAAGCTTGAACTGCCAGCCAAGTATCTCACATACAACGATGGTGGAGCCGGCTCTTCCAGATTGAAGGCCGCTATCGCCACATTCTTGAACCACCATCTGAAACCAGTCACACCTTTGGAAGCCAGCCATGTCACTGCAACCAACGGTGTCTCCTCTGCGGTTGAGCACGTTGTTTGGTCCTTCGCAGATCCCGGCGAAGGTGTTCTCCTAGGACGACCGTACTATGGCATGTTCATACCCGATATTTCACTGCGATCAGGGAGTTGTGTGGTACCTGTCAGTTTTGAAGAATACGATCCGCTCAGCATGGAGGGCGTGGACAAGTACGAAGAAGCACTGCTGGATTTCCAGAAGACCACCGGCAAAAAAGTCAAGGCTCTGATCCTTGCTCATCCTCATAATCCACTCGGACGCTGTTACCCCCGAGAAGTGCTCATTAAGCTGATGCAGCTCTGCCAGAAGTACCAAGTTCACTTCATCAGTGATGAAATCTATGCCCTTTCCATCTTTGAAAACACCGTCGATGAGCACCCGCCACCGGTCAAATTTGAGTCTGCCCTGTCCATTGATCCGACGGGCATTATAGACCCTCGTCTGGTCCATGTCCTCTGGGGCATGAGTAAAGATTTTGGTGCAAACGGAATTCGACTCGGAGCCATCATTTCACAGGCCAACAATGATGTCCATAAGGCGCTGACCGGCGTCACACTGTATTCATATGCTTCTGGACTTACCGATTACATCACATCCCTCTTGCTCGAGGATTTCGAATTCACCAACAAATACATTAAAGAAAATCAGAAAAAGCTGTCTGATTCCTATGCATACACGGCGAATTGTCTCAAAGACCATGGAATAGAATATGCGACAGGATGCAATGCTGCATTCTTCGTTTGGATGAACTTGGGAAAGAAGTACCGTGAGATGCACCCCGAGGATAAGAGTGAGAATGTTGGAGACATAGTCATGCGGCGCCTCTTGCAAAAGAAGGTGTTTTTGGCCAGCGGTTTTCTCTTTGGATCAGAGAAGGATGGATGGTTCCGAATCGTCTTTACACAAGGTCATGACTATTTGAAAGTGGCGTTAGAAAGAATCATCGCAGCACTAGAGGAATAAATTTGGCCTCGCAACAAAGTCTTCACGGATCAAACGAAGGATGACTGTTGATTTATGAAACTACCGATGGTATATTAATTTCCTCGTTTGCATCTAGGTACCCAATTAGCTCCACTGGCTGAAATCAATGGTTTTATGAAATCAACCGTTCTGTTATCTTTCTCTTTCCCCCTCTGTTTATTCGATAGTGTAGGCATACAGCATTACCATCAATTCAACAAGGCTCCTATGAAGTGACGAAAAGAGGTGGTTTTTTGAGTGCCTTCAAAAGCTTACCAGTAGATCAAAGCATCATCAAGCAAGTTTATTCTGTCCACCATAGTCTCATTCAGCGTAACAGAACTAGTCAGTAGTTACCGATGCTATAAGCATGCATCTTACTCAGATTAGCAAGATTAGACACCAAGTTACGGGCGAAAGGGAAAAGCACAATGAAACGGGATATAAGTCGGATTCAAGTACGTCGCGCCAGCGAAATGCTTGATTGCCCAAGCTTATAAGTATGAGATTAGACCTCTTTTGTTTGCTCAAAGCCGAGTTACTCAGAGAAACATCTCGCGTCTCTTCTAATTTCTCCCTCCCTTCTTTATCTCCTTCTCTCCCTCCATCCGCCTGTGGTAGCTGCCTCCAGACGCGCCGGCCATTCAACCGTGAACCATCCACATTCAGAACGCCTTCCGAGGCGCGTAAGCCATATCATTAAATCCTTTCTTCCAAAACAACAACAATGTCAAGCGTGACCACCGAACTGGTCCGCCACTTCAATGACCTGCCGCGCCCCGCGCTGCTACCAGAGGGAGACCGCAATTACTACCACTTCGCAGCAAAACCTCTTCCCATTACGTTGAATGCACGAATCATCACCGGCGATGTTGTATTCATCGTGAATCCCTATGACATCCAATACTGCTCCGAAGGCCGGACCAAAACACTCCGCCTCTTCTCCGATGAACAAGCCAAGATCATCGTTTCGCTGCTGCTGGAAGCATTTGTCAACACATTCAATGGCCCAGTCCAAGCTTTTCTCCCGATGGGCACCACCAGAGAACCCATCGCGCCGTTTACCTGGAGCACCACCGACCAACGTCTCGCACAGGCAACGTCCTGTCAATGCCAGGCGATTGGCATCAGACACGAGCTATGCAATGTCTCTGTCTCTAATGCTGTAGAACTCCACGTTGCCGAGCTAGCCTAGGGTGAATTTAGCGGCAACTTCATGGGGTGTTTGTTTTGGCTGCTTAATCCGGAGGACAATGCCGAGGAAGTTGAAAGAAAATGCAACTTTTGTAACTTTACGCCATCGCTAGATATGTCGCTGATTATATCCCTGGATCCTTGTGCTCGGTGTATGCGCGTGTGGTACTGTTCTCGAGCGTGCGAAATTGCCGATTACGAGGCTCATGCTCGGGGCTGTCCTGATCTTGATTGAGCGATCTCTTTCTAGTTTTCTACAAGAAATGTGCACAGGACCTTGTTTGCTAAATCTGGCGAAGTTGGGTGAGCAGTTGTTTCTTCGCTCTTGGTTATGTGCTTGAAATACATGGGGATGATTGGTGACTGAATCCAATATTCGGAGTGAGGTACGTATTCGAAGACTAGAACATATTCATCACAGATTCAAAAAAATACTACATGTATCTACTATCTAGTGATCACTAAAGTATGATGCTTTGTAGTCTAGGTTTTGGCACCGTAACCGCCGCGTCTAGGTATTTGCGCCTTGAATCGTCAAGGGCGAGAACAATATGTTTTCCTTTCATAGAAGATTTTTCATGAAAATCAGATATAGAGCTGGCTCCATTGCACGGTATAGGAAATTGCCATTGTTATTACATATCATCATAGCCCGTTACCGTCATCTTGGACAAAATCCCTTAGAGTAATTATAATCGACGGTGGCTAGAGATTATTTTGTTGATACAATGTTTATCTTTACCTTTTGATGTAAAGCTCCCGAATATTTCGAGACCAAATCACGTTGCCTATTGAAGGTGCTCTAAGTTGACACATACCGTGACACCTGAGATCAGAGAAAAACTAGGGCTAGCCCCGCACGTGACCGATTCTAGTAGGCACAAATCGGAAGTCCAAAAAGACTTTACATGCTATCAAGGCAATTTTACATGTAGAGAAACTAAGAGTGAAGTTCAATGGTTTGAAATAATCATCATTTTTGCATTTGTCATATTAATATCATCATCATGTCTTAAAACTCCTATTGTGGGCAGGAGAACCAGTTCAACTCCCGATGCGGAGGGGTAGTTGGTAAATGCAAAGGATACTTTTTGTACCCTGTTCAGAAAACACGAGTCGCTTTTTAACCCAAAATGAAGAAAAGAGAGGTATCACGCGGAGAGAACGCCAAGGGGTATGCAGTGAAAGGAGGGAGGGCAAGAAGAATCAGACAGCGGGCGCCAACTGGGTTTGCAACGCCTGTGACAGGGCCTCTTCCTGTCGCTTGCGTTCCATCTCCATTAGGTACTGGGCGTACTTGGATCGAGGGTTGTGAATACCACACTCGGTCTTCTGCTGTCCCTTCCAGCGACCAGAACGCTCGTCTTCGTTATCAGCAACGGGCTGGGTAGAGTGCCAGTCACCAATGCTCTTGTAACCACGGTCGAGAAGCTCGTTGTATGGCACATCGTTCTCTTTGACGTATTGCTTGACTTGTTCGAAGGACCAGTTGGCCATGGGATTGATCTTGATGAGGCCAGCCTCATCAACTTCAATGATATCAAGATCGCCACGCTTGCCGCCCTGGCTGCGGCGGCGGCCAGTTAGAACGGCGTGGACGTTCATCTCACGGTAGGCACGCTGAGCAGGCTCAACCTTGGCCACCCAGTCGTAGAGTTGGTCGTCAACCTCCCAGAGCTTGGCGCCATACTTGGCTTCGAATTCAGCAGTGGTTTCGACGCCAGCAGGCTTGTAGATGTGCACATTGTTGTTGGGGTACTTGCGACGCACACGGTCAACCAGGGACATTGTCTCATCAAAGTGATACAGAGTGTCGAGGAAGACGAGGTCCACCATCTGGGGACGAGGCACCTTCAACTTCGACAGCATGTCCAAGGTAACAAGACCTGTGAGGCCGAAAGCAGTGGTCTGGAAGAGATGAGGAAGAGAAGTGATACACCATCTCAAGATCTCTGTACAAAATAGTCAGTCACAAAGATTCTCTAAAAGAGGGGTCCAGCGGGATATCGGTACGAACCTTGGGGCTCAAGGAACTGCAACTGGCGGTTGAGGAACTGAAGATGGGGCTTCGTAAAGACAATCTCCGGGACATATTCCTCGCTGGATCCAGAGGCAGCACTGACATAGCCTGACTCAGTCATGGCATCGTGGTTGTTAACACCCTCCATCTCTGAGATGTAGTTGTTTTTGGCCGGCATAATGTGAAGCACGCAGGCTAGTGGAGATGATGATAGATTAAAGAATGGCAAGGATGCCTTGGATGTAAGAAAGATGTTGAAGAGTGCTGAGAGTATGAAAACAAACCCACAGACGATAATGGGGCGAGAATATAAGAACATAGAGGCAATCACATCATTCGGAGATTCGTCCCTGGCATCGTCTTCATCCGATAGTTCCAGTTTATCTTCGATTGAACGGAAAGAGCCCATTTGATTGGCTGGAGGGCCGATTGCGCCATCGACAAGAAATCATTACCCAAAATGGACCAACAACATAGCTTAGGTAAGCTAAAATTTCGCATAATGCCTGAGGGATCAGGCAGCAAAATGATGCGATCGATGGCGTGATTGCATTCTCGGTCCGGAAAAACCAGAATATCCGGGTCGATTCGGCATTCTGGAGACATCCAATGTTTGAAAGCATCCGTTTCTCGGAAGCAATTCCTGAGGGAATGCCGTAGAATCATGCTTAAGGGGTCTAGCTTGATTTACCCCGGATGTATTGGTAATTGGCGCTGACCAACTCGATCTATGAGCTTGATGATATCACATTAGCAGGTTTCTATCATCGATGAAAGCTTGACATACCTGCTTGGGAGATGTTGATTAACATGGCGACTCATATTCTTCATGTAAGCAAGATACAACATGGTCACCCAAAGCACAACGTAAAATGCATGTCATCCATGGTGGATCTGGATGCGATGTCCATATCCAAACTTTGAAGTTGAGGTCCATCTTACTCAGTCAGTTCTGCCAGGCGGTAACACATGAGGCTCAAAGGCATGAATCAACATGGTATCATAGCCCTGTACATAATTACATGATACGTAGTAAAGCTCCAGGATTGTGTTTATATACAAATATTCTCGAAACAAGGAATAATGGGAATCCCTTTGATGTTAAGAATGAACACACTCACACCATGATTCTCGCTGATGTGCGAAAAATAACAGAATATAATCAATGCAGGGCACTATAGATATTACCTACATGTACCTTGAGTGTTGCCTGTATTAGGATATCCAATTTTTTCTCCCTACAGCATGCCATTAAAAACAGCTTGACAACCATTTGAATAAGACGCACTTTGATAGTACTACGTAAGGTATTATCGCCTAGGTAGGTAACAATCGCCTGGTCTATTGGTCATTTCATGATAGGTAGACCTCAAGGGTTTATAGCATATATACAAGATGATCTATGATTTACAAAGAATAAAAAGAACTATGTTGTCAGGTAGGAGGTTATAGAGTAATGACGGAGCATTACAAGACGCTTCTGACACTTCTTTAGGGAAGCTAACCGTCTGTTCGAACGAGAATATCTATAGTAGCCACCCAGTGCTTGTAAGTAAGCGCCCTACAGTACCTAGGTACACTCCGGTTGATGCTAGTAGCTTGTCCTGATGCCATCACCAAAGATCAAACTTAGAAAGCACTGTGAGTAGCCATACAAAGGCTTTACATGAGCTGAACTCGTTGACAAGGTCTTATCAAGCAGTTGACCCTAAAATAACACCCGTTCGGTCCAAAAGGAAAGCAAATAGTTCCATGTTATTTCTGGGTAAGAGAACGATTAGAAGATATTGGAAGACGCGAAGCTATAGAGGATCAAAAGTACGGCACAGAATAGCTAAAATCTCTTTCTATTTGTAGCATGTATCTCGATGTGCTGAAATCTGCATACATCCAACCCAAAGGTTCAAAGAATATTGCAGGCAAGGAATGCATTTAACAGACCAGATTCCGTTGATCGGAACCCAACTTCCACGGTGCTGATAATCTCGACATCTTGAGGAGACAATCCCACTCCATTGGACCAAGACAAGCCGGGGTTGTTCGGCAAAGTTAGGTACATATGCTTGAGTTGATGACTGATGATATGCAGAGAGTTCTGGACATTTGTCATCGACGGCCGAACCTCCCTGAAAGTTAATGCTTCAAGATGAAACATAAGCCCAAGTATACGCGCATACTCTTTCGCTTTGTTGTTGGCATCACGCATCGCGCCTATGCGCGACTCGGCGACTAACTTAGTCTTGGTATTTTCTGTCAGCAGCCACTCAATCTTGGCCAGAGAGACGCCGTGAGTGGCCAGTTTATCGAGAAGTCTGTTTATCTTGGTAAAATCGCGGAAGAGGAGTTGGTATGTGATTTGGGCATAGTATGAGCGATCATTCTCCGGTTGCCCCATATCGCCAGTTGATGAGCTTGTCCAAATGCGGATGTTGGTAGCGGAGAAGGTCAGCACTGCGGAGTCGGCTGTCGCAGCTCCATCATCTATCTCGGGGAATAGGTTTTTTATAGTACGTTGCACGTTGTGATCAATGTCGGTGGCATCATTGCGGGCAGTCTGTCGCGAGTTGTTCGAGCATGTTACATCGAGGAAAACCATGGCACGTTCTGGGTTACGGCGGACAGAGGACTGGCCGTCCAGCGTGATAGTGAGAGGAGCCATCTTTGATGCCTTAAGCTGTTCTACCGTCAGGAAGACGAAGGTGATCCCAGGGAATGAATAGGAGTACTTCCGTGCTATATGAATGGTGGATGATAGATGAGTTATGAGAATGGGAGTAGGTATACAAATATATATAGGTCTTCAACAACTCAGACATAGCAAACAGATAACAAGATGATAGAAAGACGCATGTGCAAAGGTCATCATTGAATGTGTGAACCAGCTTCAAACCCTGTATACACAAGAGAGATTTCGTTTTAAACCCCTCCCCCCACCATCAACTCAACCAAACATCGGTTCCTGCTTGGCATCTGCCACAGCAGCAAGATAAGTAGGACGGTCCTTAACATAAAACTCAATATCAACCTTTCCGCCAAGATTAGCCTCCCCTCCATCCAGGGTTCCTGCCTTAACACAAGTCATATCAGGCATGACCTCCAATTCGGTGTAAAGACCTGAACCACAGGTAGGACAGAAGAAGTGCTTATTGATCTTGCCGCTGTTGCCCACGGCATCATAGGAATTTGGAGTTCCTGTGTAGAAGAAGGAAGTGAGAAACGGACTATGCTGCGAGCAGGATATATAAACCACCTACCCTTGGTCACAGTGACACTGCTGCGAGGAACGACAGCATTGGAGGTGAACGCGCCTCCAGTCCACTGTTTATTATTAGAGGATTTGATCGCAGTTGTGAGCTTGGGCGAGAATTGGAGTTACCTTCTGGCAGTCGGTGCAGTGGCACAGGGCGGATAGATACTTGTCAGCTAGCACGTTGTTAGCTTGGGAAGTAGGCCAAATTTGGTCAATTGACCCATGAATACCTTCAATGGCGTAGGTGATACCGCCGCACATGCAGCTTCCAGTGAAAGGCATTTTGTATGTGGTATAATAAGCTTCGTGAATACCTTGGGGGAATCAGAACGAAGAAGCGGGGTCGGCGGGTGGTTTTATATGCGGAGGCCCAAACACCGAGGTCTTGGTTTTCCAATCGCCGAACCCCGAAGTCCTGTGTAGTCCTACTCAAGCGCACCTTGATAGTCTCAAGAACATGTTGTAGTACAGAGTCGTACAGCTGGACTCTTTCGTGGTAGGGACTTGCTATGGATTCCATTGCCTGTACAAGTCTGAGAGTATGGAGCTTGACTACACGAGATTCAAGTGGGCTGGCAGGAAAAAAGATTGGCATCATTCCTAAGAACAAGAAACTGCTTTATATACATCATCCAAGAGTCAAAGCAGTAGGAGAACAGTTTCAACGCGAGGTCTCTAGAAAGAGGAGCCATAACGCGACATTAGAGAGTCTGAGATAGGAAACAAATGAAAGTAACAGTTGACACAAGACAGCTGGTATATATCACTTCAAGATCCACGTGAAAAATGTCATTGGACAGATAAGACAGAAGAAAATGGCGAAAGAAAGGAAGGAATGACAATAACCGGGGTATAGAGAGGATGCATGACTGGAAGCTCGATCGAACTAAATTTGAAGACATTCAAATGCCCCCGAGGCAAAAGGAGGTATGGGGTATTGACAAGAAAGTGAGATGGTATGTCCACCTAGACAATCTCTGGATCAAAATGCCAGCACTTTACAACATGAGATGATTTCTCCGCAGAGAAGCTTTAAGCCAAGCAACATCAGGTTTTCGGTTTCTTGTTTGTACCTTCCCCTGCAGAACCACCGTCTGGGCTCTTTCTCTTCTTGTCTTGGTCGTCTTCTCGAGAGAAGCTTGGACCGCTTTGCACTGCCGGAGTCGGGAAGGTCAGAGGACTGGGCAGCATGTTGGAATCTGGACCTGAGCGGCCAAAGCCCCATTCCGGGAAGAAGCTGGAGGGTGATGGGAGGAGTGCATCAGATACAAATCGACTTGGAAGGGCTGAGATGGGCGTCTCAATGTTATTCGAGTTAGCGCCATTGTTCGGATTTCCACTGTTGCTGCCGTAGGAATCGTTTCGAGTTGCAGCAACAGGAGGAGGCGGTCGTGCGAACGGATTTGGAGGGCCTTGGGCACCCGCACTCAATATTGCACCGGCTGAGGGCGACGGAGGGGGTAATACCACGCCGGAGGGACCATTTTCCCCGTTTCCTTTCGCAGGTGTCGAGGTTTTATTCCCGGCGGAATCTCGTGACGAGTCGGCTGTGGCGCTACCACCATCAGAAGTCTCACTCGGAATCTGCACCTTCAGCTGCGGCCTTTTTGATGGCAACGGTCCACTGTTAGTTCGGGATGGTGGTTTGATTTTTGACGTCGAGGCAATGGACTCTGCACGAGGAGCCTCTGTCGCAGCTCTAACAGGGATTGCTTTTGAACCAGATAAGGCTTGTGGCGGTGCCTCTAGCTTAGAATGGTTATTGTGAGTTTCATATGATGGCGCCCCGGCTCCGAAATGACGGGCAAGCACGGATCCTCGATCATCAATAGGCGTGAAGATACTACGTGATTTAGAGAATGACTTCATTTGAGGCGGCGAGTGGTTGTGCTCTACTTTCATCACACCCGATGAATCATCCTGGGGATGATCCGGGCCAGGTCGTTCTTGGTGGCCATCAGGCGCGAATCCTGGTGGTATCGAGTTTCTCCCATGTTCCTGCATATATGCCTGCTGCACATGCTGATGGGGCCCTGGGGGCATTCCTACTGGATGCCCATGCTGTTGGAAATGCTGTGGACCCTGGTGCTGCGGCGGCAGTTGCTGCGGCGGCAAACCGTGCGAGTGCAAAGGAGGCGTCCCTTGATGTGGTCCCGGCGGGTGTCCATAGTGTGCAAACTGTCCCGGTCGAGGCTGCTGGTTCATTGCGCCATGAACATTCGGGTTGTACATGGACGGATTGGGCATGTACGTAAAGCCACCGTTTTGAGGACCAGGGGGTGGCGGCGGCGGTGGTGTGCCATGTTGCTGCGGGCCTAGATTCGAACTTACTCGGCGGATGTGGTTTCTTGACGAAGGACGCGACGTGCCTTGTGATTGCGGAGTACCATGTCGTGTCATAGCATGATGGATCGGGGGTGATGCGGAAGGTGCATGATTCATATGCTGGAAGGCGGGCTGATTTTGCAGGTGAGGGGGGATGGCAGGATGGTTTTGCTGAACTGCTTGAATGTCCTCGGGAGCCGGCGACGCTTCATCTTCCTCGTCATCGTCGTCGCGCTTGCCCGCAAAGTCTTCTAGTCCTTTATGCTCATGAGGAGGGCCAAACTAGGAATCCACCACTGGTCAGCATACTTCGGGAGGTATCGAACGAGTATTACCCACGTATTGATAGCGGCCAAGAGCATCATGCATGTCACATGAGGAGTACTCGTATAGTTTCTTATTGTGACCAAAGATGATGACAGCTACGTCAACGGAACAGAGGACGGCAAGCTCATGCGCCTTCTTGAACAAACCTCCTTTTCTTTTCAAAAATGTGCTAGAGCGAAAAAAAAAGACCTTGATCAGTTCTGAGCAAAACAATTGACTAGAATTTCTGACTTACACTGAGCGGTTGCGGTCATCTTTGATGGCCTTGATCTCAATCTTTCTTCGACCCATGGTGGAAAGCTACGGGCGCATCAATTGCGCACCGACAGCAAGATTGAGAGATGATGCAGAAGGGTAGGGCAAGCCGCGCAGCGACTCGCGAAATACCACACGCGATTAGATTGAATTACTGAAGATGGATAATCGACGCGATGACGGTGCTAGTGGCGCGGTGGCACACGGTGCTGTATGCGAAGAAGCTTCGCCTCTTCACGCAGCACAGGTCTAATGGTGGCGTGACTAGTCAACAAAGAGGGTTGAAACCCTCCAAAAAAGCAAGGTCTTTGAATATCACAGGAGACCCTGTAGATAGTTGGGGGCGGGGGGCTGGACGCGACTCGAGGCGACAAAAAAAACAATAAAGACCCCTCGGAGTTCGAAACAAGGAGTGAACCCGAGGAGATGGGAAATGGTGGGTAAACAAAGGAACAGCCCAAAGCCAAAACGAAGTAAATGATGGTTTTGCGGAGAAAGGATGATTGACGATGCAGGAAAGGTTGATTCTAAAGATAGAATCGAGGTAGAGGGAAAAGAAGATTTAGACGGCTGAGTCAGCATCGCCTTAGGCGCGGGCGTTCTAAATATATCTCGTCTCACCAACGAAGATGTCTCCCTCGACAGACTAAGTGTCTCTAGATGTTCCCAAGTCTAGTTGGTCTTGTCCCCTGCAGTGACTTATCACAGTGGAGTCTTCTCCTCCAGCTCCCATTGGTAAGTCTATCCCGAAAGCTCTACGGATGTTCCTCTGTGCTATTCTCTTCCCCTCAGCTATGGATGGGTCCATGATGTCAACCCGGGGAAGCTCAGAGCACCGTATGTGCAAAAGACTCCATACAATATAAAATAAGGTAATCGATGATCCACAGAGATCCCACATGATTTTTTTTTATCTCTAGGTCGTAAGCTCCTTTATTGGTCTTACTATTCCATATTCATTATCATTGCAATGAGTACTACGAGCCCGTGATGTCGCCAGCCCTATTCAGTTGAACACAAAGAGTAAAGCGCCAGATCTCCATCTACGATTGGATCTGATATCCGAGCCACCATTGTACCTTAATGTATTGAATTGTATGCTCATATGTACCAAATATGTAACTTGTCAGTTAGCTCAGATGTGCTTATATGTACTCCATACCTATGGAATACTCAAATATGCACTCTGTTAGGTACTGCACCCAATATAGCAACTGATTGGTCCCAGCGCGACACGACCGTTTGACCAGTCATCGCGATCGTCGCTCGGAGATTGGGCTGATAGGTAGGTTAACAATGTCAACGGAGTCGACACGTCTCGATGACAGTTTCTTCCCTAAGGGGTCAAATGGTCAGGCAGCGAAACCATATACCAAGACACATAACCTTGGGATCCCCAAACCCAGATCAGAGGAGATGATCGCGAGCGGTATCATTCACTCCTGAGCAAAAAGAACATTATCCCACTGAGATTACATATTTTGATCACCTTGACCAGTTCTTTCATTATTGAAGACTTGCAGTTGAATTGATTCTTTGTGTGGGCGGAGGCCTATACCGGAGTCGAGACTCGCGGGTAAGTTAGTCTCGTTTACCCCTGAGCTTCGTGAATCGCTTCGTTTCTTCATTTACCTGTTCCCCCAATCTTCGCTTCTCTGTACTCTTTTCCTTTCTGCCTTTCTTTTTTCTCTGAGCTCTTTTTTTTTTCTACCTGTGGTTACCAACCATTCTGCTCAGAAGCACAGGCAATCGATTCCAGACTAGGAAATACCTAGGTATTCACTTTGTCCTGCTGTCGCCGGGGCTGCAGGACATCCCGGACGCGCCTAGACAATTTATTCATTCACTCAGTTTAATTACTTGTCGGTTATCTGCATATCGTGTTGTGCTTGGAAATTTCCGCTAATTGATTGTTGACGGTGAACAGAAGCCAGAAAAAAAAAAAAAAAAGAAAAAAAAAAAAAAAAGCGGACCCCGAATCTATCTCCCCACAGGCCGTGTTTTGACGTGCAAAGTCAATTGTCACCGGTCACATTTCCGACAAAAATGTCCTTCTTTTCGCGAGTCTTTCGGGGCAAAGACTCCACGGCAACCAAGAAACAGTCAAAGCCTACTAAGATCGTAGATCCGACTCCGGCGAAGCCCAAATGGACCGATGCATGGCAGCGGACAGAGGTTGCGCCAGAGGAAGTCCAAGACCTGGTACGAGGGTGTGCGCATGAGCTCAAGGCCCGAGGTAGGTCGTGGATTTGTATCCCAACTGTGGAATGCCCACACTTGATTCTCCGGATTGTTGATCATTCGTCCTGGCAGCTCTTGACACTCCATTCCTCCTCCTACCATTCCGTCCCAGCTCCGACCCGAGTGCAGCGCGCACATTCATTCGCAATTACTTCAATCAATCGTTTGAGAAGGGCTCGCCCGTCAATGGCGATGCCTTGTCGCATGAGCTCCGGCTCACGGAGCCGATGGTGAGGGATAACGTTTCTTACAGGGGTTACGAGGATCGTCACTAACATCATTTATGGTGAATAGGTCCTTTGTAGTGTGATGAAATGGTGTTGGAGCAGACTTCCCGGTGGTGTTGTCACCTGGGAGGCATATGAGACCTTCAAGATGGGCGAACATGGTATGCGTCGCTATATGGAATGCGGGGAACATACGCGCTGATGAAACCTGAAACCTTAGATTCTGATATGGCCCGCGACGCTTTCTCAACTTTCATTCCGATCGGCGGCGATTCAGATGCACGCACCAGTATTATTATTGACTTCTTCGACCTCTTGGCCGCCATTGCAGCCCATGGAAAATCTAACGGCTTGGGAGGTCGCAAGCTTTCTCGGTACGCTGGATGGTGGGCGTTCGAGCATGTCGATACAGGCAATGGCTTCGAGGCTGCCTATAAGAATTGGGCCATGTAAGAGAAACCCATTCCTCGGATTATTATAACCGGTATCCTAACACGGCTAATTTCTAGTGCTGCCGATGCCACGAGTCACTTGTTCTTCGCCTACCTTCGTTCGTTGTCTCCTGATGTCCCCCGTGGCGTGAGCGGCATCTCTTCACTCCCCATTTCTCTCCAATCCCTCGTTGAAGCGACCGAATACCCTCCTGAGACCCCGACTTTGCTACAAGTTACGACCACCAAGGTGGTCATGATCGTGGAGAATGTTTCCCCGACACCATTTGCTTTGCTGCGACGCGCGAAGAACTTCGAATACCGCGACGATGACTGGCACCTGCAGGAGTTTGCCAACTACGAGGACCCCATCAGCGCATTGACTGACGAGTGTCTCCGGGTTCTCAAGTGCATCTCATCAGCCAACCAATCCAGCGTCTCCAGCACCAAACAGTCAACCAGTCTGCGCGATGCATCATGGTCTCGTTTCGAGGATATTGGCTTCGGCGGCTCCATCGACTCGGACACGGATGAAGAAAAGGAGGCTGCCCCACCAGCAACTGCAAAGAGTGGTTCTGCAAGCCAGCTGAGCGCTGTCCCTCAATCTGGAGAAGGTGACCTTGGCCGTCCTACCACCCCTTCGTGGGCAGACTTTATGTCGTCCGGATTCGGTGATGAAAATAATATGAAGAGCCACGTGGGCCCTTTGCTTTTACCTCCTGACAAGGTCCTGCCGCCCATTGCTGCTGTACGTGGCCAGAGCTCTCAGTCCCACAAGCGCTCTCTGGATATTGAGCCGGCTCTTGAGCCAGCCGAGTTGGCGAGTATCAACACCATCGACATGGACGACTCGTTCTGGTGGGTTTGGATCAGCAGTCTGTCAGGCGACGAGCCCTCCTCCCGCAAGGCTGTGTTTGGTCGATGCGCGCTTTTAGAAACAGTCATTCGGAATACCAAATGGCTGGTGCTTGAGGAGCAGGTGAAGGGTGCTGCCCCAGAACCTGAGGCCGGTGCTCAGATTGTCGAGAAGAAGCGATTCTTCAGCTTCGGTAGCCGTAAGGGTAAGCTCAATCGCCGTAAGTCTTCAGCCAAGAAGGTCTCCTCCATCGAGGAGTCGTACAAGCGGCCCAACAACCAGGCACCGCAGAGCAAGACCAGCATTGGACCCGATCAGCACAAACGGATCCAAGCAGCTGCGGCCGCTCTTCAAAAGAAGCACCGCGAGCAAGAAGCTGAAGCGAAGGAGAACCGGGCCAACGCCGATACTAGCCGTCAGTCAACCAAGACCAACTCCGTCATGACCCTTCAGCCTGCCATTCTGGACGAGGCTTCACAGGCTATGAAGTGGACCAAGAAATATGATAAGGGCGCCTTCCGGGCGGCATATCTCAGCGATACCCGCGCTGGCACTGGCCAGGTCGACGAATCCGAAGCTATTCCCGAGCCTGCCTCTGAAGTACCCGAAGAGAAGCCTACTACGCCTTTGCCACCTCTTCCCACCAACACTTCGAAGACTGGTCCTCCTCCACCACCTCCAAAAGTAGCAGCAGCAGCCGTCTCTACCCCCTCCCTCCTTCACCTAAGCAAGAGCCAAAGAAGATTGTGAAGGTCCCTACTCCCGAAGAAGAGAAGAGCATCACAGAGCCTGCCGTTGTTGAACAGCCAGCTGAGCGTCGAGAGTCAGTAGACGAAGCGAGCAAAAAGTTAAAGAAGAAGACCGGCAATTCTGGTTTCAAGAGCATGTTCGGTGCCAAAAAGAAGCCCGACCAGCAGCAGCCTCCCCTGAAAAACACCGGTGCCAAGGAAAATTCCGCTGTCGCAGCTGCTCGCGCAGCCCTCGAGGCCAAAACGAAAGCCGCCCAAGAGTCCGGACCCGTGAAGAAGAAGCCCCTCCCGAAGGAATCCGCTATCGTGACCGCGCCCGTAGCTGCTGAGGTTGAAAAGCCCTCAACGCCCAAGATTCCTGAACAACCCGTGGCAAAGCCGCCAACCCCGACAAAGCCCCCCGCCTCTGTGGGAGAGAACGGAGCGCCTCCAAAAACCAGACGCGCCGTCGAGTATGATGCTCTCTCGCGCGTTGCTACTCACGAACGCGATGCGGCCGATCAGGAGTTCTCCAAGTTCGACCAAGGTCCGTTCACCGAGCAGCCTGCTTTCGTCCCCGAGGATTCGCCCGTGAGCCCTGTTCCCGCGGCACAAAAGACCGAGCTTCCCCGGACACCGATGAACGGCAATGGTGTCCGCCCTGATAGCGCTACCTCGCCTGTATCCACCGACGTCACACAGGATCGGTGGAAGGCAATTCGTGAGGCTGCCGCTCAGCGTACTGCTGCTGCCCAGGAACAGGAGCATGAGCCGGAGACCGAGACCAACACCCGCACTAGTCACTCAGAGCGCACTGATGAGGGAGACACCAGCGGAGAAGAGAGTGAGTACTATCTGATATTCCTGGAACAGATCCTCCTAAACTAACACTTTGCACAGCAATCGAAGCCCGTGTCGCCCGCATCAAGGCCCGAGTCGCTGAATTGACCGGCAACACAGATGATGGACAACGACACTAGCCCGCACCGTCCCCATACCATTTCTTTTTCTTTGTCACATTCTTCCTGATCCCCTGGCTCTCTATTCGCTACCCGTGATGACCCAGGATGTACTTTTTGTCAATCGTATACCCTTCTCCCGACCAGACATTGGTCGTGTTTGCTTACTGATCGCCGTCACCATATCCTGGGATGGGCAGAACAACGAATACTGCGACGCGGTCAATGGATGTTATTTGGTCGTGGCATCTATTCCTTTTCCCTTCTCACCCCCTCCTTCCGTCCTCCTTCCAAGTGTCTATTCGCCTTTGCCGGTCCCCCGGCTGGATAAATCGTTTCCTGTCTTCGTTTTTTTCTTTATCCCATCTACCAAACTTGGGCTATTTGCTGTTTCTGTTTTGTCTATCACTTTGCTCTATTCCCCTTTTGCTACTGATATTGATTCTGGTCAGCTACCAATATGAATCGCTCTGTGTCTCTGAATACATAATTGTAGTGTGTGCAATTTACTATGTAAGATGAATCTACATCTTACCACAATCAAAAACCAGAATAATATACCAACGTTTCAAAAAAGAAAAGCAAGCAAAAGATGGAACTATATTATCATATTTCACATCCTCATACTCATAATGCTCACCTCAAGCTATTATGTACAACTTACAATCCCAAGGCCTTCAAAATAGCCTTCCCAACACCAGCCGCCGACGCAGGGTTCTGTCCAGTGATGACCACACCTCCACTCTCAGACGTATCAACAACAACCTTCTCCCCCCAATCCTCCGCAGCCTTAACATACCTGCCTCCAGAGAACTTGTTCAGTTCCGTCTCCAGCATAAAAGGCATCGCCGACGACAAATTCACCGCATCCTCCTCAGAATTCGAGAACCCAGTCACTGTCACGCCGGCAAGCAAAGGCGCGTCAGTAGGCGCAGGCGCATACACCAGGGCAGCAGGACCATGGCAGACCGCACTAACGGGCTTTTTGGCCGCGTTGAGCTCCCGAATTATCCTGTGGGATGTGGGGTTCTTGGCTAAATCGTACATCGCTGGAGACAGGACGTGTTAGAATATCATGTGTGGCCATTGGGTTTGTGTAGATAGTGGTATGAAGGGAAATGAGGAGGGAGATGGGAGGGGACGGAATAAAGTTACGTACGTCCATGGCCGCCGACGTAGAAGACGGCGTCGAACTCGCCCACGCGTGGGAGAATATCTGATAGCTTCTCTGTGTTTGTCCACAGGGCTTTCTGTTCTTTGAGGAACTTTTGAGCGACTGGGTCGGACTCGGACATCTGTATGGAGGATGGGTCCAGGGGGGCTTCGCCGCCATTTGGGGAGGCGATTGTTAGGTCGACCTTGTCATGGAGGACTTCCCAGGGATGGGCGAATTCGGGCTGGAGAGAGTAGTTAGTATTCGCATAATTGGAATAGTTATTTTGAATTCAATGGTAGAAATCGGGTGGGTGTTCAATTGGAGCTGCATACCAGATACCAGCCGGTTGGTTTACCTATGGCGTCGATCTTGTTGTGGGAGGTGAGGACGATGAGGACTTTGGGAGCCATTTTTGCGGGAATCGAATTGGTATATACAATAAAGAGATTCGAAGAGGGTGAGTGGATTTGGAGTAACCCTTTAGCTGAAACTTGAGGGGTAGCTAGTTATATGCTTCTTATGTTGTGTGCCACTCCGCTTGCGGGGACTGTCAGCGAAGTATATCACAATTCCGTCACTGGTGCCACCGAGATCCATCATCGACTGTTCAATTGTTCATCCTTTTGAGATTGAGCCAATAACGTTGCAAGCTGGAGGAATATCCTCAGAAGTTAGGTTTGAGAAGCTCAGCTCTCGATCCACTAAAATGATGTCATGCCGAAGATGCACACAAATCTCCAATATAAAGAATTAACATTAATGGACATATCATCACAGGTTGTAAATAGAATTGAGAATGCATATACAGAGGGCAGAATGAAAAGAGAAAAAAAATATCAATAAATGAGGAGCATCTTTTTTGGGGGATGAGGGAACTGCACTGTACACGTGTAGTGTACACAAACACAAATCAAGATACGCTCGTATACAATACACCGGGTATCGAGCAAAATGCAATGGCTATTCATCGAAACGGATCGTAATTATACAGCTTCCACTTTGGGGCTGCTTGTTCATAATATATACCGCAGTCGGCGGGTGGCCTCGGCCGCCACCAGTGCGCTTATTGCCCCGATGAAGAGACAAATAGAGATAGCGTTGGGCCTGTCCTTGTCCAGGTTCATCCATTGCGTGTCTGAACTGTTGTCTGGAGCGTTGTCAGGTGCGGGCTTTGTGCCCGGTTCGAGGATGCTAAAGACAATCCAACTGATAAATGTGCCGACAAATTGGGGTAGTGTCGTATACACATTAAGCACACCCAGGTAGATGCCGGCCAGTTCACCTGTTGATGGGATGTTGGATGAGGGGTCCTCCTCGTCGGTGTCGCTGTCCAAGGAATCCCGGTGGTTCAGTCGGAGAACATCCAGCTCGGTGTCTGCGGCTGAGTTGCGTAGGCTGGCCGAGGTGATCATCGTCACACCGGATCTGGAGGATGGGACCGCGGGGGAATACCCGCCCATCGTCAATCTATTGATCTCCACGCCCATGAAGGCGAATGGAGCCCAGCCGCTGATTGCCCATGGAATACCGCATGCAGCTACCAGGAAAGTCGCGAAGGCTCGGGAATGTGCTACAGGTGCGAAGATCATAGTGGCGGCAAACATGATGTGAGAGATCAACCAGGCGGTTTGAAGATCGGGCCGAATAGCGGTGATGGCTTTCAGAACTGCTGCCACGCCTGGCGGAGGTCGTGGGGTGAAGCGTGTCCGCTTGCTGTCCGGCGGCTGGATACAGAAGGGCAGAAGTACGGAGCTGAGAAATGTGATAGACGAGAATACAGTCAATGAAAGACTGCCCACGCGGCCAACTTCACCAAGCATATCCGTCGCTTTGGCCATATCATCTTTTGGTACCTCATAGCGGAAGTAGGTCTCGCCAACCCAAGTTGTGCTGTAAAATAGGAAAGGGAACCAGCCTAATTAGTGTTAGTTATGATCCTTCCTCCAGGTGTGAAATTTCCCATACCAATCCAAGCCCAAAATTGAGCCCAACAAATTGCTTGAATGCGAGGTGGTAATTCGAAAGTGGTCTTGAATAGCTGAGAGAGGACTTGAATCGCACCAGCACTTCCATCATCCCTGCCACCACAAGCGGTTAATTTATGGCAACAAATAGAGTCGAAATCCACTTACCTCGCCGTGATAAGAACTCGCTCTTTTACTGAGTATGCGGTGACTGCCACTGCAGCCACCAATGAGATAGCAGCGATCACAGTCATCTGTTTAAACTGCGTGTCCCCCAGAAGAGTACCAAATATGCTGACAGTATCAATGGCACCGACCACGTAGGCAAAGAGCTGGCCAATGGCGCACATTCTCCCGGCTGCAAGTAATTGTCAGTTTTGTTTCAAGCTGAGATGTATAAGGAAGCACCATACCCCAAGCGGATCCAGCTTGCTGCGATGGAATCGGCAGCGTATCTACAATCAAACTGCGGCAGCATGCTTGGACTAAAAATTGTAAGCTATTTTCAAATTGAAACAAAGGAAGTCTGCCACGCACCAACGTTGATAGAGAAATCCACCGCATAGATACTCAACACAGCCAAGGCGATGGTGCCATTTTTAGCCTGTAGAAAAACCAATGTCAGCTCCCATCTAATCATATACCGACCCACGATGTCCTCCAACAAGAGGATATATACCTTTTCTGGATCATTGACAAATAACCCGACAATCTCTGAGGTCCACCCCAGGACAAGCAGACAGAAAGCAACAACAAACGACCCAAAGACCATAAAAGGTCTACGCCGACCCCATTTCGACCGTGACCGATCAGCAATAACACCAATAAGAGGCTGGATGATCAATCCAGACAATGGACCAGCAATCCACACCAAAGAAGTCTTGGACTTCGTCAAACCAAGTTGAAGAAGATAAGGCGTGCAATCTATCAAGCAAAGCAACCCGAGTTAGCAACAGTTATCCCAAGTCCCAATCAATAGGACCACTAGATATAGCTCTCCTCTTACAAGTCATCTCAACGCCCCACGTGAACCTATTCCCAAAGAAACCACCAAGTCAGCCACTGACAAAACCATTCTCAAAGATCCAATTGGCTCCAAATTGAAAACACCCGCCTACGGAGCGCAGTATGTAGCCCAAAATGACGGATAGCGAAGGGAAAATACGCACTGCAGTCCCACCAAACTAAACGTCAACAGAGCCATCCTCGTGGACTCATTCCGGCCCTTGATGGAAGGCGTCCCCGCCCACCTCGCAGCCTGCGGCATCCTAATTATCCACGTGCTATCATGCGCTCAGCGTCCTGCTTTCATCTACCCAGGCCAAAACAGAGAGGCCCGGAGCCTAGCCAGCGACTAGTTCCAAAAGATAACGGACGCTTGGTCGGAAGAGGCGCACAGTTCGGAATCGGGAAAAGAGAGCGGTTCAGCGGTTCGGGGAACGGTTCCGAGAATAACTCAAGAGTCCGGTAGGTGTGTGATTGCTTCGGGTAATTGAGGCGCGTGTTTTTCGGGGAAGCTCGCGGGGGCCAAAATGGCGCACGGTTGCGTTCGGGGTTTCGTGTTTGTTGACAGCGCGGATGGGAGGGGTGTTCTTGCGTATCTTTCGACGGTGATGGGAATCTGTGCAGTTGGTTACGAGGTGGATTGTATCTTATGGAAGTTCTAGGAGAGAGGCTGTTGGAAGAAATGGTCCCATTTGAAGGGGAACAAAAGAAAAAACGCCTTGGCCTAAGCGTCTCCATGCGGGCCCCCAGCCTTATGGATTTATTTAATTTACCAGACCCGCCCTTTCCATCTGCCGATCCGGCTAATCTCTATCTCGAATCGAGGCCAGGGTTTTTACTTGACTGGTTACGGTTTGACTTTCCACGTTAGATGCATTTACTAGTACTCTAGAGCTATGAGCCCTGTTTGCAGCTGTGGAGGAGCTTCAACCTTATGTCAGCCTCAAATGTTGAGTTCTGTTGCGCTGATTGGCCACGCACGATGATGTAATACGGGTACCAGCGCCAAATATAGAAACAACAGGGGATAGACACGGGATAAAGTGCACTCGGCAAGCTCTATAGGGGCCGGACGTGATAGAATCGTACGTAGTAGCTCATGTACCAACCTGGCTAGGTGGGAGACCATGTTGCTCGGGACTTCTTCTCACAATGACGTTGTCAAATGGTGAGCAAACAAGCTCCCAACATGGCGACAGCTGATCTAGAGCAGCTTCCAAGATACAGAGACGATCTTCATCTTAAATCCAACAAGTAAGAGTGTAAGTTTCTTTCATTGCATGCGTCGCATCCAATTCTAATTTCGAATTGGTTTCGAAAACCTAAGTATCACAAGTATGACACGACTCCTGCTGGTCTGCCGGCTGATAAACCAGCTGGAGTCGGAAAATAGAGATTTTAATTCATTCGTGTCCCGAATCCGCTTCCCATAATCATCATAAACAGCTATAATCCAAAGACCTATAGTCGGTTGGGGGCTGAGGTAGTGACCGGCCATTGGTAGCCAGCGGCGTCGCTGAACTTGTAGCCGTATGAGGCAGTGAAGTCGTCGAGGACGGCGGGGCCACGGGAGCCTAAAAGAATGCAAGTTAGCTATATATCAAGATTGGAGGATAACAGAGGGCAAACCCACCGTAGGGGTACTCCATGGGAATGATCTCCTTGTTGTCATCCAGGTAGTGTAGGAGAGGACTGAAGATGCGCCAGCTGGCGTCCAGCTCGTCGTCACGGACGAAGTTGGAGTGATCACCCTTGAAAGCGTCCAGGATCAAGGACTCGTAGGCCTCGGGGATCTTAAGGTCAGAGAAGCGGCGACGGTAAGTCAGGTCCAATTCGGTGACCACCGTCTGCATGGACAGACCGGGCAGCTTAGAGTTCATCTTGATGTAGACGGACTCGTTGGGCTGAACACGGATGACAAGCTCGTTACGGGGAATGTCCTTAAAGATACCAGAAGTCACATCCTTGAATTGGATGCGAACCTCGGTCTTCTGCTCGTTAAGGGCCTTTCCGGCCTTGAGAATGAAGGGTACACCGTCCCAACGCTCGTTCTTAATGTATGCGACCAGTGCGCAGAAAGTCGGGCAACGCGACTCCTTGGGCACGGTGTCGTCCTCCATGTAACCGGGCTTGCTGCCGTCGAGGGAGCGGCCATACTGGCCAATGATGACGTTCTTGGGCTCAATGGGGTCCATAGCGCGCAGAACACGGACCTTCTCGTCACGAATGTCCTCAGAAGAGAAGGAAATGGGGCGCTCCATGGCGAGCAATGTGAGAACCTGCAGAAGGTCTTCCAAATTGTCAGTATAATCTGCATGGAGTCGGCGGAATTGGCTAATACGTACGGTTCTGCATAACATCACGGATAATACCGAATTCATCGAAGTAGCCGCCACGACCCTCAGTGCCGAAAGGCTCCTTGAATGTGATCTATAGCCGATATTAGGATGCAAATTCCCTTATCAAATCATATGACCGCATACCTGAATGTTATCGATGTGGTGGCGGTTCCATGTAGCGTTGAAGAACTCGTTGCCGAATCGCAGAATCAAAATGTTCTTAACCATCTCCTTACCGAGGTAGTGGTCGATACGGAAGATCTCCTCCTCCTTCCAGTTGGGTTCCAGTGCTTTCTGAAGGTCGCGCGAGCTCTGAAGGTCCTTGCCGAAGGGCTTCTCGACCTATTGAGAAGAAATAGAGGTATCAATATGGGACTCAAATCTGGACCAGCCTGTCAAGAGAAACTCACAATAATGCGAGCAAGACCGTTCTTGGGGTAGCAGTTGCGCTTCAGCTGCTCTGACACGGTAATGAAAACACTGGGCGGCAGTGCCATGTAGAACACGCGGTTCTGCTCCTTCCCTTGACGCTTGTTCTCGATCTCCTCGAGGTGCTTGTTCAGGTTGATGAATGAGTCATCTTGGTCGTATTGGCCGGAAACATAGGTGCACATCTTGCAGAACTGGTCTAATTGATCTTCGATCTCCTTTGTGGGAACCTTGATGTACGAGCGAACGCGCTTGAGGTATTCGTCGTTGTCCATCTTTGTCCGCGCATATCCAACAATCTTAATGTCCTTGGGCAGGAACTTGTTGCGGAACTATATTTATTGATTAGTTGGTGAGATCTAGCATCATTGATAGGCATAGCACATACGAGACCGAAGAGCGCAGGGAACTATAGCTTGGTTAGTAGGTGAACAGTCATCGCGTCCCGGGAGAGGATACGAACGGTCTTCTTCTTCGCCAGATCGCCAGATGCGCCTAGCACCACGATAATGGTATCATCTTTGAGTTCAATGGTGCTGAATGCGATATCCATTGTTAGTGTTGAGTCTCTAATTGACCGAGAAAGACTTTGCAGAGACGCGGCAATGGGGGGATTGAGCGGGGAGCTCTTCGCGCAGGAAACTTTTGCGAGGAGTTCCAAAGAAGAAATTGATAGCGTTCGGGGATGAAGGCAATAGCTGCATTCAACCAAAATGACAATTCGGTACAGGATTGAGGTTGTGATGAGGTGACCGGGGGCTTCCGCTGCCGGGGGGGGGGAGTGATGTCAGAGACACAGGGAGGGGGAAAACTCACCCAGCTTTCTGGTGGTCATGGCCATGGTTGATCACACTAGACATATTGCACCAACCGCTTAACGCACAAATTGAGAGTAAAGTGGAATTCTGGAGAGAAGAGAAGAAGAAAGATGAGGACTGTAGAAGGATCCGGCGGAGTACTTTTTAACGGAAGTCGCTTTCTCTCACAGCTTTGGCTGGTGGGGCTTTGGGAGGGTTTTCTAGGTATTGTATGTGTTTTATGACTTCCAGCATGTATTAATTACTCCTTTTACGGACTCTTTTTTAATTTTATTTCTATTTATTTGGACTGATGACGATACTTGATGACTGATCTTTTGCGTTTGGTTTTAATTCTTGTTCTTTAATTCCAGTCCTGGAACTCCTCCTAGCCTCGTGGCAAATACCGGTCTGTCAAGCTGCTTAACACCAGGTTACTTATCATCAGTTGGATCTACACTTGCCATTGATTTTACATAAGACACTGGGGACGAATCTACGGGATTCGTCCCGTCACACCTGATCCATGACCCCGCGCAAGCTACTAGCGCTACCTACATACTACCACGAAGATTGTGCTTATATTGTACTGGGTTCGGGGTCGGGTTCGGGCTGAGACCTCGGAGCCATTGTCAAGGATGTACGACGTGAGTAAACATATCGCTTATTTTGGTCCAATCAAACTATTACCGCTTTTGTTGGAAAGGGTGATAGTTGGGGTTGAAGGTCATCTGATAAGAGATGCAGCTCACTTATAGGTGCAGTTCACACGGGTCCATGCTGAATTCAACCGTGAAGGTATACGTGTTCGTAACTGAGATGTATCAACCATACTGGTACTGGCAGTCATATTATGGACAGCTTTGCGGTCAGCATGTACGTAGATCGATGCACAAGTGCAAGTATCAAAAAAGCGGAGCTGCATACTTGCAATAGCAAGCCACCTTGAGTGTACGGGAAGGTGGCAGAAGGTAGAATCCCCACCAAGTTCATCCAATTCAAGTACAACGTACAGAAGTTACGGGATACAAGAACAGGTACAATACCATATCCAACATACAACTCAACAGAGCACGCAACTCGATAAGAACCTCGACCGGTGACCGAAATCGTGGGGATGGATCGGCACATTTGTCATACAACATACCAGACGGATTCTATTTTCCCGTTCAGTTCTTAAGTCCGGTTTGAGCCTGGTATTGAACCGATCTATGAGGCCGAATCCGGAGCATATTAGCCGTTGCTACTTAAACCCCTACCATGCCAGTGTTACAGCCGACAGTATACGACCCTTTTGGACTCTAGCGTACATCCTAACCTTCGTATAAGTTTGAAATCCCCTGAAAATCTCCTAAAATCTCCCCCCATTTTGGCAGATTACATACCCGGTCGCAAGTGTAATCACTGATCCCGACGGAGTGGGGCAGTATACAAGACCTTCTTACCTTGTTGTAGACTTCCCAATCAGTGGTTTCGGTCTGAAGTATACCGGAGTGCTACCCGAATCATGTTGATGATCAATTCAAGAGATCTCAAGTGATTTCCGATAATTGTGTCTGTATGTTCAAGTAGGTCAAGCAGGTGATAGTCATTATCACTGGAGAAATCAGTACAATGTACTCAAAGGCCGACAATAGCCTGCGGACATTGGTTTTTCTTTTTCCTTTTCTCGTGAATGGAACCCTGTCGTCATGGCTGCTGTTTGTCAGCTGGAAATGCTCCAGGCTTGATGTCCACTGGTGCCGGTCGGACTACAGTAGCCCGATCGGCAGAAAAATAAGGAGATCGAGCGGTAGAGAAGTTAGTATCCGGAGAAATAAAGTTCCTGACATGGCTTATCGTAGATCACATTCTGCCTATCTTAAATGTTTATGTAAGAGGGAAAGCGGTGTATGTATCACGGGATCTCGCTTAGCCCTGAACATCACGTGGACTGTGGCTCGCTAAGATCCCATTTGGGCTAGGGCGAAAGCCAACACACCGGCCTGCAATTTGATTGTGCGCCTGACCCTATCGAAGCGACGACAACCACGACAACCGGGAACGACATTTGATCTTGCGGGTCATTCCTTCGACTTTCTTTCCTTGCCCGCTCCCCAGAGAAACGCCGACACAATGCCTTCGGAACAAGGACACCGCCGTGAGTGAATCCCTCGACTTTGCTTATCGATCGTCGGTTTGGCGGTCTCGAATTCGCGAAGCCGCACGCATATTGAAGACGCACCTTGTGTGCGAACAGACAGGAAATAACATATGATATGCTAACATTTTTATTCTCTTCTAGTTTACGTCAAGTAAGTTATTACCGCACTTTCATCATCGCTTCTCGCGTATACACCAGTTCGATATGGAGGACCGATTTGGAGAACACGAACCGTCACCAGTCAAATCGAAACAATACACGATATATGAACAGAGCATTAATACGAATTTCTTTCTACAGGGGTCGCCACCTGAGCTTCCAGCGTGGCAAGCACACCCTCACCCCCAACACCAGGTATCTACACCCTGCGCACACAATTTGAATACTCGATGAATGGAATCTGATATATGGTTATACAGCTTGGTCAAGATTGAGGGTGTTGATGACACCAAGTCCGCCAAGTTCTACCTTGGCAAGAAGGTCGCTTTCGTTTACCGGGCCAAGCGTGAGGTCCGCGGCTCCAACATTCGGGTGATCTGGGGCAAGGTCACCCGGCCGCACGGTACGTGAATGGAATACAATCCAACTTCTTACAGGCCATTTCCGAATGGATATCTTTGAGAATCACTCAAACCCGAATTCGAATTCTGTTTATCTGACTCGTTTCCAGGCAACTCCGGTGTTGTGCGCGCCAAGTTCCGCAACAACCTCCCCCCCAAGTCCCTCGGCGCTACCGTCCGCGTTATGCTCTACCCCTCCAACATCTAAACGGCTTCTCTGTGTTGTTTTTTTAGTGGGCGATTCCCTTCTTCGCGCAGACGGTCGGTCAGGCAAGGAAAAGTCGACGGAACGAGCCGATGTTGATTTGAGGTGATGGAGTTGGCGGGTTGATAACGTTTTGTTCGCGGGAGAAGGTAGGGCCAACAAAGCCCTACGAATCAAAAAATTTTACACTTTCATAGCTGTGTCGGCCCCAAGGCACCGGGAATGAGCTTCGTCTCGATATTTCTCCTTGTTCTTACAATTCGCGAGCATGATGTGTCTGGTCGCGCAGCGTCACTTCTCCCATCGTGTATCTGACGCTTATACGCACCAAATTCCATACCATTTCAAATTTCAACAGACCGGTCAATCGATCCGCCTCTTCGTGCGCCCGTCTTCCGTCTATTGTTCTAGAAGAAATCGCATTTCCTTGCGCTGGCTCCAATCTACCATGGCAAGATTGTTTTGCGATCTCAAATTATACTCTCGTAGCAACATAGGCCAAGATCTGTAAAGACACGACTTCGACCGTTCGTAATATCTTTAAAATAGCCACATATAGCTTGACCACCCATAGACCCTGTGCGGTCTGGTTCCCCAGGTTGGGAGGTGTGGATCCGCCTCTCCATGCCGTCATTCCAACAGATATAACCACTCTTCTCGTCTAGGGCTGACTCTTGTGACTACATATATATGTATACCCAGATGACATACTATATGTGCCTATCCCGAATCCTACATATTATTTTACAATTTTGTATATGTATCCTCCCATTATGCGAACAGATTGATAAATTTATTCTAAGAACGGAACCAGATTTCTACTCCACCCTAGCCGAAGTATATATTCCGAAGTATGTAAAGCAAACCCAAGTCTCACACCAACACGAACACCAACCCATCCCCTCGTAAATCTTACAGTACCTCTTTATGGATCGATTGTCTATGTGCTTTGAGATTCTCCCGCCGACTCGAAGCGTGTTCACAAGACGGACACTTGAACCCCCGTGGACTGACATGCTGAGTCTCGATGTGCCGCATCAACACGCCTTTGCGCGAGAACATCCGGTCATATGTACATCCCTTCCATTCACATTTGAATGTTCCATAATCCTCGCCGTCCCTAGATGAAGGACCGTCAGTACATGGTCGACAATAAGAGTATAGGAACAAAAGACCCACTTCTTTTTCGGTCCTCGGCGACGAGAACGGCAACCCCGCTTGGCCTGGCTAGATTCCTTGCTGGCCTCATCCTGCCGCGGCATTTCTCTCATGACAGGGGGCGAGGTTGGCAGCTCCATCCAGGGACTGAGACATCTCGGGTCGCTGAGACTTGCTGGGGAGTGCATGGCGCCTGGATCCTGGTGTGGGACGGATCTCAGGCTTTGATGATTGATCGGCCTCTTGATGGCGCCTGGATCTAGATAGGATGAGGACGGGGTGGGGGACAGCATGGCTCCAAGACCAATGGGTGTTGTGGGAAGTTGCATCTGATAGTTGTATGAGTGAAGTCGACCCGTGGGCGTCCTTGCGGAAGCTGATGGGTCCGGCGACGGCGTCATGAGGAGAGGTTCGGGCTGTTTGAAATACTCTGCTCTCCAGTTCTCGAGCTCGGCATAGGTCCATGGATAATGGGCTGGGATATTTGGGGTGTTGCGTGTGGGCCACGCCATGATGAGGACAGTTGCCGACCTGGATGTGGAGGGCAAGGTTTGTGGAGGTACGAGACAAATTACATGAATGTTAAGTGGAACGGTTGGATATAATAAGGCATTATTCAGGTTAATGAACGGGCAACCGAGTATTTATGGACCTCGAGTCAAGACTCGGTAGATCAACTTCATCAAAACCTGCACCAAATACCACAAAACACCAATAGAATGTGAGCAGAGATCGAAAAAGCAAACGTTCCTCAAATTTCCCTCACAATTGTTCTAGAAGACTGGTAGAAAAACCGTTCTTACGTCTTATAGGGCAGGGACCCTGTTCCCCCCCAGCACATCAATGTTCAACATTCCCCCATGGAGACAAGCGCTATTCAAATCCCAACGCCGGTCATCTAGCGGCTTTCTTAGTGTGCCGAATATAGCATCTCTGGCCCCAGGATTCTCTGGTCCTGAAAACCCGCCATTCTGGTCACTATTTTCCCTAAGGTCATGACGCGGAGACGGAGCGCCAATTGACAAATCTGTCCCATACACTGCAGGCCGTAAACCAACCACCTGCACAGTACCTGGTAGGCAAAAGGGTGATCGACATGTATGATAGAACCTAACCCATTAACTTGGGTCCAGACTAGATCGCATTCAGTATGGAGTGCATCATGCTTCCGGGCTATGGGATGGTAAAATAGGAAGCGGCTGAGGAATGCATGCACTATTTCCATTCCCATGGACCCGGGCGTATAAAATTGATCCCTCGTCCAATCCAATGACTCGTTTTGACTGCCACGTCACGTATGGAGGGGTACGCAGATCATCCACCACGCGGAAGCTCGCAAGGTTGACTGGAGATATACGAGTGATCGACATTCTTGAATGTAGGGCCCTTGCTAGTCTTTCTTTCCCTTTCCCTCTTTGGAAGTCCGTGCAGCCTGATTCATGTCTTTTCCACCTGTGATCTCGTCATGCAGTGAGACTCTGATAAAGGGGAAGAAAGAGGAAGATTTATCCCACCGAAAAAAAAGCCTCAGTGTGTGATATGACCTATCTACAAAGCACTTGAGGTTTTGACAGGGGTGAAGGGTTCGAGGTTACATTGCAGAAAACGCCCTTGGTCGAGCGCCCTAGGGCGTTGACAGTATAATTATTACATCATGTGTGAAATTACATGGATACCTACATGCAGGTATGTCAGGGAGGTCGACGAATTACTTTCCAAGGCTCGTGGTGTTCAGAATCCGAAATCGTTGAAGATCCCCAGCCGTCGATCCTCCATAGGGTTCGGGATTATTCTTGCAAGGTCAACGGCCTGACGAACCCGTAGATACCCCAGAAAACTGTAATTAAGTGATATAAGACCAGCGACTCAAGTACCGTGTAATTGGATATGACGCATGGCGCACGAGCCGCTTGGGCATATGTGTTGTACGTTGTATATGCAGAATAGTTATGGGGCGCAGTTTGGACTTGTATGGGGCCGAACTTTTTCTGTATGTGCATGTTAGGTACTCCATAATGCCATTATCAATCCTAACATCATTCGTTCTTGGGCCTTCTGCCAAGTCGCTGCATTTTCTCGCCCCCAAGAGAGAAACGTTCGTTCCATCTCAAGGCGCAGAATACTGGATACCCCATTGAATTCCAACGTCGAACGCCAAGTGAGCTATAATTCGAACGAGCAGGAATTAGAGGATAATGGTAAGACGTGACAAATAGTTGAGGAAGCGTGACAAATACTTGGCGAGGCGTGGCAACCTATGGTTTATGGGATGCCCGGTAGATGAACGAGAAGGGATAATGAAATCGATTGCCATGGCGAAGCTGATTGGTCCAAATCTTTTCAAGAAAATGCAAGGTTGATTCTCCGCACAGATGCATTCTAGTTTCTGCTTGTGTAGGCTGATGCCGTGCTCTTGGGTATCTTGGGGTGGCCGTCGCAAGGGTCAAGCTGGAGAGGGTACCGGACAATATCATCATGGAATCGGGTTGGTTGATGTTTATCGAGAAATATTCTAGCCGGTGATTAGCCGGCTTGGTCCATATTTCGACGTTCACACGCCAGATGGGTTGGCGCGGGGCTTGGATACGGTATCAACTGTCTGGTCCTACCTCTGGGAGTGTGACTATTACTTTGAAAGGAGAAAGAACCCTGAACAAAAACGAACATTGAGATATTGGTACTGATCACTATACAAATGTATGAGGGCAGTATAGCTACAAGATAAAACAGAGTTAAAACCCGGGTGGATGATCGAGTCGCAGGTAATATAGGAAGCCATTCTTTCCCTGGAGTCTAGGTAGTGGCAAAGTCCAACACACGTACACTTGCGCTCTCGTGAGCTTCATAGAAGTTATATGCTCTTGAAGCCTTGGTATGAAGAGAAAGGGGCTTCTATGCAATTTTGTACGATCAAATTTATGTAGTGCAAGCGAAAAGATATAAACAAAGCTTGACATGTATCATAACTCATATGCAAACAATGACAAAATATGGCTTTAGCGAACCCGGAGTGGAGGGATGTTCTGAGGCTGCATTGTTAGACAGAGCCTATTAGGTACATTATGGATTATGGTTCAGATAAAATGGGTATGTGCAGGTCAATGCAGGAAGAAATTAGTACTAGGAAGTTATTGAGACGGCAAAGGATATTAGGCCTCGATCTCTGGTTTCGATTCGACCTGGCGCCGAGAGTCAATGAGTTCCTGACGGGCACGCTCTTGCTCGGCAAGGCCAGTCTTCTGGACGGTATGCTCCCGACTCAGCTCCCGACGACGGATGAACAAAGCGAGAATAAATCCGACAGCAGCAATGGCGGTGTAAAAGATCCACATGCGGTTGAGAGCATGTGTATAGGCACCCAGGATGACTTTGCGCTGGGAAGGATTAAGGCTTTCGATAAGGGCCTTGGAAGAACCAGCAAACGAAGAAGAGACAATCGAAGCAGTCTCAGGTCCCACGGAGGCAATAAGCTTACCTGACTGCTGGGACATGACGTTTTGATAAACGACGGTGCCCAGCACAACGGACATGGAAGTAGCAAGCTGACGGACAAAGCCAAAAGTGGCTGTTGCCGTAGCCATATCGGCGGGACGGATGTTGGCCTGGAAAGCGACCAGTGGGGCCTGGAAATTGGGTCCGATGCCGGCACCAGCAATCAACTGGAAGATGATGATACGAGGCCATGAAGCGTAGGGCTTGAGGTCGATAAAGAGACCATATCCAAGGGTCAACAACAACATACCGCCAATGATCAACTCGCGGAAGCGGCCAGTCTTCTTCATGGTGATACCCGTGACTGCAGAGGCGACGGCAAGCGACAAAACCAGAGGTAAGACATAAACACCACTCATGATGGGGGATGCCTGGAGAACTGTTTGGAAGTAAAGTGGAAGATAGTAGGTAGAGGCGATGAAGGCGAAGCCGTGGCAGAAACAGACGAGCAGGATGAGAACGTTGTACCATTCGTTGAACAACCGTGGGGGAATGATGGGGAACTTGGCAATCTTCCATTCCAAAAACATTGCCAGAGCCCAAGTGAACACACCGAAGACGATCAGGCAGATCACAGTAGGCGAGGACCAGGGGTAGTTGACACCTCCAAACTCCAGCCCGAAAAGGAACATTAGAGTTCCGCCGATGATCAAGAATGTTCCTGTCCAATCAATGCTGCGCATACCAGCCCAGAATGGCGTCTTGGGCGACTCAATGTGAAGGAAGAAAATCAGAATGGCAAGTGAAACACCTCCAACAGGAAGGTTGAGCCAGAAACACCAGCGCCAAGTCACGCTCGTAGTAAAAGCACCACCAACGATCGGACCAAGCGCGGCTGCGACGGCCCAGGTTGCCCCGAAAAACCCATAGTACATTGGACGATCTCTGTATCGAAGTTAGTCGGATCCCATTTCCGGATTAAGAAGCTACCATACCTCAAGCTGAACAAATCCGAAACACTGATGTTGGCCAGGATCAGGATGCCACCACCACCAACACCTTGAACCGCTCGGCCTGCTATGATCGTGGCCATGTTGTGTGCCAACGCGCAGATCAGACTGCCAACCAGGAAAAGAACATTTGCCAGCACAATGATAAGCTTTCTTCCCCAGATATCGCTGATCTTACCCCACAAGGGGATACAGGCGGCGTTCGCCAGAAGATATGACGAAGCGATCCATGAAAAACCACTCTCAGAGGCACCAAACTGTGAAGCGATAGTGGGGAGGGCGGTTGAAATGATGGTCTGCAAGATCAGTGTTACTAAAATCCGAAGCAAAGGGGTGAAATGGAACGTACCATATCCAAAGCTGCCAAGAACACGGCCAACTATAATGCGACACCACAAGATTAACTTCCGCACTTCGATCCTGCTTTCCCCGCTCACCACGCCAAATAGGAGAGCCTATCAGAGATTAACTCACACACAAAGCCGTCATCACGACTATGATCTGCTTCTTGCCCATTTTCGCAGATTGAGAAGGCACACGATCTAAAGGCCCCTCTTCTGCTTTTTCTGTCACATTATCCGCGCCATCATTGGGTTGCGCATCGTTGTTCGGCTGAACGACTGCTGGCGTCTCAGTTTGCTCTTCGGAGACAGGCGAATCCGTACGGGGCTTATGGTGGGTCTGATCGAATACAGTATCACCGCTCGAAGCGTCAGGGTGCTGTCGCTCGCTCGTCATGATGTGCTTGAGGGAAAAGGAAGGAGAGGAAAATTTCCTAAAGAAAACGAGGTTTAGGCCCGTTTCCGTCGTTGCGTCACCAACACTAACTAAAATGAGATCGATCGATCGCTAAAAATGATTTAGCTCCAAATGGGATTGGCTTATATATTTAAGGGGTCAATATCTCGGACATCGTATTTTCGGAGTTACGAGAGCTGCACTCTCATATCGCAAAGGCTGAAGTGAGTCAAACGGACGTAAGCCTTGGGAGTGGATCCTGAGATCGGTGGTCGGCGAGTGGATAATCTCCGACGCCGTTGATTTTAACTTTTAAAACACATGGCAATAGCAGAGTACAACACTATCTACTATGTACATATATGTATGTAGTCTAGGCCTGGGAAAGGTTGGAGATAGTTTTGGCTTGTATTAGAAAAATTCCGATGGTGCATTCTTCTGGACATTAATGAGAAACATAGGACCTCTAGGGCAAAGATTAAGCATTTGCCCAGTATACATCTACTCTCAATGGACTGATCTCAATAGGTAATCTACTCCCGGGCTTTTCTTCTTTCTAGACAAATAGTGCTGCAATTACCCCGAGATATTAGTGCCACATAAAATTGAAAAAATTGCAAGAAATTTTGACTAAGCTTCTACATAGTTACGTTATAAGACACAATGGGGAACTGTGAACATATCGTCAATTTAGATAATGTTGAATTGTACGACACAGATGAAGCTGTACGGCATGGATTGCACTTTCAGGTGATCTGGAAATGATGATACTATAATGGAGACAGTAGTATGAGAAGGACCGAACTGTCTTATCTATAGAATGCTGGATTTTGAGGGCTTAGATATGCCCTCGCTATCCACACTTGGAAACCCATGGAAGCATGAACTCGATGCTGGACTCGATGGTGTGATGGCAGCATCACACCGCAAATGCAGCCTGGATTAAAATCGGATTGCCAATCATCAAGATCGACAGTTTTTGTAGTATGTACATATTTGGATGATCGTGAGGCTAGGGGAAGCTGCATGATCCCATACTTACAAATTGCATGTTGAGCGGTTAATCCAGAATGACAGTGTCAGCTCGCCGTCGATCTCTCGGGGTTGACACCAACACTCGATCGGGCTTAGTATGTTCAATGCTAAGAGAATGAGAGGAATCCACGTAAGTTTTCAACTGATACGAGTGTATTTCAGGACCATGATTTGACATTGTGTTTTCCCTTATGCTCTAGCAGAGAATGCTGTTTTCAACATGGCTTTAATGTGTCGAGCTTTTGCCTCTTACTTACAGAGACTACACGTATCTTATGATTTTCCATGAGCTATTTTACTCATAGTGCCGAAATGCGGACTCTATAAAACATGTAGTACAGCATAGATGGGTTTGAAAGTGTGCACAGTCACGTGCCAGGGCAAACACCCACCCCTGATCCAACCCGCCGGTCTTCACGCGTTAAAACGCGTGAAGACCAAACTCCCCGGGTGGATATGTCCATCACTTCGCCTTCCAGTCAGGACAGGCCCATCTTCCATCATGGTTCACATTCAGGACCTTCCAGTTGAACTGCTGCAACAAATTCTTTCTTTTTTGTCAGCTCCAACGCCGATGATGTGCTATCGGCCAGCGCAACTCCAATTACAGTAGCCAAGAGTGGTAACACAAAAGATTTAGAAAATGACGACGACGACGACTACGATTATGGATCTGATGAAATCGAAGATTTACGAAATATCTGCCTAGTTTCACGGAGGTTCCGTGAGCTAGCTCAACCTCTTCTCTTCCAGAACCTTTGTGATAATGATTTGGCCGGCGATCTTAGCGTGACCATTGCTTTTACCAAGACCATTTATCGCCGCCCAGAACTTGGGAAATTTGTTCAAGAAATCTCTATCATTCCTCTCTCATTCATCTCGAGCGGTCCTAAAGCTCTCGCTCTCGAAGACATCGAGCTGTTCAAAAGCGCAATCACGGATCTTCAATTGGGCGATCAAGAAAAAACCTGGATTGCAGCCATGGAGGCTCGTGATCCTAGTGTCTTTGTAGCATTACTGGCCAACAAGTCCCCAAATCTTCGTGCACTACACCTGCCCGTGGGCCAAGTTTTCATCAAGCCATTAACCCACCTCTTCCGTCAAAATTCATCATTTCTGTCCAATCTCACGAACCTTTGGATCGAAGGTAACGATGAAATGTCAGGCTACAATATTGCCTCGTTTGCAGAATTCCTTGTGCTTCCCAAACTTAGATATGTGACGTTTGAGTACGGCGACCTTCTTGATGCCTCATTTCCATCCACCTTGGCCCCTGGAACATTGGCGGCGGAAGAAATAGCCTTGATCCACTGTCACCTCGATGCTGGTGCTCTTAAGAAGCTGATGCAAGTATGCAAGAAATTGAAATCATTCATCTATACCAATTACGGCCTGGATCCACACGACCAACGCGTTGTAGGCCCAGGATACCCGCCTGAGTTTAATGCCGCGCAAGCCGCTGAGGCCGCTCTCTTGCACAAAGACACACTGGAGCGCTTCCAGGTCGAGTTCGCTCTAGAGGCTTGGGAAATCGAGAATATTGAGGAATACATCTCTACCCGCGTCAAAGTTGGCTCGTTCCGCGACTTCTCCGTTCTCGATACCATCATCCTTCCCCATGCATATCTCCCACCACACCCTCAATTCCCCGCCTCATTAGAAAAGCTTCGAATCACCGACTGCAACTCCTCTATTCGCGAAATGACTCAAAAGATCGCGACCGATTGTAAAAAGGGCCTCTATCCGAAGCTCACTGAAATCAAGGTGCTTGCAATGGATATCACGCAGCCCATTAAGCTTCCCGGGCAGATTGTTCCAGCTGGGAAAACCCCAGAACAATGTTTCATGGCTCTTCAGGATATGTTCAAGGGAACTAAAGTCAATTTCCAGATCGTGCCGTACAACATCCCTGACATGGATGACTATGATGACTTCGATTATGATGAAGAAGATGATTTCGATGAAGAAGATGATTTTGATGAAGAAGATGGCTTCCCCCAATTCTCCGCAGCAGATTTATCAGCAGCACGCGGTCCAGGGATGCCGATGCCCAGACAGCTTTTAGATTTGTTTATGGAACGGGCTATGCAGGATCCGGACTTTGCACACCTTCGCCCCCAGGATGAAAGTGATGATTCATGGGAAACAGACGATGAGGGAAATTAGTCTGCTTAACGCAGTCGTTGGTGGTTCCTCTACAAAGCGTTGCCGAACATGTATGTAGTAATATTCTAGGAATGTATGTAATTTGTACCAGGGACTTTATTCAAGAGAGAGGATGGCAACTACAGTCTACATATTCAATTTCAAGCGTATTCATGAATAACTCCAGATTTCTCAATGAAACATGCAATGGCCAGGGTTATTCGGCAGTTTTATGACACAATCAAAATAGGGGATCGTGGGGTATAATGTAGACAGCAAGAGCATGTCTGGTCAGAGAGTATCAACTCACAGCTAGAACATGCCCTAGCGTGATGATACGTATTGAAACACAGCAAAATGCGCTAACTTACTCCTGCAATAGAATAATCTCTGTAGGAATGAAGTCCAGTTAGCCACTGATCTCCACAAGCCCACAATCAACAAAAAAAACGTACCAGTCAAAGCCTCCTCAAAGCTAAGAGTAATATACCCATCCCGATCCTCATCATACCGCTTAAAGACATCCGTCATACGCTTCAAGCTAATACAAGCCTGAACAAAAAGATCAAAGCTCATACCCGTAGATCTAGGATCCTTAGGCGCATTGCTTATCTGCTTCCCCTTGGCCTCAAAGACCCCAAAAAGAATAGAAATAAACTTCGCGCTGAGCCGGTACCCAAACGCAACAAGCGCCTTCTCAAACTCCGGCTGACTGATGCGCCCGCTGCGGTCCTCGTCAAAGCGATCAAACAGCTCCCGCCATGCAGCCAAATACCGCCACAACGAGACAAACTCGTCGAAGTTGATCGTCCCGCTGCCGTCGCGGTCGAACATGCGGATCATGAGCCTGACCGTGCGCGGGTGGAAGGACGTGTAGTCGCCGTTCACGAGCGCGCTGCCGAGCTCGCCCTCCGTGAGCGTGCCGGAGTTCGAGGCGTTCGCGGCACGGAACAGAGGAAACAGTTGTTGCGGGTCATCGCTGGGCGCTGTGAGAGGTGGTGGGACGGGGGATTGGGGAGGTCGGGAGGATGGTGGGGGTCGGTTGCGCTGGGGTTGGACTGGCGGGGGACCGAAGCCGTAATTCTGCGGTGGCGGGGAGGGGTGTAGCGGGTGCGGGCGAGGCTGGGACTGGTTTGAGATTTGGCTGGGCGGGGGCACGTTCGTTTTGGAGGGTCGGCCGCTGTAGGTTTGCGAATCGACACGTGCGGGCGCGGCGGCGTATGTGTGCTGCGGGGGAGCGCTGCCGGACACAGGGACGCGGGGAGGGATACCACTGCTGTGGGAGCTGCTGTGGGAGCCGCTGTGGCCTAAACTACTGTGGCCGGATTGCGGTGGTGGGCGAGAGGGAAGTGGCTTTTGGTTGAGGCTTTGACTGTGGCTTGGGCTTTGGCCTGATACACTCAAGCTGCCTAACATCTGCGCGGCCTAATTTACCGTTAACCAAGGTTGATGAGGCGCGTGGAGAGTGTTATACCTGTTCTGGCTCGGCGTGACTACGATACTCTCCAGATTAGTGAATGGGGCCTTTCATATATCGAGGATGCACTTACGCTGGCAGCGCATCGGGGTTGTAGGATTTGTTGTACGCCATGGTTGGAGCTGACGCAATTGAGGGTAGCGCGGAGAAAGAACGCGACAACCACGGTTCGGGAGCGGACAACAAAAGCTTACTGTAAGGCAGATGGGAAAAAAAGGAATATGAGCAACAGAAGGTTATGGGTGAAAGGAGACGCAGCCTCAAAGCGGACCCGCGGGGCATTGGATTTTTAGCGCGCCAAGTGAAAAAGTTGGGGATGGGGACGGCGTGACTTTCTCCGTACGGAGTACGAAGTACGAAGTACGAAGTTGTACACTTCTTTCTCTTTCCATATCGGCGAGAGTTCTAGTAGTTAAGTAGGAAGATAGGCCCAGTGGAAATGATCCTATTCGTACCTTTGATTCCTGCATGGAAGCTGCAGCCTTCTGCCCCATTATATAGGCGCCAATCTATGCTAAAAATACCTTCTAGCGATTTAAGACCCGCTGTAACTCGTACTTCGTATTCGTATATGTACGTCTTAGAGGGGTTGCTTCTCTCTTCAAATTATGAGCTAATTCATATCATCGGTCATGATTTTAGCCGATAGAAGACTCCGGACAGACAATATGGAATGCAAAAGAGCAGAGAGGGACGTTGTACTCCGTAGGTACTCATACATTAATATCAACAGGGGGTATCTCAACGAGACAAGAACGCTTTTGTTGCAAATATGCGCCAGACGCATGTGGCCACTTTTGAGCCTCAGTGGCTCACCAGCGTCATGGCATTACACCCCCTGGTATAGGCCCCGGGAGATGATAGATATCTCCGGGACTTCCTCCTCCAACACAGCGATAATCTCTCCCCAGGCCTTTTCTTGAAGCTCATCAGCCCCCGGACCAGTAGTCAATGCAGTGGATTCACTAAGAAATGATTAGCTTGGGTAAGTTCACTGAAACATTGTAGGGTTGTCTCACTCAAGATATCCGTCATTGCGCCAACACCTTCCCTGGGACTCCACCCCTTGCAGCACCGCGCTAACCAGCAACCGGCTTCCTTGTTCCGTAGTCCGGGCGAACAATTTGTACATCACCCACTTGACACACTTCTCCCACCAGTGATTGTATTGGCGGCCCAAAGCCGAGACGCACAATCCGGGGCTGACGGTGTTGACAATGAGAGTATGAGTGCCGTCATCATCGCGGACCATGCTGGCAATTTTCTTCATCATGAATTCCAGCAGGAGCTTGGAGATCCCGTACTGCTTTGGTCCCATAAAATTGGCTTGCTCGTTTACATGCGCTAACAGCATGTCATCGGTGCGCACGCTCTCAGCCTTGACTTGTACAAATTGCTGGCTTGACACGACACTTAGGTGGGCAGGGTTTGCAGCGTAGGAGCTTTTTTTCAGCTTGGGGAGCAGAAGTAAGGCCAGGAGCGATGTAGACAGCGTGTTGACTTGCAGATCCTCTTCCCAACCCTCGAGAGATTGCTTGTATGTTCGATTCCAAATTCCAGCATTGAGCAAAGCAATGTCAAGTCGGTCAAGTTCAGTGTTGGCACGATCAGCAAAACGCTTAACGCTTTGGAAGCTGTTCATCTCGAGCTCCCATACTTTCACCACGTTGCGTCGGTTGGTGGCCTTTTCGAGATTTTCTTTGGCCAGATTGCCGCGCTCGATGTTGCGAGATCCAATAATGAGAGATTCAACGCCTAGATTGAGAATTTTGATGGCAGCTTCGTAACCAAGACCCGAGGTGGCACCTGTCAAGAGGACGACTTTGCCGGCAAAGGAAACGCCCTTGGGATCAGTGGGAGGGGTATACTGCATTTTGAGAAGGCGAAAAAGACCTGCCATGATGATGATCTTGCTTCAGACTGCCCCAAAGACAAAACCAAGTACAGAAATACAGAAATAGCAAACGTTCAAAGCGCGTTCAAGGGTTGTTTTGGGGAGAAAAAGACTCCGATAACAACAGGGTAGATTGGCGATAAGAGGGGCCGATGTCCGATAAGAATGCTGATAAGAACACCGACAAGGGAAGGATGATCTACCTAGGTAGTTATATTGATCAACATTGTATCTTGTTCGTGTATTTTGGGGTCAGTCCCCCTGGAGATAAAATTACCTGCTCTATAAATATCCAGGTACAGCTTAAAGAGGTAATCATGCTGCTCTAGGTATCATGGTCACGAGAGGATTCGAAGGGAATGAGTATACTCCAACAGAGACAGAACACGTCAAGCCTTGATTGGTCCAAGTGGTTAAATCACGTGATAAAATAGTGGGGGATATGTATCAGGTTAGAAATAATGCTTTCAATAATTAATCCAGGTGGTGCAGTGGTAAAAAACTGCACCTGCCAGGTTGAGGGCGAGAGCCTTCCTTGACAGCCTGAGTTCGATTCCATTTGATACCAGAGTTCGCGGCCTGATGGTTGGAGACCATGTGCTACTAGAATCGCTCCTTTTTTTTTTTCCCCCTGACTTCTACTTCATCATTATATTGATTTTTTTTTTTTTTGATGAATGAAAAGCCTAAGAGACGCATTATTTCCAGTGACCAGTCTAGCTACAAGGCATTCGTTGCACTTTGAAAATATGTAAAAACGCCTGATTTATTGAAGATCAGACTTAAAGAACCAAAGTGCAAGTACGCCTACAAAAGTCCTGGAATTGACTTGTTCTTACACTTCCTAGGATTATACGGAATTTAAGATGAAAATTTACGGCGATAGCCAGAGCAGGTGGCTCAGCTGAATTTGAAAGTTAGATATTTTCATAGTAGAGGGCAACCTGGGCTCCCCACTACAACATGTAGATAGTTTGGGAGTTCGCTCACGCTTTTGCAATGCGACTTTCTCCTCCCTATTTAACTTTGGTTGATGTACTTCTAGTGGCATTACTCAAGGCCTTAATGAGGCTATTTGTGCGGCAGAGCAGACAAGAGAATGAATTATGTCGAACTAATTCTTGACAGCTCTACTATCAAAGAATATTTTCTCCCCACTGACCAAGCTCCGTTGCAAAGCCTGACCAATAGCAACAACCTTGACCGAACTTTTAAGACTGATCGGTAGCGGCTTATTGTCCAAGCAGCACTCGGTGAACTCACGAGCCTCAGTAACAAAAGCCTCTCCAAAACGCTCATAGTAATGCTGCGGAAGCTGCTGTCTAGAACCCTGAGAGTCATGTATCTCCACGTGGTTTTTTCTCGGCTGCATATTGACTCTGACCGACCCCTTCTCACAGATAAGCTCTGTGGTATCTTCTTGCCCGGCTGCCATCATGCGTGAACAGTACAAAGCGGCGATCTTTCCTCCCTCAAACTCAACCGTCGCCAGTGCATTGTCTCGATCGTTGCTCTCTTGTAGAGCCGGATGCACGGCGGTAATGCCTACTGCTTGCAGACTCTTGATCTTGGATTCCTCCCCCAGGAACCATAGCATGAGGTCAATGTCGTGGATAGAACAATCCACAAATATCCCCCCGCTGGTTTTGGCGTAATCCACGAAAAAGCCAGATGAGTCGAGTAGATCGGCTGTCTGGGAACGGAAAACGACAGGTAGACCGAATTCACCTTTTCCAATCCTCTCATGAGCCTCACGGTACGAGGCATCGAAGCGACGGGAAAATCCACACATCACCTTTTGGTTTGGATGACTCTGCAGTGACTTCTCGTATGCTTCAACGACAGATTGAGCCTACCAAAGACCGGAAGAGCTTAGCACATAGAAAGACGAAACCAAGAATGGGTGAAATACATACAATATCGATATCAATGCTGAGAGGCTTTTCACAGAGAACATGGTAGCCCTTATTGATTGCCTTGATTGCTTGTCCTGCATGCGCAGCAGTGATACTTGCAACAACTATAGCATCCAAATCTTTTCTTTCGAGCATTTCGTCGTAGTCAGAGTAGATTTCCACACCCTCAAGATTCCCTGCTCCCCATTTCCTTTCTTCAGCATCTGGGGTGCTTGCTGCAACAACGTGTGCTCGGGCAGTCAGATGGTGGAAATTGACGGCGTGACGTTTGCCTATAGGATAGTCAGCTGGTTGTAAGCTGGTGAGCGCTCTCGATGGAGACATACCCATGCGGCCGAGGCCTGTAATTCCGACACGGAGCTTTGTTCTGGTCATTCTTTCTCTAGTCATTGTAATCAAGTAAAGAAGTGAAGACAGAGAGTTGTAAGCGCAATATTACTTGGGAATGATGCGACCTAAATATGATCTCTAGACCTTGGTAGATTGGGAGCTGAAATGGGGTTCGGAAATTGAATGACTTTCTCGGCGTTTGAAATCCGATCACCACATTACTAGCCAGGCACCTGAACATGATATCGAACCGACTGCCGAGCGAATGAGTGTCATGCGGTTATCGAGGCCAACGGAGCGCGTTAGGACAACTGGTAGGTAGTATGCGATGACGTTTGTTTCTCCCACCTGCTGGAAGAATATAGTTCCCGCGCCTAGCATCATGCGCCGTAAGGTGGATTGTTTGCTATTTCGAGTAATTATTTTATTGAGGGGCTTGGTTTCTTGGATATCGGATTCATGTTCGATAGTTGCCACGAGGTATTGAATAACAATCTACCACCCCAGGGTCATCGATGGACTTGGTCATTAAGCGGGCGATAATATCTTGAGCCTCGCTAACTCGACGCTTCATTACTAGCCAGCGCGGTGATTCGGGGCTGATGAGAACCATTGCCACCGTCACCAGTGCAAAGAGCAACTAGAACGCGAGGGGAAACCGTCAGTTAACGGGGGAATCAGGAGTGAAGGTAAATCCATAATCAATCCCCTACTTAACGTTAGTTGTTTGTTGGGGAACATGACAAGGGAAGGATTTAGAGCACTTGAATTTGTGATAACGATTGTAAAGATATCCGGCAAGAGCTAAGCCACCATAAGCTTTCCCCTATCCTCAGGGTGTGCAACTTCTGCTTGCCAGATTGGGATAGCAATGGTATTCATATCTTTACCAGCCCCTGCCACGACTTGATCCACGATCATCAGCGGGATGGACCATGAAGCAGTTTGCAACACGGCACCAACAAGCAAAATATGGCACCCGATGAGGATAGACCGACGACGACCGAGTTTGTCTCCGAACATAGGTAATAAGGTGCCAATGATACATCAGATATCATAGGTTGCCACGATCTGACCTTGAATTGTGCCATTCGGGTACCCAAAAGTTCGAAGGAAGAGGTCACTGTTGATGAAGCCACCGCAGACACCTTGATCATAACCAGATAACAGGAACCCAGCACCACATGTGGCAGTGACCCTAAATTGAAGGGCCTTCCCTTGAGCATTCGAAGAGAACATTCTTGACCTTGGAAAGATGAAATATAATACGTAAAAAATGATTCACTTAGTAATATGCCACAATGGCGGACCTTGACGGGTTTTTTTTATAGGTAAATAGAAGTAAATACACCCCAACCACTGAAAAGAGAGATATCTCGTCATTACAAACCCCAAATGCAGATTTTCTCTGGGGTAGAATGGTCCATCTCCTCCGCATGCTCAGACATCCCGCGCCGATCACATCGGAAACCATTCGCCGGAGCCCTAATAACGACCGCGAAGACCCGGATATATGACCGATTGGCCGGGGGAGCAAGGGACCCAAAACCGGGATCAATCTCAGCTGGGAATAGAGGAAGTCAATCAACTCATAGGAGTCGGGCACCAATGAATTGCATCGTGGTGGACATAGCCCCGGATTCCTGATCTTTGTCTCCACTCTCATTGCATAGCTTGATTGCTTTGCCCCTCCTTCCCACGTCCGCACTTCCCCAGACTTTCTCCAACCTACATCTTGGTATATTGGGGACAACACAAAATGCGGTCTCCAAAAATTTCCAAGAGGAAGCATGCGACAATGGCATGCGTGTCCTGCCGCGAGAGCAAGGTGAAAGTAGTTAACACCGAGCCTTCTCGTCTCGACTTTTATTTTCAATCGCTAATATCACACAGTGTAATGGTGGGCAACCGTCATGTTCCACTTGTATCAACAGAGATCGCGAATGTAGCTATCGGACTATTGATAAACGAAAGTGAACCACACCTTCTCTGACAGAACTTGGCCGGTAATTGATACATGTCTTAGACTCCCTCTCCGTGTCGCTATTGAGCTTCTGACACTCAAAGTCAATCAATTACGCCAGTTCATATGTGATAATGGACTAGAGCCTCCGCGACTGCCCCTCGAGAAAGAAACGGCGCTCAAAAAAATACTCGAAAATTTCGGTCTCAATGAAGCAGGTCCAATACCATTACAGACAGGCGACGGCGACAGAGAAAGACCATTAAATACGCCCAGAGACCTACCATGTCTACCTTCGGTCACCTATATTGACACACCGACCACGAGGGATTTGTTCGGAGTATCCGACTCGTTGGCGGAAAGAGATTCGGAGACGAATCTTCATACCAAATTGAGCCCACTGACCCAGCCGACCCAAAATGAGCATCTTGGCATTCCGTTAAGCAAAACCACACAGAATATTGCCCAAGGCACTCCAAGCAGCATCCTCAATACTTGGGATTTGGACCTTGGGTTCGGGACATGCATTACAACCCCCCACTGGATGACCAGAGTTTATTCGAATCATCACCGAATAATATGCCATCTGTGGAACAAGAGGAGCTTTTAGCTCTATTGCAGCCATTAATTGATGACGATGAGCGGATGCTAGTTGAAGAATCAGAAAATCCGACAGAGATCGAAGATCTCATAAATGAGATTTCGGACCGAGTGGGAACTCTAAGAATCGGTCCTAGTGGAAAGACGCAATTCTGTGGCCCTACATCTCCGTTCAACCTCACGGGAATTGTTGATCCTGAAGGACCCGAGGAAAGTCCTCTAAAAAGAGATTTACCTCTGGAATATCATGACCGGTTCGGGTCGGAACCAGAGATATCTCCTGCGATGGAAGAACATCTCATCAACCTATACTTTTGCTGGCAGGATCCATCTTTTCACGTTGTCGATCGGAAGATTTACGAAGAAGCGAAAGCAAAATGGCAGGACATGGAGGAAACGCCGTTCTATTCTCACGCACTGCGATATGCTATGTAGGATTCGAACAAATTGGAATTCACCGAAAGTAATTAACTGACCTGATTATATAGGTGTGCCCTTGGCAGCGCTTTCGAGTCTCGATTTCACCCAAACCTCGTCACATTTCCGAATACATTGGTTGACCTTCTAGGGGCCCGAGCAAAGTCGCTTTTGGAGCTCGAATTGGATTATCCTTGTGTTGCAACGGTGCAGGCGTTGGTTATTCTCAGTAATCATGAGATTGGGAATGGCAAAGAAGCTCGTGGTTGGTTATTTAGCGGTAATCATTGATTCAAACGCTTCAACCTGTGCTTGGTTCTCGCTAACAAAACCAGGAATGGCGATGCGACTTGCCTTTGATCTTGCTTTACATCTGGATATGTCGCATTACGTCTCTAGAGGTGAGATCACATCTGCAGATGCAGAGATTCGTCGCACTGTCTTTTGGGGCGCCTATACTGTTGATCAGTGAGTTAAACATGTCTGGCAATGCTTTGGAGGAAAGAATAACCAAAGTTACGTCAATCTGTTTAGCCACTTGGGTTTCCATCTTGGCAGACCCTCTCGCACAAGCATGGAGGATGTGACAGTTGGTAAACCGCATGGCCAACCCAGTCAACTGAGTCACTACCGATGGGCACCTTATGAAAACCAAACCCGTGGGAATGAGACGTCTGAATTGTTGGACTGCACTGAAGCAGTGAGCCAGCAGCTAGTGTCTCTCTGTGAGCTTATGGTCCCCTGTGGCTATATACTGTGAGATTAAACCAGGAGTCTAAGATTGCAAGAGAAACTGACAAACAAGTACAGATACGGTACCTCGAGGATTTCCAAGTCTGTACTCCAAGAGCTCAACGCAAAGATCGTGGCAGAGCTGTGCGGATGGAAAGCCAGACTCCCACCCTTCCTACAGATCAACCTTGATGACCGCACCTCGCCATACCTTCCACACACACTACTATTACAGTAAGTTAAAAATACAGCTAACTCACCAAAATCGAGCCGGGAGCTGATATTGCTGGAACAAAGTATGCAATACCACCAGAATATCATCTACGCACACAGACCGTGGATGTCCAAAAATGGATTACAGCCACAACCACCGAAAGGGCCAGGGTATCTGCATGCACGCGAAATGTGCATTGGGTCAGCCATCGCAATCTCCAAGATCCTCATTCTTTACGAAACCCGATACACTCTTCGACGCATTAATGTCAAAGCAGTGTCGATCACCTCCTCCGCCATCCTCTTACTCCTCTTCGCAGCCGTGACAAAATATCCGGGTCATCCGCCAGATGAAATAACTATGTATCTGAGCTCATGCTTCCGCGCATTAGATGAATTCGCACTTTCATGGCAGAGTGCCCGGCGCGCCAAAGAGCTTCTCTTTAATTTGCGGCGGCAATGGGAGATACGGACGAGGCTCAGGAAAGATAGAAGGAACCTAGAGGAAGCGGCGTTCTTGCCTAGAAAGCGCCTACGAGGGTTGCGTGGGGTTTATCAGGTACCGCATCTGCGGCATGGACAATATACACCAGGAAGATGTGAGCCGGATATAGGCTTCCACATCGACTCCGAGTTTGGGTGGATGGTCATGAATGATGGTGATTCTGGCAAAGAGACCTTGGGACTGGATCGAGATTCTACGTTCTGTGGTTCCCAGCCTGGTTAGATAAGTTATGTATGGAAGTGTACTATGTATATAGGGAGTTGTTGATATACCCGATGCAATGGCGAACGGATAAGAACAAACAGTGCAAACAAGATACGGAGATTGATTTCTAAACTTCAACATCTGGAACTATGATTCATACAATTCTTGTCTCAATTTATGTCATTTAATAGCAACCTTGAAAATAACTTGAGATATTTGTGTCTTGCAAGGTTTGGTGTTGATTCTCAGCGCTCGCAAAACCAGCGCTTCATTCATCGCGGGGTCGAATTATTAATCCACCATCTCAACCTCGGAATTTGCAGCCAATAACATTGTTGATCACTTAGCATTGGATCATTTGATATGGCTGCCATTGCACAAGGACACCAGGTTCATCCAGACGGTCGGACGTGGAAAAGCCATTTTCCTAAGGGTGATCTCTGGGTATTCGGATATGGGTGGGTTGACTCCAGGCTCGATCTGAGGGAATCATTTGAAAGTTGAATACCGAATTACTGACTCGGGTTCACAGGAGTTTGATTTGGAAACCCCCACCACATTATGGTACGCGGGACTACTATTTAACACTGCTCAATGACAATATTCCATTGTAGCGGTCACTTCTGATTGGGGAGCTACTCAACTAACTATATCGCTTAGACCAGCGCGTACCAGGCTATATCAGTGGCTATGTACGGCGCTTTTGGCAGGTGGGTGAGCCCCTTACGTGAAAAGAGGCCTTTATACATGCCTATTTCGAAGACGGCAAGACTGACATCATGCTTCTTTTCAATGAATCACAGGCTAGGTATGTTAGCTGTGCAAATTGTGCATTCAATGCCATCCAGATCTACTAAGAGTAGCAAATCGCTAATTATCCCCCAAGTACCGACCACCGCGGCACACCCGAGCAACCAGGCCGCGTAGTCACCGTAATCGAGCGAACCTTCTGGGAGACCTTGGATGATCCGGTATCTACCAATTCTCTCTCCCTTATTACTATGGCCCAATTAACGTCTACAAATAGCTCGCCAACGCAGAATCCGAATCATCTTCCACCGGCAAAGTCTGGGGCGCAGCATACCACATCCCGGCCTCGCACGCCGAAGAAGTGCATGATTATCTCGACGAGCGGGAGATCGACGGGTACAGTGCACACTACACGCCTTTCCATCCGACCATCAACGTCCAAGAAGCCACCGGATCGGATGGAGATCAAGGATCCTCGCCGATTATCTGCATGGTTTACATCGGCCAGCCGACTAACCCGCAATTTCTTCGTGAGGCGGCTCATCGCGAGCCGCAGCACGTGGCGCAGGTTATCAGTGATGGGCACGGGTTGAGTGGGAAGAACTCCGAGTATTTGTTTATGTTGGAGAAGGCTCTTGATGGCTTAGGACTTGGGAGTGCAGATGTTCATGTTACGGATTTGGTTAAAAAGGTTAAGGCTATTGAGGCTGAGGGACTTGCAGAGGCTGAGGAGAAGGAGGCTGAACTGCAGGTTACCAAGTCTTTGGAGGAGTCATCTGAGGCGTCTGCTCGTGAGGATGGGCGCTCGATAATTGAATGAAGTATCTGAGGGTCGGTTCATGACTTTGGCGTTGTGTTGTTGGCACATAGTCCAGATCATCCAATAGAATAAATAGATGGACGGTTAAATGAGGAATACTATGGAGCCTGTCTTTCCTTTTGAAAGGTATAAACCAACTGCAGTGTTTTTCCATGCTTGAGCAATAATGAAAATATTGACAATGGGCCGCTTTCGAAGCTTATGTTGATCTTTTCTATGGCTTCTAGGTTTTACGCTCTGTGTCGATATGTTGCGCTAGATGCTTCCTGTATATGACCATCTAAGATTGAAAGCTATGTGCCCGTATCAAGATAAACCTGGGTAGGAACTAGTCAACAATGCCTAACTTTCTGCCAGGAAGATGCCATGGCTATGGCAACTTTGTTCATGGCCAGTAAACTTTAATGAGTAAATTCAACGATAATAAACCTTGAAGAGCATTGCTTTGTGTGCTCAGTCCTAGGAACAGCGGTGATATGCCGTGGAACTTGAACAGGTGGTGTAATATGAAACCAAATATGAATCAATCTGTCGATATAGACAGGAAAGCCCGGGGAGCTTTGTACACACGACAGGGTACAGGGTAACACCCATATGAATGCTCAAGATTTGCATCTTGCAAACGCGCAGCTGAGCTAGTAGACCATGAATATCTCTTATCAAACGAAAAAAGACCAAATAAAACCAAAATCCCGTTGCAGAGCTTGAAGTTGACCAGGTATAGAACCAGCCGCTCCCAACCCATCTTCCATCATGTTCCAGTCGTAGAAAGTCATCACGTCTTTTAGAAGAGAGTTGCGAGAAAAAGAAATGACATAAGAAGAAACAGAAGAGTCCTAAATCACTTTACCCCCTAATGAGCATGGGGGCCGTCTTGAGGAGCCTGTTCGTGGCTGTTCCCGCGCCAGCCTTTGCAAGTCAGCTACAGATTACCAAGATCGAGAGTTGATGAGAGCTCACCTCCGCCACCGCCGTACCCGGTGTTTGGGCCTCCACCTATATATTCAAATTAGCAAAAGTAACACTTTCAACATTCCCAAGCCAGAAACGAACCATAGCCGCCATGACCACCTGCGCCGTAGCCAGCGGGACCGCTAGGGGCGTAGTTGTTGTTATTGTAACCAGGGTTGTACCCGCCCCCGCCGTATCCACCGGCAGCGGCACCGCCGTTGTAACCACCAGCGTAGCCAGCCCCCTGGTATCCAGATTGGGGTTGGGAATTGTATCCGCCACGACCCTGGAAGCCACCGTCGGGACGTTGGGGGCGGTCGAACGCCTTGTCAACGCGAATGACCCGCCCGTCGAATCTGAACAACGTATAAGATTTCTTTTGAACTCCAGTGAAAGTATTTGTGAGGCTAGATTATTACTCTTGATTGTTCATGGAGTTCATTGCAGCATCCGCCTCGGCATCAGTAGCAAAGCGGACAAAGCCAAAGCCGCGGCTGCGCAAGGTTGCGCGATCCTTGACAACAATCTGTAGACGAATCAGCGGGAGCCCACCCATGAAGTAACACTTTAGTGGAGGCAACTGACGGCTTCTTGGATCTCACCAAATTGCTGGAAGCCCTCGCGCAAGGTGTCATCGCTGGTATGCCAAGAAAGGCCGCTAAATCACATTGCACCAACGGTTAGACTGCTTTCTGCCAGTGCGAATCGATTCCCAGTGAGAATAGGAAAAAAGTAACACACTGAACGAAGAGCTTAGACATCGTGTAAGAGGCCTAGTGAAAGCTGACGGAAAGGCAATGCTTGAACTAGTCTGTTACAATAAGAAAAAGATAGGAGTTAAGGGAAGTAGATGATCGAAAAGAAAAGAAAAGATAAAAAGTCAGACAGCGGGTTGTAAAATGACAGGGAGATCCTAGTGGTTGCGAGGCGAGTCAGCATTCAGTCCCGTGTAACAATCACACTGCGTTAGGGCTTTCGCATCAGGATTTTCCACTGGTCGGACGCCAACGGCAAGTCCACAAAGTGCAATATACTGCTTACTGTGTCTTTGACTGGGAGCTTGGCCAGAGTGAGCAAAGTCCGGACTTAGCCCAAAAAGTACTCCGAAGTGGGGAAGAGATGCTGCAGAGATAAACCCGCTTCAAAGTCAGTCCCCACGGGCTTAAACTTTGAACTGGCTGAATTGCGGGTCTCGTCGGGGCTTACCTTTCGTGGTTAATCAGATGCTGTCCGAGGCTTCGTTTAGATTGGCACTAAGGGCTGCGGCTGATGTACAGTTTGCTTGCCCCTCACTTGACTCAAAATTTGGGCGATGTTGCGTTGAGTTTCTTAGTGTCAGGCCAACACCTGAATCATATTTTGTACATATCGCGGATTTCCATGGCTCGTATAGTTCCGCGGAGGTTCAACTTGCTCCACTGTACACTGGAGCCTCAAACAAGGAGAGGACATCCTCACCTCTGAGATGGACGACATGGGCGGGGTCTGCACACATAGACTGTGAGTTTCTGGCAGGTTCCCCGTGCCTCGCAGCTCTATGCAATAATTGGTTGGATGCATCTTTATGCATTGCGGATATCTCTCCTCATTCGGCCTCGGATTGTCTGCCGGACGCGACAGATGGTTCAGCCATGCAAAATGAGATATGCAGAAGATGACTCCGGGCCACCATAGAATCTAGACCCTCTCCAATTTTGGCCATTGTCATTTGCCGGTGTAATCTTACACGTGCATCTATCCGACAGAGAGGCAGTGGCCCGTGGGCCCTTGTGTGGCTTGGGCCGTGTATGTCGGAGAGACTCCCGGAAATGGGGACGATCGACACAAGGATATCTATATAACGTGAACAATTTTCTGCAGTGAAAGACTTGGTTGGATAGAGACCGGATGTGTATGAGCAGTACCACAGAAAGCATCTGAGCAGAAGCAATTCCTAGTCAATCTAAGAGACTGTTACTAAACAGAGTACAGGAGAGATCTTGAGTAAAATGAGAGAAATAGATGAGGCAAATGACAAATGACAAATTGATGAGATAGAAGATGAGATGAAGTTGAGCTGGTCGCACTTTCTTTGGCGGTAACTCCCAACTTGTGCTTTCAGGTGACCTGACTACCCCCAGCCGGTATTCAAGTCCACATCTTGATTACAAAAAGAAAGCAAGCTACAAGATACAGCACCCAAAATTACATAGATGCAAAGGCTTGATGGAGCAAAATGAAAGTCCAATTTATCAGTGGCTGTCCACCGTGGACAATCAGGAACCGAGTCACCAACAAAAGGGAGGCAAGTTGTTGTCGCAAGAACGGTGTATATTCCAGGCTGACAGACATGCAGGCGAGGAACAGGAGCAGGTGATCGATACGGTCATTGCAACGGGCATTCAACGCATTCCACGCATCGCACTTGAGGTCTCCGATACCATGCATGGGCTTGGGAACTCAGCTACTAGGAAAAGAGATGCAGATTGCCTGAAGCAAGCTACAGCACTGTCCACACACGAGACTTTACTTGAAAGTGAAAGCCACAAGAGATCTCGTTATAGCTACGACCCAAGGCCGAGATACAAAACTCGTGAGGATCGCTATGAGTACAAAGGTCCGTCATCAGCTGTCGGGTTCCAGTCGCAGCCTCGCAAAGGAAGAGCCAAGAAGCCTCGACGCAGAAGGCACACCATGAATGATGATTTCCATGCTATGAATGTCACAGGAAATAGGTTAACAGTGAGTCTATCTCTAGAAATATTGGTTGCATATTACTTATTTCGTCTAGCTACGCAACAACACGAACCAAGGTATATTCAGCAGAGGCAGAACCTCTTCTCCAAGCAACCACCTCGGCGATATCGCGTTGACCACACTCAAAAAGGCCGCGCCAAGCTTGAAGCCTCTCAGAGGTTCTGCAGAAGCCGATCTCGCTTTTTCCAAGATGAATTTCCTGTCCCGAAGGAATAATCATAGCTCAGAGCCCATCTCGACCGCTAGAGACGCTTTTGGTGGACACCGTTTGAGAGGATGCGATCAAGAAGATTTACAGTTCAAATCTTCTTCACATGATTCCCCAAAACTTGATCTGGCTCACTCCAGCAAAGGTCTGCTTGGCGGAAAACGTAAACTGGACGCCTCACACACTTCACTTTTCACATTCGACGACACACCCGTCGGCGATGTTTGCTTGAATTCTAGGAACTCGCGGGGTGGTTCCTATGAGTCCTGCAATAAAAGAAGGAGAGCATCGCCAGAGTCATCATCTATTCCGTACACCTGGCCCGAAAGCGATGTCGATGGCACAGAACAGAGCAATTCTATTGAACAGTACCTGCTGAAGCTAATGCACGTCGGTATGGAGCCTCAGAACCTATTCTCGGAAATTTCGAAATCAGCCTTGATCAAACGATATTGGAGTTTATCTGAATTATGGGTATTGATGTGGGAGAGAAAAGCATCATGGCCAAATGAGGCCGAAACTGAAGAAAGAGCTTCACCCGAGACCAACATGGAACGGCATGCAGCTGAAGCCACTCTACAACCGCCACTGGAAATTATTGGAGCAGATCATTCAGATCCTGCCCAAGTCAGTGGGATGCACAATGAAACTTTCCAAAAATCCCGCAGTTCGGATAACTCGGCTGGAACGGCTCGCAGTGTGATCAAACGTTCACCTAAACAAGATCCATTTCTCGAGCGAAACAAAGAAGCAAAGCAACAGATTGATGAATTGCATCGTTACTCAGACAAACAAGGCGGGATAGCGCCCTCAGCCCGGTCTGCCGAGACATTGAACAGCCAAAGTCGTTCCATAGACCTTGTGAATAAAGATCCATGCCAATCTCTTCCTCTGAATAAAGCAGATCAGGATGTTCCTTTTCCTGCAATTGTACCAGATTATCTTCAATCGCATGTGTCTGACATCGAATTGCAGGAGCTGACGCGCGTCGATGATGATGACATGTTTTATCAAACGCTGGATGCGGCTTACCATGCCATTGTGCACCCTGAGCTTGCGGCAGAAGTTGCATCAGACTTACAGGAACTACTTGCCTTCCCTGAGTTGGAAGATATCTCCAGCTTCTTAGACCATCCAGAATCGACCCGCGTTCCGGACTCTGATGGCTTTACTCGAGAGAAAGAGGGAGTAGAGCCAGAGCAATTAAAGACGAGCCCCCAAAACATCACGAAAGAAACTTCCGATGTACGCCCACCTGTGCATTCCACTCAACACGGCCTGCTCATGGGTCATTTGAAAGACATCGCTTCTGAAGGGGGCAATGACTTGCCGTGGTTGAGTGCTGAATATGGGCAGTCGCAATTGCCTTCGTTAACTGAAATCAGTGCGAGAGAAAGTCAGCCCTCTGTTTCGTGTACATTTTGGCGACGAAACAGGCTATATTGATATTCGAGGACAAACTGATCATCGGGTCATTGGATTGGATGGTTCAAAGGGTGAACAGCAAGTTGAGGACATCTGCATCAGACATCAACCATACATACCAAAATCAAGTCTTACCAGCTGTTGATAATGTAGACATTGAGGGCAATCATGAAATTCAATAACATGCAGAGAGTCAACCTCCTCTTCAAGTGAATGAAGAATGAGAATTCAGCCCAAGCCTACACCTGATTGAGCGGGCTAAATCCAATGTACTGACACTAGTAGATACTCGACCATGCTTAGCGTAGTGTACCGCAAACTGTTATCAACATGATCTAATTAGCGGCGGATAATGCCAAGACCGTTTGGTCTATGGGTCGTCCGTAATGGAATCGACCGCATTTCCACATGCCATAGCTATCTGAGATTGTATGTAGAGTGCATTGGCTTGACGAAGATTAATAAATTCATTGGGTATAAGACAGTCTTGAACGGATTGAACGCATTATCAGATGGATTGTGTCCAACTGCATGTCTCTATTCAAGATTTGGATTTCGCCTATCCATTTATGTTCCCGCTGGACGAAGAATAATCAGAGACCGCTGGAGATTGATTGTTCCATCAAGTGAAGCTCGTTCCAGTTCAAGGTCACCTTTAAACGCCATATACAATCAGTGCGGAAAATAAAATGGCTTTGCATCGATCGGAAGTGATCTTATGACTTTTTGGTCGTGGGTATGTCGCGGGGTCCACGAAAATAAGTCGGGTCGGTCTTGGGAGGGGATTTGAACGCTATGAGGTGGTGATTTTATGATAGACAATGGCACGATTGACGGAAGATGCATGCAGCAAGTGAATATAGGGCGATGAACTGTGATCTATCATAGAGCAGCCGCCCCAATCACACCTGCTGCCTTGAATGCGGCAGGGTTCTGCATCACCACCTCGACAGGGTACTTCCACTGCATGAATCGTGTCCAACCTAAAATGTCAACGGATTAGCACAGTTTAATACCTTAGGAGATGATCGCGAAGCTTGTTGGTAACACATACTCCAATATGCGCATCGTCGCCCCAAGTATTTCCCAACGAAGGGTACTAGGACCATGCTCAGAAGTAGCTCGAGTTGTTCAATGCTTTCCCTCCATTCTGCCTCAGCATCAGAAGAATATTCGGACAAGGTGTCAAGGTCGGAGTCTGTGGTAGATTCTGAAGGAAGAGAGGCGACCTCGTCGTCGGATTCGGAGTATGAGTTCTGTCGGGAGGGGACGATGTACGAGGACATCGAGAAGGACGGATTTGAGCTATCTGGAGAGGGAAAAGACATGTTGAATAAGGTTTTTTTAAAGAGAATAAGTAAATAAACGAGAGGAAGCGATTGTGATCGAGCAGTGGCCTGCCTACTGCGGTTATTCTGTTGCAATGAGAGAGCAGCTGTTTGCCTTGATCGGCCCGTCAACATCGCCGCCAAGCTCCGTAATCAATCACGTGACTGTATAGTCCGGTGACTCAAGCCTAATCACGTGATAGTACGGCGATAACAGACCTCCAGGCCTGGCGATATCAGATTCCAGCGATAATTTTGCCTCTTTTCGATCCTACTCAAGCTTTACAACCTCGCAACAACTGAATCTCCTCTCCAATAACTGGTGGTGGAGTAAATTGCATCTTTGAAGCCTCAGAACATGGCGGACGCTGTACGTCACACCCTTGTCTTTTTACCGACCCTCCCACATTTTCTTTGAGTCTGCACAATATCGACCCCTCGGCCGCCAACCACAGTGATCCGAGAACACATATTGTTGAGCCCTGGGTCAAGCACTGCTACTTCTTGTTCAATAGCCTGAACACATATTCTGTTTTCTATCTTTTCTCTCAGGACTAACACCGCTTTTTGTTCCGCCTCTTAGGAAGTCGAGACTAAACAGCGCAAATCGGTCGCATTCAGCGAAGGATCAGTCATCATGGATACCAGCGGCCAAGTCACAGACGCCCCTCCGGCTGAGAAGCCCACAGGCGGTATGCAACAGTTCCCGACCCCAGCACCAATCCTCGGTCGTTTTGCCTCAGCCCCACTAACATGTCTTGACACTACAGAGAAGGATGTCGACGAGGTCACCGAGATGTTCAAGGGTCTCTCAAAAAAGAAGAAAACCTCCAAGAAGTCCAAGACCACCGAAGGCGGTGATGACGAGGAGGCTCCCGCCGCCGATGGCGAGTTCGACCCATCCGCGCTGAAGAAGAAGAAGAAGAAGACCAGCAAGACCAAGGCCGACCCCAACGACTTCGAGGCTAAGCTCGCCGAGGCCGGAGTTGCTGAGGAGCCTACTGAGGATCAGCCCGAGGAACTGCCTGAGGGCGATCTCGAGGCCGGCACCGGTATCTGGGCACACGACGCCACACAACCCATCCCCTACTCGCTCCTTGTCAAGCGCTTCTTCTCCCTCATCGAGAGCCACCACCCCGACCTTCTGTCCAGCGGCGCCAAGTCCTACAAAATTCCCCCACCCCAGTGTCTGCGTGAAGGTAACCGTCGTACCATTTTCGCCAACATTGCCGATATTTGCAAGCGCATGAAGCGAAGGTTCGTTATTAATCCTCCGTCCCAACCCATATCTTCTATTCTAACACCCCGTTCTAATTTAGCGAGGAGCACTGCACTCAATTCCTGTTCGCCGAATTGGGTACATCAGGCAGTGTCGACGGCAGTCGTCGCCTGGTCATCAAGGGCCGATTCCAACAGAAGGGTATCGAGTCCGTTCTGCGTCGCTATATTGTCGAGTACGTCACATGCAAGACCTGCCGCAGCCCCGATACCGAGCTCAACAAGGGAGAGAACCGTCTCTACTTCGTTACTTGCAACTCCTGTGGTTCTCGTCGTTCCGTCGCCGCCATCAAGACCGGTTTCCGTTCCCAGATCGGCCGCAGAAAGCGTGTGGGCTAAGTGGATGGAGCTGTGTTTGCAATTTGCGGAAGGGCTTGTTCTTATGTCTTCCTTATGGCGTGTCACTTACTAGAGCTTTTTGACGGGGTGGGAGCAAGGCCCTGCCGCTTTTCTTTTCTCCCGTGAGGAGCTTGAGATGAGGAAACGATATGAAGAATAAAAAATAGTTTTGCATGACATGGAATTATTTCACTACGTTCTATCTTCGGGGTTATTTATGATTTTGCATCTAGGTGGACATAACTGACAAAAGTAACCTGAAATATCTTCTTTCCGTCATACAACGTCCATGATGTCGCAAGCTTATCTTAAATTCACTTGTAACGCCGTGAAGATTGAACAATGATTTCACTTGAAACGGACCAATATGATCACTGCTTCTTTTTCATATTAGACAGATTGGTATCAAATTGAGAACAGAAATGCATCTCCTCGGCATGTATCAATGTAAAGAACGCTTAATTGATGTTTTGCTAGCTCAGGGTTTTTGAAATTAAGTCGGGACACTAGAATCAGACAGTCGCAGTGCTCATCTTTATTTGAGCAGCAAAAGCGTGGAGGTTCCTGGTTTGCAGATACACTGTTCCCGGGCCCTTGAATTTACAAGCCAGTCCTTCGCCAGAACTGAAACTAGAAAATATGCCCCCAGAAGCAACTCGCTCAATGTCGTAGTGGCAATTCCATGCAACAAGGTGGCCATTGTCAACAAAGTAGGCCTCTCCAGCCACAAGCTGTATGTAAACCATGTGTCAGTAGGGCAATGACATAAACAGCGCCGTAATTAGCAACATGAACTTACGTCTTTCTTGACGATTGCCCCGAAGCTTTGCATCCAAAGAAGTCCGTTGCCCTTGATCTCATAAACGAAGAATCCTTCCCCAGAGAAGAAGCCTTTGCTCAGTCCCTGGGACTTGTATTCGTGCTCGACACCAGCTGTGTGTGCTAGGAAAGCATCTCTTCCAATCTTCCAACTCTCCCCCGCATTGATTCGATGAACGATTACATCGCCCAGCATAGAAGGCGCAAGGAGCAGCTCGCCTGGGCCTGTGTAGTTTGACATAGTCATACTGCCGCCAATGACAAATTTCTTCAGCGAGAATGCAATAGTTCCTCTTAATGTTATCGTGGGTGACATTGCAATCATTGCACCTGTCGAGAATAAGCAAATTTGAACATCAAAGAATCAATAAAGGCGGACTTGGCATAGGAAAAAGGCAGGGAGGTAAACAACGTATTATCTTACCCGGTCTGACAACCAAAGGACATCCCATTGCCAACTGCACCGTCAAAAGCGAATTGGTGTCACGATGACTGATCCTATAACTGCCTCCATTGAATATACCAACATCATCCTGGTTAGTTGATGTTGCTCCGACAAATTCTCCATAAGCAGGAGCACCTCCAGGAATTCTATCCATCTTCGCAGTCGGTGCTGGAGATTGTGATGAAATTGACAGTCGGCCAATCGCCTGATTTTGGCGATATGCTGCTGCATTGTGCTCGGCAATCTCATCACGAAGTGGTGGGCTTGCTGCTGGAGGAGCCGGATATACACCCCCGCTAGAAGGAATATGAGTTGGGGGCGGCGTCGCTGCACTTTGATTGATTGAGGACTGAGCCATTGAGTAACCCGCATTTGAAGGAGGCGTTTGCCTTGGTGGGGGAGGGTAGTGTGTCTGAGGGGTCGGTCCAAATGCTAGTCAATGGCATTAGTATTGACATTAGGACTGCAAGAGAAGAAGATAGTTATTACATGTAACATGTGCAGGAGCTGTTCGTCTCGATTAGCATCTGCATGATCTCCGCGCCGGAGTGGTGTACTCACCAGACATAGGTGGAGGATATTCCGGTTGTTGCGACATGATTACAATAAAAAATCTAACGTTATGTAGCTTCTTTGGAGAATGTCAACTGAATTGAGCTTTCAAATAGATATAATGGCGCTCACGGACTTCTTAGATGCACTGCGGGGTAGGAAACGACGAGGCGTGAGAGTTGACCTGTGACTCGAAACAAGATCGGAATTGCCGTATCTCTTGTTGCTTTTCGATTTCAACTTCAAGTTCGAGTTCAATTCCAATTGGCTTAGAGGGTCATCAGGGTGTGAGAAGAAGCTGCGCGGGAGAAGACAGCATCCTGCGGGCCATTCTTTTTAAAAGCACTTCGACTCCGCACCAGAAGCTCGAGAGCTATAATTAGATCAGAATGGCTTGAGAAGCGATCACCCGTGTGAACATCAAAAAAAACTCACGGATTGGGGAATTCAATCTACTACCCCCGAGTCACACCTGACTACTGCATGCTCATCCCCGCCGAGCGCTTAGCCCTTGGCCCCTGCACAACTTGATAGGTCGGCTCCATAATCCACTGTCGATCTTCATTGGCCGTTGTATCTTGTCCTCTAGAGGCCAAGAGGAAAGAAACTTTACAAGTCCAAATTCGCCTTGGTAAGTTCGAGGCCTCAAAATGCCCTTGAAGGGTCCAAGGTTGGTTGTTGTGTCAGATGATGTCGCTGATACGATGGTGGACCTCTTGCACTTCGGTATAATCATTGATATAGGCAACAAAGGCTGGACTACAACAATGAACTATATTCAGACTCATGAGATACCTAGATACAGGGAATGATGGTCAGCCAAGAAAAAAAAGATGTATATAAGAAGACCCCGAAGAGCGAGAAGACAGCCTGGTCGCCATCAAATTTCAAAATAAAGGCTCCAGTAAGACTAAAGTCTCATGATCGAGTCTTTCTTTCGCTACATCTAGTACTGTGAGCCCCTCATCATCCTTCACATGAACATCAGCTCCTTTTTCCAACAGCAACCGAAGCACTGGCGCCGAAGAATCCACAGAAGCTGCCCGCATGAGTGCAGTACGCCCGTTGTCATCACAGGCGTCGAGGTTGGCTCCATGTTGTATGAGCAGCTCAACAATAGGCTTTCGGTCCTCTGTCGAAGCCCAAATCAGAGGTGTCAAGCCATCAGACCCAATTGGATCTGCCCCCGCACCAGAGGATAACAACAGCTGAACAATATCAACGTAGTCACCGGCTATTGCCCACCACAGAGCCGTCATCCCATGCTGATCTATCGTGTTCGCATTGGCGCCATACTGAAGAAGTGATGCCGCAATGTTGATATGTCCTCCGTATACTGCTGCGATCAGGGGTCTTGTATAGGGAGGTTTGTCGTTCCCATTAGGGTCGGCGCCATTGTCCAACAGCATCTTTACCCCTGGCTCATTCCCCAGTCCCGCTTGGTTAAACAATGCTGAACCGTTTCGGGTATCGACGGAATCGATATCGGTGCCTTGTCGAAGCAGGATCCGAATTGCTAAACTGGACTGTGATTTTGCCGCAAAGGAGTATCCTAATTGGATAATACCCGGGATGCGATCACTCATCTCTATCCATGTCAACAGAAGGAAGTAAAGCAACGCTTGATATTTATTCTCGACGGCCCAGTCAAAGCACAGCTGGTCGTCGTCTTCTTCTCCGGAGTTTTTGAACTCAATTCTTCCAAGATCACGCAGCGTAAGCCATTCTTGCATAGCGCGGGTGGCCCTTTGGGTATCTTCTGGATCATGACCGATGTCAGTCACTACATGTAAGCTCTCTGGTGCATTCAGTGATTTTAAGGTCGGCTGCATGAAGTTCATCCCTGGGACCATGGAGGAAATACTCCATGCAGTCCAGCCTAGCTGGCTGGAAAATAAACGCCACCATTCAATGCGATCTTGCAATTTGGCCCAATCAGAAAGAACCGAAACATTCTGAGTCTTAAGAAACTCCTCTCTTATATCAGTGTTGAGAAGTTTACAAAGTTGAGCGAATCCTTCCTCACGAACAGTCTTGCTATTGTTCAACAGCGCTCGACAGCAAAGAGACCCCAAGTCATAGACTGATGCTTGAAACGAAAATCCTTCTGATCGTTGGCAGATCCAATGGAGCAACGCAAAAGCACTTTGCCATTTGCCTTGATCGATAAGCTGTTTCTTCCGCATTCTGACTTTAGGAGAGTCGGCTGCAAGCTCGGGCAAAAGGTTTCGGGTTTTCAAGACAGGAACAATGCATAGCAATGCATCCTCCCTTGACCCCAAGGAATGGACCTCAAAGCAGGATACCAACTCGTCAATCCGCGTGCTAGAACCCAAAAATGAGTTCTGTATGCCAGAGATGACATCAACTTCCCCGCCTAGCACCTTCACGTTGGTGCAGACTTCCTTGAGAAATTGTATATAAATATCCTGCGCGGCCATTGTCTCAACTTCATTCTCTGTTCTGACAGCGAGAATCTTCCCCTGGGAAAGGGGGTCCTTGGGTTCGAAGCCGAAAAATTGTCGCGAATCATCAATCAAGTCATATGGGACGAGCCGCGCATCTGTCTGTCGGAATATCCATTTGTGGAAGTAGAGATAAGTTTCGTCCTTGCTCGCCTCTTTTCTACTCCAGCCAACAAGACGTAAGAGTGTCGAATTTCTCCAATTAATGTCTGACTTATACAGAGACCAGGTCCAGAGGCCTAGGATTGCCTCAAGCTCGCTGACTTCCAATTTCCATCGCAAAGCATCACCACATCGCATAAGGCCAACATAGTATGTTCCTGGTGATTGAGTGACTGAGCCTGGAGAGGCCCCTTTACACTCAAAACCTAGTCGAAACTCAAAGGTCTTCCCGAAATCAACTCCCCAACTGGATATCAAATCCATCGTAGACTCGATTGTTTTGGCGAGGTTATGAGCCAGTTGGCGAATAGGCATCTCATCCCACGCAACATTAAATCTCTGGCTAGAGCTAGATGTGAGATCAGCCAGCTGACTCCTTGTTCGAATCAAATGTTTTGCCAATGGTGCCCCGACATGAGGCATAAACCCCGGAGAAGGCATACTTGCGGGCCGATCAGGGAGCGATACCATCTTGAACGACTCGACGTTTTCAAGATGAAAAGCGAAGCAATCCAGCTCCTGTTGCTTATGAGACATCAATTCCCGGTCGTCTTTCATTTTGTTTTCGTCCGGAGCCATTCTTTCTGTGCGCAGGCAAGTACGTATAATAGCCATGAGAAATGTCGATCCTAGCTGGGCCAGAATGACAGATGCGTGAAGACCTCTTAGTCCGACGAACTGGAAGATGAATCCCAGAATGGTCGATGCGAGAGTAGAGTATATCTCTACATACTTCCTGTCAAACCTTCGATCTCTGATTGATTTGATGTAACGAAGCTTCTTGGTCATTGAGGACTCGGGGCCTTCGTTGACAGCCAAGAATGCATTGAAGAGCTGGTCTCCCACATTTTGATTACCGGGCTGCAGCCAGTATATCTTGCTTGGTTTTTCTGGTTTGAGGTAGTATTCCTTCGAGGACCGCTCCATGATAAATGCACAGAAGAACATGCCGATGAAGAGAAGGGTCGTCCCCATAAAATAAAAAGGGAATGCATATGAAGCGACCGCCTTGTCGTCTTTCTTAAAATGCTGCGGATACACAAACACAGTGAAGGCGGCATATATAATAGTACCTTTAATAGAAGTCGTCAGTATGATCTTGGTCTTGGACACGACGCAATACTGACCACTCTGTAGTACACCACCAAGGACTGCAGTACAATGAAACCAAAACTGATCTCTCCGCTTGATCCCTTTGTTTAAAGACAAATTGGGAATGTCTAGTTCAGGCAGCTCACTGGGCGAGACCTTGCCCCTGCACGACCAAGCCTTTTCCGCAAGAGCATCTCTTAGAGTGCCGATCTTCGTCATCTTCTCTCCAGTCTTATGGTCCTCGTCCTCCCAAGCCACTATCTCCACGATCTTAGGCCGGCCAAAGACTCGTGCAATACCTCCATCGTTGAAGAGCTCAGCGGTAGACTCCGAGACGCAGGGAAGAAGTTCGCTTTCGGCTTCGGCAGGACCTTCTTGAGCTCGTCCGACAAAAGCTCTGAGAGAAGAGCTTCCGCAAATCCTAATTACCGACACCACGGCAGTCAAGACTCCCAGCGGCGAGAGAGCGAAAATAACATTATCAAGAGCGCTGATCGACTCGGAGAGGAATTGTTTCGTAAGTCGTTCGCCGAACAAGGTGATTAAAGGAGCCTTGATCCAAGCATTAGCATATTATCCAGTCAAATCCTCGTCCAAACACCCATAACCTACCAAGTCGGTAGCAAGATTATTCGTAAAATCATCCCAATTATCATCAGCCTTAACAAAAGGAACAAACAAATATGTAAAAAACAGCACAGTAAGCATCCTAAGTCAATAACACATCAAATATTCATAATAGAAACAGCATATAGCACATGGCCCTAAAACAACCGCCTAACCCCCTCACTCTTAAGAAACCACGCCCGCCACCCTCCATCCACCTATGTCGATCTCCACTCGTTTCAGAAGATCCAATTCCAGAAGCCACACTCGCGAACCGAGCCCTCCATGGCAATAATAGAAACCAACTAATGGCGTCCAAAGCATGGCTTCAATCTTGTCAGGGTATGAAACCTGCTAAGGTACCTAGTGTCTGTATGTAAGCGCTGCGCGGGTCAAAGTATCGGTTGTCATTGCACTAGTTGCGGCCCGCATCGCGCTATAGCACGGACGGCGGGTCTAGATGGGGGGCTGTTTCTTTTATCGGCGCGTAACTTATCCTTTTTGCACGAGTGGCTTTGGGGATACATTAATGTGTTGGATCTGTTCTGCGGAGGAGACCGAGGAAACTATACTGGCGTATAGTGGTTGGTTGTCGGGCTCTCGCGATGTTTTTTGCGCGTTCACTTCTCTTTTTTGGGATCCTGGGGTCGCAGGGATGGTCTGGCCAAGTTCCTATCAAGGGACACATAAGTTCAAGAATAGGAATGTGCGCTGTCCTGCACTAGTTAGATGCAGCGCGTGGGGTCTACGGAGATAACCCACATGGTCCCAGGCGCCTTGGTAGAGTGATTAGGGCGCCATCGATGCTTTAAATGTATGCTAGAGATTCTTGCTTGGTATGTTGTCATGGATGTTACAGGTTGACTGGATTGAGGTCGATATTTTGACTTCACACAGTGCTAAACTAAGTGCGTATGTAGTTGTCGCTCGGAATAATCAATCAAAAACCGACTAGCATTTGAATGTTAGGGATCTTGAAGTCTTCAGCTGTCAGCTTTGCTAACTGGCTATGCTGGTTAATTCCAATCAATTCATTTGAATTCAAAAAGCAAAAAAAAAATAAAGCCCCAAACACCGTGTCAATGATAGTGAATGCGAAGAAGCAAAGTAACCAGCGCAATGGCCTGGCTATGAGATTAGAAGATGCTGTTCACGATGTTGGAGCCGACAGTAGCACCGGCACCGAAGATTGCTAACATCAAGTTAGAAAAGGCATGACTGAGTGTGAAAGATATGTAAAACGTACCGGCATTGCCCAATTTCTTTCCAAACTTCTTGCCTCCTTCCTCGAACTTGTTGTGTTTCTGCTCTTCGGGGTTTGAAGGTTGTCCACTCTGGCTAACCGCCAGGGGCATGTTTCCATAGTTGGTAGGCGGGGGCGAAGAAACACCAGCCTTCTCGTTGATGACATTCACGTAGCTTCGAGGGAAGATACCCTCCTGGCCAGTGCGCTCGTTGCGACCACGCCACCCTGTGTTCATCACTCATTAGCCTGGTTTCCATATCAGATAGGAGATCCTCATACAATCATCGTTCATGTGCTCGGTAATCTGAACGCGATCCTGCGGCTGTAGGGCCAAGTCACCAGGATCGGTAGGTGTGTAAGCGTACATGGCCGTTGCGAGACCGAGGACTGGCGGGACTTGGGGATAAGCTGGCGGGGCCTGAGGGGGCGGGGTTGCATATTGGTTGTGCATCGCGGCTTTCTCGTGCACCGACATATTGGACATCTGCGAGGCAGGGGGCGTGTATGAGGGTGCATAGGGGCCTGGTGGGGGCTGTGCTTGCACTGGAGCTTGTTGGACAGGCACAGGCTGTGCCAGCTGTCGAGGCGGCGACGATGCCTGTGCCCGAGGGGCGTTTGCGCTGGAATCGGCGGGCAGCTGTGATAGAATGGAGGAGAGTTGCTGAGGAGTGATCACGGAAGCGTCGGCAAGGAATTCCAGTTCCTAAATGTTGTTTTAGTATCTGGCTCGTCAGGAACAGGAAGTTGCCATACCGTGCGGACCATGCGGAGCGACCGGGTAGTCATGGCAGACGCGAACTCGTTGGAGGCCGCCATGGCGGATAGGATCGAGTGGTATGAGGGTAAAAGAAGAATATTTGTAGATCAATGAAATTAGAAGAGCAACAGAGTGTATGAAAAGTCAGGAGATATAGGGGTTTGATAGGCCGAATGTTATGAAGTAGCCTAGCAGAGCCAAGATCCCAGAACCTCCGGGTTCCGATGTTAATAACATCGACACTGAGACAATAAATTGGTACTAAAACCCTAGGATATTTGGAAACTCAATTAAACTTGGACCCGGTCTTCCATCCTGATTTCTCTTTGAGGTCATTAGTAGATTGGAAGTTAAGTGATTTACTTATCGATTCCTGAAAGGAATTACTTCGGACTGCGTTCACAATATATTCATATGGTCTTAATGCAATTATGATCTTTCGATCCACAATACGCCAGGAAAAACTTTAGTCCAATCCATATGACTGCATAACGAGAAAGACAGGCTATAAGGCCTTAAGCTCATATTGAGAAAGAATGATAATCGACAGCTAATTGATGTAGTTGCTTCAGATTTCGTATGAACCTGCCACGCAAGGAGAAGATACCTACATGAAGTACGTGCTCAAATATATAGCGATTTCGATATGTGATTGTTATTAGTATGAGAAACCACTTAAATAGGTATCAGTAGATCAGTTCTTAGATATAAGCTTATAAGAGAAAGCCACAGAGAATGCAGAATGAGCAGTAATATAAAATCATAGATGTTGCTTGCATAGCTCCATGCTTATGAAGGTGAAGATGGAAGATACCATCGAGAAATATCCTCTTTTATGGTCCTCGGACCAAGAGACAGAAATAAAATGGAACAAAGCTTAGAGATATTCTCACTTTATATACCTACATGTACGGAACGTGAACTAGACTATCCAACGTGATCTATTTGCAATCCATCAGAACAGTATCACATCTATGATACATTGCAGGAGTGGAACCACAGGGCAGTGATATAGAATGCGCAAAGAGACCTAACTTGTTCGAAATCTCATCTCTTTAGTCCTAGGCCAACGCGATTGGCCAGGCAGGGTTCATGCGTATGAAGCCAGAGAAATGGTTTCGACTTCAGTATATCGTATTCGTTTAAGGACAAGATGGATCAAAAGCAAGGCAAGAAGCAACTCATCTCATCCCTTTGCCTTAAGACCAGGTCGCTGGAATGTAGGGCTTAAGCCTAGGGCTATGTGTTTTTGAAATAAAGAGAGAGGCTAAACCTATCCTGGTGCCCGATGATGCACTCAGCCTCAGCATGACCACGGGGAAGTGGGGACTATGACCAAAGAAGACTCATAACGACTCTTGATGGCTATAAAACAGCATTTGGATGCTTCTTGGTAGCTCCTGTGCGTCGAAGAACATATTCTACTGTTGTCCTACAACATATGATATCAGTGATTAGGGCTGGAAATGTGTATGCAAAACTCTTATGACATCAAGTTGTGGGTCAAGTAACATCATTATGGATTGTTCTTGCTGTTGATTTGGAGCGGACTACTATCTATATGTACTGTATGCTGTATATTATTTTCAAATCAATGAAATAGGAGAACGAATACAACGTAGGCGAAGGTGTTTATGTATTCTTATGAGGTATCGTTCATTGCGATGCAAGCCTCGAATGAAGAAAGTAGTGGCTATGAACGGTGGCTGTGACAATCAATGGGGGGAATTGCCGATAGGCCTGGCGAACCACAGGAGTCCAACTCATTGACACCTCAAATAAGGGAACGGTCTGAGAAGAGTGACAAGGAGTAATAATGATTGGAAATCACAAATAAATTTGAGTCTATACATTGAGAGTACATGTATATCCATTGTACTGCAACGTATACATCTGATAGAAGAGGACTGAGTCACCCTTTGATGGACACACGCTAGCCCCAAATAGGCTTAGTGCCAACTCCCCTCCCTCGAGAAGCTTCTGTCTCGTCGATATAAATTGCATTTCTCTCTCAACCCTCACACGACCAACGTCATCTCATTTCAATCTCAACCCCACTCCTCATAAAAATCAACCACCTACACCATCCAAATCCATCTATCCTTCAAGATGTCTGACTGGGAATCCACCACCAAGATTGGCAGCAAGTTCCGCGGAGCTGGCGCCGCCCCGCGCGAGACCGTCGTCAAGGGCAAGAGTGCTCTGAACGCTGCCCAGCGCTCCGGTGGCGTTTACTCTGAAAAGAAGTACACCACTGGTAACATTGTACGTGCAAATTTCTCCAAACTCCATCAAAAAGCCTTCGCATCCGTACTAACACACTATCTAGGGTGCCAAGGCAAGCGCTCCCGATGGCCAACACTTGACCAAGGTCGACCGCAGCGACGATATCGTTAAGCCCAAGACAGTCGGCCACGCTGTCGCTGATGCCATCAAGAGGCGCCGTACCGAGGAGGGCTACAAGATGACCCAGAAGGAACTCGCCACCAAGTGCAACACCACCATGACCATTGTCCAGGACTTCGAGCGTGGTACCGCCACCCCCGACCAGAAGGTTCTCGGTGCCATGGAGCGCGTGCTTAACATTAAGTTGCGTGGCTCAGACATTGGCGCAGAAAAGTTCCCCAAGAAAAAATAGATAATTGGGGCGAGTTGGCGGCCTTTTACCCCTTCTCCTAGGGAATGAGAGCCGAGAACATTTACGTTTTCTGCACCTGCTTTTTTTTTGCGCTCTATGACAGTCATGTTCCTTTTTCCATTTTCATGAAACGTCACTTCTTTCTGGGGTTTATTTTTCTATGGGTTTCTTTTCTGCTGGTCGGATTAGCGCTGGCCTTGCATGGGAAACGGGTTTAGAGAAGATATTACGAAAAAAAATTGTATAAATGAGATACCTAACTCACGTTTTGATATTATCAATATGTTTTCACATGTGTAGCTTGCCTTCGAAGCGTAAGTTTGAATATATGGCGCTGTTATTTGCAACTCGCACATAGAGCGACATACGAGTACTGGGCCTACTAAGGTATGTAGGCTGCTTTCCGCAAGTGGGGTGAGATCAAGCGTCTTTTTTGCATGTTTCTTTTAGATACCATGGGGGCTGTCTTATACGCAGTATGAAGAATTGCAAAAGATTGATTTTGTCTATTTACCTGATTTTCATCTCTTCTGCGGAGGACGGTATAGGACAGACATAAGAGCTCAAAAAATGAACCATGTCATCTTTTTATTAAACAAAGACAGAAACACAAGGTACCAACTCCGATTGATCATGGAATCAATGAAATGAGAAAATCGTGGACCGGAAGGTCATCATCCCATTCCGTATGCGGGACTCGGGGAATTGCCCCAAGTCTTTTCGCCTCGTAAACACATACACACGACGCATTCCAACTTTCTTCACCACATCCGCTCTTTACTTCCGCATTTGCTCCCGCTCGACCTCGTACATGAAGTCGAAGTATGACTTATCGAAGTGGTGCACACGAACGTATCCGTCCTCACCACCGGAGGCATATGCGGTACCAGCGGGGTGAACATCAATGGTGTTAAGGGGACCGAAGTGGCCACGAACACGGCCGCACTCATCTTCGAATACCTAAAATGGTTGTTAATATCTGGCAATACAAGTTGTTTGGGAGCATGTCTTCACTCACCTTGTGGTAGAATCGCGCTTCGAATTTACCCTGGCGAGCGGAGGTGGTAGTGACATCCATGGCGGCTTGACCACCACCCAGAATCACGAAGTCCTTCTTTGGTGTCACGCTAGCAGTGTTGAGAGGAGTGTCGGAGATATAGGTTTTGAGGATGGCGAGGTTGCGGGAGGACAGGAGCTGGATGTTGTCAGAGTGTGAAGACTTTTTAAACCTTCTAAAACAATCTCGAAAGGGATGACCAACCTTAGCGGACTTGTCTTTCGATGCAGTAATGAAGGACAGGCGATCGGGGGCGAATTGAATGTCAGTTATTTGGCTATCAAATTCGTGGATCTGCACGTTCTCGAGTTGCTCTCCAGACTAAACATGATATTAGTATTTTCATCCCTTCTTCCAAAATTCCCCAATATAGACATACCTTAGGATCGTACTGGCTGACGCTGCCATCCTCGTGCCCCGCAATGATGTACTTGGACAGGAAACTCCACCCCGCCACGGTTGCCTTGCTCTCCTCGCAAACGATGGTCAAGCTGGGCTCGGTAGCCTGCGAGCTCAAGTTCTCGCCGTAGGTGATATCAATAACTGCGATAGTGCCATTGAAACCCATGCGCTTTTCCGTCACTGCCAAAAGTTGGCTTCCATCGGGGGAGAATGCCACGCGCTTGACGGCTGTCGGGAACTCCCAGACCTTCACACATTCGCCGGTCTTGACGTTCCATAGACGCACGGTGTTGTCTGCCGAACCGGTCGCAAGAAGAGTGGTGTTAGGGCTGACGTCGACTGTCCAGACAGCACCCTGGTGACCGCTGTAAGTGCCGAGACGCTCGCCGTTGGCGGACCACCACGCGCACACAATCTTATCCTTCGAAACGGAAAAGAGGAGATCACCATCGCTGTTGAACTTGATCTGGGTCAAGGACCGCTCCTGTTGTTATAGATGGCTGCGGTCAGTCTCTGTGGATCCACAAGATTTCGAGGAAGCCAACGCACATGGCCCGAAAGCAAAATAGGCCGCATATTGAAGGGTGATGCGGCAGGAAATTCGAGATGGAGTGTCGGAGGGGAAAAATCTGAGACGCTCGGCTCAGAAGGGGTAAGGCGGAGTGGCTTTTGGGGGGGGGTCAACCTCGTCAACCTCACTTTCTTTGACTAGTGAATTTCATCGCACACTCGGCCCTCAACGCCAAGCCTTGATCGGAGGCCAAGATATTCCGCATCCCGATATCTACACGTGACCGGTACCTGTCTACCCTAAGCCCTAAGCAGCGTTCCCGAAAAGGTTAATGCGTTCCGGATGACTCATCGAGCCAATATTGATGCCTCAGGCAATAACAGCGAGATACTCTCCGGAAAACTCCCCGATTCTCCGCATGAGCTTAATTGCAGTCGAATAAAGGGCAACTGAAAGTGAGGGGGATATTTCAGAATTTAAAGTATTGGCTTTGGCCTCAGCCCACGTACAACATATGTCTCGTGAGCGGTGCACGTGAAATTGTCGTTTGAATTTGGATTTCTGTTGCGATACCGGTACCAACTCCGAGGCCTCGACCCAAACAAGCAATAATTCATGCCATTCGTCCCCGCTGCCCTACCCCGCTGCACTTTTTATCTCCAAGTGCATGCGGGCACTCCTCATCTCCGACTTCTCCCCTTCTTGTCCCGGTCTCTCTCATATAAGCATTCCTCTGCCCAAGGAATCAGAGGACTTCGTTCATCGCGGTCAATTGAGTCTCCAGCGAATCTCAATCTTTTCCACATCGGCCCCGCTATCTCACCTTTTCGAGAGTTTTCCGCGTCAGCTATGGCTGCCGCCAAGATTGATGGCACTGCCATCGCGAAAAGCATTCGCCAGGGATTGAAGAATGAAATCGAGCAGATACAAGCGACGAATGCCAGATTCAAGCCGAACTTGGTCATCTTCCAAGGTCAGCAGTCCCCTTGTTGAAATATGATGAGAGGGGTACAGAATGCTAACATAATGGTCTTATACAGTCGGCAATCGGTCGGATTCCAGTTGGTTCATCCCAAAACAGTATTGAGGTGTCATCCAGACTAATGTTTCTTAGGCACCTATGTACGGATGAAGCTGAAGGCCGCCCAGGAGGTATGACTTCCTCGAATCTTCGATATATCTAGCGCATAGTCTAACTTATTGACTAGGCCAACATCATCTGTACCCTGATCAATGTTCCCGAAACGAGCACGGAGTTGGAGCTCATCCAAGAAATCACCAAAGCCAACAATGACCCCGCGATCCATGGTATTCTTGTTCAATTGCCCCTTCCCGGCCACATGTCTGAGCATACCATCACCTCGACTGTCGCCGATGAGAAGGACGTCGATGGATTCGGTGCAATCAACATTGGCGAGTTGGCCAAGAGAGGTGGCCGCCCGTTGTTCATTCCTTGTACCCCTCTGGCGGTTATGGAGCTGCTTAAGGCAAGCGGCGTGGATCCTGCAGGCAAAGAGGCAGTAGTTCTGGGACGTAGTGACATCGTTGGTAGCCCGGTCAGCTATCTGCTCAAGAACGCTGATGCTACCGTTACCGTCTGCCACTCGAAGACACCTGATATTGCTCGCATTGTGAAGAACGCTGACATTGTTGTGGCGGCTATTGGCCAGACCGAACTTGTGAAGGGCGAATGGTTAAAGCCTGGTGCTGTGGTAATTGATGTGGGCATTAACTACAAGCCTGATGCTACCAAGAAGTCTGGCGAGCGACTTGTCGGTGATGTGGAGTTCGAGTCTGCTTCCCAGGTGGCATCACAGATCACTCCCGTCCCCGGTGGTGTCGGTCCCATGACGGTGGCCATGTTGCTCAAGAACGTGGTCCACAGTGCCAAGAGCTACTTTGAGAAGCAGAAGGATCGTCATATCACTCCTCTCCCTATTCGCCTGCAAAGCCCCGTGCCTTCCGACATTGCTATCTCACGGGCCCAATATCCCAAGCCCATCACTACAATTGCCTCTGAGATTGGTATTGCGCCTCATGAGTTGGAGCCTTATGGCCATACCAAGGCTAAGGTGAGCCTCGATGTGCTGGACCGTCTTGCCCATCGCCGCAATGGAAGATACATTTTGGTTTGCGGCATTACACCTACCCCTCTTGGCGAGGGCAAGTCCACCACAACATTAGGTCTTACCCAAGCTCTCGGTGCCCACTTGAACCGCATCAGTTTCGCCAATGTGCGACAGCCCAGCCAGGGCCCTACTTTCGGTATCAAGGGTGGTGCTGCTGGTGGAGGCTACAGTCAGGTCATTCCCATGGACGAGTTCAACCTCCATCTTACAGGTGACATCCACGCCATCACTGCCGCAAACAACCTTCTTGCTGCAGCTATCGAGACTCGCATGTTCCACGAGTCCACTCAGAAAGACGGACCTCTCTACAAGCGTCTTGTCCCCGCAAGCAAGGGCAAGCGTGAGTTCAAGCCTATTATGTTCCGACGCCTGAAGAAACTGGGCATCGATAAGACCAACCCAGACGACCTTACCGAGGAGGAAATTACTCGCTTTGCCCGCCTTGATATTGACCCTGAGACTATCACTTGGCGCCGCGTTCTTGATGTCAATGATCGCCACCTGCGCGGCATTACTGTTGGCACAGCCCCTACCGAGAAGGGTCTGTCCCGTGAGACTGGCTTCGATATTTCCGTCGCTAGTGAGTGTATGGCTATTCTTGCCCTGAGCAACGACTTGGAGGATATGCGCGAGCGACTGGGTCGTATGGTGGTGGCCACCTCTAGGAGCGGTGATCCCGTAACTTGCGATGACATTGGTGCTGGTGGTGCCCTCGCCGCTCTGATGAAGGATGCCATTAAGCCCAACTTGATGCAGAGTTTGGAAGGTACTCCTGTGATGGTGCACGCTGGTCCCTTCGCCAACATCAGTATTGGCGCCAGCTCTGCTATCGCCGATAAGCTTGCTCTGAAGCTTGCTGGCACTGAGCCTGATGAGGACCATGAAGCCAAGACTGGTTTCGTGGTGACCGAGGCTGGCTTCGACTTTACAATGGGTGGTGAGCGCTTCTTCAATATCAAGTGCCGTTCCTCTGGTCTGTCTCCGGATACTGTTGTTATTGTTGCCACAGTCCGTGCACTGAAGGTCCACGGCGGCGGCCCCGAGATCAAGCCCGGTGCTGCTCTGCCTGAGGTCTACCGCACAGAGAATGTCGATGTTCTTCGCAAGGGATGCATTAACCTTCGGAAGCACATTGCCAACGCCAAGCAGTACGGCATTCCTGTAGTGGTTGCAATCAACAAGTTCGAGACCGACACCGATGCTGAAATTGCTGTCATTAAAGAGGAGGCGATCGCTGCTGGTGCCGAGGATGCCGTCCCTGCCAACCATTGGGCTGAGGGTGGAGCCGGCGCGGTCGATCTGGCCAAGGCTGTCATGACCGCCAGTTCCATGGAGAAGAACTTCCAGCTTCTCTATGGCTTGGACGGTACTATCCAGGAGCGCATTGAGCGCATTGGCCAAGCCATGTACGGTGCCGAGAAGGTCGAATTCAGCGAATTGGCTCAGAAGAAGGTCGACACCTACACCAAGCAAGGATTCTCCAACCTGCCGATCTGTATCGCCAAGACTCAGTATTCGCTCAGTCACGACCCAGCCCTCAAGGGTGCCCCCACTGGCTTCACTGTCCCAATTCGGGATGTTAGGCTGGCGGTTGGCGCCGGATATCTGTAAGTTGATGTCTTCCCACTTTAGGCGTTACTAGCTCCTTTTTTTTTGTGGGAATCGTCACGCTAATATAGCTATAGCTACGCTCTGGCTGCCGACATTCAAACCATTCCCGGACTCCCCACTGCCCCCGGATACCTTAATGTGGACATTGATACCGAGACTGGCGACATTGATGGATTGTTCTAGAGTATAGTATTTAGGATGTATATGGATTTTGCACATAGCGTGGTTCGAATGATTTCGATTCTTCAACACATTAATTGGCGTCTGATCGGAGCGGGTCTTTAGACGGAGATTTTTCAACACCGCGCATTCCGGGGCAATTGGACACGTTGAAATTCATACATATGATTTCATTACAATCTATTTCTTGATCTCTTATACCTCGTACAACTCGGTTAGAGCTTTTCCGGAGTCAAAACAAGGAGGACCGGTGAGACTGAGAGACTGCGGAGTTGTGCTCCGTTCTCCGGGAAACGTTCTTTTGCCCACCCGTGGACCGTGTACCCTATTGTTGTAGAGCGTATAGGCTTCAATCAGCGGGTCGAAAAGATGGAGCTTTGCAAATTTAATCTGAGAATGGATTAGATCGATGAGTCAGGAGGCTTTCGAATTGATTTAAAGAAAAAGCAAGATCCCGTGCTTCGATTTGTGTCTTTCCATACTTTTTGGAGATATCTCGTGACATCCGGCTTCGGCGCTTTCTCATTGCGGAGTCTTAATAAGGGAAACCCCCCATCTGAACCTCCATTGTACCGGGCAAAGGCTTTTTCCTCCTTTCTTTCCTCACTTTACTTTTTGATTCGGTAAATATCCCCCTCTCCATTTGCCTTGTTCACTTGTTCCGGTCACTCCCGTATTGTCCCGATCTATTTCCCCCCAAGTACCGCCCGGAAATCGCATCTATTGTTTTCATTTCTCCGTGACGGAGCCCAAGTTCCTCGACTCCACACTTTCCTTTCTGCCGAACTTCATTCCCTCGGTTGTGACCAACGGCGATTGAGGCGGCCGACTTACGTCCGCTCAGCCAAACAGAGTCTGAGAAACTGGCGCTGACGTCCTTAGAGCAATAATTTCAAGATGAACGCACTCCGGTCCAGTTCCGCGTTCGCTCGTCGGTCCCTCGCGACCCCTCCTTCGGCCCCTCTATCTTCTTCCTCTCGTCTTCTCTCTTCTTCTTCTTCCTTTAATTCTTCCCTTTCTTCCAAGAGAACTATTTCCTCTACCTCCCTCTCTCAGCGCACTAATCGAGTTATTTCGTCTTCCCGCTGGTCCGGATCGATCCCCTCGCTGTACCTCACTCAATCCCGCACAATGGCATCCGAAACCAAGATCAAGGTTAAGAACCCGGTGGTGGAACTGGATGGTGATGAGGTATGGGCTACCCCCCCCTTTTTATAGTTCAGACTTTCAACTTGGCTGTTTCACAAGCCTGCATTTCCTCGTGCTCGGCTTAAACATTTTCGTCGAAAACGCGGGGAAATACGGGGCGTATTTGGACATTCATGTGTCAATCACCCGACGATGACGCTGCATCATGCCTTGAGACTCATCCTTCGCATGTGCTAACCGGACTATCTTGGCTTAATTTAGATGACCCGTATTATCTGGCAAGACATCAGAGAAAAGGTAAGTTAATTGACCCCTCCTTACCCGGGCTAGATCTGCATGATCACCGCCGTTGCAGGCTGCATGCATTTGATGCGTCACAAACCATGTCAGCCCGGATCTATACTTGATACTAATTGGTTGCCTACAGTTGATTCTGCCTTACCTTGATATCGACCTCAAGTACTACGATCTGGGCATTGAGTACCGTGACCAGACCGATGATCAGGTCACCGTTGATGCCGCTGAGGCCATCAAGAAGTACGGTGTTGGTGTCAAGTGCGCCACCATCACTCCTGATGAGGCCCGTGTTGAGGAATTCAAGTTGAAGAAGAGTAAGCTCATCGGCAGAAGTCCACTTGGTGTAACACACCAGAAACGCTAACCATGACTAGTGTGGCTCTCCCCCAACGGCACCATCCGTAACATTCTGTGAGTAGATATGATTTAATTGGCTTTTAATGTTCCTCACTGACGATTGATCTAGTGGCGGTACCGTGTTCCGTGAGCCCATTGTCATTCCCCGCATTCCCCGCCTGGTCCCTGGCTGGACCAAGCCCATTGTCATTGGCCGTCACGCCTTCGGTGACCAGTACCGTGCCCAGGACCGTGTCATCCCCGGTCCCGGTAAGCTCGAGCTGGTCTACACCCCTGTCGGTGGTGAGCCCGAGCGCGTCCAGGTCTATGACTTCCAGGGCGGTGGTGTCACTCAGTGCCAGTACAACACCGATGAGTCGATTGCTGGCTTCGCCCACTCTTCCTTCCAGATGGCTCTCATGAAGGGTCTTCCCCTCTACATGAGCACCAAGAACACTATCCTCAAGAAATACGATGGCCGCTTCAAGGACATCTTCGAGGAGATCTTCCAGAAGGACTACAAGAAGGACTTCGAGGCCAAGAACATCTGGTACGAGCACCGTCTCATTGACGACATGGTCGCTCAGATGATCAAATCCGAGGGTGGCTTCGTCATGGCCCTCAAGAGTGAGTCCCGCCCACATCATATTGTTTTGTTTTCTTATCTAACCCATATCTTCAGACTACGATGGTGATGTCCAGTCCGATATCGTCGCCCAGGGCTTCGGCTCCCTCGGTCTGATGACCTCCACCCTGGCCACCCCCACTGGTGAGGCCTTCGAGTCCGAGGCTGCCCACGGCACCGTGACCCGTCACTACCGCGAGCACCAGAAGGGCCGCGAGACCTCTACCAACCCCATCGCCTCTATCTTCGCCTGGACCCGTGGTCTTATCCAGCGTGGCAAGATCGACGAGACCCCTGAGGTTGTCTCCTTCGCTGAGGAGCTCGAGCGCGCCTGTGTTGACGTTGTCAACGAGGAGTCCATCATGACCAAGGATTTGGCTCTCGCCTGTGGCCGCAAGGACCGTGAGGCTTGGGTTACTACCGGAGAGTACATGGCTGCCGTTGAGCGGAGGCTGAAGGCCAACCTCAAGCCTCGCCTGTAGATTGTTTCCTTTCCATTTGCTGCAAAGATTTGATGAGATACTCCCGTTTTTAGAACGCCTAGCGGAAACGCACTGGCTTGGCTATAATTGGCCATTTTGTAGTTTGCAATTGAATTGTTATTCTGTGCACTTTTTTTGCTTCTTTTGAAGTAGATTCGGCAACGTGGTTATCTGGGATGTCAAAAGTAGTGTGGCATACGTATTATCTCGACTCATGCTCACCTCAGAATTACCACAGAGTCATCCCACGTTCTCTACTCCGTACAACATATGTTGTATAGCCTAAGCCTCCCCCCTTCTGATCTGGCCCCTCCGATAAATATCTTTTTCGTTTTCACAGGGGCAAGAATCCTCGTTGCCTGATGATAGAGGACCAATGACACCTCCATTCTAACAAACCTATTGTGCATAGTTTGCTTGAAAAAGCCACAACTGCCACCAACGCCACCACCCACTGGAATCCTCAAACAAACCCCTCACAGTCCCACTCAGTATCAATGACTCGTGCCAGTTTTCCGCAGGGCAGTAAGGGTCTCAATCACGATGTCAGAGAGAGAGAAAAAAAAGGGAAGTCCTGAGTATCCACACACCAAGTGTGTCGATTGAAAGCCAACCAACGATCTTCTTGACTATGTTTCTCTCCAATCCAATTGGTACGGGGGATAACCATGAGTCAATCGGACCGAAGCAGTTACGGGTGTAATTCGGCGAGAGATGCCCAGATCTGCAACTTTATCGAAGCCAGCCAATCAGATTCATGAAATCTTCGATAAGCAGGGCTCTAATCGATCGGCCCCTCCAGATTCCCCCGGGGCAATGTCTTTGACGCAATCGGTCATTCCCGTATCCCGATGCGGTCATCTATTGGTGGTTGCACCAACCGCTACCATGAGGGAAAACCCTGACCTTGTTTCTAGAATGCCAGTCTCGCTTTTGCAGGATTGTGACGGGGTGGAACAATTGACCCAAAGTACTCCAGATTTTGGCATCAGATGTGGTACCGCCGGGGTTGCCGTTCATGATATGGCCTTTTCTCTTCTTCTTTAATAGTTACTTGAGAACTGCTTTTCTGCTAAATGCTATTACTGTGTGCTTCTACTCGATACTCAGGCCAAGTGATGTTGATATCGTTGTGCATCGCCACTGGATTCGGGTCAAGGGACTGACTGACTTCCACATGTATCTTGGATCGTCTTCTGTCCACGATCTTCAGTCTCTCTGTCAATCGCTACCGGTGCCGATCTAATGTATGTTTTGGCCGTCACCGTGACCTTCACGGCTCTGTCGGCTGTGTTTGTGGCGCTCCGGTTGTTCACGCGGTTCGTCTTGGTGAAAAGTCCTGGGTTGGATGATTTGCTCATCTCGATTGCATTGGTACGTGATACCAAAGGCGCTTCTGAAATCAGAGAGGATAGCCAGCTCTAGGTGAAATATCTGGAGACCACAAGCCCAATACTGATGGTTTATAATAGGTCATCAACTTTGCATCCACAGCCTTCATACTTCTTGGTGAGCGTTCAGTTCCTGCAATGCAGTGCATCTTTTGTATCTTTCCAATCTGACATATTATGAAGAACGAAACTATGGCCTCGGCATCCCCACGACAGAACTTACTCTAGAAGTCATTGCGAACCAACTATATGTAAAGACTTCCTCTCTTCCCGTACCATGAACGACATGGAAAACAGCCAACTAATCGAAGATTCCTTCAGTGGCTATGGCTCTCAATTCCTTTCTACAACCTCACCTTGATCCTTGCCAAACTCTCTGCCCTGGCTCTCTACATTCGCCTCTTTCGTGTCCGCAACTTCCTCCGAATCACCTATGTCGTGATGGGCTTCCTCGTCATCTCAGGACTATGGATGGTCGTCAGCGGTTTTGTCCAATGCGTCCCTATCCACACCTTCTGGATTCCGAACAAAGAAATCCGCCGCGCCAATTGCTTACTGGACATACCTCTCTGGTTCACCAATGCCGGAATCCAAATAGCCACCGATATAATCGTCTTAGTTTTGCCCATGCCGCTGCTATGGAAACTACAAATGCCGAAAAGGCAAAAATGGGGTGTCCTGTTCGTTTTCGGAGTAGTTATCTTGTAAGTATACAAGTGTATGGCTGATATCCAAAACGCAGCTGACCATTCACAAAGCGTCGTAGCTACCAGTGCAGCACGGATGTATTATTTGAGCGCCCTGGTACTGAACGAAGATAAAACAGGTGAGAAGAATGCCCCCATTCGCTCTCCGCAAAACGAATCTACAGACTAACGCAATCGTCCAAGGCAAAAATGCCAATGCCGCAGTCTGGTCCAGCATCGAAGCCAACGTCTCCATTATTTGCGTCAGCCTGCCACCCTTGCACCCATTACTCTCCCGCATCTTCTCATTCTGCTTCCGACCGCGGCCCGTACACCCCTCAACAACGTCGAAACCGCGCTCTCAAAAAGACCAGCGAAGCAAGCGCCCCCAAACAGATGGCGTGGTCTGGTACAATGAGCTCTTTAATCCCGGGACGGCTACTTACTCTGCTAGCATATCCAAAGTGAATACGAATGATGACGAACGCGAGCACGTGAATGAACATGGAATTCGTGTGGTGAGGGAGCTGAGGATGCAATCTGATTGTCTTTCTCAAACTTCTATACTCAGGTCTCATTCTGCGCATGCTCAACATCCGGACGTGGAGAAGGGAGAAGGGGCGTCGAGGAGTAGTGCTGTGCATGAGAATCCTCGCTCGGATCGGAGTTTTGAGGAGGATTTGGGAGACTTTGAGTTTCCGGATTATAAGGAAAATATGAATGCTCCGATCTGAGATTGTGGCACTGTCTGAGTATTATGAAAAGATCATGATTTATTTGTGACGAATTGAATGATTATCTTGAATATTGTTTACCTATTAGTTTTCGACCAGTATGTGGTAGATTGGCACAAGCTGTCAATACTCAGAAATAAGTCTGATTTGGATGTTGTTATTTGGTAATAGCCCATCCATTCATGTCGATGGGCCTTGTCCCTGTGCCATATGCTGCGTGATCAGCCCAGGAAAGCCTCTCTGCGGGTGTCCACAAATTGAACCAAGTACACTAGTAGCAGAGGCGAATGCAGCTGTAACCTGGGAAGTTTGAGATTGCAATAACTGGAACAATGTATGTATGGTTAGCCTCTATCTTAAAAATAAATCAAAGACTAGCCCGGGCCATGATATTCCCCTGCATTGCCTGTTCAATTGCCTTGGCCACAGCAACACATTTCTCTTCGCCGAATCGACCTCCCACAACCTGTATCCCAACAGGCATGCCCTCCACCAGATTGATATCATCTAGAAACAAGTTAGTGTCGTGAACAGAACAGAGGGGAGATAAACCCACATTGCTGCTTATTAAACTTATCACTGTCATTCCTGGGAACATGCGCCAGCCACTCTTCATCGGGAACATCCTTCTCCCTCGAAACCGTAGTGACAGGCACAGCTAACGCGGCATAACCAAGCAGGTTCCAGATGCTCGTGTAGCCCACATAAGCACTGGATTTCACCCAGGTCCACGGCTTATATCCAACCCATGCAGTATTGGGCATGATTAGTGCGTCGATACCCGAGGACATCCATTTATCAAGATATGCTGATTCAAAGTTATATTTATCTGCATTGAGCTGCGATATATGTTAGTCGATAGAACACAAAACATCATGGAAAAGGTAAGGAAGTATCTCACTTGATGCGTTTCACTGGTGGTCAATGTATCCTCAGGCTTTCCCACAAGCATACCTTCCACAAGCGGCTCGCCTGTTAACTCTATCTTCTTCCGACACCCCTCGCCGCCATCAGAGAAGATAGCTTTGGCCCAGAGATCGTACGCATGGCGATGCGAGGAGGCATCCCACTCGAACACTTTCGTCTATCAGCAAGAGTAACTCTTGAGAAAGGGGTGTTCAGATCTTCATACCTTCATGTCCGGCTGCTTTCAATGCATCAACAACCTCCCTCATCGCCCTCGCAATCGGCGGCTGAACTTTAACAACCCCGTCATCAACAAGAAATCCAATCTTCAACTGCTTAACACCACACGAAGCCATTTTGGTTCGCCACGACACAGGCGCAACATGGTGATCAACCTCCCACGGCCTAGCATCCGGCAAGACCTCCATATAGCGCTCGATAGTAGCCAGACTACAAGCCATCGGCCCGGCAACAGAGCGGACAATATCCTGTCCAGGACTATACATCGCAAGGCTAGTCAGTATTTCTCCACATTGCCAATAGTCAAAAATCAAAGATAGCAACTTACTTCCCCCGCTCATACGGGTGTCTCCCCGGGCTCGGCGAGAGACCATAAATCCCACAAAGCGCTGCCGGAATGCGAATCGAGCCACCCAAGTCCGTGCCAATACCTAGCACGCTGCCGCGGGCTGCAACAAGGGAGCCCTCGCCGCCAGAGCTGCCGCCGGAGATTAGGTCGCGGTTGAAGGGGTTGACGCATTGGCCGAAGACATGGTTGTACGAATCTGACATCATCATTGACTGAGGTAGGTTGGTCTTTACGTATAGCACAGCGCCGAGACGGCGTAGGGTCCGCGCGACGGATTTGTCGGCTGTGGCGGGATTATTGGTTAGACCGACCCAGCCTGGATTTCTAATTAGTCCTGGTTTGTATACAGAGGAACACCTCTGGTGGTTGAGAACGGGATATTACCGATGGAAGTGTCTACTCCTTGTACGGAGAATAGGTCTTTGATTGATACAGGGAGTCCGTGTAGAGGGCCGACAGTCTGTCCTGTCTTGGCGAGATGGTTGTCCATTTCCTGGGCGACGGCGAAAGCCTCCTCAAAGAATATTTCCGTACAGCATGTTGTGAGTTGGTGGGCGAGGGCGGCGCGTTTGGCGAAAACTCGTGTTAGATGTAGTGACGAAATCTCGCCGGATGCGAGCTTGCGGAGAAGGACTGCGATGTCGGTCTCTTCTGTGAGAGCCAGTTCCTCGGGACTGAGGATCTGGCGCAGATACGCAAGTGCATTTGGCGCGGACTCTATGGAGGGAATGGGATTTAATCGCCATTCGGGGAGGATGAGGGAGTGCTGGTCGGCACGCTTTTGAGCGCAACGATCTTGATAAGGTGTAGCCAGGGCTAGTTGCTTTTCCATGATAGCTTGATTATGATTAATTACAGGGAGGCTATAGAAGTAGAATATTGGACCAGTGGGCTTTATACGTTGCACACGCTCAATAGCTGTTGATAGGTAATATGATGACTTACCCGAATAGGAAGGCATTCTAATTACCAAACCCCACTCCGCAACTCCTCCACTTCCTCTCGCATTGCGCCTCCGCGTCCGGATAACGTGGGAACTCACACGACTGACAGTTCCGCCAGTAGGCACGAATCATCTCGCATTGCCTTTTCGTCGATGCACACATCCCTATCAGATATGCGGGGGTGGCTAGGTGCACATAGAACCTCGATGCAGAAGGGATTTCCGCGATAGCCTCGCAAGCACGATCCACCATCGCGGACACTACGTTGGAATGATAAGTTGATGTGGAGGGATCACCGCCGATTGCCCCCGCGCGACTGAACGCCATAATCGCCGCGGCTCCTCTGTGCACGATCGCAGCGAGACTGCAATCTGTTGGGTCGCCAGCATCAAGCTGTAGAATTTGCGCCATAGCTCTAGCGCTGAGGTCTATCGCATTGATCCCCAGGCCGTCGCGGTGCTTCCCCAAATAGACAAAAAGGTCAAATGTATTTGGAGGACATCCGACCGAGTCGAGGAAATCAACAGACAAGATCTCGCGATGCCAGTCCTCGAAAATCAACGGACTCTCTCGAACAAGAGCACCCGTCACATCAAACCATACCAGATAAGCGAGGACATCTGCGAGACCGGTGATCTCACTGCACAGATCATTCAGATCGGCCTTGTGCTGGCAGTGTAGATCTAGAAGCGAGCGCGCACCTTGTAAATGGCAATGCCAGTTGCCAAAAGATCCGCAGCAAACTTCGAACATTGCAAAAGTAGCAATCCCAAAGAGTGCAATTGGGTGTGCAGACTCAATGACTTGACTGAGGTTTGTCAAAGCCACGAGATGCGACTGGATGGATTGCCGGTTATTTGCATCTTCGATGCGTGAGCGAGCGAAATTGAGTGCGCGCGAGATTAATTGGATGCCTTCCTCTGGGATGTCGCGGCTATTAGAGTGGATTTGTTGATAGAAGCTGCCCAAGAGCTCGACGAAGCCGTATAGATTGACGGATGTTGACTTGGTAACTTCAGTGCTTGCGGATAATTCATTATTGTGGTCCTCTGGGAAAACACTTTTGGTTTCTGGCGATGATTTTGAGGTCTTTGGTTTTTTGTCTTCTACCCATACAACTCGTTGTGGATAGCTGCATGCTTCTCCACCCTGGAAGCAAGCTTCGCATCGGGGCCGGTTCAGGTCACATTTAACCCCTCGGGCTTTGCAGCGATAACAGTCTCGGTCATGCCGGATACCGCGAGGCTTCTTGACTCGGGTCATGGCGGAGTTGGTAAGAAGTTACCTGGCTGGGAAGGCTACCAACTATACCGGTGATAAGTGCGGGGGTGGGTGGCCACCTCCGCGTGGGATCCTACGCTGATTAGAACGGCTATATGACTGAGGTGGCCACTTACATGACCACGATTATTTCTTCCTTCCTTCCTTCCTTCCTTCCTTCCTTCCTTTTTTTGTTCTTTTCGGGATTTTCGTCAACTCCATTCAAGAGAGATAAGCAGGGGAACTTACACGTCATACAGAGCGCTGAGCTTGAAAAGGTAGAAAGAGTGACTTGTATTCCAGGCTGGTGACTTCATGAATAACGAAAGAGTGACAGTGAAGTACATACAGCGTGATCCACAAAAGAGATAATAGAAGAACACAATGTTCAGGAAACGCAAGGCAACCTTTTTGGAGGGTTGAACATATAAAAAGAACGACATTGCCAGATTGGCAGACACGGGAAACAGATCCTCGATGTACCAGAAGCCAAACACGAACATCAATATCAGTAAGAACCCAAGCAATCTCTCCAAAAGCAAAAGTGTAGAAAAGAACGGAATCGCCAGATCGTAAAGCAACGAGAAGAGAAAGGAATGACATCTATCTATTATCCATGAACCAGTCACAATGAGAATCCCATGGAGGTCTGCGAGAAAGCCAGCAATTGATACAGTGAGACAAGAATGTCGTGAGTGTGAAGTCCTTTATCGATTACGATTCAGTGCTTTGACATGCCCGGACTCCAATTGGGAATCCGCATCATGTTCCGATATGGTTGTTTACCCCGATCAGATTGCCTTCTGCGTTCCATCATGCGCTCGCGGCGATCACGCCTCTTGGTAGCCGAATTAGGTTGCTCTGTCTTTCGCTTGGAAGACTGTGTTGAGACCCCTGATTGTGGCGACTTCGAAGCCTTTCTTGCTTCTGCACGTCGACGGCGCATCAAAACCCTTCGACGGTGCCTTGAGATAACACGGATGGATGGGACTTTGGAAGCCTTGGAAGCTTTAGAAGTCTTAGAAACCTTAGAAACCTTGGAGGCCGATACTTGAGAAAGATTCTTTGCACCTGTGGGAGTACTTCCGTGCACACTGCTTTCGTGTGAGAATCTTCGCTTGCGCATTCTCTCCATTTGTTGCATGGCAGCTGCTGTGAGTGATCGAGTAGATGCAATGCTGGCACTCTTAATTGATGCAATGCTTCCATTTTGCAAAGTGTCAACGCACTGAGGCTTGCCTAACGATCCATCATGTGTATGGGGCGGACAGGGGTTACCCGGCTGCGAAGAATCATTTCTGCGCGCATTTCCCGAGGAAGCCATGGAAAGAGGAGGACTGCCAACATTCACTGCAAAAAGTGGAGGTTGAGTTGAATTCTCAATGCTCATCCGCCGTCTCGGTACATGAGGGTCTGCAGGAATATGGGGATACTGCGAATGCATGTCGACCACACACATTCCAACAAAAGGGGTCTGGAGCATTGCACCGAAGGGAGGTTGCTCCAAGATCTGATTTGGGGCACTCTTCAGTGTAGGAAAGATAGCCGCTCCCCCATGTTGAACTTTTGGCGCACGCTGTGGCTCAGAGGAGCTTTTGCTTGACGCAGTGTTGCTGGCAGGGACAGACCAAGCTTCTCGCTCCGAGACGCTCTGGTGCAGAGAGTCTACACCGTGCGCACAGTGATGGCAGACGACATCATACTCCCCCTCTCGCGGCATGTAGCTCATCGAGACCGGATACATCCCCATGTGGATGTCAGGAGCCCAGTTGCAGATCTCCAACCAATGGGGCAATTCGTCAAGTGGAATCAGAGGTGTCCAGAAACCCCCAGGGCGTAGAATACAGAATCTCGGGCGTGGTCGGACAAGAAGGGTAGGAGGGAGTTGATGGGCAGTCTGAACAAGGATCGGGAACTGAGAAGTGTGCTGCATTGTGACGAGACTGAAGAAAATCGAAATGAGTGTCGTATATAAACAATGCGTGTTCAATGAATAATGAATGTTGGATGAAAGAGTGGATGATATGGGAAGAGAGAAGAGAAGAGAAGGGAGTGAAGAGTGGGAAGATGATGTTTAGTTTATGGTATAGATCTAGGGAAGGAACAGCATCGCAGGAAGGAGCGAGGATGGTCAGGTCAAATGCCAACTACACGTATGCATCATCGTAAAATACTATGGACTGGAATGAGGAAAGGAAAGACCCCAGTTTCAGCAGCTGAAATAGTTTTGAATGATTAAATTACTCGATTTATTGTAAATATAGCCGAGCAGATATTTTGTGCTAGATCTCCCTAAAAGGCACTGAATCTTTAATCTAGCAAGCTCATATGGGAAGACAGTATAGAACAATTCAAAGACAATAAATCTTGACCGAAGTATTGATTGTATGGTCAGAGTGCCATTTCACTTGCTAATGATAACTTGCGCGCAAATTAGCCCTAGGGAAAGAGAGCATCAGGGTCAAGGGTGCATTGGTCCACTTGTCTACTAGGTGATCGTTTGTTCTTAGTGCTTGTTCCCCATTTCTTATTTCGAAATCTAGATATCCATAAATAACTGCATATTGCCTTCCATCCTCTTGCTCTTCTTTTTTTCTCTTCAATCCAGCGTGCCAATGTGGCCCAGAGTCTATGGGTCCCAGTAACATTTTTTCAAACCAAGAAATCGCTACACAGTAAGTCGATACTTTCCTTTCCTTGTTCAAACATAGTTTCACAATGTATAGTTTGAATGGAACATCCAACATGGTTTAAAACCTTCAAAAAGGATATTGTATACAACATAGACTACATAACCTTTATACTTCAGAGCCTATCTTATCAGCAAATAAGCTATCGGCTCGGATACAGCCGAGCTACGACTACTCCAACCATCTGGCACGACACGACTCAACCTCCATCTCTTCCTAACCTCCACCTCAACCCCAACCCATCTCCAACCAACTCCCAATACACAAAAATCACCATGACGACCCTCACAGACCCAACAAACGCCACCCGTGCAACCCCAACCATCACCCCCGCAAAAGCAACCCTACACATAGGCAGCTCAGCCATCATCAAAGCCCCCTCGGCGCAAGTCTGGGCCGCCCTAACAGACACCTCAACCTGGCCAAGCTGGAACTCCTTCGTGCCACGTGTAACCATCCGCTCCCAGCCGCCCCCATCCCCAACCACTTCCGCCTCCGCCTCTGCACCAGAACCAGAACCAACGCCCGCACCAACGTCGTCATCAACCACCCACCCCACTAATGCAAGCCAGCCTACAAGCACATCCCCAATCCTCCAGAAAGGAACGAAATTTACCTTCCACGTCCGCATGGACCCAACCTCCACATCCGCCAAGCCCCAACCCGCAACAGATGTCCAGGGCCTCGTGACCGAGTGCCGCGCCCCGAATGCGGAGACTGGCGAGGCCGGCCGCATCGTGTGGACTGTTGACCCGGAGGCGCCGGGTGCGATGGCGCCTTCGCTGTTGAAGGCAGAGCGGGTGCATGAGATTACGGATGTCGAGGGGGGCACGGAGGTGCGGAATTGGGAAGCGCAGGTTGGATGGTTGGTTTACGCGGTGCGGTGGATGTATGGGACTAAGTTGCAGGCGAATTTCGAGCTGTGGGTTGCTGATTTGAAGGGGTATGTCGAGGGGCACGCCAATAGTGGTGCTGCTTCTTGATCGGGTTGATATTGCTTTTGACTTTTGTTATTTGGCGTTCTGGCGTTGTTGGAGGCTCGCACTCGCTACTCAATGCGATACTTCGTTGAAGAGATAGGATTGATATCCCCAGATTGCATTAGGTATTATGTGATATTTGATATAATATGCTATGCTAACCTTATTCCTCCGATATGCAAATATGCGAATGAAACACCACCGATCTTATACAAGCCCCCCCCCTTTCCAAACTCCATCTAACAGGGTATATAAACAATGCAACAGAAAAACAATCACCCGGACTAACTTCCACCAACCACCAACCATTCAAGAATCAAGCAGACGCAAGCTTCACCCACTCAGCCGTCGAGATCCGCATATCCGGATCCTTAACAACAGCCGGCTTCACAATCCGCTCAACAAACCCACCCCTCGGCACGCGACTCCCACTCATCCCAGACCGGGCAAAATCAACAATTTGGTGCCCCGCCCTCGCCATCTCCAACCGCAATCGGTGATTCATATTAGGATACAACAACAAATCCCCCGTAGCAGCAGCAAGCAGCGTCGCCGCCAACGAGAAAACATCCGAAGCAGCCGTCGGCGCCATCTCCCCAGACATCAACGAAGCCAACATTTCCGGCGCCGTAAAAGGCGGCGTAAACGACGACATCGAAGCCCGCGTCGTATCCAACCCCGACCCCTCATCGGTCTGCATCTCGACCGTGGCCGAGAAATCAATAAACAAAGGCTCGTAAGGAAAATCCCCACCGCTACCCGCTCGAAGCAAGATGTTATGCGGCTTGATATCGCCGTGCACAAAGCCAGCGACGCGGTGCAACCAGTCCAACCCGCTAATCAGCTTACGCGCTAGCTGTCGGTACGAAGCTGGGCCTTGGACGGGGTCGAACATGGTTGCGGTTGCGGGTGTGCGCGCGCGCGAGCACAGCTTGCTCTTCGATGTAGCCTGCCAGGGAGGTGGGGATGGCGGTCATGACTAGTGCGCCGAGCTCGGCGTGGTAGCCGTGGAAGGGAACGATGTGTTGCTCGTGGCCTGGGGTGCGGGTGAGTCGGGTTAGGGTGAGGGCCTCGGCTTTGAGGACTGGGCGCGCGTCCCGGCGCAATGGCGCTTTTACGGCTAGGACTTGGGATGTTGAGATTGGGGAGCTAGGGGGTGTGCCTGGGAGGTTGGTTTGGTTGCGGGATGAAGAGCGTGCTTTATAGACTATGCTCCAGAGACCGCGGCCGAACTCGAAGGAGTGGTTGTCGGCGTCGCGACAGATTTCGAGGTCGTCGGTGAATTGCAATGTGCTGACATTGTCTTTGGAGATGGGCAGGGATTGCTCTGCCTTTGTGTCTTGAGATGGGCTTGCGGGCCGGTTTTCTTTGGCTGTGGGAGTCACTGGTGGTGTGAGATTTGATGGGAATTGCGCAGATGGCAGATTTTTGCCCTCCTGGGCTGTCTGAAGTGACAGTTGGAATGGGGGATTCGCCATGACTTCTCAATGCGCAAAGTTGGAGGAGAATTCTGCGGGTAAAGCAGGGCTATATGGACTGGGGGACGGCTACTTTGTATCCAGTGAAATCGCTCTGATATATCAGTAGCGCCACCGGCAAAGCTATAGGGAATTAAGCCTCACAGTTTGGGTCTATGACGATGATGGGGGTGGCGATAGGTAAATTAGCCACACAGTTCATGGGTATAAGATGGAGAAAGTCGTAGACTGGACCTCATCGAGTATTTAGCTAGGTCTCTCTACAAAGAATAAACACCGGGGGCATTGCCCTGGAAGAAACGAAAGCGAATCAAAAGCCAAAAAAGAAGAAAAAGAAGAAAAAAAAATGAGAAAAATGAGAAAATGGCCCACTTTAACTGGTCTCGAACGTAAACATCAAGGAAATGATTGAAGAAAAAGAAAAGAAAAGAGAGAAAAAAAAAACCCCCCCCCAATCAGATCGACAGTGACAGTAGCATACTACGGTATCAGTGGGCAGTCTGCACGGGAAATTACTCTGGAGTCTCTTGTCGGGTTTGTGCTGCGAGGTCCACCAGTTCATTTCCTTTGAAATTAAAATGGGGGAAATACACGATAGGGCAGACTTAAACTGGTTTGATATTATACATACTCCTTACTCTCTTGACTAGATGTATGAAGAGGAGTATGGAGTAGTGGAATGCAGATGGCTCCACCACATGCGTCTCAACGGCTGTCAAACATTTTAGTTTTTATTATCTACGTAGAGATATATATATGTATGTATATTATAGATGGATATATATATATAAGTATATTATAGATGTACACAGATATAAAACAGATATGGTTTAATCTCATATTATACTTCGTATCACATTCTAAGAGAGTCTTTAATAATGTGACTCACCATCTTCGGATATCCAATCCTTCGGCCTCGTGCCCCGAGTGCAACCTTCTTACGGTCCATGTTGTGTGCTGCATTGTTATATTATTGTATTATCGTAGCGTTGGATTAATATATTAATATGTTACCATCTTATCATAGTATCAACCATGTTATATCCATGGATCCATCGACTATCTGATCACCCCTCTAATATACAAATATAATACACAAATACCAAGCCCTATCTGATCCGCATAGCAATCGCCTCCTCCCCTACCTGGAACATAGTCAACGTCCCACCTAGCGTTCGACTGAAATGCGCAGGGGTAGGCTTGTCCGGGGCCTTCTCATACTCCATCAGAAGATCGACTAGGGTTGCCGTGCAAAGAATACGGATTCGAACCTCACGTAAATCATAATCCATATTGGCCTGGTAACTAGAGACCGGATCCGAAGTCACACCATCGGGCAGGGGCACCGGCCCACATCCAGACTTGACTCGCTTTTGAGCAAACCTGGCAAGCATTGGAATAGCCTGCACAAGATCATTAATACTCCGGTGGGGGAACATTCGCTCAAGAAATTCGGCGACCGACAAGGAACCGCGGGTGCCCACAATCGACATCAGTATCATGAGTCGGTCAATTGCATCTGGTTTCTGTGCGTTCGGTAACTCGAGAATCCGCTTCAAAACGGCCGGATTGGAGTCCATTTCAAGATAAAGAACTCCACGCGGAATTCCGCGAGGGTAGATTTCCTCGCTGTCAATATATAAAGGTTCGAAAGGGCGTCGGTCGCTGACCAGGATGGAATCATCAAAATTCTTGGATATGAGCGCTAAGCGAGCATCATCAACAGTCTTCTCATGCTGTCTTGTCTGAACCCAGTGGATGCTTGACAATTCCTTGGCAAAAGCGGATTCAAGGGAGGCTATTTCATCACCCAAAGCCTTTAAGCTCTCGGGAGTCTCCTTTGGGTCCGTAGCCGCCCGTGAAAGGGATTCGGTCATTTCGTCAATCTCGAGTCTCATGTCCGCAAGCTTTTGAGACTGGTATGCCGCTGAATTATCTCGGGCAAGTTTTGTGATAGCCAATGATCGCTTCTTCAGTATTGCCTTGGCTTTGGGGTCTTTGGTGTCACGAGGCGAGTCTAATCCCAATGCATCCCCCTTTTCGATGGCCGCGAATAAATCTTTGTGCAACTCAAGATACGGTCGTGGTTGGTAGGGAGACTCCTTTCGACCACGGCCGGGAACTGCTGGCACGGCCTCAAGAAGAGGAAACTCTCTGCCCGGTGGAGTGACAATGCCCAGCGCCGCAGTCCTCTCGGCTACTCGCTTCCTGCTATTCTCCAGGACCTTCCAACCCCGCCAGCTATGACTCGGCTGATGTTCAGCTCGGTTTGCAATCTCTAAGGTGTGCAAGCCCAGCATCTCCGTTAACAGGCCGGTTCGTGTCCGGTCAGCGGCGGACCGCGGCAACACGCTCACGATGTCGGCGGAGGGTGATGTAGCCAGGACTCGGATAGATCCGTACACATTGAGTCCATTTTGTTCCAAGCAGCTGGTCAGTAGCTTGAGCCACCAGCGGCCGGGTGTGAAATGAGTCAGACTGGAATTGGTAGTAGGCAGGTTGGCCAACACGAGGAGTGTGTCGTTCTTCGGCAGGAGTCCGGAGGTTTGTCGGTTGTGGAGACCTTGTTCTGGAAAATGTGTGGCTAGGAAACTAGGCCAGTCGTCTCTCTCATATATATTCCCATTGATGATTTTATAACACGGCTTGCTCTGGGGGAGCGACTTGAGGAAACGATCGGAGTATTCGGTTCTTGGTTCGAGGAGTAAATGGCGGCGAGGCTGAAGCAGATCATTCACTCTAGTTGATAGAAAGCCAGCCCCGGGCCAAAGATCTAGGATGTCTACCGGTGGGTTTCTCAGAAGATAGGGCGACACTCGCTGGACAATATCATCTGCGAGTCACAGAGCGTATGAGCATCTTCCTCTTCATCTTTATACCCATTGCATACCAAGGCTGAGGACAAAGACTTACCCAATAGACCGTCACTCACAATATGGGGCCGAGCCTTAGCTTCCAAGGGTAGTCTTTTGGAGATATCATATAGTGCGGATGTCTTTGGGAAGCGCGACAACGGTTGGCGCAATTTCGTAATTTCATGCATTGTTTGACACGCGGAAAACACCAACGATTGTAATTTATTAGGCCATGTAAGAAGATATGAAACGAAAATAGAGACAACAAGGAAGGATATATCAATTGAAGGGAAAAATGCGGAGAAGGTCTATGTTCACTTATCCTTTTTTTTCTCGCGACGCCGGAGAGCGGAGAGAAGAGCGGAGAGACCAAGCTGCCCGCTCTCATCCCACTCTCTCTCCCCTCATTAGCTTTCTCTTCCAGATCGCCTAGATGCGGCCCCTACAATTTTCTCTGGTCTTTCCAGGTTTCGGGAATTCCTATATCGCTATGCTCTTTGAGATTTGATCTACACTTCACATCATCTAGGCTGTCTCGTCCTCACCCCTTTAGTAGGATACTTCGCCATGGCTCCGAATGTGATGAGCGGCGCAGTAGGAGGTACTGCTCCTCAAAGTGTGGAGAATATCACACGCATAGCACAGAACTATGAGTACAACTCCTCGGTGCCATTACGGTATTGGTTGAGGACTGCTGCGACGCTTTTACGGGAGGTTGGTCATACCTGCTGCCTGCACTTGGAGTACGGCTACTATCAGCTTGGTACAGGCTTGCTAACTTTTCTTTTAAATTGTATAGGCCCGCATCTACGAACGCGAAGGACACGATGAACAAGCATATCTCATTCTGTTCCGTCACGCCCAGTTGATCCTGGTACACCTTTCCAAGCACCCTGATACCAAAAAGAACGAAGAAGATCGCAAGGCCTTGGTGGCTGCCGAAAAAGAGGTTGAAAAAAACCTGAGCAAGCTAGAGATCCTAAGGCCGCGCATAAATAAGCGATATGAGCGTTACACTCAGTTGATGCGAGAGCGCGAATCTCGAAAACAGCCCTCTCAAGCCAAAATCGTCGCCGAACCACGCGAACAAGTCCCGGACCCCGCTCTTGCTGGCGTGGCAGAGCCATTGGAAGCTGGAGAGAATAGAGATCTCGCCGTCCAGTTAGCTCAATCAGAGCTCAACCGCCGAGCCACCGTGAGAGGCTCAAAGGGTCTTTCTGGTCCATCCACCGAAGAGCTGGAAAGGCGTCGTGCAGCTGGCGTATGGGGCGATTGGGACCATTCCGTCGCATCAGACACGGGCGATCAAGACCTCAGCCGACGTATTCAACATATCAGGTCTAATATTGACGATAAGACTCAATCTCATGGCCAACGTACCAAAGTGTCCGAGGCTTCCTTACCCGAGACGTCTACATACAAGTATCCAAGTGTGCCGCGGCAAAAACCCCTAGAGCCCACTGTGTCGCCAGGGCACATCGCCATTCTGGATAAGAACGTCGAACGTCACGCGCCTCCGATATTGCCTCCCAAAGAGCACATCGCGCCCAGCCGAGCGTCCATTGTTGATTCTCCAACAGCCGGAGCGCCATCACGGCCTGCGAAGATATCGCCATCTCCGGCACTACCAGAGAAAGTAAGACATCTAAAAGCCTCTACTGCCTCACGTTCAGATCTGGATCCCTCGAGCTATACTTTCAAGCCCTCGGCCTATCTCGAAAACGGCACTCCTTTGCGCTCGGTCTTCCTGCCAGCGAATCTTCGATCCCGCTTCTTATCTCTAGCCGCTTCCAACACTCACGCCAACCTCGAGACATGTGGTATCCTTTGCGGTACTCTTGTCTCCAATGCGCTCTTCATATCCAAACTCGTGATTCCAGAGCAGACTTCCACATCCGACACATGCGAGACAGTGAATGAGTCTGCTCTTTTCGATTATTGTGACTCCGAGGATTTGATGACGCTCGGCTGGATTCACACGCATCCCTCGCAGACCTGTTTCATGAGCTCGCGTGACCTACATACACATTGCGGCTACCAGGTAATGCTTCCCGAGAGCATTGCCATCGTTTGCGCTCCAAGCAAAACCCCGGACTGGGGAGTATTCAGACTCACTGATCCCCCAGGTCTCAAAACGGTTCTGAATTGCACTCAGACCGGTTTGTTCCATCCGCACCCCGAGGAGAATATCTACACTGGGGCATTGCGACCAGGGCATGTTTTCGAAGTCAGTGGGTTAGAATTTGAGACGGTGGATCTCCGCCCGGGAGTCTCAAAGAATTGATTCCTTTGTTTAGATTTGTTTGATACACACTGAATAAGATACCATCATCTGCATTGATTTGATGTATTCTGGAGTGGCATTACTTCTCAATTAGTTTATCATATAGAACGACCATGGCGTTGCTAGTCGCATTAACAGCGTCGGATGTTGCTACAGGCATAATTAGTCAATTGAAAGATTCTACTTCTTTTAAAATGTTCATCAAGAGTATGAACCTGTAATTGGACAATTCTGCTTTGCTTTACAACCCATGTTGCCTGAGAGTCCAGACTCGTCTTGCAAGATTCGAGCGGTTCCAGACTCAAACCCCAGTCTATATTTAGGTACATATATTGCTGGCCAAATGTAGTACGTAATTGACAAAGAGCACCTGGGCAAAGAAAACCACAAATACCTGCGCCTGAATCATGCCATGTCAAGGTTACAACCTTGTGAGGCTGCACGATGCTTCCATTGGGAGCTTTGACGTCTATTTCCCCACATGATAAGCGATAAGTGCTTTCAACTTCAACTTCAACTCCGCATTCAAACTTCCTCTCCCTTTCTCTCTTTGGGCACAACCTTTGTTGCAATTCACTTAAATTGTCCGCATGTCGTCCGCGTCACCAGAGAATATCCCCCCCGACACCCCCACCTCCTCCACCTCAAGATCCGCACCTGAGACGCCCACTCCAAAAACACCCAGCTACCATTCCGCCGCCTCCTACTTCTCCTACCCGGTCAGCCACGTGGTCTCCGGTCTATACCGCCGCATAACCGACCCAGATATAGGCAAAGAAATGCCCTCCATCATGCCGTGGTCTAGATCCACCTCCTCATCCGAGGTCTTCACGCCGCGCCGAACAGCCTCACCCTTCCAACCACCACCACTCACACCTCTGACCCTCGAGATCCCCAAATCTGCGGACCTCCTCCAGCAGCAACTCCTGACACGCGCCCTAGCAGAAGAAATCCGCCTGCTAGTCCCAGCGCGCCTCCAACTCGCCGAAACATGGCGACTAGCCTACAGCCTCGATCGCGACGGCGCCTCCCTCTCCACCCTCTACGAGAACTGCGCCGAGTTCTCGCACCGCAGCCCGCGGGCGGGCTACGTCCTCGTCGTCCGCGACTCCTCCCCTTCCGGCTCCGTCTTCGGCGCCTACATGACCGACGCCCCACACCCGGACTCGCAGTTCTTCGGCACCGGCGAGTGCTTCCTCTGGCGCTCCAGCGTGCTTCCACCCCCCGCAAGCTTCCCCATTGACCTGCCAAGCGAAGGTCCCCAGTCCGAGGAGGCGTTGGAGCGCGTCGGTCTTCCTCCCCCACCCTCCGCGGATACCACCACCGCCGGCCGTTGGAGCACCCTGCGCAATGACGCGAACAAATCAAAACCCGCGCGCGCGGAATCTCCCTCCCACAATCTCAACATGAATATGAAAACTAATCTTGCGGCGGCGAGCGGGGGTGTATTGTCGTCTCCGTCGCCTTCTTCTACCAATACCCCCTCGCGCAGCGGTGCAAGCACACCTGAGCGTATCCGCTTCAAGGCATTCCCGTACAGCGGGGTTAATGATTATATGATATTTTGTGAAACTGGATTCCTCAGTCTAGGAGGCGGGTAAGTGATATCTTTCTAGAGATCACCCTTACTTTTTTTAACCCTAGTTTCTCGAACAGCGACGGACACTACGGATTGTGGCTCGACAGCAGCCTCGAAAAGGGTGTCAGTGCACCCTGCCAAACTTTCGGTAACGAGCCTCTCTCTGATGAAGGCGTCAAGTTTGATGTCCTTGGTGTCGAGGTGTGGTATGTGGGTGCTTGAACGCACATACGCATAGCCTGATCCTCTTGCACTGGATGTATAAAGGGACTGCTTGTGTCAGGGAGGATATAAGCATTGAAAAAAATTTTGGTCCATTATAATCATATTTTGTGTCATAAGACAGGGCCGACAGGAGCGGACTTGAGCATTTGATCGAGTTGCATTCGATAGCCGAATGCCTCATGCAGGGAATTGGCGTTGGAGTTATATTTATTAATCTATCATAACCACTTTTTAAAATATTCAGACGGCTTTCTGATGTTGAAATTCCTGCATTGCTGGGTTTTGTTGCCTTTGACATTGAGTGTGTAGTTTACTGCTTCGTATCTGGTCTCTAGAAATCTAGCTGGTAAGAGTAGACAGGAACTGCCTGAAATCCAACAGAAAACATTACATGTACATATATTGCTATTCTAACAAGCTACTATGTAACTGTCTTTTGTCATTTTGCAACAGGTTCCTCCATAGCCCGCTTTTCGACTCATACATATCCCATACTTTCATTCTCATCCCTCATTTCTCGCCACTGTTTTTGTTTTCCGGTGTTGCTTTTCTCTCTTTCTTGTTGTTTGTTTTGCAAGTTTTTTTCTGTTTCAACTCTTCTTCTTCTCGTTCATTGGGCCGATTATCTCAAATCCTCAAGATCTAGTTTGTGGTCCCTTGCGTCCTTTTTGGGCAACCAAATCGTGCTTGAACCGTTGCCTATGGAATTTGCTGCGCTGAACCTCTGGGCTTCTTGAAGTCGTGCTGATAGTCTGCCCATCGCAGCTCCTATATCTTAGTCAGTAGCTGCTCAGAACGACCCATGTAGAGCTCTTACCTCCTGCGAAAATTTATGGAACGGACGGACAAGAACGATAGTCTCGAATCGATTGTTAAAATCCGTGATTGATGGATCCGTCTCTTGAAAATAAGATTCCCTCCTATAGACCCATCATACTAGCGTTAGCACATTGCAATCGAAAGGACAAATAGTTGGCAGATAATCCATCCAACATCGGAGAGAGGAAAACAGAAAGAAACAAAGTAGGCGGAGGAATTGCAGGGCAGAAGGGGAAATGGAATACGCACGCATCAAAGCCATGGGTGTTTGGTACAGTGTGAGCGGGAGGCGAAGAGGACCTGAGCTGGCTAGCTGTCGTTCCTGGGGACGCTTGAGTGGTAGACCTGGCGAACACAGGTGCACCATAACCGTGAGCGCTTAACTTCGGCTTCCCAGATGGACACGAGGCAAGGTGACCGCCAAACACACCGGATCTGCTTATGTTAGGCTCAAAGTCAAACCAACCATTTGGGCGTGTGAATGGACTCTGCTGAACTGGTGCAGGATTCTGTGGCGACGAGGCTAAAAATCCAAATCCGGATGTAATGGTTTGGTTTCCAAATAAAGGAGTCCTGTTCTGTACCCCGAATGGATTGGGAGGTGTGCCATTGAATAATATGCCTTGAGGCGCTAGGATCGATGGGACAGAAGATGAAGTCTCAGAACCAAAGTCGAAAACAGACCGCTTAGATGGCCTAGTCGATGGGATGGTTTCCTTGAGATTACTGAATTTCTTCAATGTTTTAGCTCCGGTTCGTAACTTCTCCAGGTCCCGAGTCAGAATATCTCGCGTATTTCTGACACTGGTGAAAGATTTCTCAATTTGACTGTCCTCCATGTCGCTGATCGTCTGGGTTGTAAAGATGCCAGCCAGAGGATGAAGAAGACAATTCTCGATTGCGAGGGTGGCAATGTTGTCGATGAAGATCAAAAGCGCATTCTGTCTCTCGTTAGCATCTGCCGGACAATGTATTTATCAATCACTGGGTACTAGCTCACATTGTAATACAATTGCATTTGGCCAACAATCTCCGAGACTGCAGATTGATTGTTTGATGATTCCAAGCTCTGAATGGCCGTCTTGAGCTCATCCACTGTGAACGTATTATTTGGAGTGAAAGGAAGTGCTTGCTGAAGGTTGGCCAAGAGGCAATAATTTCGGTAATCCTGCATTTTGGCAAAATAATTATTATCGAGAGATAATAGATGACCACGAGGAAAGTTTCGACCAATAGGCATTGGATGGCCTCGCTTGTAATGAGCGGTCAATTCGTCCACCTTTGCCAGTAAGTTGGCTTTCATTGCTTCGAGCTGAGGGCTAATGACTTTATGCATTATCATGACAGCTGGCTGTTCACCTGTAAGGTAGTCCAGCACAAGCAGCACAAAGTCTCGGATACACTCCCATGATCTCAATACATGGGCTCGAGCAATGCCTTCCCATGGCCTTGACTGCTCCCGGAACAGACGGCCTACCAGTAGCGGATTGGCATTTCCTGGAAACTCTATTCCACGCTCTCGTCGCATTTGCTCACTGACCCCATATTCAAACTCGGCGCGAGACTTATGTTCAGGCACTGTGATATTTGCAAAGGGATTTGCGGGGTTTAGGAACGAGGTTATCCGGTTGTTGACACCATGAATGAACTGTTGGCATCCGGCAGATTCCATAATGTCCGCGAAATCCTCGCTCAACTCACGGATGACAGCACGAAGGCGGCGAACATCATGTGTCTTGGATTGACCATCCTCTACTGAGGTGGCAAAGAAGTCATTTATGTACATGCCGCTCAATGCCTGTTCAGTGATACGCTCGAAACCACTACTCACGTGGAACAAAAGAGCTCTATGTTGCTGAATAGTCTGGTGATGAGTGCTTAGCTTGGCCAGCTTTGCTTTATGGCTTTGAATACTCTTGTCGATTTCGGAGACCACGCCAGGGAGGCTGCTTTGAACGTGATTCGCGAGAAGGGCATTGAGTCGACACCGCAGAGTTTCGATCCCCCGTGATTGTTTGGCCACAGAATTCCAACCCTCTTGGCTGAAGAACTTCTCCTCATTCTCATTTTTCTTCCCGTTCGATTCATCACATGTCTCGTATGATGGGTCGTACAATAAATGCAGCCCTAGCAGCGATTTGGAAGGTCCTTTCTTTACAATCTTTAACCAGGACTCTTCCTTGTCTGATCTCGCTTCAATTTTATCCAGATGGGTGACAATGGCAAGGATCCGGCTTTGTCCCTGGTCATATTTCTTCGCGAGATCGATAACCCTTTGAAGACTATTGTGGAGCTTTACAGATCTCACAGCCACGATGATATTGCATGGATTCGTCATGTATTCATCTCTGATACGACGAACAAAAACCTTCTTTGGATCTTCATCGCCCTTTTCATCTGGGAAGAAAGCCCCTGGCAGATCGATAAGTGTAAGGTCAGGTTTATCAGGACCGGAGACATCGACCTTGACGATATTGTCACTGAATCCATCCTCGGCGACAGATTCCATGAACTCCATAGCTTGCTCGATTGGTGATGCTGAGTGGTCGGCAGCGCTGTCGTGAACAGCCGACATGAAGGTCTTGAGTTGCTGAGGATCATCGTCACTGTTCCTCCGCATCAAAGGTTCGATAGTCACCTTGATAGTTCGTGTTGGATGGCGACGCAGTATGATCTTTGTAACGAAACGAGTGTAAAGATCACTCCTCACTGGAAAACGTACGCACGAAATTCCCTCGATCACAGAGCGTCTGCCGTCGGATTTGGAGCCACAGAAAACAAGATGGGGTAGACAAACGAGCTGACCGAGACCTAGTGTGTGTAGCTCATTGATAGCCTCAATGAGACCAAGTCGATCTGTCTGTAGATGGAACAGAGGCACATCTGACTTTTCTGGATCTGGCATGATGATAAACAGCGGCAACGATAGATGGACAGATGATGGATAAAGAGATAGAGATATGGGTAGATGAGTAGATGGGTAGAGGGGTAAAGGAGATGGAGAGAGGAAGGATGAGAAGAAAAAGGTCGAAGGATAAGAGATTGTCTACTTCCAGGGAGCAAACACTGGGCAATCGCCTTGTATGCTTTGACGATTTATATAAAACACCACAAGCTCCTAAATTCCCTAGCTCACTAAGCTCTTCATAAGCTCAAAGGAGACCAAGTGATCAGGGTTTATCTGCAAATACACGACTTATCGCTATATAAAATGTGTTGCCGAGTATGTCTGTTTGATTAATACTAAGCTCGTTGAAAGAGCGAGAGAGACAGACGTCGAAAGAAGAAGACGTCGCATAGTGGAAGTGGAATTCGAAGTGTGATAGCAGACATTCAAGACGTTAGACAAAGCAACTTTCCTATGTCAGATTTATGATATAAGTGTATGATTTAGGGATCGAAGGAGATAGCAAAAGAGATATAACAAGAAATATCACAAGAGATGCGAGAGGTATGTATAAGCCTCTTTATAGCTGACGGGAATGCTTCTTTTCCTTTTTTTTTCTTTTTGAAATCAAAGTCCTGAGCCTAAGATCGACTGGTATTAGTAGTAGTTTCTTCGAAGCGTGCTGTGGAATGAGGATTAGCTTTATCATTGAATAAGTTTCTTGTGTTTTGAGACAACGGATTGAATGGTAAATGATTCATTTGTGATTTGTCTGAACTACCTAACTACTAGAGCAGAAACATATCTCAACTCTTGATCTGATCACTGTTCCTAGGCTTGAAGTTCATATCACCGAACAACAGCAACGGCAGATCAACGGTAAACATAGAGTAGTGAGCGTAGAGTGACTCCAATATAGAGGAGATCAAGCAGAGCATCAGGAGAGCAAAAACCCCGCAAAGCAAGTCACAACATTAAAAGAGATGGGAAAGCATAAAACATCAGGGGGTATGGGTAATGGTACAAGAATAGAGGGAAAACCAGGGTCCATCAAAGACATAGGAAGAATGGAATGAGGAGACTAATAAGGCGAGTTGACGATGCTATCTCTGCCAAGACGACTGCCCCATCCGCTGCGTGCACGGTGAGGTGTGGCAGGACCAGCGATACTCTCACGCGTGGGTTTTTGGAAGGTACGCTTGGCGACCATGTTGACTTCGTTTGGCAGAGCGACAATAACATTCTTGTCGGATCCAAATCGGAAGTTGTCAGCCATAACATTCTCACCATAGCGCTTGATGGTGTACGGGTCTTTGCGGTTGGCAACGACCTTCTTCATACTCCAGGTGACAATGAAGGGTCCAGTAGCGGTGACGATGCTAGTTTCCGTTGAGTCGACACCGGTGTTGAACCGTGCCGGTTTGAAGGAAATGGGCTGTTTCGTCTCGTGCTGGAACTGGGCAACGTGTGAAGGCTGCAAGCCAAGACGGCGGGGCTGTGGCTTTGAGTCTTTCGCGAAAGCACGCTCAAATCCAAGCTTGCCCTCATTCTTGCCTTCCTTCTGCAGCGAATCGATGAGCAGAAGGTAGGTGCGGCAAGTGGCCAACACCCAGCGTCCATCTGCAGATACATCAAGACCGATGATCGGCTCGCCAAGTGCCGGGATGTGAGTCTTGGCATTAATGCCCAGGCGGTCGAACATACGGATGTCTCCCTTGTTGGATGCGACAGCAAGGTATCCCTTTTCAGTGGTAGCCATGGCCGAGAAGTCGTTCTTACTGGCATACTGCTTCAGATCGGAATCGACAAGCTTATTTCCAGCAAGACGAGGATCAATTCGATAGAGAGCGTTCTTCGAAATACCAACGAATGGCTGCGCCGCGGTCATTTGTGCGAATTTCTGAATATGCGGTCAGTAAATAACCCTTGAGAGGCTGCGAAAAACAACTTACGTTTTCGGGGGCAAATGTCTCAACGGCAATATCATCATGGACCTTCCATTCGTCCACAATTTTGCCGTATTCCAAGTCCATCTTGTACAACGAGTTGGGATCATCTCCATTCTGGAGAATCATGTTCTGATCCTCGGCATGAAGCATGACCTTCTTGGGGCTGAATAAGCTGCCCTTGGGGGTCTGAACCTTCGAGATGGTCGTGGAGAATTCAAGATTGTTGTGAGGGGTATGCTTGAAGACACCAATCTTGGATCCGCGCACAACAAACGAGCGATCGTGCTTGTAGCCGACAGCCAATTGTGAGTTGACATTTCCGTCCGCATCGCGTGTCACGATATCTTCTTCCTCTTCGTCGCTATCGTAGTGCTCACTACGTTGAGCATCGTCCTGGTCGCCGTCATATTCCTCTTCGCCCTCTTCTTCTTCCTCTTCAAGCTCTTCCTCCGGTTTGTCATCGGCATCTTCCATGGTGAGATCCTGGAAGGCATCAAGCACATAGTCTCGGTCATTCTCCTTGACCTTGGTCCACTTCATCTCATTGAGCTGTTCCCATAGCGCCTGCATCAGACCCTCCTGGAACCGTTCTTCCGAAGCTTGATCCTTAAATCGCAGGAGCCAGGAGTAAGCTGAGCCGTCGTCACCGTAGTGATTGAAGATGAACGAAAGATATTCGAAGTTGAAGACGGGGTTGATATCGGCCACGACAGCCTGTCCTAGCCATTCCTTGTCCTTGCCAGAAATCTGGAGCCAGTACTGCCAGGTACCTACCTCAGAGACAGCAGCAACGACTTCCGAATCCTGCAGAACAAAAGTTCCAGTAGAAAAGTCAAACAAATGCAGTTCGGCATTTTCCTTGCTGAGAATTTCCTTCGCTTCGGGGTGAGCAGCAGAAGGCGGGGCAGTAGTGGGTGCCTCCTCGAGGGTGGCGGTCTTGACTTGCCCCTTGGATTGAGCGTATTCTACATCTCGTGCCATGGCTGCAGTTGATTCCTCTGCTGTGAATGAATCCCGGCGTGACTTGGTAGTCGGCGAAGAGACTGGGCTCGCGGAGGGAAGGGGTTCCTCTTCGTTGTAAGAGAACTCTTGCAACTCTGCCTCTGTAGCCTTTTGGGCGCTTCGGCGGTGCTTGCGTTCGTACTGACACTGGAGGGCGGCAAGCTCGAAAGTGGCAACTTTATCAGATGGAACCGAAGAGTCGCAGATGAACTCATAAAGATCACCAGCGTCACCGCTCAGATCATCCCAAGCCAAGATCTTGGCGCCTCCGTCACGAATTTCAGAGCGGAAGTGGAGGGTTTGATCCAGGAGGAAAACCTTCTCGTCCTTATCTAGGCCGTCGCCGGCGCCTTGCTCGCCGTCGTCATCCGCGAGTTCCTCCTCGCCTTCTTCGTAGGCTCTCTGGATGACAAGCTGATATTGGAAGTCTTGACCGGTACGTCGGATCGTAGCAGCAGCGTCCTTGAAAATAAGTTCGGAGTAACCCTTTGGCGACTGTGGGCGGACCAGGTACAGTTCACCCTGGGGGATTTCGATAATGGATTCTTTTGAAGCGTCGCCGAACAAGAATTTGCTCACTATTGAATTTAGAAAAGTTAAAAGATCAGTCTATCATTCCAGAGCCATAAAGCAACGAAAAAAAGCCTTCATATGGAGGGGTTTGGCGGGGCATAAAAATCGCGTTGCTTACCGTTGCGGAGCATAAACATGGTTGCGAGGGGCAGCTGCCAAACAAAAATGTGAGGGGTAGTTGAAGGAGGTTTAAAGCGAAACGAAGGGGAGTCAAGATGGTCAGGAGAAGAAGAAAAGAAAGAAAGAAGAAGGCACAGTAGCAGAAACTCTGCCTAAGTGACGAAGATAGCACGATAGCAAAAGCAAGGCCTTCTAAGTTGCAGTAATAATCACAATGAAAGATGTCGCCTCCGTCATAGACTGTGGCTGAAGGTTGTGGCTCACTGATTATATAATCATTGATCTGAGTTTGCCCTATGCCGAGGTACTTTTTCTTGATTTTGAACGTCTGCTTTGTACTTTCACCGTCTGTCTTTGTTTTTGCTTTCTTTTTTTTAAAATGTTGGATAGAACACGTAAGTAGCAACTTAAAAATATTTAGGGAAGTCATAGATCTCACAGGAAGTTGGCAAATAATCCTTAAAACGCTACTTACATATACGTTGTACTGGGGATAGTTATATCAAAACTACATGTGAACGATCAATGCCAAACCATAGCTGCTGTGATATTATGATATTTGAGTGAGTATTGATCGCTTTGCTACTTTTGAGTTATATGTACAAAGTGTTCATTGAGGATATTTATTTATTCCTTCTCTTCACGTCCATCTTCGCTCCGTTCCTCCAAATCCTCAATCTCTTCCAGCTGCTTCATCTGTTCTGCGTGCAGTTCCTCTTCATCCATATCTTCAGCACCCTCCTCGGCGTTGTTGTCGTCGTCAACCTGCTCCACCTTCAAAGCTCCACCTTTCCGGGTAGGAATGACCTTCATGAATGCCTTACCCCAGTCCCGAAGCTCCAGCCATTGAAGCATGATCTCAATCACATGGTTTGTGGCCAGCACCGGGCGATGTGCCATTGAAATATACTGCCCAATCGGCAATTTGGCAGTTTTGATGCCCTTAGCAACTGCCTGTTTGTAGCAGACTGCCTTGTGTCGGTTCTTATCCACAAGCGCTCCAACAATATAAGTGCTGTAAGGCTTCAGTTCGGTCAAGGTATTCTCACTATCACTGCTGAGGTAGATGATTTCCCCGTCCTCTGGCTTCGCATCAGGCTGGTCAGCGAACGGCCCAACAAGCTCACCTCCACGCGGAGCTGTCATCTGTTCTTTGGCCAGCTTAGCAGCATGGACAAAGTCTTCCTGCATAAGACGAACACGCTTCCAGTTTTTGTGGGTTACCAAAACGGTGTCGAATCGCTCTTTCAATAATTTGTCAAATGACGAAAACATCATGTGCGTCGTGTAGGGTGCACGGCTATTATCCGAGTATGAACGAGTGAGCTGGCCCGCCAGAGAGATGCGCTCTCTAGCCGACATCAGATCGTCGTAGCCACAATCCATCACAAATGTCAGAGGTATGAGCGCTGATCGGGAATGCTTGGCTTTCGGGCCTCGCAATGTCTCTCGTAGCTTATCGACAGCTTCTTGTCCACCCTTTTCCCGTGCTTCATCAAACATAGCGCGCCGGCGCTCTTTCTTTTGTAGGTTCTTATCCTTCTTCTGGGCCTTTTGGAGCATACGTTTTTGGTGGTGAGCTTCCGCGCGACGGATTTTCTTCAGTTGATTTTTCGACATTTGAGGCGCAGTTTCCTCGGCGCCCTCCTGGGGTGTGGATTCATTGGCGGTAGCCGTAGGCTTTTGAACCGTGAATTCAGAGAGATCGTGGGGTTCATTCCCAATTTGCGCGCCCGCAGGCGCGATTTCGTCGCCAGCGACATCGCTAGCTTCGGTCATGGTAGTTCCGAGCACCTCGCGGGTGGTATCTTCGTCGTGGTCCAGCTTGGGTAGTTTCCGAGGCGGCTCTTGGTCCTCCATTCTTGTGTAAACAAATTGGCAAGTAAAACTAAAAGTGGGCTGTCCAATGTAGATCGAAAGTTGAAAAAGTGCCCGCTCCGAAACCCAACCAGCCAATGACGTGCGCCGTAGCCCTCATTACTGTGCACATTCTCACGTGATCCTCCAGACCCAACTTCTCCAATCGTCACAGCGGCTCCTCACTATCCTTCCAAGCCCTCCACCAGCTTATTTCCGCCACAATGCCTCAGGATATGCCCCCAACGGGGGGCTACGCTCAAGTCCAGTACAAGGTAAGCGATGCAATGCAGCTCCAAGGGCCTCAATGGCCCCGCACGTCTAGCACAAGAGCAGTAAAGCTAACAATCTCGTTACTCTCTATAGCGGAACATCCCTGCCCGCGGCTTCAAGCCCGGCTACTATATGATTGGCATGCACTTGATCATGGCCTACGGTTTCTACAAGTACTTCCACGGTGTCCGTGAGCAGCGGTATGTTTCGCCCAGCAACACGGTCCTTTCCTGTTTCCGATCGACCCGAGAGAACCGCAATTGGAACCCGATATAAAATCGACAGTGGAAGAAAACAATGAATCGAAGGACTGACGTTTGTTTGAATGATAGCGAGCTCGCCCGTGAGAAGATGTGGTCTCGTCTGCACCTCACTCCTCTCCTCCAGGCCGAGGAAGACCGCGACCAAGTCCGCCGGCACTACGCTGACAAGGCGCGTGAGAAGGAGCTTCTCGGCACCGATGCCAAGATCTACAACTCCGACCGGTACGTTCTATTGAAGCGTGATTGGACGCTGTACCATTTCGGGGTGCTGATGCTAATTTGCTTCCCTTGCCAGCTTTATCCGCCCTACTTTTGCCTATACCCCCTCCAACCTCACTCAATAGACAGCCTGACAATGTCACACTTATTTTGAGCGAATTGTACCTCCTTTCCCTCTCTGGTTTTGACTCTGTATGGTGCTGGTGTTATTGGGTGCTTGATTTGGTGACCCCTTGCCTCCATGGTACACGGACTGATATGGGCTTTCTGAGCATTGTGAGAACCAAAAGCATCGTGGTGGCAGTTGGGTGAACTGTGTGGAAGCCATCCTGAGAAAAACATTGTAGATATTACTTGCCTAGTGAAGGGTTTAGTTCGCTTTTTGCAATACATCTTGTTTCTTTGCTCGTTCAATCTTTCCATCTCACGGCAGAACCATAATTAATTTCATGGTGGAGAAAGCAGGTACTGGAATCTTGATTGAATCTGTTTGTTTCTATGACAATATTCTCACAAAGCGCCGCTGCTCGCTAACGACACGGGTAGTTGATAAGCTGCAACGCAGATCCATACAGAAAGTAAATATGATACCGCGACGATGGGGGTAGAATCGCTGGTTGGGTTACAAAATGTAGACGGGAAAGCCATGGTATGTGAAAGTAAGAATGAACAAGGCCAAAAGCACCATGGGATATCCCAAAATTTCACAAGCAAAGGCATATGACGTTTAAAGGTCGGGCCTACCCAAATAGATCAGCAACACCACCAAGATCCGGACCATCGTTAATATCGACACGGTGGTTCTGTTGCTGAGTGTCCATCTCATTGGTCATGTACCTCTCCTGCAATGCTGAACGGGCCTTACGGCGCTCCTCGCGAGAACCCAAAATCTTTCCTTGCTCAGCAATACTGATGCCGCGCAGGGGCTCAAGAAGTTCCAAGACCAATGCTCGCTGCTGCCTTGGGGAAGTAGTTCGGTTAATCAAAGACTCGGTGTGAGCCACTCTTTCTGCGCTAATTCCTGGCAAGCTTAGGAACACGGCACGGGGGGTCTCGCTACAGAAGCCATAAAGGCACCAAATCGACGCAATCAGCTGGGCAAGATCCTTTTGCATATCAACAAAGTATGACTCATGTACAGATGCAATGCACGCTTTGAGGACATCAGTACAAATGAATTCACGGATGGTCGCGATGGTTGGGGTGTCCGGAGTGTCGCTCGTAGGCGCGAAGTCTTGCAGAATTGACCGAATGACACGAGTGATAATGCTACCGCTACGGGTATCACGCATGCGAAGCGCATGCGTACAGAAGAGCATGACGGGCTCGAAAATCTCCGGGGAGGATAGGACAAAATGGCGAATGGAATCAGAGAGATTGGGGGTTGGCGGGGGTGCGCTGGGGTCCGATTCAATCCCATCTGGATCTGGGGATTCGTATCTTATCAGTTCCGGGTGTTTCATAGATGGCCGACGGGTTAAGGGATCGTTACCACCTCTCTGCGGATCGAATAGACTGGCTACCATGATCACAGCAGAATATGTCAACTGACGAAGGACGCTTTCGGATTTCATCTCAGTGGTGAGATCTCCGTCCGAGATTCCATTTTTACGTTGTTCGATGATTTCCCATTCTGTGGTGACTTTTCGATCAATGTTGGTAAACAGAGTCGATAGCATCGGGGGTAGGAATTGGCTGCGGAACTGCACGGGACAGTCATCAATTAGACAACGTGAGATGTTGAGAAGAACCGAGAACTGATGGGAAGAGAGATGTGGTGAGTCAATGAATAATGCTTCGGCTAGGGGTCCTGGGAGTTCGGCGAATCCATAAAAGTGCTCGCGCATCCGGCTCATGCTAAAGAGCATGGAGTAACACGCTTCGCGGACCGCTCTGACTTTTCCTCGAACTGAAGATGCAAACCCCTCAAGAGTGGACTTTGATGATGTAATTCTAGCATAAAATTCATCACGAGTGCCAGCAGAGATACCAGCCTGCCAAAATCGATCTGTCAGAATTCGCTCGACCACTGGTTGCATGCCTTCAACCATATTCCAATTCACAGGATTATGGAAGGCATGGGCGTGTCTAGGAATTGGCAATTAGCTTAATAGAACGAAACTTGGTTAGTAAAGGACAATACCTAACGAGCTGGAGCAAAGTGGGAAGCATCAGAGGAATCAGTTCATGCCACATCTCACAAGCAATTCTGTAGGCTGGCATAGACTTCTTGACTCGATCTGTGGAGACAGCTAACATGGTTTTGGTGCCACGCAATGGCAACAGCTAGAGTGAAATAAGTTAAACCGATGTCAATAAAAAAAAAGGTTTGAGGTCTTACCTGGAATTTTCTGGTCATCTCTTCTTGAATCAACTTTCCTTCATTGTCCAAGGGAACCTCTGTCCACTCTGCCAATTTCTGGGCTTCTTTGGATTGCATGTATGGGCCAACATTTTCCAATCCAAGCATGTTACAGAATCCGGCGAAGCTGGAGCTACTGTGACGGAATTGATCATCTTGCCATGACTCTCGGATGGGCTGAAGGAACGCTGCGAGTCTGTTTTGGCGCAGATAAGGATCCACATTGACTGCGCGTTGCCTGCCTTGAGTCAGTATGAAACATTTTGAGGTAAACAATAGCAAGAAAAAGGAACGTTACATGATAATGAGCAATATGGAAGTAAGTTCCATTTGCAGCTTGTCATCCACGCGGTTAGTCATCGTGACTTCTTTGATTTTTGGCTCAAGGAGGTCATAGAAAGTCTGTGGAGTGCGTGGTTAGAAGGTATCACACGATGAGAGATGTGAACATAGACTTACATAGAAGTAGTCCGCATAACGCATGGCCAATCGACGAAGCTCAGAGCTTGCCAAGCTATGAAGCTCTTTAACAGCCTCAGAATACAATGGGTATTCGGGTCGATCTGGTAAACGTGTCATGAGAATGTGTTCCAAAACTTTGAGTGCAAAGCCCGGATGGTTATCCAATGCTTTCGATGAAATGTCGACAGCCAATTTGATCACTCTTTGTTTCAAGACCGGGTCCTATGGCGGAAATGAGTAGATGATCACCTTCGATTTGTGAAGAATGACATACCTCATAAGACCTTTGCATCAAAGTGGAAGCCCAGTTTTCCACAGCATGCTCCAATTCAATGCGTTTGGACTCCTGAGTACATTAGCGATTGAATATGCAGTTTTTGCTCTATGCTCTTACGTCTCGTTGTGGTGCTTTTCCATGAGCCGAAACCCATTTGTTATATCCCTTGACAACAGCCTCTACCACCGCAAATTGGGCATCTGCCCGCATGAGGGGAATAGACGATTTGTTGAAAGTTTCCACTAGAAACTGCATGAGTATCTAAATTCATACTTCACCAAGCTGTTGATACTTACTACTAAATGGTTGAACGCCATTGTACAGATTGTCCAGGTTGGTGTCGACGCGCGCAAGGATCTCGCGCACCGCTTCCTGAGGGCGCTTCAAAGTGATCGTTTCAATAATTGAGGAACAATAACGGCGGTAGTTTCCAACAAAGGCGTGTCGCTCGGGAACAGTATCAATATCCTCGATCAAAAATTGCACTGTAGGATCATCAGATTCGGTTGGGAGAGACTCCCACCGAAGAAGTCTCTGAGTGCAGATGTTCAAGAACTGAGGCGTTTGTCCTATCACAAACTCCATGCTACTAATTTTTGAGTTCTGTAACAATCTGGACCATAGATGCAAGCAAGGTATAGACACTACCAAGCTCTGGTGTTGCATGATATTAACCATGAATTGCAAAAAGGGTGGCAGATTCAACCGGTTCATGGTCTCCCGTAAGAACTTGTCATCTTCCAAACATCCAGCAATATATGAGATCATCTCGGAGAGCTTCTTGGAGATGAGGTATTTGGGATCATCAGCATCGTCTGGACCCACGATCGACCACTCGTAAAGTCCCTGAAGAACGAGAAGATATTCCGACTCGAATATCAGGCAGATAAGTTCATATGACTCTTCGCCGCCAATAGAATTTCTTCCATAGAATGCATGAAGTGCTTCAACTGCAGCGAGAAGCACTTGGTCGTCCTGACAAGGCAAAGCTCGGAAGATGGTAGGAATAACTTGGGAAGTGATGACAGCCTTGAAGAGGGACCATGACAAGGCAGATCTCAAAGTTGCTAAAGCCTTCAAGGCCGCGTCCCTTGCCTGTTCCGAGCTAGAGATATTCTGGACGCAATTGTCCAGGAATTCGCAAATTCGGACCAGCCAGCCCTCGGTTCCACAGCGTGGAATGGTAACTTGAGACTTTTCCCCCGTGATCTGCTCAACGATGCCTGCAGGAGTAAAGATCTCGATGAGCGACCGATTGAGCTCCCCTCCTCGCAGTGACGAAGCAATATCTTCACGGAAGAACACATCCTCGGAAAGAGCCTCGAGAACAGCGAGTACGAGCTCTTTGTGCACGAGAGATGCACCCCAAAACTGGACAAGGTTGTCATCCATGTCCATCCAATCTAGACCCCAGGTCTTTTTCGCAGCCTCGGTCCACAGCTGGGAGATCTTGTTCCGGAAATAGGCAGGGTCTTCTGGCCGGATGTGCTCGGCGAGTTGCAAAATCATCACCCGCAAGGTCTTCGCTTCTTCGGGATTGGTGAAGTTGTATTGGCGGAGGACGTGATCGAGGAGGGTCAGGCCAAAGTATCGGACAACGGGCTCATGCTCCATACGGGAAGCCAAAAGAAAGCCATTTCGCGCGGCCGACTCGGAGTCTTTCAGGCTCTCCACAAACTGCGAGGCCTCTTTCCGTATATCGTTTGACGAAGTAGGGTTGTGAATGAGTTGCAAGGCACGGATGATGTCGGCCATGCCGCCCTCCGACAACTCCTCCGCAGCCATCTTGTTAACGCGTCGCAGGGGCGTTCGGTGAACAAATAAAAGGTATCAGGGTCGTATCACAGAACAAAACCACGTCTCATAATCAGGTAAAGATCAGGTGAGAATCGATGGCCGTTGAATCTGTCCTGTGTTGGCTTAGCAGTCGGACACCGCAACGGCCATCCGCACGCGCCACTCGCTCTTTCCGGGAGGATGAGGTTCGAGGTTGAGGGATGGAGGTGAAGTTGCGAGGTAGTTTCTCAATGCAGAGGGTCGGCAAAGGGTGAGATCACGAAAGTGAAGACTAGCAGGAGACAATTGGAGACTTGTCGGGCTGAGAATTTTCCCTGGAGATCAACAAGGGCACACCGCTCACCCGTTGATGCTCCGCTCTATTGTCTTCTTTCACTTCAGATGATCACGATCACAGATGGAGGACTAGATACTCAGTATTTCAAGATCAAATGTACTTTTTTGGCCGTCAATTGCAATAGCGTCTCTTTGTTCTATGCAACTTTCCTTTGTTTTGGTGTCATCATAGCTGCTTACATCCTGAGCTATGCCCCTCATCGTGGGTTATCTTATCTTGCGGCTATTAGTGTCCAGGGGCATGCGGATTGTCGTAGACTCGTCACATATATCTTCAAAAGATGCTCTGGTTTTGAGGATCTTCCGTTCTAGAGACCTAGTGAGAGACCTTTATCTTTATTTATTTATATCTAATTTTATTTTTCGTCTCCGGGTTGAATTCGTCATAATCTATCATTAGCCTGGAGTGGATTTGGACTTTCTCTTTTGATAGTAAGGATTATAGAGACGAAATGGCGAAAAGAGCATTTTACATGGCACATGTATGTATCTACCTGGTAGTCGTAAAGATGCAAGATGAGGTCATCATATTGGAAGGACGACCTTGGAATATGAGATTACAAGAGACGATAGGCAAGGAATAAGCGATCTGGTTCAAATTGGCAAATGGAACTCTAACCCGGAATAGATAAGTAGCAATTTCACATCATGGCACATTGTCCCCGCTGGCATTGCTCCATATAGCTAAGATCATTGCCACCAGGATTGGAGAACTCTCCAGGCTGGCGCTTGAGTCCTTCGATCTTGATCTCTTGTTCTCCCTCGCCATGCCACCATCGCAGATGCTGCACCTGGACTCCCTGGATATCCTGAGCATGAATGTCCCACTTGCCGCCGCTGACTGCAACGACAATATTGGCCGCTGGGAAATGGAACTCGGGAAGGTATATTTCGGTTGGGCCCGCCGTCGTGGTAGGCCCTTTAGCCGTCAGTGATAGAGTAAAGGCACAATTCTGGAGATCGAAGACATGATTCTCCAATTCCCCGCTCACATATGTGGGACTCGGGCGAAGATATGCCTGCGCTGCGCGGTATCCTTGCTTCTGCCGCACAGAGGACTGGGAGGGGTTGCTGGAGATCGAAGGGGTTGCGAGAGCACCTTTGAGATTACGAGGCCCAAGTGTTCGGTCTTCTCCGCTACTATGGCTTTCGGAGTAGCCTGGTGATAGGGGATTGGAAGGCCAAGTGGTGTTTCCGGCCGGCAGTTCCAGGTCATCGTGGGAGTATATAGACAAATCCTCCCCATTCCATTGGTCGCCCCATTCGTGATCATTCTGCAGTGTATCAGCACCATTCATATAATGAATCCCAAAGGAACCTACCTGTGTGACATATACCCACAGGGCGAAGCCATTGGCATTACTGCCCTCAATTGCGAAATGATTGGCGTCCATGGCGCTCGTTTGGCTACTATAGTCACCGGTTTTGTATGCATACTTGTCGTCCATATCATATGGGATTCCAATTTCCGTGAACACCAGCGGATGGTTGCCCATATAGTTACGACTTTCATCACGGAGGAACTTGAGCTGGTCACGCAGACAGTTGCGAATAGCCGACTCGCCAATCTTGACCGCAAAGGCAGGTGTGAGATATTTGCCCCGGAGAACACCAATGACGTCTACATTGTAGTATCGATTCCTGTAGTAATTAGTACTGCTGCCATGTAAATGGATTACCTGATCGGGCTCACCAATGCTTTGTCAAAAGAGTCAATCCATCATAGTAATGAACCGCATGAACCATGTTCGGATCATCATCGGGAGTGCCCTTGACATCTGGTGGCACTTCCATCACAGGCGGCTGGCAAAACATTATCGCATCGGGCCAAATTCCTCGAATAGCATTCTTGTATGCTCGATAATGTTCCAAGAAATATGAATTCGTGAATTTCTCATAGTCGAGTGATTCGCCAGTCTGAGGTTTCTTTGAGAAATAATCCTTCTGTAGGAGGGTGTCGGTGGACGGATCCCAAACGCCATGCTGAGCCCAGATGCATTCCCCGAGTTTCCATTCAGGGCCACGTTGCCAGCCATACTTGCTATCATCGTAGTCAGCTGGCAACCAGGCTATCTCACCTGCGGGGTCCACAAGATTTGTACCAGTCTTGTACGGACCGAAGTTTCCAAAGGCCCATGTTGTCTGCTCGCAAGCCTTTCCTGACCCAGTGAGCATTGCTTGGAACGCCGTGGGTGAAGTACCAAGTTGGAGCTGTTGCTCTGGGGGAATCACTGAAATGTCTTGCACTCCAATGATACCGCGATGAGGCTCGTTCATACTTTCCCATCCAATAATCACTTCGCCATCAAGATCACCGGCTTCATGAATTTTCCGAGCCAAATACGCACATGCATCAATGAAATGGCTTTGAAGATAGTCTTGAATGTTCATCCCATCAATCATCGCCTTAGGAGCAAAGTCCCGCCCAGCCCAAAACAAGGTGAACATGGTTTGACAGACTAGTCTAGTATAATTTGTGCTCCAGATCATCTTGGGAAATTCTGCTGGGACGTCGTACGTATTTTGAACCAAAGCCGCTTCCGTGTTTTTGAAGGTTTTAGGGTTTAGTCCCGCTGCATACAGCGTCCACATAGGTGCCCCGGATCCTCCTGATAACCTAGACCACTGAAGGAAATTTAGCACAGATCTGTAATTCCGTTGAGTATCTAAACTTACCACATCCTGATGTGGGTCCATAAAGACCCAAAAGTCGTATTGTTTGGCTATTCGGAGAACTTCTATGGTGAATGCAACCCACTCATCGTCGTAAATTCCCGGTCCCGCATGCTCAATAGCTTCCCATGTAAAGATGTACCTGATAGTGTTATAACCCCATTTGCGAAGTCGTCTGAAATGAGTATGGGCATCTTCCAGTGAAAATGGTCGTCCAACAAATGAGACGTTGTCTGCGTCAAAGAAGTCTTCGGCGATGTATGTAGGGATATCAGGTGTCTTCGGGTATTTGGCATCACCCGCAACGTTTATTCCCCTTAACGTGATCTCTCGGTTGCTGGAATCTCGAAAGGTCTGCCCCTCAACTCTCAGACGCAAAGGGGCCATGATTGCTCGGGTAGTATTGAATCTTGAACCAGTTGAGATTGCGGTGTCAGGTGGAGGTTCTAGGGCGGAGAAGCGGAGAAGTCAAGAAATGAAGTATGCAAGGCTCTTGTTTGGCTGAAGATGAAGAATCAGAGTAGATCAACAGCTTCCGGATCCTTTCCGCGAATTTATGTATTCAAAGCGCCTGTTCAACAAGTCTTGGTAGCCTCTATGGAGCGTCAAGTGCTAATCGATGGACTGGGCCCAATATCTCCGTGCCAACTATTAGTGCACGTGATCCTAAAGCCACCGCAAGGAACCGCCCAAAAATCTCTTGATTCTTTCAAGTCACTTTGACATACTTGTCATCGGATCCAGGGCAAATAATTTTGCAACTAGTCAATCGAGCCTTTCAAGCCAACCCTGAGTTCATTGCCAACTCGAAGATCGGTGTCCACCCTGAGCCGATAACGATAAGCAGTGACGTATCGAGAGCTAGCCGACCGCTTTGCTCCACCACGACAGTTTCTCCCCGCTGCTTCTGCACAACGGAAACATGTCGAGCAAAGCGGCATTGAAAGCTGTGCGAACAGCTTTGGAATCGAAGGACTATGATGACGCTGCTGCAAAAGCCAAGGAGCTCATCAAGAATGATCCCAAGAACTACCACGCGTATGACGATCCCCCATTCATGCATGGAAAACATGACTAACTCAGCTTGTTTTTTCCTCTCGTAGGAATGTCTTCCTAGGTCTCGCGTATGACCGATTAAAAAAGAGTGACGAAGCAGAGAAAGCGTACTCTGCCGCAACTAAGATCAACCCCGACGATAAAACTGCTTGGCAGGGACTGGTCTCCCTGTACGAGAAACAGGGGGGCTGCGAGCATGATGGTTATCGCCAGGCAGTCATTGCGCTTGGCAGCATATTCGCCAACAAGTATGTTCTTGCTTTTTTTGGCGTCCAGTAATGCGAGGAACAGTGCTGATGACACTTAGCGACGAGAAGGAACGCTGCCATGATCTGGTAAACAAATACACAGGATTGATGAAGAAAAATGGGACCAAAACTCAATACAAGAATGCATTGGAACTCCAATTGCCAGGTTCGCCTCTTTATGATTTTCTTGAGGGCCGGTTGCCTCATCCAGCGCAGACATATCAGCGATTGATTGAGATAACCGAGAGCCAAGAAAAGGAGTTTATCAATCGTGAAATCGGAGAGCGAAGAACACGTCTCGGCGCTCGCATTGAACAAGTCACCCAGGAGGTACGGCGAGAGGCTGCGAACAAGAGCCGACTGGATCAGTTCTACCACGGCATCATTGATTGGACCAATGACGATACGGTACGTCGTCAATACGAGGAGAAGTTGTTCCAACGTGCATATGAGGAACTTGGTTTTCTGCCCCAGGATGAGAAGCCGGCCAAAAGGGAAGCCGTCTTCAAGGCAGCATATGATATGGTGATCATTAAACACCCGTTCGAACCAGCATGGAAGGTTTTCCTCTTGTGGCAGGATGTCCAGGATTACTCTAAGTATGACGTGGGGCACCTGCGCGAATACATTGAGTTCTTCCCAGAATCCGGACTCTCGCAAGTTCTCAAAGGATTCTTGTCGAGCGACTTGTCGCCCTTTCCTAATGATCTCTCGGATGAAGGAGACAATCAAGAGGACAAAGATGCTAAGGAAACCACAGCCACCGAATTCGATCATGAGATTGATGGCAATGCGACAGATATTCAAGACCGCCTCCTCTCCATGGTCGAAGGCTTAGAATCCGCTCGTGATTCAATTCTCGCCCACCGCATCATGGCAGATTTCTATCTCTCTTTAGAAGAGTATGGGAGTGTGGTCACTGTTGCTCGCAAGGGATTACTTTTCGTTAGAGACTTGGTGAAATACAGTGGAATAAATATCCCCAACACTGCTGATGCCCTTAACAATGCACTTGCAAACGCCTTGGTCCATTATCAATCCCCCCGCCATCACCCAGAAGCGAAGGGGATTTTTGAAGATATCCTCAAACGGAACCCAACTTCTTCCAATTGCCTCCTTGGGATTGGCATGATTTTGAAAGAGGATCAGGACTATGCAGAAGCTGTCGACTTCCTGCGGCGATCACTTGAGCGCGATCCTACTAATCTTAAGATTCGAGGTGAGCTTGCCTGGTGTGAGGCATTGAATGGCGATCTTGAAGCTGGCCTTTCCAGTCTTCAGGCTACGCTTAAGGACCTAAAAGAAGCTCAGCCGGAGAACAGGGAATTCGCTTCCGAGCTTTTCTATCGCATTGGGCACTGCCAGTGGGAGCTAGACCCATCCCCTGCTGCCCGGAAAGACCGCAAAGGTGCTTATGCTAGTCTCTTTGCTTCCATACAGGCGAATATGAACTTTGCTCCAGCATACAGTCTACTTGGATTTTACTTTGCAGATTACAAGAAGGATAAGGCCAGAGCTCGCAGGTGCTTCCACAAGGCATTTGAACTATCGACCTCCGAGATTGAAGCCGCTGAACGTCTTGCCAGGGGCTTTGCTGACTCGAAGGAGTGGGACCTTGTTGAAGCAGTTGCGCAACGGGTCGTTGACTCTGGCAAGGCTAGACCCTCTCCTGGCTCGAAACGCCGAGGATTCAGCTGGCCATATGCGGCATTAGGATCGGTCCAGATCAACAAACAGCAATACAGCAAAAGTATTGTGTCATTCCAAGCGGCGCTTCGGCTTTCCCCAAATGACTACCACTCATGGGTGGGCCTCGCGGAAAGCTATCACCATTCTGGCAGATATGTCGCGGCCACAAAGGCCTTTGAGCATGCAAAGACACTAGAATCAGGTCTTTCGGAGAAAGACAAAGAGCACGTCTGGTTTGCGCGATACATGCTTGCAAACGTTAGGCGCGAGCTGGGCCAATACGATGATGCCATTGCTACCTACGAAGATATCTTGAAAACACGTCCTGATGACATAGGTGTGACCCTCGCGCTTCTTCAGACCCTGACAGAGAGTTCAACGAGAAGCCTTGCCTTGGGTCTCTTCAACAATGCGGCAGAGCTTGCTTGCGAAGCTATTGCCGTGGCTAATTTGTTGGCGAAAGCCAAAAGCGACATTCTGAATCTCTGGAAAGCTGTAGGTGATGCCTGCGCCAACTTCTCATACATGAAGGCCAAGGCTGGAATGCCATCTGCTTCCAACTGCAAGGCTCTACTGGCAGTTGATCTCGACCCTATGGCCCTTGATGTCATGGCCGATATTGATGGTGTTGGAAATGGTTGGCTCGAGACCAATGAAAGTGAAGAGTCGATGCCATCTGATTTCTACAACTACCTATCCATTGTTGCCTATAAGCGGGCTCTCCATGTCTCCGTGCACGATACCCATTCTCAAGCTGTTGCCTGGTACAACCTTGGCTGGGCTGAATATCTGGCATACCGGAATGTGCAGCCGGATTCTACCAAGAAATCTAAGAAGTCCCGAAAATTCCTAAAAGCGGCTATGCGGTGCTTCAAGAGAGCGATCGAATTGGAAGCCGGCAATTCTGATTTCTGGAACTCACTGGGTGTGGTCACTGCAAGCATGAGTCCAAAGGTCTCCCAACATGCATTTGTGCGAAGTTTGCATCTGAATGAACGCAACGCGCAAGTCTGGACTAACCTCGGAGCACTCTACCTCCTTCATGGAGAAGATCGGAAAGCTTACGATATCTTCTTGCGGGCGCAGGCCACCGACCCCGACTATTCACAGGCTTGGGTAGGCCAAGGCTTTGTATCATTGCGTCTCGGAGACATTAAGGAGGCGAGAGGTCATTTCGAACATGCTTTCGATATTTCGAACTCATCCGATGTTCTCCCTAAGCGCCAGTTCAGTCTTACCCACTTTGATTCTCTATTTGAACCTTCTGCCTCTAACGAGGTGTCCCAACTCATCCAGCCGTTCTTTGCGCTTCACCAGCTCTGCATACAGAATCCGTCAGACTTGCCGTTCGTGCATCTTTCCGCCTTATTGGCAGAGCGAATGGGCGAGACAGGAGATGCCGAGTCTAGCCTGCAGGTAGTTTGTTCAGGAATGGAGGAAGAATTCGAAAAGACTGAGTCGCCAGCTTCGCTTTCGAAATATGCACAGGCCAACGCAGATATAGCTCGCATTCTACTGGCACGCCACTCTTACGAGGAGGCCGCAGAGAAGGCTGAGCTCGCGCTCACCCTTTCCGGGGAGGAGGACGCAGAGAAATTCGACCCTGAAGCCTGCAAGAAGCTTCGTCTATCCGCACATCTGACTGCTGGTCTAGCATACTACAACATGAAGTCGATGGATCAAGCCATTGACATGTTCCGCGATGCTCTAGAAGAAGCAGCAAATGCTCCAGATGTGATTTGTCTTCTTGCTCAGGTTCTATGGGCCAAGGGTGGCGAGGAGAATCGGGCCGTTGCTCGCGAGCAATTGCTTGACTGCGTCACGAACCACCCTTCTCATATTGGAGCAGTCACCCTTTTGGGTGCTATCGCTCTCCTTGACGCAGATCGGGACGCCATTGAAGCAGTTGAATCAGACCTCAATGGCATGATCGCGCGTGATGACATTGATCTCCATGACCGAGCAAAGATTATCAAACTCCTAAGCGCTATCTCAGCAACTGGACTCAACAATAATGTAGATGTTCCCAAGGATATCAGACGCATTGGTGAGGCGACGGTCGCTGTGATGCTTTCACCGGGGCAGCCTGCCGGATGGATGGAACTGTCGGCAGCATCTGGAGAGCGGTACCCAGCGGCAATGTCTATCAAACGCGCGCTGCGCAGCGTGCCTCCCTACAGCAATCTCGGGGCTGAGGATCTGAGCCAGGCATATTCGCAAACTGGCAAGGTGGGTGATGCCATCCGAGCTATCATGGTTGCCCCATGGAAGCGCAATGGTTGGGAGGAGTTGAGCCACAATCTTCCTGAGGGTCAACTGCGGACACGTCCCACGAACAGTGGACAGGAGAAATCGAACGAAGGTGTAAATTTAGTGCCATGGAGACGCTGTACAGGCCATGCATCGGAAGATTCGGACGGCAATGTATCTACCCTGCCATGGAAACGCCGTACAAGCGTCCTTGTTGGACGATTCTGAAGCAGTGTATCTATTTTAACTGCACAGTCAGTTTCAGCATGCAGGTATGAACAGAAATGCCTCGAATACAAAGACAATACATGAGTTCATGATAGAATAAGAAAGAATTATAATTGCATACCTTCGTAACAAGCAAATAGAAAAGCAGCCCTCGGTAATTAAACCAGTTGAACCAGCAGCACCTGAAGCATATAGTAATTCGCCGCTTATGATTCTCCTTCGATGCTCGCAGTTTTCTCTAGCAATCTAGCCTTCCTACCCTCCTTCCACGATTTATCCAAGGTCTCGATCTTGCCCCCGAGCACAGTAACTGACCCAGGAGAAAGCAGAAGCATGCCTCTCGCGGCTGTCGGATTGCGAAGCAAGAGCTTCGCCCCAATAGCAAGCCTCTCCAACGATATTCCGTCAATGCGCTGCATTTCAACCCCTATAACTAAAGTACCCGCTGCATCCTGAAGAATCAAGCGGTGCGGCCCATACCCATTATTACCGGACGCACCGGCAGCGCCGTTCGCCAGGTTGTTATTCGCGCGGTTATTCTCCGTTGCCTCGGGGTCTTCGCCTACAGCTATCGTGCGCACGATTTCGCGTCCACGAATGGCCTCGCCGCGTTCGACGCGTTCAATGGCTTCGATTTGGCTCCACAGACTCGTGCCAATGTCTTCGATATCTAAAACCTGTACGGGGATTGAGCCTTGTAGGCGTCGTTCTTGGACTGTCGGATCATGGATGTTGGTTGGTAGTACGCATGATCTGTGCTTGGAGAGTGATTCTTTGATATCAGAAGCCAGTAAACGGAATATGGCTGTCTTTGCGAGGGCGGAGGCGGGGATGTTGCGTTGTGCTGTGCTGGTGGATGCTAGGAAACCATTGAGCCAGGGTTGGGAGACTGAGAGCGATTTGGAGCTCAGTATCTGAGCTGCAATTTGGTCAGGACTGGTCATAGCGTCTTGGATTTTCTCATGATTTTGTTGTGTCAAGTCAAATAAAAAAGCCGTGGAGTTGGGGAAGCTCGCAAAAACACGAGCACAGACCACCGCTTAAAGCACTTGATCTGGCCCGATGCTCTCACCTCCGACAACTTCGTCTCCCTCACACCCGCAATGTCGACAATATCATCTCCTCGTCCGTCCATTGCTTCCTCTCGAGCCCATTCTCCTGGTCCGCCATCCTCCCGCCCATCACTCGATGCCTTGAACACCAGCGTCAGCGGGGGTCTCAGCGCCGCATCAACCCCGTCCACTGCACGAGCTCTCTCCCCCTCACTTCCTCCGCGACGCAATCGCAGCGCTCTCCGAGACTACTACAATCTCAAACCTCCAGGTGCAGATACGTCTGCCTCCAGAGACGCATCTCGATCCCGCAGTGTGCCGCGGAACACCGATGCAGGAGACATCTCCGACCCATCTGCCCTAGGGTCGGGAACAGAGCTTGACAATGCGGACTTCGACCCGCATCGATATGTCGAGCATCTTCTGGCGTCATCGTCGCTAGCTACCGTGCTCAAGGCGGAGAATACATTGGTTGGTGATATCCGCACTCTTGATGGAGAACGGAAGGCGCTCGTCTACGATAACTACTCGAAGTTGATTCGCGCTGTGGAGACTATCGGCAAAATGCGACGCAGTATGGACGAGCGCGGGGCTCCATTGACTATGACAAAAACATTGGGTCCGGCCATTGCGTTTGTTGCTGAGACTGCTGGTGGGCTCATCAAGGAAGGTGAGGAGCAGCGACGGCGGATGAAAGAAGCAAAGCCGGGAGACGGGGCATCAACACAGAAAAGTGAGAAGGACACTGTTCGGTGGGTGCTTGCTGCACCACAGCGATTGGAGAAACTCCTGGCGGAGGATAAACGGGAAGATGCAGAGAAGGACTGGAAAGAAGTTCAACATCTGCTCGACGCTTGGGGTGCAGTCAAGGGGGTCGCTGAGATTCGGGAGGCGTGTGAAAGATTCATGAATCGGGCAGGTCACGATGACTGAATATCTTCCTATACGCACGCCTGTCTGAGGTCATAATACATCTGGTTGGGGCTTTTTCCACGATCCACTTTTGTTGGAGCTGGGAGCTATCGGTTCTGTCTGAGACGACAGTTGCGACCATGAATGGGCTGGCTCATTTATGAACATACTGGATCATTCCTGTTTTGAACCTATGCGGGACATAATCAACCAGCTTTTGCCAGAGCTCTGGCTTCAAGGAAACCAGCGCTCACTGGGCTTCTGTAAAAGCCATCGGCATACAGTCTGCCCATCATGACACTGCCTATCCCTACCTTTCTTGAAAATCCTTCAATTAATATAGTTGAACTTGTTGCACAGAGATACCCACTACAGCCATAATACCAATCGTCAAGCATATCTTCATCAGACATAAATCAGTAAAAGACCACAGTGCCACTATCCCCTTACTTCCATCCAAGCACCTCTTGACTGGAGAACATACTCGCCTTCAGCCCATAATCATTCTTGGAGTCAATCTCAAGATGAGTATAAGCATCAGACTTATAGTAAATAGACCGAGAACCTTTTCCGACAAGCCCAAGATCAACCAACTTAGACAAAACCCGCTTCACATCCTGCTTATCATCAAAGTCAGACGTGTAGACACAAATCAGACGCGCATGTCCAGATCCAGACCCATCATCAGTAGCAACCTTCGCCGCCTCCCCAAGCTCCCCTTTCTCCATAGCCATAGCCACCGCACCCCAGACCTCATTCACCCGGTCAACCTCAGGGAACAGCATCCATTTCCCATCAGTCACACCCGTCTCCCTCGCCAATGAAAGAAGATTCCCCTCAAGCTCCTTCCGCATCGGATTCAGTTGCCGCGTCAGCGGGGCAGTCGTCTTCGCCCCGGACTTATCATGCGCCGCACGCAGGACCGCACTCTCATTCTCGTATTCATGTAGCAGCTCCTGTCCTCTCCTGAGAAGAGCGGGGACGTCTCCGCTCTGTCTTGACGAGGTGTGCGGGTTGAGCATCCAGATCCAGGGACCTACAGCGGCGGCTTCCGTTGTTGATGGCGGGAGACGCGATAAAAAGCGTGCGACTGGCTCGGTATTCCCGCGCTGATTGCGTGGTACTGTGCACGGCTCTGGGGATGTGTCTCTCATTGAGATGTCTGATAGATCATCCTTTGTGATTGGAGGGGCGCGTAGGTTGTGCTGAATTGTTGACAGCATTTTTCCATGGGTTTCTACCCAGTATGGCTCTGGGTCGTAAACTGCGGCTTGGGCTTCAAGCTCATTCTTTTCATCTTCGTCGCCTGGTTAGATGTTAGCTGGGTTCGTAGAGTTGTGGAGTCGTGCCGGGTGAGGTTTACCGTAGAAGCTTGATTCGTCCGAGAATATTTCATCGACTGTTGTGGTCGGTGCCATCTTCGAAGTGGTACTGGAGGGAATATACTATTTTGAAGGTACTTGTGGAATGAAATAAGGTGGTGAGTAAGTAGCATCTACTGTAAAGGTGGGCGTGGTTTGATGATCAGCCCGCATTTTGATTATGCCCACTCCACCTTATATGTGACATTCCGGCAGTTCACCGATCTATGAAACTCAAGAGCCATTCGCCTGATATTGAAATCGAATCTATGTATAAAATCATGTCTAGTCTACAGTACAAAATAGAATAGCCTGGCCTATTAAGTTATGTTGGCGCGGACTACGTAAATCTCCAAGCTGTAGATGTGAACCTTAGTTGACTTACCAGGTATATGAGCTGGCCACAGTAAGGACAACCAATCAGATCCAATGTCACATGAAGAAGTTGACTGTTGACAAATGCTTGTTTTAGGAAGGTGCGAAGGAGCTATCCAGTTTGGGAAGGTACGCGGTACAGATGAGTATAAAAAGCCTCTTCTCCCCCTTCTCCTTCTTCCTCTTCTCTTCTCCGCTCCCATCCCTCATCACCTTCTTCTTCTCTCTCCCCAACCATCTCGCCGTAGCCCACTTGAGATTGTGTCGGACAGAGGGTTCGTACGCAAAGAGCTGGCAACCTGTGTTGTCGAGCCATGCGTCAACATCCAGATCAAACCCCCAGCCCCATCCCCCCCCCCTCAGTTCTCGTGCGAGCTATGAATAAAGTCATGGCTGGGTTTGCCCAGGGATTACCCAGGAGAGCTCAATAGCCTTTGGCGATCCCACGGAATACATTTGCTTATATAGTATCTAGGTAGTTGTGCCATCCTTCTCCTTTGTAGACATGTAGCTACACGTAGTGACCTAGATACATCCTACCTCTAACAATGTAGACTTGTATCTTTATATTCTACGTACGTGTTTACATTGATCTCTCCTTCTTACTTACAGATCAGACTCCCCTTCGTCATCACCAGTGATACCCGGCCACACCTGGTCTATGAACTTGACCAAGTCTGCTTTCAGCTCTTCTGGCTTCTCCAGTGCCGCGAAGTGTCCACCCTGTCATAAGCAAGGATCAATAATGAGATCTGAACTCCCTGTCTACAGTCAGATTACTTACCTTCTGATGCTGCTCCCAGAACACCAGATTGCCTGTTGTCTGAATCCACGAGCGCGGTAGTCTAGCAAGCTCCATCGGGAAAGAGGAGAAACCAAAGGGCTTGCGGATATACCAGCGAGGGTCGTTGCTCGACGGGATCGGTGGCGGGGGATAATTCTGTTCGTTCTCATCAGACATCTCTTCTCGATACTTGTTGGACAGTTGTGAAACAAAGACGGATACGCACTTGTCGATATGCATAAATTGATCGGGGGAATGTCTCCGTGAGCCAGTACAAGGTGACAGACTCCAAGATATCATCTGGGGAGAGGGGATCATCGACCCATTCCAAATATTTCTCTCCAATCCTGCGGATGTTAGTTTCACGATTTCGATCAACCATGCTTCGTTTGCCCAGTACTTACCACGCCAAGAGAGCGATCGGGCTCGATGACAGGACATGGCCGATGGTGCTGGGTCGAGTACCATGCTCAAGCGCATATCCGGAACCCGTGGTTGCAAACTTGGTCATTTTCTCAACTCCCTGTATCTCAAATGAATTCAGGTTGTCGTCCGTCATTCCGTCTGGCCTTCTCATGAAAACCACATTGACTAGTTTTTGTTGGCATTTCAATCATGGATAACTCATGCTAACAGAGGAGCTTACCGTGTACAGCTTTACTACGGTGTCAGAAAAGAACTCGGTCATCCTGAAAGCGATATAGTTCAGACTTACCTTTGCAACTCTCATGGTCAACACCCAAGTGCCTGGCAATCCGACTTCCGATGTCTCCTCCCTGGGCGATATACCCACTTCCAAAGCCAAGATTTTTCATCAATTGATCCATCACACGAGCAACATCACCCGTTCCAAAGTCCCTATCCAGTGGGGGTCCGGAAGAGAACGCAAACCCTGGCAATGATGGCACAATCAAGTGATAGGGTAAGGTATCCGGTGTATACTCATCTCGGAAGCTTTGCAGTATGGGCAAGAATTCCAAAAAACTTCCTGTGATCAAGTAAGTCACAATTCATCATGCGTTTCTATCAAGACAAAGAACATCATGGACTTACCAGGCCATCCGTGCAGCAGCAAAAGAGGCACGGCATCCTGTTTCTCCGAGAAAAGACCTACAAAGTGAATCGTAAGCCCTTCAATCCCCGTTACAAATTGCGGAAAGTTATTGATTCGATCCTCGGATGTTTTCCTAGTACGACAATTCAGTCTTGTCTGCAATATCATCGATGCCAATGCATATGCATGAGGTGACATGATGTCATTACCAATGATAAGACCGCAGCCATAGATCTCGCATAGTTACGAGCCAGTCTGTGGTGACACCATAGCGACGATCAGTTTGCGAATTCTCATAGGTGTACGGCGCGACTCTCGCTATCTTGATGAGCGTCTCCAGCTCCTCAAGCCTCGCCTTGGGAATGTCAACCTTGAACGGTATGAGGGTGGCCTTTGCCGTGGCGGGCGGGGTGCTGAATGGCATAGACATTGCGAATGAATAATTTTCTCTTGGACATGGTGCTTTTGAGGAAATTCACTTTTATATACTCAGAGCTCCACGCCCAGAGTACCGTTCTGTCATGTGCGGGGTTCCGACTGTGCTCAAGTGGGGCTTTGCGCTTACAAACTTGATGGGGCTTGATCGACGCGATCTGGACCGGAATGAGAACCGGAATGTGAACCGCGGAATCTGAGTCGGACACTTGTTGCGAGATGCTTAAATAGATTAGTGAGCTTGTTTGTTTCTACTGCTGTTGAAGTATTGGGCCACTACTCTATATATTTGTTTCGACAGTTAATGAATACCTACGATTGATGATTTGATTCAGCGAGAAAGGGGGGGGGAAAAAGGTTGGACTCTCAACACCGGGATGTATTTTCCTTTCAAGCGTCAAGCTATGTCATTATACGTCTGCATATGCAGTCGTAGACCATCTCAGTCCAGTTTTGTGTACGTGGTTCTTCAGATGAGTTCTCGCCCGAATCTTGGATTCTCCGCAAATTGTGGGCCATCGTAGCCAACATAAGCTTTTGACAGCTTTTCACGAACCCACTGTTCCCTCGTCAGCGATGACACCGACACAACCTCCTGCGTACTCTATCACTCACCTCGCCTGCTTTGAAGGGCTCTTTACATGCAGGACTATCATCAGAAACAGAATTGGGCAACACCGACACGGTTGTGTCATAATCGACCCCGAAGAAGAAAGGAACAGAGTAACGTTCTTGTCCGATCAGGTTTGTGACACGATGAATGGTCGACTTGAACTGTTTATTACTCCTAAATCACTTAGCACATACCCTTGCGAATTACCAGATAAATCTTACCAAATCGACAAGCAATCCGCGATATTGACGACCAATGTCACTGGTAATGGTGGTGCCAGTATCCACTCGCCGCTATGGTTCAAGACTTGTAGGCCTGGAACACTGTCTTGCGAGAGAATGGTAAAGCATTCGAAGTCCTAGATTCAACGACCAGAATCAGATCATGATCGCGCCTTGCTATCTTCCGCTAATTTCTTACCGTATGAGCCCCAAGCCCTTTGCGGATCTCCTCCTTCACCGGTTGAGGCGGATAGTGCATCATCCTTGAAGTGACGCCTGGGTTTCGAATCATCGGATCGAAATATCCTTCTGGTAAATCTAAGGCGAGGGCAAATATTCTCATCAGCTTTCGACATAGCTCTAGCATCATGGCGCAATAGTCGATGTAAGTGTCTGAGAAATTCGGCAGCATGTCATCGTCGGGCCATTGATTATTTCCATATAATCCGTACGTATCCTGCGGTAGAGAGTCATCTTTTGACTTTTGGAAATCCATTGCAACTTCGTATCCAATGTCGAATGCTTCTGAGAGCGCGCTGAGTGCGTCTTCTTCCGCAACGGGGTCATCTTCTGTCCCTGTGGACTTTTCGCCGCCTAGAGGGCTGTAACCGCGGAATTCCTAGGACATTTCTTAATATGTCTAATGCTGTGCTCAGGCTTGTAGATATCCACATACTAGAGAGTTTCCAATGTAGAGTCTCATCTTTTGCTCCAATGGAAGATCGAAAAGCTGCTTTGCAGAACTGTGTGTAGTTTTGATCATATTCTCCGGAACCCCATGATTCTGGACAAGTGGTATAAGTACTGTACTCGTCGAGTATATCTACATAGTACCTATGCACATACTTTGATGTAAAAGAAGCCAACCTGAGTACAGGCATCATAGATTGATTGTGCAAGTTTCTGTCTCTCGTAGAGATGTGGACTATTCAGAGTCGAAAGGTCGATGATTGGGATACGATCGCAATCTGCGAGATGCGAAATCTCAGTCTTGGATTCGACCATTTTGTCTCCTATCATGTTGCTGAAAGGAAGAATTAAAGAGGAAATTGCCAGCACTTGGTTCAATGCTACACGATACCTCCTCGCGGGGTAAATCCCCACCGTTATCATTCACCAACCACGCGTCGCCAGTTGTTGTACACTACAATGTATTGTCCTTTGCTTGAGTCCGGAAATATGTTGATCCATATAGGCTGGTGATGGATTGAATCCGTTATCGGAGGTCATTTCACGCATTTTGTATTCTATCTCAAACGTTCAGAAAACATATCAATTGGACGTGCTAACTGCTCGAAATCATCATAATGCTTTTTTGGGGTCGTTCTAACGTCAGTCTTTTTCATGAATCCAAACGATTAAACTGAAGCTTCAGTGGCCTCGGGTGGGGGCAAGGTATCCAACCAAACCGATGAGATCGCGGCCTGGAACAAGCAAATAATAGCTACATCGAAGTAAGTAAATTAAAAATCAGGTTGTTAGATTCAAGATATAGCTTACCCAGTGCCACAGTCATCCAGAAGAAGCCAACTCCTTCGGTTATAGAACCGGTCAACAAAGGCCCAAACATCATTCCGAGACCATATCCCACTTCAGTCATGGAAAAGACGCGCAAGTTGCTTCTGTTGGCCTCGAATACATGTGGATCTTTAGCTTCCATGTCCTTGACGACATCTGTCGTGGGTCACATTTGTCAGCGAGGAAACAAAACAAACCGAATAGGACAAATTTACTCACAAGCCAATTGCACGGCTCCTACGCCGCGCACCAGGGGTAGAATCCCGCCCAAGGCAATCAGACTGGTGGTAAAGATAGACTTGCCAGCTGCCTCTGACCCGGCCCATGGGAAATGAGGATCTCCGGGGAGGCCCATAAGTAACAGCGGAGGTATCATCGCGATCCAGCCGAAAACAGTGGGCGCTCGTAATCCAACATGATCACGTAGCCATCCAGCAGGACCACTGAGGACAATGTTCGGGACTTGTAGACAGAAGAACATCATGCTAATGAGTAAGCTCTTCCAACCAAATGCTTCTCTCAAATGAACGGGAAGAGTGTTGTTAATTCCCGACATGAGAGAGGAGACAATCACAACGTTGGCCAGAGAAGTTAAGACGCGGGGGTTGGTGAGCATGACTCTGTAGTAACTATGTTTCAGATCATGCTCATTCTCCTCTTCACACTCATCCGGGTTGGTTCCTGTTGATGCATCAGAAAGCAGAGCAGTCGATTCCTCCGGCGCCTGTTCGTTGTCGAAGACTTGTGCGCCAGAAGATTTATTCGATGGTTTGGTTTCTTCTGATTCAAGACCAGGCTCGACCATGAGCAGGCGGGCAATGATATCCAGGACTAGCACGACTAACGGAAGCGACCAGGCGGCCCAATAGCCAAATAACTGTAGCAATATGCCACTCACTGTTGGTCCTCCAACCATACCTGCAGTTACAAATGACATTGCCATTCCCATCGACTTTCCGAGGTTCTTCTTATCCACATTGTTGGCCAATAGAGCGAATCCAACAACCCAAGTGGCCGCACCCGCCATAGACTGCAAGACGCGACCAACAAATAGTACCCAGACTGTTCAATGATTAGCTCAAATTGGTCTATTTCAAGATTAAAGACATCCTCATACCAGATCTAGCGAGAGCAACCATAAGAGTACCCACAAAACATCCTGCCAGAGCAATCAATAAAGGTTTCTTTTGGCTCGGAGTCTTCTCGGCGATGTGAGCGACAATGGGAGCGGCGATGAGACCAATGAACCCATGGCTGGTGAGCAACGCTGTGGTATACGACTGAGTTTGTGAAGGATCGATATGCAGTCTCTCTTCAAGCATAAAACTCAAGATTGGGGTAAGAAACCCATAAAGAAATGTTTCTAACGAATTGTTAATATGACTCAGATGGTCCAGTGAAACCTCGCACATACCAGCGAATAAAGCGACTGTGATTGAGGAAACCACTAAAATCCGAGATGAGCGCCATTTGTAACCCCAAGGCTTCGTATCTCCTTCCATCTGAATTGAATAGCGAGAGCTTGACAAAAAGAAGAAAAGAAAAGTGGGGGGGCAAAGAAAAGAGTTAAGTACTTTTTCCGGTGGAAGGAATACACACCATACTACCTACCCCGTTGGAGAGATTAAGCTAGCTCATGGCGATATGTAACACTTGCTCATCTTCTAAGCGGCGCATGCTTGGGTTGATCTCCGCTTGTAGTACTGTTCAGGGGTTTTCATTGGTAATAGCGAATTCGGATCGTCCTCGCCTCTGGGCCGAGCATCGTGATCGACGCCTCAATGCACCTCCAATGTATTCTCAAAGCATCTGATTGCAAGTAAAACATGCCCAGCTTATGTGTCATACTTAAAGTTCGCCTTCGCGGTATATTCCAAGCCTACATACTGCACGGGCGCCCCAAATAGATATAGCATGAGGGTTCTCTTTCGTACACAACATTGGTGAAAAGATATATTTCTTTATCAAGGGAAGCTAGAGCTAGTAGTTAGTTTAATTAGTTCGATTGCTATGCAACTTTTTTGGTTTCTAGTCAGATATAGCCCCTCGGCAACCGTCGGACCTCCCGGGTTCTTATTTAGCGTGACTACATAGAGGTAGTATAGGTAAGAGGCCTCGAGTACGGAGCAGAGTCCACACTATGACTCAGTACTATCAAATACTCATATCTCACTAGGTACTCCGTACACTGACTCATAAAGAAAGAAAAAGTATAGGAAAAAAATGCGGGGCATGCGATGCAATGCAGTACAACAATAATTCAAGGCATAAGCCGCGGCATGAGATCCATCTTATTGCTGCAACTCCAACAACGAGAGACATAAATCCCTCACAGCCATAGGGATAGAGTCAAAATTGTATTCATCTGACTGAAGTCTTCAACTTTGTTGATATCTTCACAATATGCAAGCAACGTTAGAACATACCTAACCTGTGCATGCGGGAACTATATATCTTGTTCTGTAACATCGGCCTTCCACAATCACTCTTCTGCGTTCAGCTTCATTAAATAAATACTTCGAAGTTGCTTTGACTAAATGTATATAGCTGTACATATAGAGCTTACAGCGCTTACAACAATAATAAATGCCGACTTATTTATACCGTGAATACGAAGTCTACATCTTCAAGGTGGATTCTCACCGCCCCACTATGTAATTTTTTTGGCTCCAAATGCCATTGGGGTAACCAATTGAGAGCTAGCAAAATCAAGCAAAGCAAGTCCTTGATTTGCTTAATTCTCTGCCATATCAAAGTAGCAAGAGAATATCACACGACCTCGATAGACCCCATCGCTGCCAGACCCCAGCACATCCCGGCGCCACATCCCGGCGCCCCTCCGGCCTCGACAAGTAAAGGTCAAGCCCTGAAAAGTCTAGAATCAAATATCAAGTCGAACTAGATCAAAATGGCAATGATCCAACACCCCCAGTCAGCAACAACGGTCTTCCTAGACCAGCCACCCAGTTGCTTAGAGTTCTGCCCAGAGGCTCCAGATCATTTCATTGTGGGCACCTACCTTCTATCAGAAACCAAAAGCGAAGATGGAGAAATCCAGCAGTCCAAAACGGGGAGTCTACAGCTATGGAAATTAGACCCCACCACCAAAGCACTGTAAGTCAACCATAAGCATAGTAACTTGCAGTCAGCCCTAAGGCGCATATACGTACCCTACAGCGGAATAACTAACAGCTCCCAGATCCCAAATCCAAAGAATTGCGGTCCCATACGCAGTCTTTGACCTACACTTTCACCCAAAATACAAGGACCTATTCGCAATCGCAAGTAGCGTGGGGTCAGTAGCTCTATTCCAAGTATCTACAGATTTTTCCGGCAACGCATCCACAGCATCGCCGCGCATCACCCAGCTATGGACAAAGCAAGTACACGAAGACCCTTCCATCCCAGCACTGTTCCTCGCGTGGGCCCCGCAAAACTGGTTTCCACGCCCAGCAGCAGATGGGTTCGCAGTCACATTCTCCGATAGCCGGACATCCGTCTTTGGGACAGAAGGCGATATTCATGACGAAGATAGCGTGGTCGAATGGGGCACGTACGAAGCGAAACAGATGATCGAAGTCTGGTTCGTTGCATTATCAACCGCCGCCGGCAACCCAGAAGCCGGGAAGGATCAGTCAACCACACCGTTCATGTTTACGGGTAATGACTTCGGCTCGCTGCATATGCGCCGATTCGATAATACGACCGAGCTGGATGACCCGGATGAGCATGTCTCGCCGCTGCTGCTGGAACATGATGATCGGGCTCGACACCATACTGCTGGTGTTACGGCCATCCTGCCTTTGTCGGTTCCCATGGTGGATGATGCCCCGATTGTTTTGACTGGAAGCTATGATGAGAGTCTGCGTGTTTACCATGCTACACGCAGAGGAGAAATTCTTGCTGAGCAGGGTTTAGATGGCGGCGTGTGGCGACTACAGTTGTTGGATACGACGGAGGTCCCGGGCTCGGATGGCTCTGAATGGCGGTTTTTGGTGCTGGCGAGTTGCATGCATGCGGGCACAAGGCTTGTGCGGGTTACTTGCAAGCAGCAAGATGGGACTGCGGAATGGGACATTGAGGTTTTGGCGAAGTTTACGGAGCATGAGAGTATGAATTATGCCAGTGGTGTTTGGGAGGGTGGAAAGGTTTCCCGGAAAACAGCTGGAGCTTTTGAGCTTTTATGTGTCTCGAGCAGTTTCTACGATCGCAGGCTCTGTGTTTGGACTGTGAATTTGTAGTCAAATGAAGAAGCCATGCTGATCTAGAAATTCACATCGAACCTGTGTTTGAAACCGCGCGTATGCTGCTTGGTTGCAACATCATCTGTTGAGGTCTAGAAAATCAATGGGGATGGGAAATGTTACGGGAAACCTATAAGCCGAAATTATTCTAACATGATTGTGATCATGAACACGCTAGAGAAAACACAATGCATCAGCGACAGGTATACAAGTACATCCGCGCCCGAAGACAAAAAAAAAGCCATTCATATCCGAAGAAAGTATATCATTCCCATTGAGCATGTAATTAGACAATTGTCTCCAGCTCGCGAGCATAACCCAACGCATTCTCAATAACAGTGCCGCTAGCCATCAGGATATCCTTCTCGGACCTGGCAGTTGCCTCGGGCTCAACGGGGAAGTATATCCGTCCATCTCGGAGGATCCAGCCGCGCTGCTTGGCGAATTCAATGACTGCACCCTCAGACTCGAGGAACAAGAGATTCTTGGCGTTGGAAATGGGGAGGGAGGGGTATGCCTTCTCTGAGCAATCTGCGATTTCGCTACGGATGGTACCGATAAGAACCTGTGAGGATAATTAGCATACTGGTTGCTGGAGAGATTTTCGCGGTGAATTGAGCATGGCTGTAACCTACATTCGAGAACAAGCCAAAGTCTTCCGACGGGACACGCTCGGACTTCGTCTCTTTCCACACCTTGTCGTAGCTTCCCTCCATCAAGTTACGCTCCAGCTCAACTGGATATTTGATGCAAGCATCATCTTCAACACGGCCACCCTTCAAACTCGCCTCTTCCACCAAGCCCTCTAGCACTGTGTGGAAGTTGGCACTGTCGCCCATGCTCAAAAGAAGAAGCAGATACAACCCTGTGATCTTGCTGCGTTGGCTAGTGCTGAAGTCGACTTCCGATGAGTTCTGTCCGGGCAGACCGGCATGTCTTTCAAGGTCATAAAATGGCTGCAGTTGCTGGTAGTACCGTGTGAATAGCTGCGCATCGGTCTGGCGGATGGAGGCAAGAGCTCCGAGTTCGAGAACTTGGCGGCCAAGGACGACAAGTTGGGGAGGTGTGGAAGGAGTTGGAATCAATGCATTCTGCATAAGGAGAGCACGCTTGGCGCGGATGAGTAGCTCGTTGGCGGCGTCGAGCTGTTTGCGCTCGAGAGCACCGTGGAGCTCTGACACAAGGGACTGTAGATCGGACATGGCGGAGGTTTGTGTGAATTCAAGACAATGCTGGAGGGTATGAAGTAGCCTAGAAGTAGTCTAGGAAAAGGTAATAAATCAAACAGCGGAAGAAGGTGCGGAGTTCGGACTTTTGGTTGATGGTTGTTGGCGACATTCCGATGCTCATGACGGAGCTGTGGTGGGCGGTCAGATTGAGGTCACGTGTGTATACTTTTTTGGCGCTTTATCAGACCCAGGCTGGACGACCCACTTACTACTACAACGTAGAGGCCTGTCCATTGTCATTGATTCTAGATAGAATATCAGAAATACATGGCATGGTTCAATTTACGCGATAGATATAGATTTCTCTTGATTGCATTTGTCTACATATGCCTACACATGATCATCGGATAATGCCAATCTCACAAGTGTACGGAAAATGGGCGTACCTAGCCCTGTCACCGGGTCCCACCCTTCGGTGGCATCCCAACTTGCATTTGATATCCGAAGAGTAACTCCATCAGGGGTCCATTTACAGCCTTCGGAACCACCTTCAACGATATCTGTCAGCCCTGATTGCCCCTGGCTGTAAAGCCACGGGTTCAGGAAGCCCATTCGAGGTTTACCCTGGGCAAGACGAGCAGCATTGAGCCGGGAAATCACGCCTGCCACCACTGGTGCTGAAGCACTGTAAAACATCAGCTTATAATCTATCTCTCAGAGGCTCTTTTCAGAAGTGTCAAAGACAAACCTTGTACCGCCGACTAAGATCCATTCGCCGTGGTCTCGGACAACGAAATTAGATGCTTGGGCTGCCACATCGGGAATCCCCTTTCCCTTCGGATTGTACAGCCCATTCCATTGACTTCCAAGACGGTGAAGGTAACCTTCCACTGCATGGTCTTGGTATGCAGGTCGGGAGAAAGCCTCAGAGAATCCACCGCCGGAGAAGTCAACCGCCCTTTCGGGATTCGTCCTGTGGGTTCCACCTACGGAGGTAACAAATGGGCAAGAAGCTGGATATTCTGGGAGAAACCTGGTTTGATTCGTCCCGTCATTCCTCACGCAAGCACTTCCTGGGCCGGAATCCCCACTGCTGAACAAGACTGACACACCTCGAGCTCCGAGCTGGGCGAATAGACTGCAAGTGGCATTCAAATAAGACGGCGGAAGACTTTGTTCGTCTTCTCCATACGAGGCGGAAAGCACCGCAGGGAGCTCTTCGTCTGGGAGGTTCAAGAGGTAATGGAGCTGTTCAAGGTAAGGCTCGTTCGATGATTTGGTGAGGTCTGGATGATCTATTTCGGGGATCACAGGACCACGACCCCCAGTTGTATAAAATGTTGCTAGTACTTCATCTGCCAGAGGGATGGAGTACTGTACATCGAGGTTTGCCTCGACACTATCAAACATAGAGTCTTGATCATTCCGGTCGCCGTTGATTGAGACGACACTAAAGTTAACGTCTGTGTGGCTCGGTGCGTAATGACGCAAAAACTCATTGAAATCATCACGCCGAGCATATTGTTCCAGGAAGCCAGATATACCCAGTCGATTCCGCCATTCCGGTCTGGTGGTCGTGTTATCAATCCCATACAGGCCTCGAAGACAAGCTGGCGTGATGATTGTGCCACAGCCAGCGGCTAGCTGCTCTGAAGTTGCTGTTCTCGGGCTCAGAAAGATGCTTCTTTGAGAATTTGGATTGCCGAACCGAGTTGTTGGCTGAATCAACTGGATGTGGGGGCATAGGGCACTCGGCACGGAATAACCAAGTGTTCGAATGGCGGTGTTTTGCTGGGCTTGGTGATAATAGAAAAACTGTGTTTTCAAAATTTGCTCGGCATGAGAGACTGGAACCGTGAATGAGATCCACTGGCCATCTGGGTCGATAGAACTCTTTGGAACATTTTCCGATCTCAGCCATTCGATTATTCGGTCTGAGATGGCCGCAGATGGACGCAAGTATTCCTTCACTTCGTCTCGTTTCATATGTTGACCATAGGTCGAGTGGCCTGGTGTTGAGAGCTCAGTGACCTTTTGCTCAAACTTTGCGGCATTATCCTGGGTGATTGCCAGTCGAAATTTGATAAGCTTTGAGGCCAACGGTCTGCCTCCTTTTGACCAGCCATCTGGCACCTTTTCTAACTGTTCAACGAGCTGATAGTTATAATCAACAGCAAGAGCCGATTGTGTATAACATAACACCAGTGCTAGGGTCTGGAAAAGTATGGATCGAAGGGTCATATTGTCATTGATTATTCACAGTAGAGGAAAACAGCAGATCAATGTCTCGCTATAACCATGATGTTTCATATCTTTCCGAATGAGCGGGAAATATATTGACATTTGCATGAAAAGTCTTCATGTCTTTCGGTAAGGGATCCTCATTATCTGAGCCAGGTAAATACCTACAAACAACCTAATGTCATGTAGGCACGTGGTTGGTACCAGGCTGGGATACAACAGTACAACGTTGCACACTTAAATTATAGTCACCGAAATCTGTCACTTACTGAGGATACATCTTTCACTGGGTACATCAAGACATTCTTCTCTATCCCCGAAACATGCTGGCCATATTTCATAGGCACCGCAGGACGATCTTAAGAGATATTGAAGAGAACGAGTTGATTAGCCAATGACCGTGTTGCTTCATTTCCCACCGAACATATGGCAGAGATAAGTCATTGTGTATCTACTGTAAATCTCATGGATAGAACCATGTAGATCCCGTTCTGTTTATACTATGTAGGGTTGCAAATGACCTGTAGTGGTCTGTTGGGTACATGTAGTGGGACTCTTGCCATGTCTGCAATCTAAAGTTTGTTACATGCTGGACTTCCCATAGTCAAGCAATTGATCTAATATATTTTTGAATATATCATGTTCTCTTAAGTCAAATCACTTCTTGTACTCAACATGTCTTATATCTCTTTTTTTGTTTGCTTCTAAGATTCAATGATTGGCATATATCCCTAGTGATATAGATCCCCGTCCATTAGACCTGATCTCGTGCACAATATCCCTCTAGTCAGTCTATGTTTGTACAACTTGTTGAAACTTTACGTTACATTGTTCATGCCAATTCTCTTGCTGTATCACCCTACGCGAAGCTGGAGTTGACATGTTTAGTCTCCTACCTACCTAGGCTTTACCTAGGTAGACTTGGACCCATTAGTTAAGAAAGATTATTCCATGAATCTAGGTACCGCTCAATAATTTTCCCACTACATGTCACATATACTGGTCAAAGATCATTCTTCAATGTAGCATGTTGAATCTGAGGATTATTCAATCTTCCCTGTCAGTTTATAAGTACCTCGCACGCTTCATTCTAGCCTTTTTGGGAGAAGTATGATATTTGTATAATGTAACCAAGATGGCTTTGAAGGTGAAAGGTACTGAGATATGTGCTGCCAGCAGTGTGGAACGCAAGTTGATGCCTTGATGCCTAAAAACATGCACACGGATCATCTGGATTCCGAATTCCGTAAAATGCGGGATGATCGACGTCACAGTGAAGCTGCAGTGGTTATCGCGTCAATCTGAGGTCTGAGGCTAATCACTTCAAAAATACTGGATGCTGCGGAATCAGATTTTCCATAGCTCTACCTAGTTCTCTGATATCAAAACCATCGCCCTTTGGATTTCAAACGGGATTGGAAACCTGTGAATGTGGGGTAACTCTGGAATGCTGTACCGGGGTGATTGCTTAATTCGACTTCTCAGTACCAATCATCAGAAAGAAAAAGAAAGTGTGATTGATTTCGCCTCAAAACAGTGCGGGGTGGCATGATCAACCTGAGAGTGATTCGACGTCATTGGTACATTATTCCACGTCTTCCGTATCTCACCAGGCCTCGACCATCCGCAATTTACTTTCTTCTCACTTCCTCTGAACCCCACTTTTGCGTACATCATGGCTGAGGCAGAAATACAGCATGCGCGTCGAATGTCGGCGGATAATCAGACAGTCTCAAAAGCAGATATCCCTCTGAAGGAACGTTTCTTCCGCTACTTCCAGTATGAGATCACCGGTATGTTCCCGGTGGTACCAAGGCGATTCAAGTTTGAGATCCATGCCAAATAAACGAAAAGAAATGTAAGATTTCTCGCTAACACGCAAATACTAGCTCTGCAACAAGAGATGGATCGTCTTGCAGATACGTCGCTCGTGGCTGGGGAACGTGTCGATGCAATAGACCACTGTCTGGCCGGGATCGTGCGGTTGTCGAATGAAGTCAAAGATGCGGCAAGCTATATTCCCACCTACGACCAGAGAGTCTACGCAGAAGTATCGATCTTTCCTCTCTAGCTTATCGGAGTAGAACTGACATCACTTCAGGCAATCAAAGCTTTGCAGGATCGATTGAGCGAGACACGGGCAGCGTTCGCGCCTCGATCAAAGTTTAGTTTCAAGACCAAGAAGAACCCCTCCGCTGTTTCTTTGTCCGATGCCATCGCTATGGCATCTGAAGCGCGGCTCAGCGTTCCTGGTTATCACTCTCCGGGTGCCTCGTCTATTGACTCGTCCGCAAACCAGACACCCAACTATCCATCTACCCCATTGAACGAGCCGGATAAGCAGCAACAGGAGCGACCGGAGCTTGCGCCTACCTCATTCCCTGGTGGTCCAGTTGGAGAATTCTCCGCACAATCCAGCACGGAAAATAGCACCGGGCCTTCGTTTGCGGCCACCGGGATATCGTCTGTGTCGGTCAACGATCATTATGGCCTGCACATTATGCTCCCGGCCTCGGGATCAACATCCACAGTCCCCGCGTCGATAACCTCTCTGGATCACTGTATTGTCGATATGTCTATTCCCACTGCCAACGGAAAGCCATACGCTAGTTTGACTGCCAAGGGGATTACAGAAAGTTTGTTGATATGTGGTCAAGTCAATGGGCCTTCACACGTCACTGGCGTTGAGCGCAGCGTGATGGTAGTCTCATGTCGTCAATTCCGCATGCATAACTGCAGCGACGTTGATGTATATCTTAGCTGCTCTAGCAACCCTATCATTGAAGACTGTTCCAACATTCGATTTGGTCGGATACCGAAAGCCTATGTTCGTATCCCTCTTGTTTCTTTCCCCGCCCTCAATCCTTATACTTACATACTTCTTTCCAGGCTTTGAGACATGACCGCCCTGACAATGAAGACCGCTGGAGTCAGGTCGAAGATTTCAAATGGATTAAGCCAGAGCCTAGTCCTAATTGGAGTCTACTTGACGCTAACGACGCTGTCCCTGAGGAGGTCTGGGCAGAGATAGTTCCCGGCGGGCCGGGATGGTCTCTCGAGGACATTCTACATGCCATCAAAGTAGTCAAAGACTAAGGTTTCTAGTTTGCTTGATCGATGAAAAATGCTTTCACTTCGATCATATGAAAATGGACACGTTCGTATTGGATGCTTATATTACACTCGGCTTCTCTTCATGCGTCTATGTGACCAACAACGCCATGTTTACTGCAGATGTTACTTTCGCTCGACTTCTCTCCTTCCATGCCACGATAACCAATTATGATGTTTGCGGTTATTGAATTTGACGAAAGACTCGTGCTTGATTAGTAACTTCTGCTACCTCGACTATGTACTTGTAGCTATGAATAAATCACGCATTGAAGACATTTATGTATAGCCAAATCAGATACAGTAGTTTTGGCCTGCTAGCGCATTGAGAGATCTCCTGAATGGTTCGATATCACTCTGCACTAACCACCCCACGGCAGTGACTAGAACGGTATCCCATCGAGGAGTGTTGAGGCCCGGCACTTGAATTTGAATTTAAGCTAGGTATCTGCCTCACTTGTTGAATCAATCGGCCACAATATACAAAGCTCACAATTAACTTTTTCGAATTTCCTACATAGTATTCTATCAGGGATTGAAGTTAGCTATTCCACGTCGTGGGCAGTTTTGGGTATTTTTTCGCATCGAGTCCCAGGTCCTCATAGATGGTTGCATCCCCTGCGTTTCGAGTCAATATCGGCGTCATCAAGAGAGGATCATTACAGCAACATACCCTCCAGAGCCTCGATTCGATGCTCATTTTCCTCTTCCAGTTTCTCCAGTTCTTGGCCAGGTTCTTCCTCGTGAGACAATTTACCGCCCTCGGAAGATGCAGCCTTACCAAGCTGATTCTGCGCCTCGCCAATCATAAGGAATTGAGCATTAGGATAGTCCATGAATTCGGGCCGTAGGGGCACCCATCGAAGGTCTTGAAATTTCTCGAGTACCCTAGGGAGGTTATGTCAACATCTGAAATATTGAAATATTGCTGAAAATGTACGTACGATTCAGGGTATTCCGGTGTCTTCGGAAGTTGACCAATCGGTGGACCAGGATATTTAGGATTCTTTGACTGAACAATCCAGCTTCCGCGTTCTTGCAGGCCAAAGTCCTCCTGAAGCGAGCCCAACTCAGCCGGGATGGTCAAGATATAGGCGAGATGGGAAGCCCGCGGTGTGGAGGTAATCGCGTAGACACCTTCCGCGTAAGGCCTAGCTTCCTCCGTGTGACGTTCACCCCGGGTGGCCGTTTGGTATGTGGTACCAGCGATGAATGTCTCGTGTAGAGTTTGCATGGACTTTCCAGCCTTTTCCACAAATCCCATATCTCGTTCCCTGCCAGACGTCGGGAACTTCTTTTTCGGGAGCATCATCAAGCGACATGAGGCGTCTTTGTCAACGGAGCCTTGGTTATGATCGAACTCTGCTCCGAGAGGGGTTGGTCGGAGGACAAAGAAGCTTCGTGCGACGTCGCTGATTCCCTGGGGGTCTTCTACGTTGACCCGTGGACGGAAGAAGAAATAGATAATGCCCTTTTCGAGAATAGTGGAGGATACCACATTTTCTCTTTCCTCGGACTTGCGAAGGCCTGCCTCAATGTCTGGGGCTTTTTCAGGAGCACTCTCGGGAGGTGGTTTATCCAACGGCTTTTCTTCAGCTGGCATTTCTGCCTTGACAGGTGCTTCTTCTGCCTTCGGGGTTGGGGGACCGTCTGGCTTTGCAGCTGGGGCCTGTTCCTCTTTCGCATCTTCTGGCTTTATGTCCTCTGTTTTCTCCTTTTTAGGTTTGGGTGCCCCCTCAATTGAACCTTTCCGCTTTGTTCCCTTGGAAGTCCTGCCAGTTGGTTCGGCGGTATTTGAGATAGCTTCCTTGGCCTTCTGGGCGGCATGGCGTGAGGATGTTCGTGTAGCCATTATCGGCGATAATCTTCACAATAGTGATAGATGTTTTCTTGATGATGGTCAAAGATCAAATGATGATCGAGAAGTCCGTGGTGCCCTTTTGACGCAACAACCTGCAATGAGATACACATGACGTCATGTTATACTCTTGCTACACTCCGCTTCGGTATTGTCACAGGCAAACCCGCATGCATCGTATGAGTTCAATAATCTGGCAGATAATGCAACATGCCCCCGTGTATCTCAATCAATGTCCATCTCATCAACCACAGGCGAGTCGTTTATGGCATCGGTGTCACTAAGATCGCTCGATCGCGTCTCGGAACTTGAACTGTCATTTGAGTTGGCATCCCGGAAATCCTCAAATGAGTCTTGAGGGTTCGGGTCTTTATCCAGTTGCTTGCTGACCCTGCGTCGTTTGGTGCAATGGTCACACACCCCAGGCTGAACCTTGCCCAAGACATGTCTTTGTTTCGAGTGCGGGTAGCAATAATGACAAGCACCAGTAGTGTGGGCTGGCTTTCTCTTCTGTCCTCTTTTTCGCATGGAGGAAATTGGATTGAAACCGGCTTCATTGGATTGGGGGTTCAATTTGTTCATGTACTCTTCCAAGTCGCGCTGCCACCGTTCGAACTGATCCGGAAGACATAGTACATCCGGCCTTGGCATGGTATACGTGGGCTCATCGTCGGGTTCCTCAATGGCATAAGGCTTGATGACTCTAATATAATCGCCATTCTCGAAGAAGTCGGTGTCATGGGTAGGTGTGGAGGCCCCCGAGTCATCCATGCTCTGCTCGCTTTCCTCTGTCCGGGGGTCTGCAGCATCAACCGAGGCGGACTCGGCGAAGTAATCGAATGGTAGATCTGACTTGCTTGAACAGGTAGGACGAGTGCCATCCATTGGGAGGTCTTCCATTATGCTATATATATTGGCTCTTGAACCAAGTCGAGGTCGATATTTCAGTCCAGGCTAAACTGTCAACTCGCAAGACACCATAACGGGGGTTCCGGTATTGATCTATATGTGGAATATGTGACGAAAGAGGTGTAGATATGTGCTATTATAAGATCAAAGATAACACAAATAGACCCAAAAATAATAATAATAAAAGAAGACCTAAGAAAATCAAAGTTGTAAGAACATTATGGTCGGTACCTAGGTAATAACATCATGGGCTTCCAGATGCTTCCAACGCGGGGGTTGCGTATGAATAGCACCATATATCTCCACCCGTGGATAGAGCAAAGTCGTTCTTCAGATACTTCGATGGAAAAGAGTAAACAATCTTAATTTGACCCATAAGATACAGGACCGCATAATTAGAATATTTTTGTTCTAAGAACAATCTAAGATCGAGACTAGGTACTTAGTAGCTCTCCCCCTGACCGCTCACCGCCCGGCAGGATGATTGGCCGATGCCAGTCGCTTCCACAATAGAGTCCACGTTTAGTTTACTGCTACACCAACACCAGCACCAAGTGTTTACCTTTGCTCTTCCTCTACTCTGGTGGATGCGGTGGTCGCTTCTGCCTTATCTTGCTCTCTAGTGTGCGGAGCTTGCTACTTTACAGTGCGGCTCCGGCCAAATCTTCACGATGCAGTCCTCCCCAAACATGCTCACTAAGGTACGCCCCTCGCAATGGCATCTGATGCGCCATAGCACTCTACTCAATTGAAGATTCTAATCACTTTCTTTCTTGTGCAGTTTGAGTCAAAGTCATCCAGAGCTAAAGGAATCGCATTCCATCCCAAACGGTCAGTCAATCCCGCGGAGGGACACCTAACACCCCAAAGCACCTAAACTGACCTCAAAACAGGCCATGGATTCTCGTATCTCTTCACTCCTCCACCATTCAGCTGTGGGACTACCGCATGGGAACTCTCATTGATCGATTCGAAGAACATGATGGACCAGTTCGCGGCGTTGACTTTCACCCAACCCAGCCCCTGTTTGTATCGGGAGGTGATGACTACAAGATCAAGGTCTGGAACTACCAGACCCGGAGGTGCTTGTTCACATTAAATGGTCATTTGGATTATGTGCGAACGGTTTTCTTCCACCCCGAGCTGCCTTGGATCCTGTCGGCGTCCGATGACCAGACCATCAGAATCTGGAACTGGCAAAATCGCTCACTCAGTAAGATGCATTGGAAGCCCCCTGGATCTACAATGACTAACGCCTTGGCTGTCTACAGTCTGCACAATGACCGGTCACAACCACTATGTTATGTGCGCTCAATTCCATCCCACCGAAGACCTCATCGCCTCGGCCTCGTTGGATCAGTCGGTTCGCATTTGGGATATCTCCGGCCTACGGAAAAAGCACTCGGCCCCGACCTCGATTTCGTTCGAAGACCAAATGGCACGGGCCAACCAAAATCAAGCTGATATGTTTGGAAATACCGACGCAGTCGTCAAGTTTGTGCTGGAAGGTCATGACCGTGGAGTTAATTGGGTCTCGTTCCACCCTACGCTACCCTTGCTCGTGTCCGCTGGCGACGACCGGTTGGTTAAGCTCTGGCGAATGAGTGATACTAAGGCGTGGGAAGTTGATACTTGCCGCGGTCATTTCCAAAATGCCTCCGCTGCTTTGTTCCATCCTCACCAGGACCTCATCCTTTCCGTCGGCGAAGATAAGACCATTCGCGCATGGGATCTCAACAAGCGTACATCCGTTCAGTCCTTCAAGCGGGACCACGATCGATTCTGGGTTATCGCTGCCCACCCCGAGATGAACTTGTTTGCCGCAGGCCATGACACCGGTGTTATGGTTTTCAAGCTCGAGCGAGAGCGCCCGGCGTCTGCTATTTACCAGAATCAGCTTTTCTATATCACAAAGGAGAAGCATGTCAAATCATATGACTTTGCCAAGAATGTTGAGTCAGCTCCGATGCTTTCGTTGCGCAAGCTGGGTTCACCATGGGTTCCTCCGCGTACCCTTTCTTATAACCCTGCTGAGCGCGCTATTCTGGTCACCTCACCCGCCGATAATGGAACTTATGAATTGATTCACCTTCCTCGAGATGCTACTGGAGCGGTTGAGCCTACAGACGTAAAGCGTGGACAGGCCACTGCGGCAGTCTTCGTCGCCCGCAACCGCTTCGCTGTCTTCAATCCCTCCAGCCAGCAGGTCGATATCAAGGATCTTAGCAACTCTACAACGAAGACAATCAAGCCCCCAGCTGGTACGACTGATATCTACTTTGGCGGTACCGGATGCCTGCTCTTCATCACCCCTACACATGTTGCTCTGTTCGATATTCAGCAAAAGAAGCAACTTGCAGAGCTTGCAGTCAGCGGGGTGAAGTATGTGGTCTGGTCCAACGATGGACTTTACTGCGCTTTGCTCAGCAAGCACAACGTTACTATTGTCACCAAGACCCTTGAGCAAGTCAGCACCTTGCACGAGACTATTCGTATCAAGAGTGCTACTTGGGATGATGCCGGAGTGCTGCTCTACTCAACCCTCAACCACGTCAAGTATTCACTTCTCAATGGCGACAATGGTATCATCCGCACCCTTGATCAAACCGTATACCTTGTGCGCGTCAAGGGACGCAGCGTCTATGCCCTTGATCGCAACGCTCAGCCTCGAGTTCTGGAGATTGACCCGACTGAGTACCGTTTCAAGCTTGCTCTTGTGAAGCGCAATTACGACGAAATGCTCCAAATTATTAAGAACTCGAGTTTGGTTGGCCAGAGTATCATTTCTTATTTGCAAAAGAAGGGCTACCCAGAGATTGCTTTGCAGTTCGTGCAAGATCCCCAGACCCGCTTCGATCTTGCCCTTGAGTGTGGTAATCTCGAGGTTGCCAACGAAATGGCAAGGGAACTCGACCGTCCCAACTTTTGGAGCAGGCTTGGAGCCGAGGCATTGGCCCATGGTAACCACCAGACCGTCGAAATGACTTACCAAAAGCAGCGCAACTTCGACAAGCTCTCTTTCCTTTACCTCTCTACCGGCGACCAGGAGAAACTTGCCCGCATGGCTAAGATTGCCGAGCACCGTGGAGACTTCACATCCCGCTTCCAAAATGCACTTTACCGTGGTGATGTTGAGGACCGCATCCAGATGTTCAAGGAAGCTGATTTGTGTATGTATTGATCCGGGTGATGATGTTCTTCTCGTACTAACTGTCGACAGACCCTCTTGCCTATCTCACTGCCAAGTCAAATGGCCTGACTGAAGAGGCTGAGTCCATTTTGGAAGCTGTTGGTCTTACTGAAGATCAGATTACCTTGCCCACCCTTGAGGAACCTCTGAAGGTTCCTCATCCTATTGTGCCTACCTTCAAGTCAAACTGGCCTGTCAAGGCTGCCGGTCATTCCTCCTTCGAAAAGGCCCTACTTGGAGAGGTTGGTGCTGCCGATGAGGACGCGGGCGCTGATGGTTTCGATGTTGAGGAAGAGGAGCAAGAAGCTACTCTCGCTCATGAAACCCTGGACGATGACGAAGAGGAGGTTTCCGGGTGGGACATGGGCGATGATGTCAATGTTGAGGAAGATGTCGACTTCGTTAATGTGGAAAGCGCCGAAGCTGGCGCGGGTAGTGCCGAGGCCGATCTGTGGGCTCGTAACTCCCCACTGGCTGCCGACCACGTTGCCGCCGGCTCATTCGACACTGCGATGCAGCTCTTGAACCGTCAAGTCGGAGCCGTACACTTCGCGCCTCTCAAACCTCGCTTCCTTGAAATCTACAAGGCGTCCAAGACCTATCTCCCGGCGACTGCTGGTCTTCCGCCTTTGGTGAACTACGTACGCCGAACTGTTGATGAGACTGACTCCCGGAAGATGCTTCCCATCATCCCTAGGGACCTAGAGACCATTGCCAGTGTCGACCTACAGGAAGGCTATGCTGCTATGCGTTCGAACAAATTGGAGGATGGTGTAGCAATCTTCAAGCGCATTCTTCACACTCTCCTTGTCAACACCGTCTCATCCGAAGCTGATGTGGAGCAGGCAAAGAAAATCATTGCCACTGCTCGTGAATACATCCTGGCCATGTCCATGGAGCTCCAGCGCCGTGCTCTTTCCACCGATACTCCCGAGAACCTCAAGCGCAGCCTTGAGCTATCCGCCTACTTCACCATTCCCAAGCTCGAGGTCGCTCACCGACAATTGGCATTGATGGCTGCTATGAAGTTGGCCTTTGCTAACAAGAACTACGGCTCTGCCTTGAGCTTTGCCAATCGGATGATAGCCAATGGAGGATCGGCTAAGCTTTTGGAACAGGTAAGTCTTACTATTCCCGACGATTTGATATACCAATACTAACTATGAGACAAAGGCGAAGAAGATCAAAGCTCAATGCGAACGCAACCCGCAAGACCAGATCGATATTGACTTTGACCCCTTCGCTGAGTTTGATATATGCGCTGCCTCCTACACCCCCATCTACAGTGGCTCCCCTAGCGTGTCGGACCCATTCACCGGCGCCAAGTACCACCCCCAGTACAAGGGTAGTGTCGATCGGATATCGGAGGTTACGGAGATTGGTGCGCCGGCCAGTGGCCTGCGCCTGTTCGTCCCTAGCCAATTTTAATTGCAGCATGACGAAGCATCACGGTTTTTTTTTGCCTTTTTTTTCTCTTCTTGGTTTGAAGTTACAAAACGGGTACATTTTCATCTGCACGAGGAGAAGTTGTGTTTGGCGGCGCTTTTCATTTTTTTACAGGCTGGGAGAAAGATAAAACTTCCTGCACACAGTCCCCTGTCTAGATGTCTTTTTGTATCCAAGATTATAATTGCTTAGCGATCTAGTTTGTATGCAACATGTTTTGTCCACACGTTTCCCCTTCTTGGCATCAATTGAGAGTCATGTCTTAATTCGCTAAACGTAATGCTCCAAGAGCTACTTCAAATGCCATTGTGATAGAATTATAATGTGTATTAATTGGTCAAGTCATGTGTTTATAATGTACAAAGGAGACGTCTAAACGAAGAGTAGAGAGAAGAACATCAATCGTCACCATGACTATATAACAGCTCAGTCACACCGACCATCCTTCCACCCAGTGCGCCACCTCTCCTCCCAAAGTCGACAATCAAACTCCTTCTTCCCGAGTTTGCGATTAACCTCATTATGCGCCTCGCACATCCACCACCCAAACTCCTTCCGACTCCCTAACTTCGGCTGATTGCGACCACTCGGATCGGCCATCCACGTCCGGAAGTCGTCCGCACATACCCAGCACGGGTACAGCTTCGAGAAGAATTTCAAGAACCCGCGCATATCATTCTGGTGCTCCGCGTCTGCTTTCTCAGGGTATGTGGCTGCCATAGAATGCAGTAGCGTCCAGGTTGAGCGGCCGAGCTCCTCGACATCGGGCGGGCAGTCCGAGGGCCTCTCGCTGGGTGAAGGGGTTGCAGCAGCTGCGAAAGCGGCTGTGGAAGTTGCCATTTTGCTTGCGTTCGAGGTAGAAGATGGGGTAGAGTTTGAGCTTGATGGGGCGCTTTTAAGATCGGCTTGTTTGGTTAAGGCTCGCCATGAGGCGACGGAGGTGCAGGTGCGGCAGCTATTTGATCGTGTCAGTTTGATCTATATACCGGAGAGAACAGGCTGGTACTGTTAGTTGATACGCACGGCTTTCCGTCCTTGTCCAGAACGACGCCCTTGGGCAATGGGGCTTTCGAGTCACTGTCTCCGGTTGGTTTGGAGGAAGTCGCGGAGTCCGTGGGGAGTTTTGAGTTGAATATGAACTCGGTGCCTCTATATCGGCTATTGACTTGCTCTGGAGGAAAATCAGACATATTGGCACTTGTAGATCTCTTGTTCACTTAAGATATTGCGGATTGGGAGGGTGGGAAGTGATTCGGGGCTGATCTTAATAAAATGCGGAGAGCAGCGGAGGCGAAAAAGCGGCAATAGTGACTCGGTTTTGGGAATAGTACTAGCCAGAAGAGACAATCAAAATGAAGCGGAAGGAATTCTGAGATCAATGAGCTTTGAATATGTCAATAGCGCCAAAGTTGAGCTTTCAAAGCAAGACAAGCCGCAAACAATATGCAAGTGAAATGTCACAGCGCCGATCAATCTCGAACCCGCTTTGTCAGCCATTTTCCACGCGCTCTCCCCAATTCCGACGCGCTCCTTCGCATGTATTGGATTGCCACAAGTTCTTGTACCTCGCCTTGTTATCAGTCCCAATTCTCCCAGATCTTAGACTTACAGAAGCTGTTCTATACACGCGAATTGATACTTACACCACCAACTGTCCTGAAATTGCTATAGCGCAACATCAATATGCCGCCGAAGTATACAATGTCCGATTCGGAGTCTGAAGCAGAAGCCCCGGTGCCCAGTGGCCCATCGGACCAGGCACAAGAGAATAGCCTTCGTGAGACAGTGGCTGAAATATTCAAATCGGGGAATATGGACGAATTGACCGTGAAGCGCGTGCGACTTGCGGCAGAAGCCAAACTAGGTCTCCCGGCGGGGCACTTTAAGTCTACGGGTGTTTGGAAAATGCGGAGCGAGGAGATTATTAAAGATGAGGTGGTGAGTATTCGAATACATGGACAGCGCAGCTCCGCAAAGGAAAGACACTGATTGCGACGTTGGGACAGGAAATACAAGATCAGGCAGCTCAAAGTTCACCAGCACAACCTACCCGGAAATCGCCCTCTCCTCCCCCAAAGACAAAGCCGACTACCCTCCCAAAGCGAGCAAAGTCCGACAGTGTGCCAAGGCCAAGCAAGCGACAAAAGACCGAACCGCCAGTGGTCGAAGAGGACAATGAACTATCAGTCGCGTCCGGCGACGGGAGTGACGAGGTCACAAAGCCTAAGAAACGAACAAAGACGCCAGCCAAGAAATCGCCAGTCAAGAAGGCTCTAATCAAGAAAATCAAGGACATTGTATCAGATACATCTGATGTCTCCGATGATGATTCGAACGCTGCCAAACTGCCCACAGAGGGCATAGAGATGTCCGACAGCGAGATGTCGGTGGTGCTTGATGAAGAGCCTAAGTCTAAGGCCCCGCGCAAACGGCAGAAGAGCGCAGCGGGAGCGCCTACTAAGACGAAGAAAGCCTCCAAAGCCAAGGACGAGGATATCAGTCCTGACCAGGCTGAGATCAAACGACTGCAAGGATGGCTGATTAAGTGCGGGATCCGCAAGCTATGGGGTAAAGAGCTAGCTCCGTACGATACTCCCAAAGCGAAGATCAAGCACCTCAAAGGAATGCTGGAGGATGCTGGAATGACTGGCCGGCCATCTCAAGAGAAAGCAAATCAAATCCGAGAGGAACGGGAGCTGAAAGCGGATCTAGAGATGATCCAGCAAGGTGCGAAACAATGGGGTGCGAATAGTGACGAGGAGCAGGATGGCGATGCGGCAAAGCCTCGGCATAGACTATCTCGGGCGCGACAGTCCCTTGCATTCTTAGAGAGCGATGGTGAAGAGACTGATTGAGAGATACCACAAGAACGCATATTATTCATGGCCTCCCCAAGTATCCAGCTGTTGAGCTGCTGGGCAGTATATCATGTTGCCAAATCACTTCGTACTTCAGACTTCATTTATTGTATCATAAAGCTCAATGGAAGTCGTCATTTATCATCGCCCTGTTTTGGATCCACTCATGCGCTGAGCAGTTAAGCTGAAGATAGCAACGGAAGAGATAAAAAGTACAAGGTTGTAGAACTATACTCTCATTAGCAAGGCTCATGAGATCGAATTGATGGTGACGTACAGCCTTCCGCGAATACTCGTTCTCCTCTGCCTCCGTTCGAGCCTCAACAAAGAGGCGTCGCAAGTTAGGAAGGTTAGCCTGCAGATGTGTTAGTCTTGGCAATTTGACAGGTATCAATAAAGCTCACCATCTAGGAAGACTGCAGTGAGGGTCTGGGGTTAAAGAACAGCGAACCAAAATAAAAGGAGAGTGATGATCGCAGAGCGGGAGAGTCCAGAAGCCGCCATTTGTGGACAACTTTTGATCGTCCAAAACACCCTTTCTCTCCTTCTCCCCCATTCTCCTCGAAAATCCCCCACACCTCGGATCATTCTCGAGTTTCTTTGTATTTGTGGGAAAAGCGAGGAACCTCAACGCGTACAGATTCCAATCCCAGCCCATTATCGCGCGACCGTGGAGCCCCCGATTCCCCGCAGTCGCCCAACGCTACTCGATTTCCACTCCCATCCCTAATATCTCTAGGCGGAGGCACGACTTGGTCGTTGCTGAAGCTTATACATACTCGCTATGGCGATGAACAAGATCCGCGGCGCCTTTGCGGTGCCCCGGAAAGGAGAGACCTTTGAATTGCGAGCTGGACTTGTGTATGCGGCCCCCTCCACCATGCGCTGGCCGCTTCGCCATAGCGAAGGACGGAAGATGCTGACTATGATTACAGCTCCCAGTATGCCTATGAACGGTATGTACAGCAGCGAGGCGCTCAGTCCAGGCCGATAGTACATGGTGAAGATGTGGTGTGGCTCACAATGTAATAGGAAGGAATCCATTCAAAAGACAATCATGGCTATGACCCTAGGAAAGGATGTTTCGGCCCTGTTCCCGGATGTGCTCAAGAACATTGCTACAGCCGATCTTGAGCAGAAGAAATTGGTTTACCTCTACCTCATGTGAGTGCCACTGTACAATTGAAGGTGGCTACGTATGCTGATCGGTCGATCCTCACTTATAGGAACTACGCGAAATCGCACCCCGATCTATGTATTCTCGCCGTGAACACCTTTGTACAAGATTCGGAGGACCCCAACCCGTTGATTCGTGCGCTGGCAATTCGGACCATGGGTTGTATTCGGGTGGAGAAGATGATCGACTATATGGAAGAACCGCTGCGCAAGACCCTTCGAGACGAATCACCCTACGTCCGCAAAACCGCCGCAATCTGTGTAGCCAAGCTATTCGATCTGAACCCGGCAATGGCCATTGAGAACGGATTCTTGGAGATGCTCCAGGAGATGATCGGAGACCCCAACCCGATGGTGGTCGCTAATTCAGTGACCGCTCTTCAGGAGATTCATCACACGGCACCAGAGACACAAGCTCTGCAGATTACCACTAACACTTTACGGAAAATGTTGATGGCACTGAACGAGTGCACGGAGTGGGGCCGGGTTACGATTCTCACCACTTTGGCTGAATACAAGACTTCTGACGTTAAGGAATCGGAGCACATTTGCGAACGCGTTGCTCCTCAATTCCAGCATGTTAACTCTGCTGTGGTTCTTGCCGCAGTCAAGGCTGTGTTCTTACATATGAAGAACGTCAACCCTGAATTGTCCAAGACCTACTTAAAGAAAATGGCACCGCCATTGGGTATGCTTCTCTTCCTGCTCTTATTGCACTCTTTTTACTAACCTGAATAGTTACATTGGTTTCATCGGCCCCCGAGGTGCAATACGTTGCTTTGAGGAATATTGACCTTATCCTGCAGAAGGAGCCTGACATTCTCAACAAAGAACTCCGTGTCTTCTTCTGCAAATACAATGACCCACCATATGTCAAGTTCCAAAAACTTGAGATCATGGTCCGCATAGCGAACGACCGCAATGTGGATCAGCTCCTTGCTGAATTGAAGGAGTATGCCCTAGAAGTCGATATGGACTTTGTTCGCCGGGCTGTCAAGGCGATCGGTCAGGTTGCCATCAAGATTGAAAGTGCCAGCGAAAGGTGTGTCAACACGTTGTTGGATCTCATCAACACCAAGGTAAACTACGTCGTTCAAGAAGCGATCGTCGTTATCAAAGACATCTTCAGAAAATATCCTGGCTACGAAGGTATCATCCCAACTCTGTGCCAGTGCATTGATGAGTTAGATGAGCCTAATGCTAGAGCGGCACTCATCTGGATCGTTGGAGAGTATGCCGAAAAGATTAGCAACGCGGGTGATATCTTGGGTGGCTTTGTGGATGGTTTCAACGAGGAATTCTCTTCGGTTTGTTTTCCTCCTCTGGAACGTGTTCCCTATCCTGACTAATATTTTCTCTAGACTCAATTGCAAATTCTTACAGCTGTGGTCAAACTCTTCCTCAAGCGGCCTGAGAAGGCACAGGGCCTGGTGCAGCGAGTACTTCAGGCTGCCACGTCCGAAAATGATAACCCAGATGTCCGTGACCGCGCGTACATCTACTGGCGTCTTCTGTCCAACACCAGCGATTCAAACGCGACAAAGAACATTGTGCTCTCGGACAAGCCTCCTATCGTCACTACCATCCACTCGCTCCCACCGGCGCTTCTCGACCAACTCCTTTCCGAACTGTCTACTCTTTCTTCCGTCTACCACAAACCGCCCGAGCAGTTTATCGGCCACGGTCGATTCGGCGCCGATGCCGTCATGCGCGCCGCTATTGAGTACGTTTTTCAATTTTCTATGCCTAATGAAACAACCCGTTAATCAATCCACAGGGAACAAATCCAGAACGCACGCGAGAACCCATTGGCAGCGGCGGCTGCCGCTGCCGCTGGTGGCACTGCACCCTCTGCGCAGGCGCAAAACAACGTCGAGAACCTGCTGGACATCGATTTCGACGGCGGTGCCCCCGCCTCTGCACAGACTGAGCCTTCCAGCGGCATGTCCGGCCTAGAAGGTCTTGCTGGCACCCCCATGCGGGTAGCGTCCCCTGCAGCTGGTACGCCGGCAACGCAGACCAGCAACAACTTGGACGACTTACTGGGTGTGTTTGGGGACTCCGGTGCTACTCAGCCTTCATCGAGCGGTGGCAACAACGGCGGTGGCAGTGCCGACCTCATGAGCGGTTTCTCTGGTCTGGATCTTTCCGGTAACGCAGGTCCGTCCCAAAACGACCAATCCAAGAAATCCAACGAGGACATATTGTCGCTCTTCTAGGGCAATTGATGGTACAGTCAGATGTGTCTAGCCGAATTTAGCGGCTCGTGTTATAGTGTTTCGCAAGCGTGAATCTGAACCGAACGAGATAGAATGGTGTTTGTTTTTACGTGTTTAATTTTGCTTGCATCTCTACCTAAACGGACCTTCAAAGAGGCTTGTACATTTTACCTTGAATATGTATTCATGTATTGTTCCCTCCAGCTTCGGCTATAGTTTGTACTCTATAGTGGTAGCCCCGGAGGTAGACCCGACTGTACTGACCAAGCGATATAGATAGAGTTCCGATTTTCCGCGGCCAGCCACGACTCCACTTGGGAAAAAAAGAAAAAAGATGGCATTGGCCAATTGGAAGATGGGTAAAAACAAATTGAAGAAGTTATATCATCTGAGCCTTAACGACTATATGTATGTATGTAAATACTACGTGTAAGCCCTAGACGCCGTGTCATCTAAACATCTTCAAGCACCCTATCAACTTCAATGCACATCACACCCTCTATAACATCCATGGATATACACAAGTCCCCATCTCCGAAAATGGGTACCTCTTATCGGGAACTGCTTACCAACAAAACCGAAGTTTCCAGTGTGCAAAGGCAAGTGGGACCCCGGGCCTGTCCCGCTTCTCATGTCGTGATATAAATGGGGCAGTCCCCCCGGGAAACATGTGGATTCACTCCAGACAGTGAAATTTTTGTACCGTGACACATCAATCAACATGGCTCAAACCGACTACAAATTCGAAGGATGGATGGGTCTCGACCCCAGTGCCGCCGAGGGCAACATGGTCTGGCAAGAATTCCAGCCAAAAGAGTGGGAGGAGACCGACGTCGATATCAAAATCTCTCACTGTGGTATCTGTGGCTCTGATTTGCACACTCTCCGCAGTGGTTGGGTATGTAGAACCATTCCCTTGTGTACGATGCACCCCGTACACTGTCCTGGACACGACATATGTTGTGCACATGCATTGCGCAACGATGTTCGCCATGTAAAAGCTCGCCCCAGAAACTAACCCTCGCCGCAGAGACCCACCGACTACCCCTGCTGCGTGGGCCACGAAATCGTAGGCAAAGCCGTGCGTGTTGGTAGCAAAGTCACCGGCATTCAGATCGGCGATCGTGTCGGTGTCGGCGCGCAGAGCGAGTCCTGTCTCGGCCGCCAGGGCGATTGCGAGGAGTGCGCGGCCGGTCTGGAGAATTACTGCAGCAAGAAGGTCGTCGGCACGTACAATAGTATCCACTACGACGGTAGCAAGTCGTACGGCGGGTATGCGCGATACAACCGGGTTCCCGGTCACTTTGCGATCAAGATCCCCGATGCGATTCCGTCGGCTGATGCCGCGCCGATGCTGTGCGGTGGCGCTACGCTCTACAGCCCGTTGAAGCACAACAACTGTGGCCCCGGTAAGCGGGTAGGTATAATTGGTGTTGGAGGTCTTGGTCACTTTGGTTTGTTGTTTGCCAAGGCTATGGGGGCTGATAAGGTTGTTGCTATTTCGCGGAAGTTGGGGAAGAAGGAGGATTCGTTGAAGATGGGGGCGGATCTTTATATTGCTACTGATGATGAGCCTGATTGGGCTGCGGTTAATTCTCGGTCTTTGGATCTGATTGTCTCGACTGTGTCGTCTACCAAGGTGGGTTTGGATTATTTTTGGGGGTTGGGAACAAGTTTGGAAAACTAATGACTTGTATAGATGCCCTTTAGCGATTACCTGGGTCTTTTGAAGACTGGCGGTACTTTTGTTCAGGTCGGTCTACCTGAGGACGGTGGGTTGTTTGCACCTGTCCGCAGTTTGATGCGCCGCATCAAGCTTGAGAGCTCCCTCGTCGGCAGCCCTAACGAGATTCGGGAGATGTTCCAGCTTGTTGCTGAGAAAGGAATTCGTCCGTGGGTTGAGGAGATCCCAATGAAGGATGCAAACAAGGCTATCGTGGAAATGGAGGATGGAAAGGCCCGCTACAGATATGTGCTGGTCAACGAGCAGTAGATGACTGTACATGACAACTGAAGAAAACACGATAGACAACATAGAATCATGACAATAAAGTTTGAAATACATTCGATCCATGCATAATTGTACGAGTATTGATTTCTGGAACGCACCGAAAATGTGGGATCCTGTTGGCTTTTTATACCTAGGGCTAATGTGGGAGGTAGAGCAATGAGGCTTTGTGAAAAAACAAAACTTTTTTTTATTCAGATAGGCACAATTGCTTTTTCAGGAAACATGAAATGATTTGAATAATGTCAAGCGTGTACAATGAAATATAAACTCCAAGCAAAAGACTCTATATTATTATTAGTGAGTATTAAGATATAGGTCCGACAAAATAAAGACAAAAGAAATCTCGAATTCTCCAAGCAGCCACTGTCTTTTCATCTTCCATCTCTGTCAAGCATAGAAGACAAAAGTCCGAGCGGTGCATGGGCCAGATCACACAAATTGCTCAAGATACCATGACATCTCTTTGATCCGCAGCACCCGGATCAGAAGGGTTCAGGATCTGAAAGACGGACCTGATCTCACCCACAGGCAGATCGGTTGTCGAGGCCACTCAACTGATTTACAGGAGAGCCATGAGGCCGACAAGACCAGCAAGGAGACCAACAGCGGGCTGGACGTTGGAGGCAGCGCCGGTGAAGGAGTTGGGAGAGGCAGAGGAGCCGGGCTGCTCAGGAGTAGAGGGCTGCTCAGGAGTAGAGGGCTGCTCGGGCTTGGACTCGGCGGGAGTGCTAGGAGCAGCAGGGTGAGACTCAGCGGGAGCACCAGGAGCAGCGGGGTGAGACTCAGCGGGAGCACCAGGAGCAGCGGGGTGAGACTCAGCGGGAGCACCAGGAGCAGCGGGGTGAGACTCAGCGGGAGCACCAGGGACGGCGGGCTGGGTCTGAGCAGGAGCACCGGGAGCAGCGGGGTGAGACTCGGCGGGGGCACCAGGAGCGGCAGGGTGAGATTCAGCGGGAGCACCAGGGACGGCGGGCTGGGTCTGAGCAGGAGCACCGGGGACAGCAGGCTGAGTCTGAGCAGGAACACCGGGGACAGCGGGCTGAGTCTGAGCGGGAACACCGGGGACAGCAGGCTGAGTCTGAGCAGGAGCACCGGGGACAGCGGGCTGAGTCTGAGCGGGAACACCGGGGACAGCGGGCTGAGTCTGAGCGGGAACACCGGGGACAGCGGGCTGAGTCTGAGCAGGAACACCGGGGACAGCAGGCTGAGTCTCAGCAGGAACACCGGGGACAGCGGGCTGAGTCTGAGCGGGAACACCGGGGACAGCGGGCTGAGTCTGAGCGGGAACACCGGGGACAGCGGGCTGAGTCTCAGCAGGAACACCGGGGACAGCAGGCTGAGTCTCAGCGGGAACACCGGGGACAGCGGGGTGAGTCTCAGCGGGAACACCAGGGACAGCGGGGTGAGACTCGGCAGGAACAACAGGAACGACAGGGACAGCGGGGTGAGACTCAGCAGGGACAGCGGGCTGGGTCTCAATAGGGGCTGGCTCCGTCTGGATAGGGTGAGTCTGCACAGGAACACCTGGGATGGAAGTAGCAGGCACAGCAGAGTGGGAGGTAACGGGCTTGACGGGAACCACGCCGGTGCCAGTGGGCAACACAACGGGAGCAGTGGGGCCTGCAGTAGGACCTCCAGTAGCGGGCTGAGTGGCGTTGTGGAAGGTCACAGGCTGCTCGTTATCACACTGGTGGCAGACAGTGGTCTTGGTGATGGTGATGGTGCTGGTTCCAGTGACAGGAACGACCCAGGTCTTAGTGCCAGAGGTGGTGGTAGCCGAGGTGACTAGAAGCTTTGTTAAAATACGGCGCGAGTGGGTGTAATTCAGGGGAGATTTTAGGGCTTACCAGGGCAAGTTGTGGTCACATAGGTGAGAGTCTTGGTAGTTCCAGGGTTCACAGGAGTGTGAGGCTTGCTGGAGGTCGCAATGGAGGTAGTACCGCGGCTCTTGGTCGAGTGCGAGTGGTGGGTCACCGGGGTAGTGGTGGTGTGGTGAGGGTGAGTAGTCACCGGGGTGGTGGTGTGACGCGAGTGAGTGGTCACCGGAGTGGTGGTGTGGTGAGCATGCGTCGGGGTGGTCCGCGACTCACTGGAGTGAGTCGAGACGTGCTCGGGCTTGGTCCAGTGGTGAGTCGAAGTGTGCTCGGGCTTGGTCCAGTGGTGAGTCGAAGTGTGCTCGGGCTTGGTCCAGGAGTCGGTGGGCTTGGTCCAGGACTCGTGAGTCGAGGTGTGCTCAGGCTTGGTCCAGGACTCATGAGTCGAGGTGTGCTCGGGCTTGGTCCAGGAGTCGGTGGGCTTAGTCCAGGAGTCGGTGGGCTTGGTCCAGGACTCGTGAGTCGAGGTGTGCTCAGGCTTGAACCAGGTCTCGCCCCAGTCCTCAGCCTGGTGGGCAGTGGGAGCAACGGCAGCAGAAGCCTGGTCAGCGGGACGGATGAAGTCCTCACCTCGAGCCTGCATCACACCAGCAAATGCCGGGCTGGCAAGAGCCAGAAGAGCAACGGAGTTGATCATTTCGAGAAATTGAAGTCTTGACTAAGGAACTCGGAATGATAACGAATGTAGATGTGATGAAAGAAAGTTTTCGGAGGCAGAGATGAACGAGTTTATATGTTCCTTTCGAGGATACTGGTTCCAACTCATGATGGATATGGGTACCACGGTCGTGTCCAGGACAGTAAAGGTAGACCTGATTCAAATGTCACCATGTAAGGCTGAATGCAGAGACTGTCACAGCCAAACGAATGGATGACAAAGGCACAGATGCGTAGCCATTGAACGAAAATTTCGAGCAATGATACATCCATATGGCGAATACAGATGCAAACGTCACAATCTGCGGTATGATTGAGGATTAAGAGTGCAAAAGGTCTCCGGAACATTTGCCTAATGCGGAAACATAGGAAGAGCTTCATGATCGCCAGGGCCGGTCACTCAATCGGCGAAAATAATGAATAGAAAAGGCCAAAGCGGTTTGAAATAACCTCATATGATTAAGTTAATCACTCAATGTCGTGGTATACTAGGTGTTTTCTGGATTGATATCTAGCGCAAAAAAAGGCCATTTTGGATGGGCAGCATCGAACACGGAGCCATATTCAAATGGGGCCTCAATTGACAGCACAAGGCTTCTCTCATTGCAGATGGAATCTCGGGGAAATTGTGAAATAATCCGATCAAAAGCAGCTAGAGCACCAAAGCGCAAATAAAGTAGTTTCCTTGGCTTCTTGGAATGTGGGGATCCCACTAAGCGTAGGGGTGTCCAATCGGTGTGACTCTCGAAGAATGTACATATGAGGTGGAACCAATCCCAAAGAGAAGAACCCAGCGAGTTTGGATTCAGCGTTTTCTGGGGATATTGATTGAATCTCACCCATCGCAATAACATGAGCTGCACTCGATGACGGGGAGATCTTGATGTAGCATCGGCTTGAGCCGAAACCCCACCTCGCGTAAAAGGTGCTGTTACCGGGGAATAATAAGAGACTTCTCAGCAGATATTTATTTTGAAGAAGGCTTCAGCCAATCCGATGTTCTGAGGCGTGATGTACCATTGCTGTGGACTCCTTGGCCTTTGGGACTTCAGGGAAGTCAAGATGTCATCCATGGATCCTGGTGGGTGAGAGGTACAGCAGCAAGGTACTGTAGAGATAGTGGCCGCAAGCGGTAGGAGCATGAGATGGGTGTCTCCTCGCGAGCGACTCTCCCACTGAGAGTAAGGACCAACATTGATCGAAACATGTACGTTTTCGTTCATAGATAACATGTCCGTTTTGAGACATCACGTGAAATAGGGCTTAGGGCTGACGCGTGCACGAGGCTTGACGCGTCGCGCGTCGCGCCTTCCTGTTTGGGTTCAATTAAGCCCCGGAGAAAGAGCATTTGCTTTACCCAGTCTTGTCCACAATGCCTCACTCCATATCGTCCGGTTCTGCGCAAAATGATGATGAGATGCCAGATGCTCCTGCGGTGGAGACCTCAATCGATAACAATGTCAAATTGGAGGATATGTTCAACGACGACGACGATGACGACGAATTCCCAGATTCCGGGGATGTGAAGATGGAATCTCCAGCTGTAAAGCAAGAGTGTGTTCTATGTCTTCGTTGAAAAAATCTTGGACTAAAGTGCTTACCAAAATCTCCAGGGCCCCTGCTCCTACACCCTCGGGCGTTGACTCGGATGTCATGCTTGCCTTCTATCAGCGACTTTTCCCCTTCCGATACCTTTTTCAATGGCTCAACCATGGCATTATACCAACCAAAGACTTCGGCAACCGAGAATTCGCCCTCACCTTGCAAAATGACGCCTATCTCCGATACCAATCATACCCCACTGCAGACCTGTAAGACCCATTGGACCTTTGTTATCGGTTTCCCCTTGAGCTAACAGTCGCACCTAGCTTCCGGAGAGATATATTAAAGATGAATCCTTCTCGTTTTGAAATCGGACCGGTCTATAGCACCAACCCACGCGATCGCAAAACGCTACGAGGCGGCCAGATGAAGCCAGTATCCAAGGAATTGGTTTTCGATATTGATTTGACTGATTATGATGACATCCGTACATGTTGCGTTAAAGCAAACATTTGTGCTAAGTGTTGGTCATTTGTGACAATGGCAATCAAGGTCATTGACACCGCTCTGCGGGAGGACTTTGGGTTCGAACACATCCTCTGGGTTTACTCAGGTCGTCGTGGTGCTCACGCCTGGGTATGTGATCCTCGTGCGCGCAATTTGCCGGATGACCGACGACGAGCCATGGCTGGTTACCTTGAAATTATCCGCGGCGGGTCACAAAGCGGCAAGAAAGTCAACATCAAACGGCCACTGCACCCTCACATAGTACGCAGTCTTGAGTTGCTCAAGCACGACTTTGCCCGAACCACGCTTATTGACCAAGACACATTTGAAACAACCGAGCAAGCAGAACGCCTTCTATCGCTGTTGCCCGACAAGACATTGAACGAATCTCTACGGAAAAAATGGGACTCATCTCCAGATCGTGCCAGCACCAGCAAATGGGCCGATATCGATTCACTCGCCAAGACCGGTAAAAGCAGTACCCTCAACCCAGCCACCCTTCGAGATGCCAAGCAGGATATCGTTTTGGAATATACCTATCCACGCCTAGATGCCGAGGTCAGTAAGAAGATGATTCACTTGCTGAAGAGCCCATTCGTTATTCACCCCGGAACTGGACGTATTTGTGTTCCTATCGATCCACGCAATGCCGAAAATTTCGATCCCCTCTCTGTCCCAACCGTGATGAACCTGCTCTCGGAGATCGACGAATATGATGCGAAACATCCTGCCGGCACAGCGGAGGCTGATGTTCCTGATGTTGAGGACAGTGCGATGAATGGCTCTGACATGAAGGGTGGTCGTAAGTTGCAAGATTATGAGAAGACCAGCCTGAAGCCTTATGTCGAGTTCTTTCGTTCTTTTATCGCAGGTCTCATGAAGGAAGAGCGTGCCGGCAAGCGTGAACGTGATGAAGGTGGCCCGGCGGTGAAGTCCAATCCCATGGAATTCTAGCCGCTCCAGGGCTATAGCATCGAGATCAATCAACACACCTTGTGCTGCCCCTGTAATCAGAACAACCTGTCCGTCAATTCTAATCAACAAATTATTAATGTTGGTTCCATCGCAAACAAGAAGTAAATGCCTATTTGGGAGGATCACTTGGCGAAGACGATCTATTTCTGTGATGTAACGATATTGTACAGGAGAATACTCTGATTTGAGGGCAGTCGTTAAAGACTGACGCTCGTACCTATTAGCTAACCCAGTGTGGGTTTCTCGTTCTCTGTTCCTGGCAGTCTAGTCTGGGCACGCTGCTCCTGCACCTTACTGCCTGTTTGGCGTGGATTCAGGGTCAGCAATGAAAGACGGCTGACCGAGAGCAGATCGCTGATGTTCGTACTGCCATCCTTTGATAACACTGAACCGCCTGTCGCTCTAAGATCCCGTATGAGTTTTTCAATGCGTTCTGCTCGGCCAGTTGCATGCAAGATGTTGCCAATGGCGGCATGTAACTGTAAGTACTTGGCTTCAGGAAGATCAAAGCGATGGTCGTGGCTTGTCAATGTTAACATCTTGTCACTGGGCAATATAGATCTGTAAATAGTTCCGAAGGATGGAAATAGTTTTATACGATAGCAATTGGGGATCGAAGTGTCCTCAAGAACAAAGTGGAAGAGACCAAACTCTTCATGAAGGGGGGTTATCATCGTCATGATATTGTTTTCCCGGTTCACATCTTCAGGTGACATATTTAGGGTGAAGCGGAGGCTTGGAAAGTAACGAAAGATGTTTGTCCACACCTCAGAAGTTCGTCGTCTTTCATCGTCATTCGTGAAACTGCCAAGTGCGAACGGAAGAATATGGACAGCCTGCGTAATGCCGGATGTTTCACCAGCGGGATAGTTGTGGCTGGAGCTCCAGACCTTCGTAACAGTACACTGATAATTATCTCGCCGGAGGCAATTGCGTCGAAGTCGGTCTTGCCCAGTTCGACTTACTGTTACGCTGTCAAGGGAGTGAAGGTTTTCAACTGAATCCTCAAAGCCGATACGGGGGGATGGAGTGATTGCAGGTGTCTTACCACCCTTAGAAAGAATAGGTCGTAGCAAGCCGGTATCAATGCTGGTGGCTAGCGTGCGAAGCTCAACATCGTTGCGGCAGTTGCAAACGTCCTCTGATAAATTCACCTGTCCATCCGCGGGGAGGTATTTAAAACAGATCTCAAGGAACTTCTTCGTATCGTCGGCGGTGTTTAGCGCTTGATAGTTTGCGAGTGTCGTCTCCAAAGATAGTTTTGCATCGACAAAGGTGGAGAAGCCGATGGAGGAAACGGCAGGGCTTAAGCTGCCCTGCGAAGTGGACATTGTGGATGACGGGCGACAAAGGTTCTTATGGTCTAACAGCTGTATGTAACTACAACATAGTGGGGTGGTCTCAGGAGGAGTGGGGCGATCTGCACTGCCAGCCAATGATCCTCACTGAGATCAAACGGTTTCTTTTGGATTTTAAAGCCTTCTAACGAGTACTCAGAATAAAAAAAAGATCAAACAAAGTACTGAAGCTGTCGAAAAATGACCAATACTGAATGAAGTGGGATGGCTTGAAAGAGTGGAAGGTAAGAGGTGCTGACTTCAGACTTTGTTGGCAAATTACTTCGATCACATGACACACAAACGTTTAGAATGTTATCTCGAGCACTTTGCAGGGTTTGTATCGTGCTGGTGCCTCAGGCCTTCCGTTCCTGAAGGCCGAGAATATGATCAAAACTATACAGAGTTCTGCAAAGCACCCTTTCAATCCTCCATTGGAGCAAAAGGTGACACTCCATGTAGCACAGGAAGTTCAGAAGTGGGGAAGATGCTCCTATTGGACTATGTTGTAGTTTTTGTTCACTTGCATCTTCGCCTTAGCGAGGCTATCCTTTCAGGCCTCGATGCAAATATAGTACAGCCAGCGCCATGCCAAAATCAAATACTTGAGCAATCATATAACTTCATATTATAAAAGGGCAATCAAATCATAGTCTAAGCGCATTTCATCTCAGATGATGTCAAATTGCGTGGTCGCGCAAAGTCGGCCAAAACAGAAATGCCGGCCTTGGCACTCGTAACATCATCGGAGTTAGCTCATCTACTTTTTTCCCAAGCTCTCTTCTTCAACAACTCTTTTAGGTCATCCACATTCACAATGCTTTCTCTTCGCACCATCTCCCGCTCCATCCCGCACACTTTCTCGCGCTCTATTGCCACTTCGGCTTTACGCCCAGCATTTTCCAGGCCCGCTCTCCAATCCTGGAAGCCGGCTACCAAGCCTGCCTACGCTGCCTTTTCCACCTCTAGCATCTTCAAGGCCCCTTCATCTGATGGTAAGTGGCATTGTGTGGTATCTGAGAAAGTCCGCGCAAACCGGGTATTGTCTGGTCGTGGACCGCGTATGTGGCCTTGATCTAATTTTCCAATTATTTTTCTACAGTCGACATCGAGCTTCTTGCCAAGCTTGAGGATGAGCTGAAGCACGAGAAGTCTTCTGACATTCCTGAATTTGCGGAGCAACAAGAAATTATCGATGAAATTGTTAAGCACGGCGAGTGGCAGGTGAAGGATGTCGCTGGCGAGCAGGAGGTTGTCCTTACCAAGAAGTTCGGAAATGAGAAGTACGATCAATCCCACCCTGCTCTGGTCTTCCCTTATTCTTGATGGCTGAATTGAAAGCTAACACAAATGATTGTTTAGCATCCGTGTCAGCTTCACTGTCGCCGATATCCAGAACATCAGCGAGCAGGAGGACTTTGACGATGCCTCCCTGACTGATGAGCTGGACTTCCAGAACCAGTCCCGCGGCCAGAACGCTGAGGCCGCCGGTGAGGAGGACTTCGAGCAACCGGAGCCCAGCTTCCCTGCCCGCGTTAACATTACTGTTGAGAAGCCTAACAACGGTGCCCTTTTGATCCAGACCGTCGTTCAGGATGGCGTGTTCCAGATCGAGGAGGTCTCCCACTTCGCCAAGGCCGATCTTGCCCTGGCTCAGACTGCTGAGAAGGACTGGGCTCGCCAGAGCCTCTACGCCGGTCCTCCCTTCGAGAACCTCGATGAGGACTTGCAGGGTCTCTGGGACCGCTACATTGAGGACCGTGGTCTCAACGCCGAGTTCGCTACCATGGTTCCTGATTACATTTCCGTCAAGGAGCAGAAGGAGTACCTGCGCTGGTTGGAGAGTATGTTTTCCATCCAATCTAACATTGCTGTGACCTGCTTGCTAACAATTCTTTTCTCCAGCTGTCAAGAACTTCATCGGTGCTTAAATTAATATCCCAATCGACTTTTGGCTCGTCCCTTCTTAATGCTGTTGCAACTGCCTTTTGATAATGAGCAGTTTGCTTGATACGTGGTGCCCCTGATGCTCCCGTATCATGGTCTGCCTCAGGGCAACCGCCTATGCGACTCTATTTGTACCAATATTTCCAAATATACATCCACTTCAATAACGCTGTAATCCTGGTCGCTGGCTTGCAAATATCAGTCGAAGCTGACAATTTACGTACTTCGATTTATTATATTCTTTCAATTGACTGATGATAATGCAAGCAATCTATAGATGTAAATTATCAAGCTGAGTGATAATGAATGACTTAGTCAAGTAAATCGAACTCCAGGAAAAGTGCGTAATCACTGATGAAGACGCAAAATGAGATCAAAGGATGGTAAATGATGTTAACACGCGGACGTCTCTTTTTCTCGTCGGCGGGCACCTGTCACCCGCGGCACGTGACTGACTAGTCACGTGCCATGCTATGTCTAAAGTCTTGCATCCATACAAGGTAGTGGGCCAGATACAACAACATTGAATCGAGATAATACTACGTTGTATGTAAATTCGAAAGTATTCGGCTGTACAGAATCTTAATAAGAATCAATGTATCCGTTATGCGCCAATCCAGACCAAACAAATGTAAAGATAAAAAAAGTAATCGTGATCATGACATGCTTTTGGGTGGGAAAGTAGACGGGAGTTTCTCTCCGTTTTTCGTGAATCGCATAAACTTGATCGCGCTGAGTCCTGACCAGTGTCCATTCCAGGTCCTCATTGCGGTCATTGCATACTGATCACCTAGATCGGGCATCCACAGTCCTGTGAAGAATTCCCGATCCTCGGTCTGAACCCGCTGCTTCAAGGCCTCTTCGCGCTTGCTGGGAGGACGGCCTTTGCGGCGCTCTGATTCAAGCTGCTTGATTTCCTCGGTATCGCGGTCGATGTACCTAATTTGTGTATCAGTATTGAGTTTCGTGGTAGGATTGTGGGGTTTCGTACTTGGTGACGAACTCGCAAATTTCTTCGGTCGTGAGAGCCTCGGTAGTCTCTTGTATAGCCTCGTAGATATAACGAATTCGATCCACTAGACAAGTCAGTTGTACAGCTCTCAATCAGATTGGGTAGTTGTCTTACTATATGGTTGTCTTGCACGGCTCACAGTGGCATTATGGCGGGACAATCGATCGTCTCGAGCACCAGCTTTGCGGAGTCGGTGGGCATCGCGACTGTTTTCATGAAGCGCATTCAGTGTATTGCGCTTCTTGGAAATTTGCTTGTGCACTTTCTCAAGAGTAACAGGCATGGTTGCGGGCTGATGATCAGAATTTCTCCAAACTCTCCGCCGTGGATTTCGACGATAATTTTCTTGGATGCACCGGCACAATTAGGCGGTGACCCCAAAGATCACCGCCTTCCCCACTCGAGGAAAGCGCGTCTGCGCGTCGAGATGGGAGCATTCCAGGAGTTATTTACTCCTTCATTTTGGAAACTAATATTTGACTAGGAACTCACATTGGACTCTATATTGGTTAGCTTTTTGCCTATGAAAATCTCAACCTATGTTATTATCTATTGAGTGAATACGAGGACCCGCCTGTGCCTCGAACGGTGTCTATTTACTATGGGCATCAAAGGTACGTTGCTTGGACTATCTAGGGGGAGGTGAAAGGTGATGTTGACACAGACAAACAGGACTCCACGGGCTTCTCAAGTCCATACAAAAGCCATGTCATATTAAGTCGCTCAGCGGGCAAACACTTGGAGTCGATGCATATGGATGGCTGCATCGCGGTACTGTTGCTTGTTCCGTCGATCTGGTACTGGAGAACCCAACTAGGAAGTATGTCTTGTCTGCTTGACTAAAGATGCATTGTTGACTGACAAACATTTTGTGCGGTAGGCACCTTGATTTCGTCCTCAATCGAGTCCGCATGCTTCTCTTCTTTGGAGTAAAGCCATACCTCGTATTTGATGGCGATAATCTGCCCAGCAAGTCAGGCACCGAACAAGATCGGTATCGACGGCGTCAAGAAAGCAAGGCTCTTGGACTGGAGCTACAACGGAAGGGAAGGCTGCCAGAAGCTTACCAGGAATTTCAAAAGGCTGTTGATGTAACACCCTACATGGCCCGCCAATTGATCGAAGAACTGAAGCAAATGAATGTGGAATACGTGGTGGCCCCATACGAGGCTGATGCGCAGCTGGTGTACTTGGAGCAGCAGGGTGACATTGATGGTATCATATCCGAAGACTCAGATTTGCTTGTTTTTGGAGCAAAGCGGTTGCTTTCAAAATTGGACCAGCATGGGGAGTGCATTGAGATAAACCGTGCCGATTTTACTGCTTGTCGCGAGGTTAGCTTCGTCGGCTTCAGTGATGCAGATTTTCGAAATATGTGCATCCTGAGCGGTTGTGACTATTTGGCAAATATTCCTAAGTTAGGGCTAAAGACTGCCTATCGGCTTGTTCGCAAACATAGGAGTATCGAAAAAGCCTTGCGAATGCTCCAATTCGAGGGCAATTTTCGAGTCCCGGTTGACTACCTGACGGATTTCAGACAGGCCGAGCTGACCTTCCTTTATCAGCGGGTCTTCTGCCGCAAAGCTGAAAAGCTGGTGACTTTGACACCACCAGGAAAGGAGATCAATTTGGATACTTTGCCATTCATCGGCGCTGATATGGTGCCCGAAATTGCCATCGGAGTTTCACGTGGCGATCTGGATCCGACCACCAAGGAGCCAATCATACTGAAGCCACTGGCCGCAGGTAGATTCGCTTTGGGCATTAATCGACGACAGACATTGGGTTCTTCGTCAGAGCTGAAGCCGAGGAAGCCTATCAATTCATTCTTCACCCCCAGGAGGACACCATTGGCCGAGTTGGACCCTAACAGCTTGACTCCATCTCCGAGCCAGCAGCGACTCTTGGAGCGCAATTCAAACAATTCCTGGCAGGCTAATCCAGCGCCCGTCCGCTCCAATTCGGTTAGATCAACGCCCCTGAGGGCCTTCTCCGATCAAGGGCTCAGCCCCATGATTCGGAGTGTGGAACGATCCTCCTTTTTGGCTCATAGTACCAGGTCGTCAGCCTTGCAGCCCACAAAGAGGCAGAGACTCTGCTCCGAAACTGAAGGGGACTTACTCCCTGCTTGTTCTCCTGCTCGCAGTCGATTCTTTGCCCCTACTTCCGAGAAAGCTAGCCCTAGCGGCCATAAGCTCTTTCGGTCTAAACGCTCACGCAAGTCGGTGGTCGGAGTCTTCTCTGATGAAATGGCGGAAGATATCATGTCTAGCATTCCTGATCCGAGTGCTACTGCTGCACCTGCTCAGCCTACTCCTGAGAGCAATTTCGAGATAGCTAGCATGTCCAGTGAGGTTGAGACTCCCTCCAAACTCATTACCAGCAAGGCCTTGATTTCTGGCGATTTGGAAGAGTGCAAGGATACCACTCGGGACACCGTGCCAAATTCTCCGGGTTTCAACCAGGCTCTCAATTTTCACGTTGACCGACAAAATTCTAATGTGCTATCCAAATTCACTTTCCAAGCGGGACAAAAGCCCGAAATCACCGCAACTCGCTCTAATATGACCAAGATTCCTGCGATCCTTACTTCTCATAAGCCCGCAACACCCTCCACACCCAAAAGCCCGGCTGCGATTGCTCGTAGCAACAGCACCAAGCGACGCCTCACACCGCTCCAGCGAATGGGCCAGGCCGCTCTCAGCCGGTCTAACAGCGTCAACATCCCGACCAAACTCCGCGATGCAGAAAGTGTTCACTCCCGGGCTGAATCGCCTTCACCTGTTACGAGGGCATCCCCATTTGCGGGAAATCAAGGTAGCGAGGATCTCATTGTTCCAAACAGCGGGGATAGTGAAGAGGACGAGGATGAGCCCCGCAAAGGTCACTCGGCCCATCTTGATCTCAAACGATTTTCATTTACACCAACTTAAGATGCATCTCTATCGATTACGGAGCATTAGGACAGGAACATCGGGACTTGGAATCCGGGGTAGCATTGGACCACTGGGTTAGTTGGTTCCACTTTGGCGCGTAACCTGTTTTGATAATATTTTTATGGAGTTTTGGGCTTATTGTTTGATATAGCGTTGGTTAGTGAGAAATACTCCGTATGAGCATCTTGGAAAGTCTGAAACATCGAAATGTGCCCAAATAGTAATCCGTAGTGTAGAAAAGCCCAATATCAGGAGGCTGGGTCAATCTCGTTGCATGTGGTTGTGGGGCGAACTCGATCAGGATCTGCGCTACTCTATATCGGGCTTAGCACGGACCACTCTTTCCCATATGAGCTGGCAAAACTACCCACCCAGCAGGCGGTCTGGTTTGGTTACCGGGGAAGCGGGTGAGTAAACAATGCGTTTGACCCAGCCTCCCAGATTCCTATACTCTCATTCCCAGCCTCCAGAGACAGAGAACCTGTCAATTAGCTTGACGTGGAGTTTTGTGCCAGCTACGAGCCCTTTCTTTCCATTCCTTCTACACATTGCTCTCTTTTGTATACTTCCCACCTGTACCACACACAGGCGTCAAGTGATATATCTGACCCATCTCAATAATCCACTCTAGGTGCAATCCAGAGTCCACAGTATTCTCCAGTATTTTGAACATTCTTCAAAATACTTTCGACATTGAACGTCTCCTAATCGATCCGGTCTTTATCTTAACATCCACATTCCTCCTCCACATTCCATTCCAACGATCTTGATCTCGAGTCAATCGACAACTCAAATTTACGAACAACTGCGCCATTGGGCAACCGATTGAATTCTGATATCACCTTCCATTTCAAATACTCCTTCTCGGAGACCCGAGAAGCGAGTCAACAAGCTAGTGAAGAAATTCGACCTCTAGTTGGTCATTGTTGAACATAATGGCTGGTCCTGTCGCGCAAAAATGGGCCCGTAAGTGACGACATAATGGAAGATAACAAACATTGTCACTAATTCTCCATGCAGGATTCATCCCGATGATCGGGTACCACCATGTGTTGATGATCATTATCGCAGTTGCTATTATCTTATTATGTGAGTGCAAGATTGTCTTCTGCATTACCCATTTCCCCTGCAATATAGCTCACAAATCATAGCACTCCTTTTGGCCGGATGCTCTTCATCATCCCCACAAATCCCCGACATCTTCCTTATCTCTCTCTACTATCAGAAGTATGACCCTGTCATGAATTTCGCACAGGTCAATCCTGGTATGGCTATCCCCATCTCCAATCTTATCGGATCTCCAGACATGGAAGTTCGAGTTGGGTACTTTGGTATCTGTATCCAGCCAGATGGAGGGTCCTTTATCTGCAACGCCAACGCCACTGCGTTGGCTGGTGTTGTCACTCAGGATCAAGATCCAATGAACCTTATTTGGGTTGCATCGACGTTCAAAGATGCTGTTGTGTTCCCGTATCTTCTGTAAGTGGTTCCGCATTTTATTATTCCATGGACAGAGCTAATTCTCCTGCAGGATTGTCGCTGTCATTCTCGCATTCTTCTGTTTCATCCTTCTAGCGACATTCCCTGGTTGGCACGAGGAAGTCGACGAGACTGGATCTGAGGCCGAGATCAAACCTTTCCCATCACGCCCTGTCTCCCAAGCTGCGCTAGCCCTAATTTTTGTCTCCTCGGTGTTTGTGCTTGTGTCTGTTCTATGGCAGCACACAGCATCTGTCGCTGCCAGTACGATAGCCCAAGACATGGGTAATGGAAGTATAAAGAGCGGTGTTGGCTCTTCAGCGATGGTACTTGGTTGGTTCGGCTTCGTCTTGCTGGTCATAGTCACTGTTGGTTTACTGGTCATGATCTTGAGCATACGGCTGATCCACAAACTGACCGATGACGTTTGATCCTCGCGGTTCAACGCCAAAGCAAAACAAAGTTTGCTCTCTTTGCTTTTTTTTCTTTTTACGACTTGCTTGCACCTACTTATTCGCCTACGACATACCTCACCCTCTATAATGGGACGAAACAAATGGGAAATGAATAATACCTTCGAGCACACCACACTGGCTCGCACTTCACGGATTGGATGGACATGGGACACGCGATACTTGGGACACTTTGATTCCCCCAACGGAATTTTGGGATTTGGACAATTGGATAACTTTTTTTTACGAACATATTTGAGGCAATTAATCCTCGCATGCTTTCTATGCTTGGTATGTGACATGGGATACTTGTTTCGTCTCATCTACTGCGAAATCATCATATTTGGCGATTCTGCCAATCTCTCAGGATAGGTTGTTTGTCCTGACATAGAATGCAATGATATCGAGTCACTTTCTGTACAGATCTTTTTCCTGGCGTTGATCTTCTTTCTCTTTTTGCGTGGATTTTTGTTTCTGTTGAGTACCCGGCGTTCATTTCATATGATCATAGGCAGCGCAGCCTTTTTGTTCATTTCATGCTATGTTTACCCTTTGCTTCTTAGGTAGACCTGCAAATTTCAGTCAATGCACAAGACACAATGTTAGAAAGAAATACCAAACTCATGTCTGCATCGCTCAACCCATCGCTCAGCCCCTTGTATGTCTGACCTCCGTACTACATATTGTATCTAAGTACTCCGTACGTGTAGATATAAGAGTCAGTGCCCTTTCTGGAATTCACATCCATATCCACGTTCAAAACAACATCATTTTGACGGCACCAATCCACTATACAGAAATGTACATATTTCCAAAGCCTTTTCTCTTTGAAGTAGCTAAGAGCTCAACCATCTCTGATACCCGAAGGCGAAGAGCCGATAAAATCATGATATCCCCGAGATATTGACTACACATGTAAGTTATTAATCTCTCTCGCAGGGTGACCCAAGTCTGCAATTACCAAGCAGAGGGAGGATTGTCATGTACTGATCGACGCGGGGTATATGAGCAATTTAGTTACCGTCACAATCTAACAACCATGTAACTAAAGCCTATAGAGAACTAACTACCTGAATACAACACCGGATACGTTCATTCAAGCCGTCTTTCAGAATGTATTGAATTTTGGATAGGAGCACTAACAACACTGGAGGAACAGCATGTATGAGAACATTGGATAAAGGCGAACCTTTACATGATCTTAAGCATACGGAAAGAGATTCAATTCGAAACTTTAGCCCCGAAAGCCAAAGTCATGTAGTGATATCGCCAAATCTGAGACACTAGGTATCTGTTTGACTGCGAAGGGGAAATAAGTTATCGAATGCACACGCAAGGTGCGAAGAACAATGAAATCTTGAAGCCCAGATCCGAGCTGTATCATCATAATATGGAGATAAGAAAAAAGAAAAGGTCTACGTGCGCCAATCCATTGCCAATGCAAGCCGAACCAGGACACGAAAAGATCGTAAAGGTACAGATATGGTTGACCACACACTCCGTGGGCAAACGTTTGGAAGCTGCAAATTCCGAGACACCGAGCAAAACCTGAAAATCAATAGTCCATAGAGTAACCTCCTCTTCCTGCACCTCCACCGTTGTAGCCATTTTTGCCGTCATGTGCCCCATCGAGTCCAGTGCCGTGGTCATCTAGCGACCTGTATTGGTAGTATTCACCTCGACCGCGGCCTCGGCCGCGGCCTCGAGCATTGTTACCACGCCCGCGTCCTGCACCACGACCACGACCACGATGACCTCCTCTTCCTCGCGAATTATCATCATGATAGCGACCCTCGCCCCCGCCACGCTGAGAGGAGTGGTAGTTGCCGCGGCCCTGAGATGAGCCTTCAAACCCGGCTTTCTGATTCGATGACCATGTGACATCGTCCTCTTCCTGCTGGAAGCGTCTCTTCTGACTTCTGTTCATGATATACTCCCCTTGACGGAATTCTCCGCTATCCTCGACTCGCAAGACAACCTTCTCTCCGATCACAGTCTCAAAGGTCATGGCCTTGTCAGCCGGGATGGGATGCCAGTTTTGGATCTTTCCTGCATCAATCAGACGGGCACCTTTGCGCACAGCTAGTACTACAATTGGTAGTGGATTCTCTGTGTGATAAACTTCCGTCGCTGGGATAGGAGCAACGCGGGCTGCCCAGATCTTGTTGTCCAGGTTTCCGGTTCCAGTGATCTGCCACTTTACTTTCTTGCCCATGCCTCCAATCTTTTCCAGGATTGAGCGAGGCGCTGGGCGTGGAGTAATTAAGATGCTGTTAGCCATGTACTTGAGGTCATTTGATTCAGCAAGCCCTGAGGGCAGCAGTGAAGCCAGCAAATTTTGTGTCATGCTGTTTGAGTCATCTGGAGAAACCAAGTATCCCGTGTAGAAGACGACCCGCTTGAGATACATCCGCCCACATCGGCTCTTGGTTAAGTTCAAAGTAGGGTTGCGCAATGCAAGATTATGGGCATTAGCCATACGCTGTACCTCCGCAGTCTCAGTTACGGGATCAAGGTATGTGCATCCCTCGGTTACCTGGATAACTTCAGCGAGAATGGGCATCCGTGTGGCGGGGGATCCATTTTGGAGTACTTTGTTCAGATTTTCGAAGAAGTCTCGGAAACCTTTCACACTACCAACAGATCAATATCTTGGGGTCCGAGGATACTTTGGTCGACTGCCGAAGAGACTTAGAGACTTACTGCTTAACACGATCCTCATAGACGCGGATTTCCTCAGCTTGCTCGTAAGTGAGAACAAGGTCCTCAAGAAAACCCTGTTTGAAATCCATTGTTGTGGGAAACCGTTGTCCATGTGGGCCAACTTCAGGTTTGAGACCAATAAGGTCAAATTCAAGTTTCTGGCTAGCAACCATCCGCTTGATGATGTCTGCAAAGCCAGCCTCACTCCGACCGGTCAGCAGCACTGTAAGGGCATCTTTTTGCTCCATGCTATTCCTAACCAAACGAAGCTATGAAAAGTTAGTCGATACGCGCCCAAGGTGCAATATATGTTAGGATTCAAACAATTTGTTCATTCCACCAGCGCTCCCATTTGCGAGGCTCTTCTATCTCCATGCCTCTTCCTGTGGCACCGAGAATGTTGGGGTCATGCCACCATCCTCCATTTGCGAAACTGTCACTCGTTTGAAGGAAACCGACCGAGGACCCGTGCCATAATTGCGGGTTTGGGAGGGGACTTAAAAATACTATAAGCGCCGACATTAGTGGTCAAGTCTCAGTCCATCCCAAGTCTGACAATGCTCACAGGTATTGTCAAAGTCGTAGACGTGAATTGCGCGAATTTTAGAGACCGCTGGCCGAATAGCGATTGTTAGAATGGTTTCTCTAACGTAGCAGTAGGTATTCATGGTGATTTACCTGGAAGCTCCTTGTCCACGATAGACCAGCGCCGTAAAGAGGTAACTGTATGCGGTGGTCGATGAACAGCGTGTATCCCGCTTCCTGCGCTGTACGACATATTGTGTGTTGAAGATCCCAAGCGGGAGAGGTTCTCTGAAACGACTGCTTTGGCAGACCTCATTATATCACAACCCAGGTAGGAAAGAGTTGCTGTTAGCGCATAGTTGGAGAAATAGCCAGTCACCAATTGAACTGAAAATGAGCAAGCGCGGTGACGGAGCTCCCGAGAAAATGGAGGTTTTGCCGCCCGCCCAGAACGTGACCCTGGAACAAACCTGACCAACCCTGGCATGTTACCTGTATGGATGATGTCGACTTGCGACAGGAAATCCTCCAGCGCACTCTTCAAGAGGTAGCTGAAGAGGAGAAAGAGACTGCCAATCCCTGTGTTATTTGCCTGGACACCATCACCGAGCCGTGTGTGGCACAGCCATGCCACCACGCGAACTTCGACTTCCTCTGCCTCCTTAGTTGGGTGGAGCAACAGCCTAAATGCCCTTTATGTGAGGATACGCTATATGTGCTCGTGAGAGTACATGACTAACGGCAAGACAGGCAAAATAGAGCTGACAGCCGTGCAATACGAGCTCAATGCTCCCCAAGGCCCAAAGCTATACACGATCCCACCCCCGATAGCAACAACCCCAAGAGCTCCACATCCAACTCGGTCGCACCCAGGTACTCGTTATGGTCCACGAGGGGGGCGACGTCCTGCGCCTCCACCGCGGCCACAACTCGACGACCCGCTCGAGCGACGGCGCAATGTCTATCGAAACCAAACGTACTCAATGCGAGTCGGATCTAATCGGTTGTCTCAGTACCGAGAACTGACGCCACAGCTCTTCGATCGCGACGAGGGGCTTGTCTCGCGCGCCCGGAAATGGATTCGTCGCGAACTACGAGTCTTCTCTTTCCTGAACCCCGAATCAGAGGAGGAAGAACGAACATCCCACCAGGTCTCTCGTCCTGGACACCAACGGCTGGAGAGCCGTAGGGCAAATAATGCCGAATTCCTGCTGGAGTATGTCATCGCCATCTTGCGCACGGTCGATCTCAAGGGCAGCGCTGGACAAGCGGAGGAGCTGTTGCGTGATTTCATCGGGCGAGAGAATGCTCGTTTGTTCCTCCATGAATTACAAGCGTGGCTGAGAAGTCCATATAATTCTTTGGAGGACTGGGATCGCCATGTTCAGTACCCCGACACTCCACGGAATACGTCTGACGGAGGGTATAGGGTTTCCGATGGCTCGGACCGTAGGTCGACTCCTGTGAACAATCGGAGAAGGCCACAAAGAGTCCAGAGACCATACAGGTCCAGGTCTCAAGATGCGCTTGACCGCTCCAGACGGCTGCAGCAGGCTCAGCAGCGATATAATCCATATTAGACTGGCAACTCCGGATGAAAACATCATTAAATGTGTGGATCTATGGATAGATATCTACAGCTTGGTGATTGAACGACTCTAGAATATAGACAATCACCGTGAATGAAAACAATATCTAAATTTGACTCGCTATGGATATCCTAGCTACTTATGCTGAGCATAAATGTATGAATGCAGTCGTCACTTCGTGAAAGACAAGAGTCGTCCGGTCTTTATTTCCGGCGGAATCGCCCACCTCTACCACGTGAGAAAGTCCCTCTATTGATGCTCAATGACCGATAGTTCGCATGAGCTTGAGGGTTGATCTTCCGACCGTGAGGTTTCCTTCCTTCGGTCTCCGAGGGCTTCTTCAGAGGCTTGCCCAAGGGTTCTTGTTCCTTCGGCTTCGCAGCAGACGATGAAACAGCTTCCTTAATTCTCTCTGAAAAGCTCTTTGGCCTGGCAGCTGGCTTTGGCTTTGGCTTTCCTCCAAATTCGGGATCATCGTCCGAGTCCGGTTCAAATTCAGCCTCGGTGTCAGGTTCTGGCTCCGACATGGTATGCAGGCAAGCGGCGTCATCCGCCCGCTCAATATCACTCGGGACATCGTCCCAGCCATCAGTGGCGGCAGGGGGGTGTTGTGTCTCTGCAACTGCTACCACTTCATCTTCACTTCCGAAGTCCTCGTGTGCGATAAGAGTTGGATCTGACTTGGGCTTCGGGTGATGCGCAACCGGCCTCATAATCACTCTTCGTGTCGTCCGCTTTTGACCCTTCTTCTTGTATTTACGATTCACACCCGGTTCCTCGATACCCTCAGCCTGATTCCTGGCGGCTTCTTCCGCTTCCGCATCTTCCTCCATTTGGCGCATCACATCCCAATCATCTTCCATACGATCCTCCTCCATGTCTCGCAGTCCTTGTACCAAATGGGATAGTCCCTTGCTGGCGAATCTTTGCGGCTTGCGCGAAACAATAGGACTGAGCCCGGAACCACCATGGTTTATGTCGGGTAAGGGGTATCGACCGGAATTGGAGCGACGAAGGAAAGATGGTGTCTCGGACATCGCTTGTTGAGGGGAGAGTTCAGGTGCCGGGTTCAGTAAATTTGTTTCCTGCGCTTCCGCGTTATCCGCCGCTTCCACTATGGCAGCATAGCGCATAGTCGTTGGTGTTGCGAACAAATTTGCCAAATAGAACTGCTTGGTCTCGGATGCAGGGGTTCGCGCGAGCCTCGGCGTTTCCTGCTGTGGCTCTTCTTCTGGAGCTTCGAGAATCGTGTCCACGGGCCTTCGTTTAGAGGGAGTCCGGAACGCAGCTGCTAAATTATTGGTTTGCCTTTTTGCGGAAGGCACCCCACTGCTCCCACCAGATTCAGATAGCATATCGAATAGCCCCAGTGTCCTTCCATCACGCTGAGGTGTAGGCCCGATTGCAGCCTTCAATGGTGACTGTGCGGGCTGTCCTTGTCGATGTGCACTAGGACTGAAGAGCCTGCGAAGGGTCGATGGCGAGTCATATGGATCGAGTTGCGCGGGATGGTGTTTGGTGCGATTGTTAGATGGAGTTGCAAAGAGTCCCTTGGAAGATTTGCGAGGCGTTGTTTGAAACAATATATTGCTTTCGCCCGGGGGAGATGCATGCTTCCGCTTTTTGGAGTGACTTTGGGATGGCTCCTGTTGACTGTTTTCGCGTCTGTTAAGGGATGCTTCGAGAGCCTTGAGACGGCTGTATTCTTTGTATTTGCCAGCTAGATCATTGAAAGATATCTTGAATCAGTAACTGATATCTTGGCAAATTTCGGTAACAAAAGAGGCTCGACCTACCAATTTCAACGTTCTGTTTGATATCCTCGCGTCCGGCTTTGCGGCCCCCATTAGCCGACGCGAAAGCCTTTTCCCATGTTTTTAATTCTGCACGAACATTTATGGCTTGGGCAGCAATCTCAGAACTAGAACTGAGAACATTATCGGCCATAGTTGAATTGTATTGACCAACAGCCTTTGAGGGAGAGGTATATGGCCGCAAAAGTTCCCCGTGAGTTCCCCATTTGTGATACGCGTCACGCGACGCCAATTAATTAAAACGGACCCGACAAAAGTGGTAGGCGGTTCTATTCTGCCAACACTTCTCAAAGGGCGGTGTTATTCTGCAACCGAGGTTCACTTGGTACCCAACTGTTGTTCGTCTGAACCATCGAAGTTCAATTTTAATTTCAGATAGAGAAAGAGAGCAATCTTGCTTTGTATTTGGCAGCTTGTACGGGACTATATATCATCGCAACACAGCAAATAATCCCATCATCCTAGTTTCAACCTGCCTTCCAAGGTTGATCTTGAGATTAACCTTCGTCCTGTAAGCATTTTTCTAATCGCATAGGTGATTACGAAACAAAACGGCCAGATATCCTACAATAGATACAACATGTACTCCGTACCATTAGAGATGACAACCCAGAAAGCTTGTTCAACTCCAGTTGATACTAAGTATGCAGTTGCATAGCTCACCCAAAGGAGTAGCCCCACTGCGGTTGCAGCATGTGACAAGAAGAAATCCATAGTTAGTTATTTATAACATACAACATGCATATTGGACGCAGCTCATCAGCACGATAGGTGGCTATACCGCGTTACGTGGCTTCTCTTTATCAACAACATATCTTCATCTCTTCCAGGGTATAAACGTAGTCCACAGTGGGGCGAGATAGTATTTGTAGGAAAAAAAACGGCCATGAAAGCCCTAGTTTATCGAAACCATGGGATTTATACATACTATGGATTACATGAATCCAGGACTATGTTGTACAAAATCATGGCTCCACTCCGCGACTCTTTTCCGAAATTGTGTTATGTGGGCCCCAGAGTTGCCTGATTCGGCCAAAAGGATTAAGATTGCAGCCCAGAACGAGCCCTGCCAGGTGTAGATATTGCTTCTGCCGTAATTCCTCGTATGTGCTCGGCCGAGCTCATTCCAATGCGCAATTTCAACTCACCAGATTGAGGCTCATGGAAACATGTACTTTATGCTGTACAATAGTCACGGAGTAATGAGTCAATCTGATTACTTGGGGAATTGGAAAGCCTCCTACCTTATGTTATATGTGTATACCTACTCTTTTCACACTTTTGTTTTCTCAAACTTGTTTCTTTGAGATTGGTATTTAGTGGGGAACCGCCGGGGAAGATCGTGCGTAACTCCGAAAACTCAGGGGAAGATAAGGATAAAGATGATAAGCTCATAATCTAACCCAATATGGCCCATGTCTTAGCCAAATTGCTGCATCATGTGACTATCCCCGCATCCATTATAGTTTCGCGTCTCCGCTATGTCGGTTATTCCTGGCCTCGACCTTCCCCGACTCATTTTAGTCTCTTCTTGGTCTCGTTACGGTACTATAGTCTATCGGCGATGGCCCCCAAGCGTGAGCGTACAGTTCAAGGCTCGTGCTGGCCCTGCAAACACCGCCGGGTGAAGTGCGATCTTGGGAAACCTTTATGCCAGAGATGTGTCTCGTCTGGAGCAAAGTGCTGCTATGACAAACTTTTGATCAGATGGAAAAAGGCACCAACAAAGGATTTACCCATGTATCAGTCCCCACATATGAGCCTCAATATGCACTTCAAAGACACGGCTTTGGCGGTTGGGGATATTAAGGCCCTTGAATACTTTCAATTCACGCTTTGGCCTCTTTTTACAACTGCTGTCCATCCTTGCCCACCACCTATACCACTAGCCATGGAACATCAACCGGTTCTCCTGGCTGTGTGTGAATTAGCGGAGGCACATCGCACATTACGTGACGTAGCTGGGAGTGACACTGCGAGCGCACAGGTTGATAAACGAACGAGCTGCTTGGCTTCTGTCCGAAAGCAGCTTCGAAAAAATAACTCCGATAAAGCGTCACTCTCACCATTGTTAGTTGCGGTCTTTCTGCTCTATTTCCTGGACGGCTATATTGAATGTGGCCACCAATCTGCATCGACCGCAAGTCACCACGTGGGTGTCCAAGCGATTGTCGATCATCTTGGAGGTTTCACCGCTCTCATTAAAATAGGTCAAAAAGATATCACCATGCTACTATCAGAGTTTGCATCCACAGACTTGACAAAAGCTTTACTGGATGACCGGCCTCCTTGCTTTCCCGCTGAGATCTGGACACAGATAGAGCACGGGACAGTCTGGTGGGACCAAGAGACATATAATGGCACAACACTTGCATCGGTATTTAGAATCATGGCAGAAATATCTCTATATCGCCAGCGCATAAAAGGCGGAAATTTCGAGGGATTCTCAATGGCAGTGGTGCAGGCATTCGAGCGGTGTCTACAGCCCTCATTCCTGGTTCTCAACCTCGACCATATCAGCCATCCCAACACATACACTGGAAATGAATCAATCCTTGCACCAAGGATGCAAGCTGATTCTTTCACGCGTGCTTTCCAGCACAGTGCTCTCATCTATCTCTACCGAGCAATCTGTGGCCTTCCACCGCGGCACTGCTTGGTACAACAGCATGTTCAGTCATGCGCAGAGTGCATCAAAAGCATCTCGCCTCTCTCCAAAGCCCACAATTGCATAATATTCCCTTTGTACGTCATGGGCGCCCACACATTCGTGCAACACCAGCAGGAGTTTGTCTTGGAGAGATTTGATTCCATATATCAATATTTACGCTTCAATTCTGTTTTATTGGTTCGTGCAGCGCTGGAGGAATTATGGAAGTCACCTCGGCATGATGGAAATTGGTGGGATATGTTCAGATCATTAGGCGAACATGTGCTGGTGATTTAGTCTCGATCTGTATTTATTTCTTTGAGCGTTGAAGCGACCATTGCATATGAACCTTATGACATTTTGATTTATCTACTGGAATACGAGGAAGGATCACCTATCAATATCGATCAAATCTCTGCGCCCCTCAGCCCAAATTCATGTATGTGCCTCTAGACATCATGGCTTAGCAGATACGAGCCGTGATGGTAACAAGATGTTTGCATAATACACGAGGGGAGTGGGCACCGAGTACTCCGTACTTGAAAATGAGGCTCAATGAATTGCGCCTGTTTGGCTGACATCTTAAACCGCACTAGCGCTTACTAGAAATGTCACGGCCTACACCAGCGTGTGCCCAGAATCCTACCTATCGGAGTACCCCGTACCTGTGCTAGTATGGACTCTCCGCCATGTGGGGGTCAGATTCCTCCAAATGGTTCTGCCTGAGTTTGATGCCAATAATAAATTCTGCCTGGAGTGACCTGCTTGGAGACCCTCACGTTGTTTTGAAGTTAATACTCATGTCCAATAGAGATGCCTTATGAGAAATCTCCATTTGATGATGAATTTGACGCAATCGTTCAACGAGAACTAGAGAAATGGAAGGCCCCTGGTTTGAGCATCGCGATTATCCATGGCCCTGACACTTACACTAAGGTACGCCCATTAATTCCACTCGACCTGCATCATGCTCATGGATCCTGTAGGCATATGGGAAGGCAGAACTGCCAAATACCAGCACAAACCAGCCAGCTCGAGAGATGACCACCGACGCGTTGTTTGCAACATGCAGTACGACTAAGGCTTTCACTGCGGCTGCTACATCCATAGCAATCCAGGACAGCAAGGATACGAAGTTTCCAATTAATTGGGACACGCCTCTATCTTCCATAATCCCAGAAGACTTTGTCCTGGAGGACGAATATGCCACCAAAAACATTACACTTGAAGACGCTCTCTCGCATCGATCAGGTATGGCGGAGCATAACTGGTCAAGTGCCTTTTTCCCAAAGAAGTGCGACACCCCAGCTTCAATAGTCCGCGCCTTGCGCTACATGCCTCTCGCAGCGCCACCGCGCACTGAGTACCACTACAGCAACTTCATGTACATTGCTGCCTCGCATGCGTTGGAGACACACACCGGCGAAGCACTGGGATCATTCATGAGGAAGCGCATTTGGAAACCTCTCAATATGAGCAACACATACTTCTCCGCGCGCGAAGCAAGGGCAAACCCATCAAATGCTGCAAAGCCGGTCCAAGGATACGAGTGGATCCCCACCGCAGAAGGTGGCTCCTTTGTTCCTAAACCAGATCATGAATGGTCAGCCAATAGTGGCGCTGGAACTATCTTCAGCAACGTTCTCGACTATGCACTCTGGGTGCGCGAGTTGATTGAGAGGAACGGGCCATTAAAAGGACACGATAGTCTAACGGATCCGCGCATGATAAATTTCCAAAACGATGATTTGAATTTGCCCGCGCCGTACCATGCGTATGCGCTCGGATGGATCGTGGACAGCTACCGGGGCCAGTATCTTTATAGCCATCCCGGCGGCTGGCCTGGCTATGCGAGCTGGGTGGGTTTTGTTCCTGAAAAGAAATTTGGATTCGTGGTGATGGGCTACTCTTCTTCGGCTCGATATGCTGCGTTCAGGTTGGTCACTTATCTTCTAGATAAGCGGCTTGGTCTACCGAATGATCTGCAATATGAGAAGCAAATAGTTGCTTGTATAGAGAAACAGTCAGAGGGATGGAAGGAAAGGTTGAAAAGGGAGGGGATTGAGGACTCGAAAAAACGATTATTCTCTAGTTTACCTGATCCCCCAATCTCTCATGCGTTGGATTTGTCTCGCTATGCGGGAACATACAAGCACCCCACGAATGTGACTGTGACTTTCAAAATGGGGGTTGATGGACTCGCTGCTGACCTACGAGATCGAGCCATTGCGTGTGAATTGAGCCTTGTTCATGCAAGCGGGGAGTTCTTTGTGGGTACAATCCATGAGCCAGGACTCAACTTGATGCCATCATTCCCTGTGGAATTCTATGTCGACGCCAAAGGAGTGGTAGCAAGGGTTGGACTTCAATTGGAGGCTGAGATGAAAGGAGAGAAGATCTGGTTTGATCGATGTGAGCTTTGAGCGTTTGCGCTGTGATCTAAGGGAGAAAACTCGAAGAAAATTCGATCGCAATGCAAATTATTCAGTTCTTGTCCTAAGACCCAGGGTTTCCCCATCTCTCTCGTTATGAACACCTCAAACATGACCGCTTGCATCAAATCCTCCAACGCTCAGCACTGTCCTCTCTCCGTCACCAACTCGTCAAATCCCGCACCCGATCAAACCCACCCCTCAACTGCGACTCAGGGTGCACAACCTTCCCCTGTAGAACAGTGTACTTCACAATTCCCTCGCAATGCTCAGGTCGGACACGCGCGAGCCAGATAATCTGCTGATCTTTCTTGCGGTACACCAGAACGTTTGCAGAGAACTTGTGACCGCCGACATGCGACACGAAGAAGATACCTACACCTCCAGACCGCGAGTCATCCATGTCCCGGTCCAGTCCCAGCGGACGGAGATGACGCCCCAGCTCGCGTTTGATCAATGGCGCTGTAACACCACAGCGGGCATCGCGGCGTCGGTGCGAGCACAGTAAGATTACGTAGTCCAGATTACATGGTCGAGCGCTCATTCCGGTGGAGGAGAGGGTGCTGTTACCAGTGTGCTCGCCGATGGGGTGATCAATGTATCGAGCCATCAAATCTGGAACGTCTGCTCGCGGGACAGAATCAATCAATGTGAAAGATGGTAGAATCAACACCGTTGTAGGCTGGTTAGAGCTGTCTTTTGTGGCTGGTTGATCTGGAGGGCTGAGATTTGATGCGGAGACCATTACTTCCTGATTCATGCGTTAGCTCAATAGCTAAAATTCAATTATTCTGACCATAAGGCTTACACCGTGCTCTGATTTCGCCTCGTCAAATGCTTGCATTAGACTTCCTGGCTCCTTCTCGACCTTCTTTGCCTTCCAGTCAGATTGTCCCGTTGCTACGAGGACGTGAGCGTGGAACTCTTTGACATTGCCATAGAGAGGTCTCGAGGTATCGGTTTTGATATTTGATGGGAACTGAACTGTGCAGTCGGCGCAGTCATTCATACATTCTGGGCCGTCCTCTTTCGGTTCCACTTTGGGAAAGATGTATTTATTGGCGTCTGTGCGACCTAAGGAAAGCAAGGAGCGCAGCATGATGGGCGAGTGCTATGAATATCGTCATGATATGAAGACAAAGCTTACTTGAGGGTGTTCTGAGACTTTTGCCGTTGGAGGTCGCAGCTGCCTGCTGATTTAGATGCAGTATCTCCGAGCTGTGTGCCTATTTGGGCGGTCAACCCCAAACACCGACCTAGAGGCGATATCTCTAGACTTACTTCGTGGTCTCTTCTGAAAGGTGGAAATCACCCAATTTGAACTTCACTTGATGTTTGAATCGGCTTTCTACCTAATGCCATTTAGACTTATCAATTGAATATACATGAGATTACCGAGCCTAGACTGTAGTGCGTTTGCTTAGTCTATACCACATCACATCATGCTCTTTTTAGGTCGCAAATAACTAGCTATCCAGCTGACGACATTGAAATCAGTTGACAAATCACAAGGCCAGTGCCCGATACTAGAAAACTAGTTGACTGAGCACACCCTCACTTTTGCTTCTTGATCAAATCCACAGGATATTTGTGTTTGCTAAAACGCTGCATGGTTCGGAAATATTCTACAAGATCATTGCTGCGAAAGAACCTGGATTGTACCCTAGCTATATTTTATCTTTACTCTGTTCTTATACATAATCATGACATTGAAAGGTGCATAGTACTGTCTTGAAGGCAGGTCCGGCCATATGTATAAAAGGGAGCTTGACACATTAGAACAGAGTAAATCAAGACGTTGGTCACTAAAGCAGACAGTAATCAATTCACAAATCGGAAAGCTAGCAAACTATTATTCACTACGCAAAGTTATCTTTGGAGTGAATCAAAATGTGTCGAGTATTCCAAAAGACTGGATCTTCCCTACAATAAGAGGAGGAATAGCTTGTTTGTTGGGCCACATCATGTGAGGTGAGAGAAGAATGCCAACATTTGGCGTGGAAATCTGAGAGCATATAAAGTAAATTGCAAGAGGCAGGCTCCGTCGACCTGTGAAAGTTGATAGAAGTCTTGACCCTATTCAGGTTAGGCCGGAACCTTAGCGGGACTGCTTTCTAATCAGAAAGGCGGTAGAAATATTTATAGATACTAAAGGGTCTTCGAAGGCTGCAACATAGATCAGCACCTGTCAAAAGTATTACTGGCTGAAAGCCTGTGTCCACTCAGGGCCACTCTCTGTGTTCGCGGAACTATCGGAACAGGAATTTGGCCAAAAATAACTTCCAGATAGAAGGAGTATGAGCGCAGGATTGAAAAATCAGAGAATCACTCTAACATTCCACGGTTATGGTCTGTTTATTTGATTAATATAGAAACAGGAAAAGGCAGAATATATAATCAATAACTAAAAACTAAAAAAAAAAAAACCAAAAGCGCAACGTCGGCCGCACTTTCCGCATTGGGCGGTGCAAAGCGGGACCACGCACGCCAGAGTCGGCAGTCGGGAGCTCTTCCATCCCCCCCGGAGACTCCCAAACATCTCGGACGTAAGGTCTCTCTCTACAACGTAGTATAATCCGGGCTAGCTTCCCCAATATCCGAGCTCATGGATGTTCAAGGAAATGCCCAGCCCGAGCGCGTGCGCAAGCGTCGCCGCCGCACAATGGCGTGCACGCAATGTCGCACGCGCAAGTTGCGATGCGATCGTGAATATCCAACTTGCAGCCGGTGCTTGAAGAGCAGAACCCCAACCAAATGCACATATGAGGATGGTTTCTTATGGCAGCAGCCCACTACTGTGGCTACTACTCCCTTTACGTCCGACCGGGGGTCCAATGTATCTATGCCCAGGGTTGATCCTTCTCTGACCAACACGCCGCCAAATTCAGAAATACCAACGGTATCAAGCCACACAGATCGTTTGTCACCTAATGATTTTCGCAAGGTAATGGCTGGCGGTCCACTGCATCATGATCATCATGGTCTTTCTGGACATGCTCTTGCGCCAGCCTACAGAGGCCGGCCACAGCACAACGAGCGTAAGGATTGCTTTTTGGAAACGGTTCTGGGTGCTCCCAGGGCCGCAGTCCACCAGGAGACCTATGTGAACACGGGGTTCCTGAACCGTCCCAAGCGCCCGGCGCCGGCGCCGGAGCAAGATGTGCAAGCAATGTCGCAGGTCAACGACGAGTACACCAATGAGGAAGAAGAGGAGCTGCTGTCACCTGGGGATCAGCTGGACATATCTCCTCGAATTATGATGAGGGGCAGTGAGACAAGGACACGGTTTAGCGGATCGGGTATCTTTGCCAATCTTGTAGCACAGGTTTGTCCTCTTTTGCTTTGCCAATTGTCATCGACGGTGACTGATATACGCATGCTGACTCTTTTCACAGTTTCCAGATATCAGATCCTTTGCAGAGGAGATCAGACTTTCAACTCCGGTTTTCGCGCAACTTCAACCAGACCTTAAACGAGTCAAGCGTGGGCTATTCAAACGCATGGTGCTCAATGAACCCTTCCCCGATCCTACTACAGCTTCACTTATCAGCATGTTACCATCGCGTGGTGTAGTTGACGAGCTTGTCGGCCTGTATCTCACTTATATTGAGTCAGTTCACCGTATCTTTCACGTTCCATCCTTCTTACGGGAGCTTGACCAGTTTTGGGCAATGCGAGAGAGCCCGGAGTCCATATCCGCAGCATTTGCAGTGCAGGTGCTATTGATTCTTGCCTGCGCATGGAACCTTGCAGATTTTGCCAGTCTCCAGTCTAAGGGCACGGGCGAACTGAAGTGTCAGACTGCACTTCAATGGACACTGCATGCAAGAAAATGGATCGAAAATCTCCACACCAAGCGCCCTGAGATCACATCAATGCGACTATCTATTCTTCTGATCTTAGCACACAATGCTCACGGAATGAGGCGCAGCCAGGCTTGGCTGACAACAAGTACCTTGGTCAAGCAAGCAATGATCGCAGGATACCATCGCGATCCAAGCGGGTATAGCCGAATTTCTGTATTCAATAAAGAGATGCGACGGCGAGTCTGGACTACTATTGTTGAATTGGATCTGCAAGTTGCCCTTGATCGAGGAATGCCACCGTCAGTACAGAGCTTCGACTACGATACGTCTCCGGGTTTGAACATTTTCGACGCTGAGCTCCATGAAGACACCACCGAAGTTCCTAAATCCCGACCGCCGGGTGAAGTCACTGACTCGTCCTTCCAATCTATCTTGAGTCGCTCGCTACCACTTCGCCTTCAAGCATGTTCTTTAATGCACTCTCCGCGGATCAGCTGTCGATACGAGGATATTCAGCGCCTCGACGGGGAACTTAATCGGCACCTTTCTCGAATCCCAGCATGGGCGACAACGGACCCTAACGATATTGTCACCCAACAAAAGGTAATATTATGGAAAGCTTTGATCGAGACCAAGCTTTCCCAATCTTTACTTTCTATCCACACACCTTTTGCCATTGAAGCACGGCGAGAAACGCTCTTTGCTCCCTCCGCACGTTCTCGCATAGATGCTGCAACCAGGATATTGTCAACCCAGCGACGACTCCATGAGATTTCGCGACCGCTATCGCTATCAATGCTTGGTGAATGGACCCTTCATGCCTACATCTCTGTTTGCCAGTTATTACACACAACCGAATCCAGTACCAGTAGGCTCACCCTGTGACCCCCTCAACTCTAGCGATCTAAACTCACACTTTCAAAGGTGCTCCTTTCTATCACAGCTCATCGACATTCCTGCTACACAGCATCCCTGGTATTACCGAGTCACTACTGTCACTTGTAGAAACAACCCTTGTTGCGCTCGAAGAGCGCTCCCTTTTGCTCACCAAAGGAGCAAAAGACTATTATTTCCTTTCAACGATTCTCGCCCTAGTCAAATCCCGACTCTGGCCGGCACAAGCAGTGATATACAAGCAACATGTGGTCGAGCGGGTCATATCGTTCGCACAAGTTCTTTTCTCCCGACATACAAACTGCGACCACCTCGGCGAGAATGGGCTGGGCAATTTTAAGAACAACCAGCTGGCTGCTTTCATGGCCGCTCCAGCAATGGTCCATGTGACGCCGACCGAATTCGATCCCAACGGGATGCTCCCACCGCCACATCCTGGCGCGACAGTAAGTTGCATGATTTCCATCTTTCTTTGGGGCTTCTTTCATGCTAACTCTGCTTTCTAGCAGCTCGATGAATTTGACCCTTTCTTGGAGATCTTTGAATGGGAGAATATGGCGAACATGACGTTTCCTTGTTGATTAGCATAGTTTAGGGGGCGCTCTTCGATTCCTTGTATGGATAGTGTACAATACGCGAGTGATCTTTTGGGCATTCTTTATGCCATTTCAATTATACATAGAATAACTTGCTCATCCGGGCACTGAATATGAATACCCTATGTTGTACATGCCCAGAGCAAATTTCTATTTATCAATAACCATAAATCCAGTATGGCAATGCGGTCATCCATAAGGAGTACTATGTCGCGTAATTGCAATGCTGTATCATGTTTGCATTCGGTTCCGCCGGGAGATCGTGATCGGAGCGATCAGGATGCGATGCAAGGGAGTTCGGAAAAAAAAATAACAAAAGAAAACGTTCGCGCCTATTGGTATAGCACGTATAACATAGTTTTGTTTGCACCCTTGCTCGCAGATGCCGAGGTTGATAAAGTATAGTACAACCCACGCATAATGGAGACAGATTGTCTCTAGTTTAGACAGTCTGCAGATTATTTTAGAGAGCATTGCCTTCTAGCGTGGGATCATGGCGACTAATCGCCATGCTAGCTCTGACGGGGAGCGATCTGCACATATTAATAGGCGCAGGTTCTGAGGTGTGTGCGAGGCATTGAAGATTGCACCTTGTGCCAAGTGCAGCGAACAGTATAGAAAAGCAATGAGATAAGCAATGAGATAAACATTTTTAAGTTCCAAGGTTGCATTTAAACAGCTTATTTCGCAAAAAAGTAGCCAATTAGAAAGGGTAGCTGGATGGGTGGCTTGCAGGCCCCTGATGCGGGTCTGGTCAGGTAATGCCCAGAGATCTAGGTACCTGAGAGTACCAAACCAGAATATAGTACTATGAGTATACCTACAATGTAGGTAGTTTCCGTCTGCCCGCCACCACCCAAACTATATGCCACCAAGGGGATAAAATTAAATTTACATATCAGGTCAATAAAATCATCTAGAGCCGAAACCTGACCACACAGAACATTCATAGAAAATCACAGTGTGTTGAGCACAAGCCAGTGCAGGAAAGGTAAGTCCTGACTAGCTCGAACTTCTCGTTGTCGAGCAATTACTTTATATGCAGAGCAATATAGTGGAGTGTCATTACTTCAAGGTTCTCACATGCTCCGGATTCGCCGTCAAACACGAAGCGTACGAGCTGTATAATATTTCCGATCCTTTCCTCATGAAGGGGAGAAATTGTGAAGCAGTTACAGTGGTTTGTAGAGACTGAGTATCACTAAGGTCTTCCAATCTAGATTGATTGGCAAAAACGCTTAGCTGAGCGTGGGCAAACAATGCTCTGCTGTTCCACAAGTGGTGATAACGGTGGCCGTTTGACGGAAGAGCGGGCTGTGGTTGAAGCCCTCTCACAGTGTAATTTGCAAGCTTATTGACAGATGCCGAATTTTCAAAAAATATTGCCCTTGCACCGGCCGAGTACTTCGGAATTGCCCATTCTGGATGAACAACTTGGAGACGAACAAAAAGTTCCCAATAGGAACAACTAGACCATCAGAAAATCAACTTTTGACCCACGGCACCTAGTCCCTGATATTTTGAGCGTCTTCAGGAAACCGGATTCCCGTCACAGGTTGAGAGTGGGAAAACCCGAACACTTTCCCCCCTCCGAGTTGAGTCTCAAGCGGAATCTGACTCGCCCTCTGACAACCATAGGGAGATGTCGGCAAAAGTCTTGCCGTCCTTGAAAATATCGTACTAAAAATAGTCCATCTTTGAACTCCGTGGTGGCTAGCTCAGCGGAGCAGAAGACGAAGAGAAAAAAGAAAGAGTAATATAGACTTCTCTTCCCCAACGGCGTGGGCTCTGCCAAGGGGGTGGTGGGGTATTCCTTACTCAGCGGAAGCGGCAGAGGTCTCGAGCATCCGACCCCCTCTCAGCATCGTTAGTGTTTCTAACGACGGTGCGGGTGGATGGAGTCCAGGGTTATGCTTCTCGCTTTCCCCACATTCTTAGCCTCGGCATACGAAGGGCCTGATTGCCGTGTATATACGTACTGACTAAGCCGGAGTATATAGTGTAATGTGAACTAATTTGGCCAATTGATGAACTCCTATGCTTCCATCACTTGTTCAACTCTCCTTTTCAATGAATCTTCCGCAAGCAGATCAAGAGCCAATGGCTCCTGAAGGTGGTCACCCAGCAATCTTTCCATGGCAGAACGATATTCAGTCAACTACACGTCCGCTGTCGGAGAACAGGAGGCATCGGTGCGGACAATGTGGACGCACATACTCGCGAAGAGATCATCTTGCTAGACACTTTCTGTCGCATTCCACTCAACGCTCTTTTGTTTGCTTAGACTGTGGAAAGACTTTTATAAGGCGGTCGGTCTGACTTTCTTTTTCAGAAGATATTTCGCGGTATAAGTCACTGATGCGTTCTGTAGGGACCTCCTTTCACGCCATTCCATAACACATGGGACGGAGCTTTCGGGACAAAAGCTGCGATCCAAATTCCATCAGTCCTTGTCTAGAAGAGTGTCAAAAGCTTGCAGCCCTTGCGCAGCAGCCAAAGTCAAGTGTCATGATGAGAAGCCGTGTCGTCGCTGCCTGAAGCGAGGTATACCATGTACATCGAGCATGGCCGGACAGACAGCTGTGCAACCCGGTGAGGAGCGGATCGGGGACGGGAATCACCTCGTCTGGCATGGTTCCGACGAGCCCTCAGCCGGGACCAGCCCATTCTTGGTTCAGGGCGAAATGCAATCAGTTGTAAATGGTCTGGTAACCGGCACCCAGTTGTATTCAGACAGCCTGACTGGAGAAGAGTACCCACCAGAGGATCATGTAGACATGTCCGAACCGACAGTCACACCACGAATCGGGGCATGTTTGGGGACTTCATTCGAAGATTTCTTCCCAGAGACATTCGATTTTGGTGGCAGCTGGGAGAGCCTGATCACAACAGGGAAAATAAGACAAGCCAGCCAAGCATTTGAAAGTTCTCTGTGGTACTCGACTCCGGACGCAACTAAACTATACGCTAATCTGAGCCCGAGTCACCAGTTCATTGACGAAGAATCTCAAGACCTTTTGAGAACGGCCCATCCATCTATCCCTCAGAGCTTCGATCAATGCACACGGGATAATTTGCTCATTAACCTCGTCAACCTCGCCCAAAAACAGCCGCCAGAATACCTACAAAGTCTTCGCAGAGCATTACCGTCCCCTGAGTTACTGAGTACATTAGTCCACTCCTTTTTCTGGAGACAGGACAGAAAGATTGACCCTTGGACCCATTCCGCAACGTTTCGACCAAGCTCCGACAACTTGGAACTCACAGCCATGATCTTAGCTGCCAGCACATTCAACTTCCGAGAAGGCCAGGGAAACATCGCCCAGATGGATGGAAAGAAGACGAGTATCGCCTCTATGAATGGGAGAACTGCATCCCTCTGCACACCGCAGGTGCCTGGGAGGAGAGCGATAGCGGGATCCTGTCTATGGAATCATCCCGGGTCTTTGAAAATGAGTTGCCATTTTTCCCCTCGGTCGATAGTGGGCCCATACCTCCTCCGGCAGGCAAAGCGGATTTTGTGCGCTGGAGATTCGACCTGAGCCAACCCAACAGGAGCAAGATTCCCGACCCCCAGATAGTCTTGGATCTCCCGTCGGAATTTCCTCGCATCGACGAGCGCTTCCTAACAGGAAAGTACAATTATTTGTTCATGGGTGTGGTACTGGGTACTTCAGGGCCCGGGGTAATCCCCTCGCTCAATGGCTTAGCGATGGTCAACACTAAGACGGCACGGACAGAGTACTACAATCCGGGCGAATACTGCCGTGTCGAAGAGCCAATTTTCATTCCTCGGGGGGCGGATGCACCCGAGGGCGATGGGTGGGTGATGACCATGGTCGAACGGAATCGATCAACCGGTCCGACCTGGTCTTGCTGGATACCCGGAATTTCAGTCACCCCATTGCCATCATCCAGTTGCCCTTCCGAATTCGGGGGCAGATTCATGGGAATTGGGTACCCAGTGAGCCTCTAGCCGAGCATCATAGACTTGTGAGGGTGATACCGAAGGTTCAAGTCAGTGGAAAGGGAGCATTGGAACCAGAGGGCTGAGCGGACGTGGGAAAAAAGCACATTTCGGCTTTGAACTGTGGAGCTAGGCAATCAATCTCAATTTCCATGTTTGAGATAACTTTGGTCATCTTGTTCATTATAAGGATATAGAGTGATATGTCCGGTCAATGTAGATGATTGATGGTTGATATGAACCAATACGAATTAGCTTTAAGCATTGTATCAGACTGTTTGAACTATGGCGATTGGAGAAAGATGTCAACCCCTGTATGATAGACCCTGAACCATGTAGTTCCATGCTCCCTTATGCTACTTCACCATGCTTTTAGCAGTCAAGTATGGATATTTGTCAAATAGGCGAGCCGTGTTCCCTCCATTCCAAGTAACCTCTACATCACCTACACTTGAATGTAGTTGTGGCATTTCTTAACTGAAAAAAAAAAAAAAAAAAAAAAAAACGGGGGTTATTGCTCCTCCCTGGTATCCTCCCAAGTCCTCAAAAAGAATATCAGATGCAAATATCAATCACCCCCAGCATCTGTGGTTTCCGGTGTGGTTCCTCCCCCTCCGGCAATCCCCCACATTCCCGTTGATTGCCGTCCACTGGGGCCATAATGAAGGGACCTGTGCCGATTACAACGGAATTGACAAAGAACAACGCATGTGGCCTTTAGCTGGTGGCTAAATGGAGACAAGGAATATAAGATTGTCAAAAAAAAGTATCATTTTCGTTTAAGAAGAGCCAACACCCCCATCAAGAACAAATAGCTAGATCCATCAAGTTTCTTGTACCTTCGTGTGAAACAACATTCGATTCTTAATGACGGACCAAAAATTGATCTTACCTCCCAATGTGGACAAGGCTACGTTGGACGCTTTCTGGGATAGCATTGCCAGCAAAATCGGCGCCGCCAATGTTTCCAGAGACCATAGTGATGGCGCCCCGCGAGGACCGCACGGTCAATACAGTTATGGAGATCCGTTCCCTCTGGCACGCGATCACTCTCCCAGTGGCGCTGTGCGACCGGAGACGGTTGAGGAGGTTCGATTTGTGGTCAAAGAGGCCAATCGGTTCAAAGTCCCGCTGTGGACGGTCTCGCGAGGAAAGAATCCTGGGTCAGTCATTCCGGATTGATAGTAAAAATCAGAGGCAAGAGTGTTGAATATATTCAGATATGGAGGATCGTCTCCCGTGGTCAGCGGAAGTGTGGTACTCGATCTGCATCGTATGAAGAAGATCATCGAGATCAACGAAGAATATGCATATGCCATTGTCGAGCCTGGTGTGTCCTTCTTTGATCTCTATGAAGCCATCAAGGAACGGGGCCTTGGACTGTGGCCATCACTTCCATCGCTTGGATGGGGCTCCATTGTGGGAAACACGCTGGATCGGGGCTTTGGATATACCCCCGAAGGCGAACATGCGCAGATGCAATGTGGCATGGAGGTTGTCTTGCCCAAAATGGGGATTTGATCAGGACGGGAATGGGAGCCATGCAGGGGAACAAGTGCTTTGCTCTATTTAAGGGGTACGAAATCTGAATTTTCTTTTCACCTCCTGGATCCCTACAAGCTAACACTTTGGCAGAGGCTTGGGTCCAAGTATTGACGGTCTATTTTTCCAATCAAATCTGGGTACATACCTTTTCCCGGTTTCCCCCCTGCAATTAACGAATCTTCGATGATAGTCTTGTGCTGACTGATCGTTGATAGGCGTTGTGACCAAAATCGGCATCCACTGCACTCCTGCTCCGGAAGCTTTTATCAAATGCGAAGTCGGAGTTCCGAGGGAAGGTTGGAATTTCCACCGACTTGCTTCGTCGTCGAATTCTGACCAACTCCCCGGGCCTCAGCAACATCGTCTGTCTGGCCATGGCGGCCGCCACGGACCCAGTCGTTGGCCCCAGGATCGCCCCGTATGTTTGCAAAGCCGCCATTCCTGACCATGTTTTGAAAGAGATTCAGGTTCTGAAGCAATGGCCCTGGTGGGTGAACTTGTTCTCTTTGTATGGACCTCGTTCGCTCGTGGAAGCGCAACTCAAAATAGTCCAACAGGCCTTTCAAGCCATTCCGGGCGCGCAGGTCACTTCCCACTTGCATAGTGCTGAGCCTGGGCAAGTTCTGGATGCTGAAATTATTGGCGAGGAACCTGAGATTCTGCCTCAAACGGGACGGCCGACATTGCATTCCTTGAACTGTTTGAACTTTCGGGAACACGGCAGTGGCCACGTAGCCTTTGCCCCGGTGATCCCTCCCTCGGGTCGCGAGATGTACGACTGGTATCTGAGGGCCAAGCAATTGACCATGGATGCGGGGTTCGATTTTGTTGCCGACTTCCATCTGTTTGCACGATATGTGATCCCCATTGACCTTGTAATGTTCAAGCGGCCAGAACAAGCGGCGATGCGAAAAGCTACTGAAAGAGTTGACCAACATGACCGTCGAACTGGGATATTCGGAGTATCGTACACATGTCAGCTTCATGGATGAAGTTGCGTCGCATCACAACTTCAATAATGGGGCCATGGGCAGGCTGACATCCGCACTGAAAGATTTGCTGGATCCAAATGGCGTCCTGTCCCCAGGTAAATCCGGAGTCTGGAATTCGAAGCGGGATTTGAATTGTAATTGACGGATGGTAACTGGCTGATATGCTGTTATCAGATATTTGCGATTGGTATATGGTTGAATTCATACTCAATACCATGCTGACCAGATATTTCTTTCTTCAATGGTATCCTGTTCCATCTTTCCAACCGTAATTCATTGAATCGATTCAACTATAGGCAGAAAAGCAAAACAATATGTTGGAGCCTAGCGGTCCAACATTCAATATCAAGTATTCTGCATCTCTGCGTCGGTCGGTGCGAAAGACTTTGTTTGCCAGTCCCTCGGGTCAACCAGCAAAATATGTGATATTTCGTCGTATAAATAGAAGGGATCACGTTTGATAACCCGGATATCAACACGATCATCGCCTTCCTTAAAACCCTCGGGAGCCGGGGTGGAAAAATCGAGTAGGCCATCGCGGCGCAAAGCTTCTAATTTGGAGGTATATTAGATGGTCAAGACCGGCAAACCGTACGGTAATTTCGGCGAAAGGCCTGGCGTATTTTCGGCAGTAGTTTTTATTAGTTTATTAGGGATAAGCTTAGTGCGCCTACGCCTATTAGGATCAAGAGGGCGTAGAGGTGTTGGAACTATGAGTGGTAGTAAAGGTGGATTGACGCGACGCGTTAGAAGTGGAGACTTTCGGAGACTTGAGTCTTCTGTGCCTGGAAACCCCAAAACACTTGGCTTTGGGTCTAACGTCACGTTGAAGCTGTGTTGTGGTTTTTTCCTTGTCCAAGATATTCCCTGCCACTTACATAGCCCCGGAGTATAGATGATCATGCGTTTCTCCTTGCTTTAATGCTCCATATATGTATTTCACTCTACCTCTTCTCCTGTTCACCGAATTGACTAGCTTATCTCAGTAATAAAGAATTGAGCAGCGCCATGTGTATCGCAATTTGATACTCCCAATTCCCCGGCCAGCTTGGCCAATCTCACGCAAAACAAATATTATCAGCACCAACGCCCGCATCACTGAAATAAATCCATGTTCACAAATTTCGTCATGATACCTCGTCTTCCATTCCTCCTCTCAGTGGTCTTTGCGATCGCTGTCCCGCTGGCGGGCGCTGTCCCGGCGCAACAAGAACACAGCGCATCACAAGTATATCAAACCACCAACAAATACCCACTAGCGAACGCAGCCCACGTCGCAGCCCACGACCCAAACATCATCTTCCACGACTCCTCCTACTACCTCTTCAAAGGCGGGATAAACATCCCAATCTTCAAATCCGCCAACATGTCCGGGCCGTGGGAAAAGTTCGGCACCGTACTCGCCGGCGACAGCCTGATCCAGAAAGGCAACCGCTCCCGCCCATGGGCACCAACCACCATCGAAAAAGACGGCACATTCTACTGCTACTACTCACTGAGCGCGCAGGGCTCGCGCAATAGCGCCATCGGCGTCGCAACCACAACATCCCTCAACGGCAGCCCCTGGACCGACCACGGCCTCGTTATCAACACGGGCTCGGGACCTGGCTCGCGCGTATATCCGTACACGGTCACGAATGCCATTGATCCCTCGGTCATATTGGATCGCAATTCCAGTCAGGCGTATCTTAACTACGGCAGCTTCTGGCAGGGGATCTGGCAGGTGCCGCTGGCTGAAGATTTGCTCTCGGTGAAGGATGCGGGCGAGCCAGATGCGGTGCAGTTGACGTTTATCCCGCGTGCGAAGTCGAAGCCGGAGGAGGGGTCGTGGATGAGTTTTCGGGATGGGTTTTATTATCTTTGGTTCAGTCATGGTAAGTGTTGTAACTTTCAAGCTGGGTTTCCGAGGCGTGGGAAGGAGTATAGTATTCGTGTTGGGAGGTCGGATGATGTGCGTGGACCTTTTGTGGATCGGAAAGGCCGTCGTTTGCTAGATGGCGGGGGTACGATTGTTTATGGATCGAATCATGGGGTTGTTTATGCGCCAGGTGGACTTGGGGTGTTGGCTGGTAATAACGATTCCATGCCGGATACTCTTTACTATCATTATTTGAATACGTCGCTCGGGTTCAAGCATGGCGTGAGTTTCTTTTTACTTTTTGTTCCCCGTTGGGCCTTTGGAGTTGGAACTGACTGTTTGCGCAGCAAGCTCAATTGGGCTGGAACTACCTGGATTATGAAGCTGGGTGGCCGGTGCCTGTTGGCGGCCAGAACACTACCGATACCAACGCTGGCTCTCTTCACAAGCTGCCTGGTTGGAGTTGTTTAACGATTGTTATCGGTAGGTGTAGGATCTTTTTCGGTTGATTTGTATTCTTTATTGATCTCTTATTATAGGTTTATGGCTCTGTCTATGGTCATAGCAGTGGTTCTGCCCTGCTCCTATATGTATTCCCTTCTGTACTTCTCTTGGTTTCCAGCGAACATATTCATTTATCATGGCGGTGGCGTTTTGATTGGATTTTCGCATCATAGCTGTCATCTAGCGAGTATTTCATGTCGTTCATCAATGCATGTCATTGCGATATGACCTGATCTAATCATGATATTTCCCTTCATGGCTCAACAATATGCATTCATTCCCATCCACCATCCACACTCACTATCTGTCCCGTGGTATACGAGGCAGCATCACTGAGCAAGAAAACAACCGTCTGAGCAACTTCATCCGCAGTCCCGATGCGCGGGATCGCAGTCGGCGGAGGACTAATCCCGCCCTGAATAGTTCTCGCCTTATCAAGCAGGGGCGTCTCAATACTCCCACTAGAACGAACCGATTAGCCTATCGTCAGAAGAACCGACTCAACAAATAAAATACTCACGGTGCAACCGCATTAATCCTAATGTCCGGCCCCACCTCCTTCGAAACTGACTTCGTCAATCCCGAAACAGCATGCTTCGTCGTCGAATAAGCAGCATGCAGAGCAAAGCCCTTTAATCCCTGGATACTCGACGCATTCACAATGCTACCCTTGCCGCCGGGCGCCGTCTCGGTGATAGCCTTCAGTTGTGCGCGCAGACAGTACATCAACCCCGTCACATTGACGCGCATTAACATATCCCACTCCGCATCGTCCTGGTCAATGAACTTGCCCGTGCCATGCTGTTTGCCAATAGTCCCGGCCATGTTCGCCGCACCGTCCAGTCGGCCGAAGTGCGAGACCGTACTAGCGATCCAGCCGTTCACGGCAGATACATCGCCGATGTCGAGGGCGGTTGTTAGAATTGTTGATGCTGTTGAGGTGCCGGACTCGGACTCGATGATTTCGCGAGCACTGGCGAGGATGTTCTCACTGATATCGGCTAGGGAGAGGAGAGCACCTTGTTTGTGTAGTTGGCGCGCAACGGCGAGCCCGATGCCGCCTAGTCCGGTTATGGCGTAGATTTTGCCGTTCACGGAGTCCATTTTTGAGGGATTTTGGAACTTGTTGAGGATGTGTTTTAGGTATTTTCAGGAAGGTAATCATTGAGGGGAAGAATTATCTGGCAACTACGTTGTATTCCGAGATGGTTACACCCAATTGATGGCGCGGATAAACGTGGGGTCGGAGGTACTCCGTGTCTGTTGTATGGCCTATCCGGTTATTCTCGCCTTGCATTTTGTGGACACAGGCTAAAGACCTACATATGTGGGTAGCAGTTTCAGTGTGCATTGGGAACATTAAGAGCCTATGTTGTACCCCGCGGAACCCCGCTTGTCGATACCGCGTCCATAGAAAGGCCATACCTCCCCACACTCCACGCGTTCTGCATGGAGGTATTCTGTCAAATTCTGAAGTCACGCATAACTACTCTCCGGTCTAAAGGGCTAATCGCTAACTATGTGGATCTGGATGGGCTTTGGTCGTAATTCTAGCTAGAGGAATGCCCCCGTTGCTGTGTCTTCGCAGAGATATACATACACCAATAGTTGGAGAGTGATGTTAGTCAACAATGATCATTAATCTTTATTTGTCGAAGTTGACCGGTTGCTCTATGACTTTCTGGCAAGCCATGCATGCATCTCACTTCATCCGACCTTCAATAGCTCGGGTTGAAGGAGCTGATCCACAGGCCGACCATATGTAGAGATATTGGATCCGAGGGCTGTCACCAAGGAATGCGGCTGATGTTTTAGAATCGAACACATGGCTCAACGCAAAATTGTTGAATACAAAGGGCCTCGTGCTTACATGACAAGGGGTGAATATCCCTCAACAGCCTGTCGCCATGTCCATCAAGATGAACGAACACCCGAGTATCGACGAAGAGATCTAAATGATGCCGTGAGAACTGCAATCAGGCCGCAAGGGCCTCCCCACGTCTGAGATAGATGCGTTCAGCCAGCAGGATGAGATCATGAACCGATCAGTTCCATCGCGTCCGCATTGACATCTACCGAGCCGGCCATCGTCCAAGATCTTTTAGGTCTCCCAGGGCTGAACGGGTACGATTTACGAATTTTAACGCAAAAAGCAGAATCAACTGCGAGAATCGGCCTTCTTACCCGCAAAGGCTACCTTGACCGTGAGCCGCCATGCAACACAAGCACTGACCTCGACCCTGATTTTCGCTCAAAACAAAGCTGGCACTGCGGTATGTATCGACCCGGGCGGCTTGATTTTAAGCTGTGCGCATTGCTCCGGCGAGAGGGCTGAAGAGTGGAAAGCCAGGCGCCTGGACTGGCTTTTCTATTACACTGGACTCGCCATTCAGGTCGAATTTCAACTGTGGGATGAGCGCCGTGATATGGCTTTGGCTAAAGTCGTCTGCATTGAGATCCCCGACAAGCGGTGCACAGGCTCGGTGAGGCCCATTTTCGCCTACGTCCATATCGCGGACTCAATGTCTAACTATTCTCTATTATTCTGCGTCGGGCAGCCGGGCGCAGACGACCTGGAGCCAGCCTCTCTGCGGAAGACTGCATATGATCTTGTCGAACTATCTCGAGGTCGACTATGCGGGATAGTGGCTGGTGCAGACTCACAGGACAACTCGGATATCGGCGCTCTGAAACATGACGCCTGGACCTATTGGGGTCATTCTGGTGCACCGCTCTTGCGGAGGTCGGACGATGCATTGCTAGCCCTTTTGATCATGGCTAAATCTGATATGCTAAGATAACCAAGGCCATGATTCAGAGTGAGCGAGCGAGAAGGAAGAGGCACTGAGTGGTCTTCCGGGGCGTCATTTCTGTGCATGTCCTTGGGTCTACTCCTATTCGAATAAATAGGTGTATTTACTTGTTTATAAACAAATCTGGAAGCGCGACCTGGAATTCAGGATATATATACACGTACCTACACAGGCAGGTCAGAATATGTTCGCCCGTATCTAACATCCCCAAACAAACTCCGCAAATAGCAAATGGGTATCTCAAAACGCGAAAGAAAAGCAAAACATGAATCAATCACCAACACCCCACGCATCACATCAGAGAAGCATCCCCGATACAAGAATGCCCCCAACCACCAGAGATACCAACGAACAACTCGTCAGAGGACCTCTCCGCCCCGCGAACGATTTCTCCGTCTTGCTACCATGTACAATGCCCTTAGCGTTCAAGCAGTACATGACCCTCTTCGCCTCCTTCGAGGTAGACGAATGACATATGGCAGTACAAGGATCCGGATCTTCCGAGATCCACACGGTATTCGAGCAGCAAGACTGCAGCACGGCCTCCATATCCCTGTGCGGATCATTTTCCTGGTACAGCGGGACCTGATTATAGAATTCGATATTGGCAGGCAGATCCGGCATCGCATTGCGGGAGTCATAACATTGCGCCGGCTGGGTGAATTGCGAGCCACTGCCGGTGGTTATGGGAGGTGTCATTTGATGTGTGGTACGGCTTGGCCGGGATTATCGTCGATCCAAATTTGCTTTCGACGTGACTCGAATTGGTATTTGGTGTTTTGTGTTTCAGGTGCGCGGGATGTGCGGTCGATCGCGGAACGAATGAACAATGGAGAGACAGATTGTGGTTTGATAGTCCGTCTCGGCGTGGATATTGTGGGTTGGCTTGTTTTGGAGGTTGGAGATAATCAGTAGGAAAGTACGAAGCACAAATTCAAGCAAATGTCGCTGGATGTGGCCCCGCGCATGTCCTTTTAAAGACACTCCTGAATGGTGACAGGGTCGGGGGTAAAAAAAAAATGCCAAGGCGCTATGTTGGAGATATTGGCTTCTAAGGTGGAGACGGGGGCCTAACAACTCAACTAACGGGGCCTTCAGGAAGAAAATATGGCATTCATTTGTTCTTTTACCATGTTGGCCCGTTTGTGGCTTGATTTCAGCTGGAACTAAATAAGAAAGGGGGAGGAGGGAGGAGAGAGAAATGATAATCTGCTTGCTCCTTGCGCTGATCTATGTTGGAGGAGGTACCGTCTTCAAGCACCAACCCGCTTCGGGCAGCTGGTCTGTCACAATGTGACTTTTTGTATTGCAGGCTTACTCCATATACAAACCAGTAATAGGAGATTAGTGACCTCAATGTGAACAATAAGTGTCCCTTCAAAATGTATTGAATTTCTTTAGGAGCTCGAGGTAGAAAAAGGAGGGTTCCTTAAAAGCTTCGATACATTAGAGATTGCCGAAATCGTAAATGCCGTATATTGTTTCACCAAGTGAATGCCTATTTCCTAATAAGGTTGACACTAAGCAAACTAGACCTGTTTTTAGTTGCTGGTGTTTGTATACACTTATTCCGCATGATTTCCTAACCTTCAGCGTTATGTCTGGGTACTTATCTCAGTAGACATGCCATAGAAAAGCCACCTCATTTTTGAAATGTACATATTGTATCAGATGACATTTAGTGTGACAGACCAGCTGCCCAAGGGGTTGGCGCTGGCACAAAGACTACTAAATTATATGCGTGTGCTTGTTTCTATCTATAAACACAGATTACCCCTGATCGCCGACGCCCTTGCTGATGTAGCCTATAAACGGGCGATTTGATTGGCCCGACGCCACATCCTCTTTCTGCGCTCATGGCCCTCGTTGAAATCATCGACCCATTTTTGATCGAACCGAGGTAAGCGCCGTCCCGGAGCGCCAGCACTAGGTTCTCCAGCGAGAACGCGAAGCGCCTCAAAGTAGGGCTCAAATTCGGGGTTGAGGACGGTGAATGCAGGGCCATCGCTCTTTCGTGCAATGCGCTCGGTTTCCCATTTCTCCTGCTCTGCAATAGATGGCAGGGTTGCTTTACCGGCCAGAACGCGTGCAGCGGCGACGGCCTGCCATTCGAAGACTTTGAAGGTTAAACCAGCACCGACCTAGAGATAGACTGTTAGCATTGAATATTCTGGGATTTTGCTTCTGGGACCATTATGCACTCACTGCGCCTACAAAGACCAGGGTTGGATCATGTCTATAAAACACATGCTGGTACAAATCCGGCACACGATTGTTCCTCGTGGGAACTTGAGGCAAGAAAGGCAATGTCCAGCTGAACCCGGTTCCAAAAATGATATGGTCGATATCGGTTTCAAAGGTGCCGTCTTCGAAGTGTACCGTTCGCTCGCCTTGCTCATCACTCGTGATTCGTGCAATAGGCGGGCGACGCTGAATCTTAGGGTGCTGGAACGCGTCGTCGCCGAAGTAGGGGTTGTAGCGTCCACGGACTACAGCAGTCACTGGTGCCTTGACACTGTCAATTAGACTCACTGCCGTATCAGCGGCCGAAACAGACGCTCCAACGGTAATGACTTTCTGCGACATGTCAGCAAGCGGCACAAGACCGTTTTTAGGCGGAAGTCTCATCTACCTTTCCTCGATATTTCTCAGGGCCCCGATAGTTCTTCGTATGTTGCACACTACCGGGATATTTTGCTGCATATTCCTTCAAACCTGGAATCACAGGAATAAAAGGCACTGCGTAATGACCCGAAGCCACAACAACAGCATCAAACTCCTCGGACCACCAGTAATCAGACAGCGCCCCATCAAGAACTTCCGTCCTGCGGAATGTCAACACCCATTTCTGGCTGCTGGAATTTTTGATTGCGCGCTCGACGGTAGTATTGTACTGAACAAGATCCTGATACCCCTTCCGGTTAAACAGATCCTCAATATACTTCTGAATGACCGAATGGTGTCGGAAAGGCGTGTCTTCGCCATGACGCTCAATCGACCATCGCGAGCGAACTGTGGGGATCTCTTCTTGCGAGTACGACATAGCTCCCGCATTGACATTGGTCTCCAGCGCCGGGTACACAGCCGAGTCCGTAAACCGGTCCTGGGACACAACAGGCGTCCGGCACGGGAGGTGCTCGGGAATTTGCAGAGGCGTATCTGCTGTCCGCGCGGCCAGACCGTCAAAATCGAATTTCTCTGGCGGCGCATCGTCTCTTGACACCCTTTTTTTTTTTTTATTAGATGATGTTGTCAATCGGGGGTTTGGATGTTTCAAGTGTCATACCAGCATCCTCCGGCTATTTCTTGTCTTTCAAATACACGGATGACATCGAATGCGTTCTCTTGTGCTAGTGCATCAACTGCAATGGCGCCCGCTGGGCCAGCTCCGATAATGGCTACACTCTTGATCTGCGGCATGATGTGAACTTGTGAGTAGATGTTCGATCAGACTCGGGTGGATCGCTGCTCTTAAATTGCAGACTTGTCTCGGCCGAGCACTGGAAAATGGGGATATCTGAGGTGGAAAAGCTAGACTCTATCACGCCATCCAACTTCTTTTGGTGCAAATCAGACAAGTTTGACCCAATCAGCACCCCGGGATGTTATTGATGTGATAGCCGAGATCAGACTCGAATATGGAAATCGTGAAGAATGCATTTTTTTGAAATGTTCTGTACATTAGCGCCGAATTCTACCCTTCAGAACGCTTGAAAGCTCGAAGTTTCTCTCTTCGTGCCATCGGCCTCGATTCTCAACCGTTGATTTGATTGGCTGTCGGCATCGAAGTCGGCATTAAAGTTCTACAATCACGTGGCACCAGAAGGGTCTTCAGGGACTGTCTTCTCATTGGCTGGATGTTATTGCCTTGGCATTCAGGCCATATTTTGCACAAGATTGATGACCTTGCTTTCCTACCAACATGTAGGTACTTCCAACTAGGTACTTCCAATCAAACACCGTAGGACCAAAATGTGATGCGATTTGTTGATTTTAAATGCTGAAGATATATACGAATCTAAATCGAAAGCCCAAAAATCCCACCAAATCAAGTAAACACATCAGTAGCAAACCGCTCCTTGGTCCGCAGATTGTCAAAGAACACCTTCGCAGCCTGATCATCATCAAGGTCAGCATTAGGCGGAGTCTCGCCTCTCTGCTTGCACTCAGCAAACACCGCATGACGTTTCTCGAGATACATCTCCTTGCAAGCATCACGGATACCAGCTCCTACGCCTGTACTACCACAGACGTAGACGTTCGCACCCTGTTCAAACAGCTGCACCAGCTCTTCGCGGTCCTCGAGCATAAGATCCTGCACATGCTTCCCCTTGCTACCATCAGTGGGTCGACTATACGCCCAGCGGACATCGACAGCACCTAGCGTCGCCCACTCGGCCAGCTCGGCCGCGTGGATATCATCCTGACCCTTTGTGCGGCAGCCAATGTACAGTACCGCCTTGGCAGGCTTGAATGTCTCGTCCTCGTGCAGCTCGTCCGAGTCAGGTGAGCTGCGACGGCCGCGGATTCTTTCGGCGCGGTCCATGACGAAGCCTCGGAAGGGCGCGAGGCCGCTGCCTGCACAGGCCATGATCATCGGCGTCTCGAGATCCATGGGCGGCTTGAAGCCGGAGTGTGAGGAGCGGACGGTGATGTGTGCGCGCTCGCCGATTTGAAGCTCGGATAGGTAGTTTGAGGCGACACCGAGATATTGTTCGACGCTTTCGGTGCCTTCTGTTACGGTGTTGGCGAGTGCGGGAGCGCTAAGGATGGTGAAGGTGATTGAGCATTCGGACGGGTCGACAAGGGGCGATGAGGAGATGGAGTACTGGCGCACGCGCATCGGTGGAAGCATTGCGAGGAAATCGCCGATGGGTAGCTTGATTTTGGGGTAGCGCATCAAGAGATCCAGTGGGCTGACGCGCTTCTTGACGATTTCTTCGGTGAAGCGGCTGGGGCTAGAGGCTAGGTAGCGTAGCTCGGCTTGTGTCTCTGCGTCTTGAATGGCGGCGTCGGCGAGGACGTTGAGGTCACGCTTAGAGGCTGGTTGGGACAGCTCGATGTAAGTTGATAGGAGCTCGAAGGCTGAGATCGGGGTGTCAATGGGGATGGAAGGCGAAGCAGTTGAGCCCGCTGGTTTTTGGACTCGAAGGACGGCATCCCAGGGGAGATCGAATCGGCGGATCGCGCGGCGGACAACTGGGTTTGGATTCACAGGTAGCACTGCAAGGTAGTCACCGCACTGGTAGGTCATATCCGAAGGCAGCTTGAACTTGACAATCCGCTTGGCCGGGGCTCCGGGCGGGGTGAGGAGTTGGTTGTCGACGACGAAGCCCTCTTCAAGCTGGAGGCCTAGGGTGGAAGCACGCATTCCTGAGGTTACTTCGACCTGCAATGAAGACTTCGACTGAGCGGTCTTTTCAGGGCCAGATCCACCAAATTTGGCCATCACAGCTGGCCAGAACGAGGTCTCGCCCCAGCCATCGAAGTCAGTAAACATATCCGAGTTTGCTGCGTCGGCAAGACCGATATCACAGAGCTTGTGAGCGCCATTATCTTTGACTAGTTCGTCGATGGCCTTGGGAATGCGGTAGAAAGTAGAAGACCAGTCATGATGGCCGCAGCCGAAAGCTGCATAGTTGACACCTTCCAAGGTACTACCCTTCAGTCCACTGAGCCACTGGAAGAAGTGAGCCGCGTTATCCGGGGGTTGTCCTTCATACGAAGCCGAGATAAAGACCACTGGCCCGTCCTTGGGGATATTCTCCATGGCCGAATCCAAGGAACTTGTCTGCGCAGCGTACCCATATCCAGTAGCGTCATCGGCCAGTCTGCGGGCGAAGGCCTCACAAGTTCCCGTGTTGCTACCGTAGTACACGTACATTGGCTTCAGCTTACCGTCCACGGGTGCGGCCTTGGGCTTTCGATTCCGGCTGCCAGCACCAGTCTCCGCGGGAGCACCAGCGGATCCGCTGAGGGCGGTGCTGAGCTGCGTAGGATCGAGTCCATCTCTCAGGGTAGCCTTCATATGGAAATCCTTGGGCTTGATGGTAAGTGTCTGCTTAATGCGAAGGTCGTAGCTGGGGTTGTCCATTTGGAAGTTGAAGTTCTGCAGCAAAATCGCAACCACAAGAAGGGCCTCCTGCCATGCGAAAGGTCGTCCAATACAGCCTCGCATGCCGTTTCCAAATGGCTTCCATGCATTCTTGGGCAGCTTCTCAAAGTTCTCATCGAGCATGCGTTCGGGCTTGAACTCATCGGCATCAGGGCCGTAGACTTTCGGGTCGCGCTGCATTTTGCCAAGCATGAGCGCAATGGTCTCGTCCTTGTTAAGCACGTATTTGCCGCCGGCGAGTGTCACTGGGTCCTCCTGGTTCTTGGTCGGGTGAGGGTGCAGAGCGATCATCGGAGCTGTTGGCTTCAGACGCAGCGTCTCACGCATCACAGCAGTGATGTACGGCAATTTGGACAGGTCATCGACAGTGATTTTGCGTTTGCCGATCACGCGGTCGACTTCCTCTTGGGCCTTCTTGTACGCGCTCGGACTCTTGAGCAAATAGTAGAACAAAAATGACAACATGCCCGAAGTGGTCTCATGGCCTATCAAGTTCAAAGTCAGTTGCGAAACAATATGATGATTGCACAAATCGACCACCTACCAGCAATGAGGAACGTAATCATGTTGTCCACGATCGAGTCATCGGTCATACCCTGGCCAGTCTGCGGGTCTCGTCCCAGAATTAGAGCATTCAGAAGATCCTTCTTCTCAACGGGGTTCTCCTTTCGCGCATCGACTAGCTCCCGAGCTAGGTTCCGCAGATACTCAATATCGCTCCAGTACTTGTTGTTTTCGGCAGTGGGCAAATTGTTCAACAGACTAGGCCGAAGAGCCCGGTTTCCAGAACCAGCCAGCAGACCAACCATAGCCTCAACAAACGGATGCATCTCATCGTGATAGAACGAGTTAAAACGAGTGCCCATAGCGCAAAGAGCAATGGTATCTAGCGTCAAACGGGTGAAGTCGTCCGTAACCTGAATGGGAGCCGCGGGTCCAATCCGTGCCCATTTTAAGACCAACTGTTGGGCAATATCGTACATTTCTGAGCAAAGTGATCAGTCCCATTCAAATCTTTCCATTCTCCATCCATGGTTCGAACTGGTAAAAGGGTATCACCTACCATCAAACATGCCGCGAATCATCAACGGACCAAATGCAGGAACAAGGATGCGATGCGCAATGGCCCAGTTCTCTTCGCCAGGGTAGTTGGCCGTGAAGAGACCGTCGTGAACACCGTTACGGATCTCATGCAGACCGGCGGAAACCATTTTGCTGAACCGTTCTTCATCGCAGACTTCGTCTACTAGTTCATGGGAGCTGACGAACACTCGTGACCTGCCAAAAGTGGTCAATCGGAAGATTGGGCCTGTAAAATAAGAAAATCAAAATAGATTAGCCTTAACTTAGTTCCTCGAAATTGATTTTTATGAGAGTGTATATCTAGATCCATACCATAGTTATCAGCTAGCAGCTCGAAGCTGTTGGTGGGTACCTCTGGCTCAATGTCATAGATATTTCCCAAGAATGGGACACCCCTTGGGCCAGGGATTGGTACTTGGTTGGGTGAGCTCATGACGATTTGATCTCTGCCTTTCGGATCGGCGTGATTCGACTTGGACAGGTGATGTTTCCAATATATTAGAATATGTGTATGTCGTAGGATCAAAAGACCCAAAAGACAGAAAATTAAGGTAAATAGAAATCCAAGAGATTGGTGGGGTTCAAGGGATTTGTATCACCAAATCCGGTTGATGTCGTATGCCGCGCAATCGGCGGGGTAAAATGTTATTATGTTGTATGTTGTAATGCAGAATATAATTTAAATCGTAGGTGCAAGTGTTGATCGCTGTATGTTGTAATAGTGGATGGGATGAAGTGGCAAAGACCAATGTTGTCGGGGATAGGTTCGGATTATATAAAAAAACCTGTGACCTCACGATCAAGCCTCGGTATCTTTTTTAATTAAGCTACCTAGAGCTTTAACACAGCGTAATATGTAACACACATTATGTATGTACACAACTTCGTTTGTTTCGACTGTTTCATCTGGTCTAGTTCTCCTGATTGCCCCCACATCGGCCTCGGCATCTTGTTCAAGCCCAATCATGATCGCCGTGTATCAATCGGTCGGCCACTCCGCGGTCACTCCGAGATCGAGAGCCAGATCATCAGCTCCCCTTGTCGGAGTTGGCGACATGAATCCCGGCCCGATTTCTTGATTAGAGCACGAGAGGCGGAATTCAGAAAGCCACATATCCACACTTATATCCACACCCAAGAAAGGGACCAGAAGCCTCGCAGGAATGTCCTCTTTGGGGATAGCCTTGTAGGGAACCCGGACCTTAGTTCTGCCGAATCCGATCGTTGGGTCCAAGGACTTCCAAGGATGTCAAATATGACTTGTAGGCAGTTGTGTTCGTTATTTGCCATGAAATCATCATGCATGCAAAAACCCCGAGATGCACAAACCAGATGTGATATGCTAGTTGTGATATGGAAGGCCTGCAATTTCAAGGTGAGCTATTATCAGAAAAGTTTGTTAGATTCGGAGGTAAACTCAATCTCATTCTCTGACAACAGCGCATATTGAGTGGCTCATCGTGTTCGCGATGGAATTTTGGGTGAGCATACTCGCAAGGCTGGTTGGAATATTTCGTCACTATCCAGGGTCAAGAAGAGAACAATTGGAACCAAAACCGTTTTATATGGCAAAATATTTACATGGAAAAAATGGTAGGCAGATTGCAGACGACACAACGGGCGATTTGAAAAGCACCGAAGAAAGTGACTTTTGGATCCGAAGGCGACCAAAAGGGGGATATCAACAGAATGGGGGGAACGGAACGAGTGGTTCTGCGAAACACGCAAAACGAAGGGGTAAGAGCTGAGACAAGGCAGCAAAGAACGGGAAGCTGAAAAAGGAAAGATTCGGGTCATCATTCCGACTTCATCGGCCATCGAAGACGTCCAAAATCCAAGTGGTCATGACTGCGATTTGGGAGGCTGGACAAAGCCGGAAATGCAAGAAAAAAGAATAACAGAACATCATTATAGAGAGCGAGAAGCAGGTTGCTGGGGTTACTTGTGCCTGAACTTGATAATCCGGCTAGTTGTTGACCTGCTGGTAACCACCATGCTTCCACTCACTTTGTCTCCAATCGTTCTGGAAATTTTGACCGTTGGGGTTCTCACCGGCAGGGGTGTCCACCAAGGCCTTCTCAAGACGTCCCTTGCGGCGCTGGCGCAGGCAGAAGAACACGATGCCCGCAACGCAAATCGCAGCAGCTGCGGCTGCGCCAACGTAGATTCCAATGTGAGCTCCCTCGCCGAGATCGTCCCACTTCTCTGACAGGGACTTGGGTTCAGGTTTGTTCAGCTCGTTCAGGGCAGTGGAATTTCCTCTACAACATTACGTTAGTGACATTCTGAATGGTTGTCCAGTCCGATTACACTTACTCTACCACATCGATGCTCTCCCACGAGCCAGAGTGATCTGAGTAGACATACTCCTTGCCGGTGTGGAAATCCTCGACACGCAACTTGCCAAGAGTCATAGTGAAGGGCGCATCATCCCAGTTGACCAAGCCGCCTGCCCACTCGATAGTACCACCTGCCGCTTTCTTCTGACCAGCGGGCCAGAGACTGAACTGGACACGGCAGGGAGTCTGCGGATAGTTGTAGCCATTCAAAGTGAGGGCCGAGTCATAGTCGAGATGACGAACCATTGCGCCGTCAATCCACCACTGGAGTTTATCCTGATCCCAATGCAAGGTGTAGTTATGGAACTCAGTGTCGGCATTCTTCACGTAGTGTTTTCCGCCGCGGTCGTAAGAGGTGGTGTTACCCTTTCCGAAGAAGTTCGACTGCACTTCGCTCGTGTTATATCCCACCCACTCCCAGTCAATTTCGTCCAGATCGTCAGATTCCAAGACGACACTGCTGACAAGTCCACGGCCGGGGGCCATTTTGACATGGGCTTCGACAACACCGAAGAAGATATAAAAGTTGGATTGCAGGAGAGTGGACTCGCCCTCTTTGTGAAGGGTGAACTGGGCACCTTCATCGTTGTGCTCATAGGTTCCCGTGGTCATGCTCCAAATCTTCTCGTCCAAGGTCGTGTTGAAATCCCAAGAATGGCTGGTGCCGAAGGCTGGATCCGCTGGACATGTTGTGTTCATCGGATTACAATCAGTCGAAGTTTGAGCGGTAGCATAGCTAGCTAGAGCCGCTAGAACGGCAATGCGGGAGAAAAACATATTGCGATGAAGTATATAAACGATTGATCTTTGATTGAGAGTGCTGTAGATGAGCAGTGCGCAAAAGAGAAAGGAGTGGACTCGAGACTATGTTTTGCTCGAAATTCGATAAAGAGTGGATGTGCAAGTGCACGGTAATGAGTGGAAGGGCAGTCTGCCAGCAGCAATATCCTAGATGAAGAGTGTTAAGGAAGGAAACATCGAAAGAATATACAGGGGAAATCAGCCACGACAAGCCAATTTAGACGCGAAGTGGGCTCAGTGGACTCAGGGCATGATGGGCTAGTGGTGTTTTGGGCCAAGCCCATTATTTTTGTGTGCACTGTCGCAAAGCGGGCGTAAGGGGAAAGCTGCAGAGTTTATGGTCCAATTTGCTCAGCTAGCTAGTCTAGGTTAGAACACTCCATTTTGTCGCATCCCGCTAACCACCTTAGGTAACGTTTCAGGGGCCCCATGCCTGATACCAAACCCCTTTGGTTTTGGCTGGTTTTTTCCAAGGAAACTACGGCTAGGTGGGGGCCCTGATTGGCTGTCAGTTCGCCATTGGCCGATCAAAGAGGAACTCTGATAAGGACCCGAAGTGATGGCCGTTATTAGGTGAATCTCAATGGATGTTCCAGGATACTACCTCTTCGTATATATCTGAAGTAAATGTACTTCGTACATAGTAAAAGGTACGGAGTATATTGACCTACTTTGTATCTCAACCCTTATGACTTGCATTACCTTGGCCAAAATTCAGGCTTAAACTATTGGCTTAGCTCAGGCCTAGGCCACTCCAGAGAAAATCATCTTGCTGCAATGAAGATCAAAAACCAAATTGATAACAATCGCCACGGGTAACCAACCCCAAGATTGCACTGAATACATACAGGTCATCATGCATATGCATGCCCCTTGAACACAACACCCTAATTTATTCTCGCTCTAGCCTTGTACAACACCAAGAATAATACAACCTACTCAAATTGTATGTTGGACACGGACGGTGAACTCCGTGCTGCGTACTTGACTCTCGATTTCTTCAGTTCCTGAGACATTTTGCTCGCAAACCAAGGTTTATGGAATACTCCGCTGAAACCTCAGTAGAACCAATAACAAAACCAGCGAAAAGCCAAGTCTAAACCCCAGGGTCCACGAGTGGAGATGTCTGATTCAAAAAATCTTTTTTTTTTTCTTCTTTCTCCCCTGTGGATCTTTTCCCCCTGTCTTGCCTGCCAGAGTGGTCCCCCGTTGATGTACTTCTAATCCAGCCACCGATGCTAGCTCAATAAGCCGTACTCCGTACAATCAAGACGTTTATTCTTTAAGCCCCATCGCAGGACGGTGCGGCGTTCCTGGTGTGATGAACGACAGATAAACTTGGGAACTTACCAGGAGAAAGCCGAGTGCTTTTGATCGATCGAGGGCCACTGATCGGTGGTGACACACAGCCAAGTCCTTGATCGCTCAGCATTCAGGTACCTGTCAGCAAGCTATCCAATACTCACTCCGTATGGAGCTGCTGTACGGAGGACTTCAGGTAAGTATTACCCGAAGACAGCCACATGTACGAAATCTATCACGGAGTCTGCTGTACAGAGATAGGGCAGATTGCTCTTATCCTTGCACTCCGATTTGAACTCAGGAGGTTCGTGGCGAGATCAGAATATGAATTTGAAAAACAAAGAACCCACTGCGGAGTACGGGGTACAGAGTCAACACACAGATCACGCAACCATTTCAAAGATTCATTTCCATCAAGTCATAGAAGCTCACAGTCATATCTCATCTCTCATCAATAACTTTGGCTTTGCCACAACAATATGTCCGGTCCATCCGTGGCCCACCCCTTATGTATTCCCGCCACCAAATTATAAAAACAAAAATAGCAAACGCCTGTGTCAATTGCTCGTTTTACATAGCAGGACTAACATTAGTTCGAGCAGCCCCAGAGCTCTCCAACCCAACCCATAGAGTGTATAACCGCAGTCATGATTTAAGGATCCATTCGATAAACCTTAGCCGGCCGCCGCACATCATCGTGATCCCTGTATCGGCGGGTACTGACAGGCTTCTCGACATAGTCGACGTAGCTCGCAGACGGGCGGCGGCGCGAACGTCGCCCGCGACTACTCGTGCTGCTGCGAGTAATGGGAGGCCGGTAGCCGACGTCCGGCTCGCCGCCACCGCTCCACGCACCAGGAAGTCGACAGATTCGCCACAGCCATAGAAGGAGGAGGGTGCCTGCGATCGAGCCGATTACAATTCCTGCAACTGCGCCGCCACTAATTGTGCTTGGACAATTATCACCGCCGCTGGATTGTCGAGGCGCGAGTATGGAATTGATAGGGGCCTGCGGAAGCACGAGAGTTAATTCTATGATTTCAAAGTATGGGTTCCAAGGATGCGATCCATGGTTCTTTGTTCGGTCCGCGCGCCCGTCCCTGGGTGAGCCATGGAGAGCTTCAATACTCGACTGGAATATGCGGAGTATGCACCTACCATCTTTTGAGCTATGTGGCAATAGTTCTGACCTGATGTCGGACTCTGCTGCAGTTTCTGGTGGCTGGGGATGGTATGCAGAACGGTGGGTCTGGATGCGATTTGTATGTTGTAGCACCAACAAAAGCTATTGATACACAACGCAGATGATTGAGACGAAACCACCCACACAACAGGTGAAAAGAGCGGAAGGGAAAAACCACCCGGACCCTGAGCCTCCCTATATTATAACAATCGGTCGTCAATTCACTGTTCCCCTCTTGGTTGCGCACCCAACCTCCTCCTGTCCCGCGTCTGACGTCAATCGGACGTCGGCCTTGGCGGCCTGGAAGAGGAGCGATCTCCTCTTTCCGCACAATACAAACCTGGAAATCGCTTCGAATAATCCTTGTACGGCGCTTTTATTGGCCATGTTTCCTGAATGCCTCCGTACAGCTTGCAGAGCCCACATTCACTGCCTAGGTACTGCAAGCTATGTAAACAATATGCATGTCACAGCACAGAAGGTCTTGTCTATTTGACACGCGGGGTGCGCTCAACCTTACAACGGGCGATAGGCCATGTAGTGGAGAAGTGCCCAGAAACGGGCTCGAATGTTAAATGAGTTAACAGGGTAGTATATCTGTAATCCCAGGATGTATACGGTTGATCAAGGGGCATTGTTCACAGCTTAATCTTCAGAGGGCGGAGCCTTCCCAGTCTTCCATGTTTTTTGTATTATCCAGGACCTCCCATGTAGTGGCGCCACCATTCGTCATAGCATCATCGAACTCGAACCAGTTTTACTCCCATTGTTCATCACTGATTCTCGTACTCATCATGTATTACTCTGTCTGCAATCCGATTGCGGAGATTAACAGTGTCTTGCTTCGATCTGGATCTCATTTCCAATATATCATTGGCTCTTTGCTCCATGGAAATTGGCTGATAATTTTACTCACAGCTAAGCACTGATGGCACACATCGACTGACTAGAGAGATATGTTGAACATACAAAATATCCAACACTACGATATAGATATCCTTCAAATGGACAAAGAATGATAATTCCATAAGACCGACATGACTCGAGGCCGCCAGTCCCACCGTAATCTAATTATCCGATTGGTTTTCGAACTAGCCCACCCTCAAAGGTTGACTTGATCGTCAGCAAAATATCAGATGTCAGAAGTCGGATTTATTTGTAAACACAATCGACTTAGATTTCAGATCCTTTTGCAAGCCTTGTATAGCCTTCCATGAACTGAACGAAAACCAAATTTTGAGTACCTGATTGTAGAAATCACCGAAATCAATAGCTTCTGGTAGAGAGAACAAAACCATTCACCAACAACAGTTTTTGTAGCCATCCGATCAATCCCGGTAACGTTCTCAGTGGAATATTGCGTGAGAGGTAGATGACCCAGAGACACGTAGGCCTAATTTGTTGAGATCAATTCATATCAATTCCCAATAGCCTCGTGCCGTTTTCAGCTTATCATGCATGAAACGTTCGATCCATACTCTATCACCTATCCATGTACTCTCTGATCTTATTTGTCCGGTTAACAGATTGATTGATATCCTCTGTAAGAACCGGAGGTAAAGGCTCCTTGGCCGGTAGATACAAACACTTGTACTGCTATAAACCGTGGCGGCAAATATGTTCATGCTAGGCAAATGCCAAATCCAGACTTTCTGCAATTTATCATAACTGACTTCCTGATATTCACTTACTATCTACATATATCGTCCTCCAGTACATTCAATACAAGTTGCCGTAACATAAGACGACATCGGACTAGCCAAAAATAGCATAACATTGGCAGCATCGTCAACAGTACCCGGCCTTCCGAGGGGAATATCCGACGTGTCCCTGAACTTTTTGGCAGCTGCCGGGATACCCGTGACGATGCTCTTTCCAGCAAGCATAACTTTATCATCGCCCGTCGGCGGCTTGGTTAGCCGCGTGTCCATCCAGCCGTATGCAACTGCGTTGCAGCGGACGCCATATCTGCAATACGTTAGTGGGAAAATCGAATCAAAACAAGGGCACAAGGGGATGTGTAAATACCTCGCCCACTCCGCCGCAACCGACTTGGTGAGACCCACAATCCCGGCCTTCGCCGTTGCATAGTTAATCTGACCCATCTGGCCGTGCAGCCCGGACGTCGAGGACACATTGATGACAGTTTTAGGCATCTCAACAAGCGAGGGATCCATCCAATGGGCGGACAACGCGCGGACCATGCGGAAAGGAACATAGTTGTGGATTTTCATGATGATGTCCCATTGCTCATCACTCATTTTGTGGATGGCGCTGTCGTAGCAGAAACCTGGAGTTATCAGCACCGATGAATCCCAATACAGACTCTCTAGAGCAGGATGACGATACCGGCATTGTTGACCAGACAGTTCACTTTTCCAAACGCGTTTAACGCAGCCTCAACAGCCTTTGCGGGGAATTCTTCGTGAACAGCGTCTCCCACAACGCAAACTGCTTCGTATCCCGCAGCGCGCAATTCTTTTACGGCTTGATTAGCCTTGGCCTCATCTACATCGGCCAACACAATTTTGGCGCCCTTGGACGCGAGAAGACTTGCGGTCGCCCGGCCAATGCCTGCTGAAGATTAGCTCAAGCGCGCATAGCATCGAGATCAATCAACACACCTTGTGCTCCCCCTGTAATCAGAACAACCTGTCCATCAATTCTAATCAATAAATTATTGATGTTTCCTCCATCACAAACAAGTAGAAAATGCCTACCTTGAAGGATCGCTTGGCTGGGTATCACGAGCCAACTGGTTGGAGATTTGTTGCAGTCGTTGGGCCATTCTGTTGATGTTTGCAGTTTTTTGTTCTTTTGTCCCCTTCAATAGAGGTTGATCTGAAGTATATGAGTAAATAATCCATGATCTCCTTGCTGTCTCGCGGCTTTGTGACTCTCGATGCCGGTATTGAAATCCGCGGAATTATGGATACTGATATCGGAATTAACTTCGGAATTCACAACCATCGTCTCCGGATGTCCAGAACTTGCTCTGTGTCTCTCGGAACCTAAGCTGTTGTCGAAATTCCTACTAATGAAGAGAGATGGGGGGCATGATGCTCAAAGCTCGCTAGAAAATACCGAAGAACGAGTTAAATACAACCACTTATGTCGAGCCTTCAAAGCCGCTACTTCTCTTTATCTAAATAACCTTGACACCGCGTCTTATACTTTCACAACATGCCCGCCTCCGCTCTGACTTCAAATATCCCTTTTGCCGATCCATCCTGGCACAAGGATACGGCACACCCATATTACAAGGACTCCCACCGCAAGCTGCAGCGCTTTATTCGTGAGTACATTGACAGCGAGGTCACACCCAACGCGGGCGAGTGGGAGGCACAAGGCTTCGTACCCGACGAGGCCTTCCAACGCCATGCAGAGCTAGGCTTCTTGGCCGCCGCGGTGTTCCCGCTTCCGAAGGATTGCCTTGAAGGGGTGACATTGCCTGCGGGCATTTCGGCAGATGGTATGCATCTCAAAAACCACCGATGAATCATTGGCTGACCTTTTAACGAAGAGTGGGACGAGTTCCATGATGCCATTGTGAGTCTTCCAAAGATGACCCGGGTATTTTATCTTGTGCAATGGAAGCGCTAACGAAAATTCATTGAATAGCTTATTGACGAGATCGCCCGCTGCGGATACTTGGGTGTTGTTTGGGGAATTAATGGTGGTGCTACGACCGGTGGAGCACCCATCGCTTCCTATGGTACACCTGAGCAGAAGAGGAAATACCTGGCGCCCTTATTGCGGGGACAGCAAAAGCACTGCCTCATGGTGACAGAGCCGGATGGTAAGTCAGCCTAATTGATGTTTCTCACTGTGCAGGATCCTAATGTTGTTATCTGCAGCTGGCTCTGATGTTGCCGGCCTCACCACTACTGCCGAGAAGTCCAAGGATGGTAAAAGCTGGGTCATCAATGGAGAGAAGAAATGGATCACGCAGGGCCAGCTGGCTACACACGCTCTCTGTGCTGCTCGAACTGGTCCTCCCGGTGCCAAGGGCATTACCGTATTCATTCTTGATATGAAAATGCCGGGTATCTCCGGCAAAAAGATGTACAATTCAGGTGTCAGCAGCAGTGGCTCGACGTTCATTGATTTGCAGGACGTCGTGGTTCCTGTCGAGAACATCCTTGGTCAAGAGAACCGAGGCTTTGAGATTATTATGTCAAGTATATTCACCGAATTCAACGTCTGGATTATCAGTTACTGACTCTAAAACACCAGCCTTCACACATGAGCGCCTGTGGGTCGGAATTACCGCCCTTCGTCTCGGTCGTGTTGCCCTGGAAGACAGCTATCGACATGCGCTGCGACGCGAAACCTTTGGGAAGAAGCTATTCGAGAACCAGGCTGTGCGACTTAAGTTCAGCAAGATGGCAGGTCTTATTGAGCCCGTTCACTGTTTGATGGAAGACATTGTGCACCGGTCGACTCGTACTGCTCCTCTCAACTTCTCGCCGTGGACTGCACTGCTCAAGTTTCAGGCAGCGCAGAACCTGGAAAGCATCTCTCGGGAAGCACAACAGGTCTTTGGTGGGTTGGGATACTCCAGGGGTGGACTTGGTGGAAGGGTCGAACAGATTAGCCGAGATGTCCGGGTACTTGTCGTTTCGGGAGGAAGTGAGGAAATCCTCATGGACATGATTGCAAAACAGCAGAAGAAGCTGGCAAAGCTGTAGATACCTATTTAGAAGAGAGAACTTTTTGAAATGTTATGTAGGCCATCTTGATGAATGCATTAAGAATTGATTTTTTTGTTTGTGATTCTACTCAAAGTCGTGAGTTCATAAATTTAGCCCGTAGAGTGGATCTTCTACATCCCAACCCCCAAAGTGCAGCATCTGTGATGGTTGTGCATAGAAGCCAGTAAGGCTGATATTGTGCACATCATAAGCCGAATCAAATGGAAAGCCGAGGTCCAATGACAGATCCGTATCAATGTTCCAGTTGGTACCTGATACATCTATTGGAGTATGGTTGGGGAGCAGTTCTGCTTGGATGTTTCCTGACTTTGGTGCAAGCTGTTTCAGAACATCTGACAATCCACAGGTGTTCATAATGGCAGCCAATGTATTGCGACTCCGTTCGGCAATTGGGTACCACGGTATAATCTCATCCAGTGTCTCCATAATGGTGGCAAGCCACCTTTTCTCTTCTTTCTTGTCCTCGCCGGACTCGGCACTCACAATGTCCGAGATTAAAGCCACAGCAGCTGAAAGACACGTTGGGTTGATTGTGGAAAATATCTTTGAAGCACCATGATGTTGCCTATAGGCCAGGAGTAGCTTTGATATCCGGATCGCGTTTGCCGTACATATTTGTTGTGAAACGTGGGTGGTCTGCCCTTCTAGACAAGGGCGCCGAGATACAGATTTGAGACCACGGTTGAAGATATAAGTTGCAAATGGGCGATTGAGCAGAATTGTGGTGGACAGGAAGTGAATGTGAAGGGCGCAAATTCCAGGCGATATTGGACGATTTGCATCCCACTGTAGTTCAGGGAGCAGGTCCATGAACCAGGAGAGCAATTTTCGGCTGGCTTCGGAGAGCTTTCGTACCGAAGAATGTTGATATATTTTCTCCGCCGCACCGTTGATCACGCACAGTACATCGTTTAGTAAAGATGCTAATTCGACCCATGCTGCCACAAGTTGATCCCTTGGACCTGAATTCGGCGCCGAAAGCCGCGTCACATTTAGATCATCTAGCCGGATAGCTGTTGGTCGACCTTGGAATGAACTGTATAGTCTTCAAGACTTTAGTATCTCCACGCAAGCTTCATACCGAAGGGAACTTACTTGTCAAGAACGTAGCATCCGTAAAGTGTGACTTGTCGAACTCGTTGATCGACTTCAGTGAGCAGCCCAGCGGCTACCAAGTTCCCGCAGTCTTCATGTAGACCAAAATCAAACACTAAGCGATATGCTATGCCTGGAATATAGTTAGCTTATCTGGGTTATCTAGTTTAACAAAGAGTACTCAGAGTGACAAACCTGGGTACAGCCAACAAGCTCTGTCGCTTCCTAATCCCGCCAAATAATAACCAAATAAACACAACCCAGGTATCGTGGCGATAGTGGGGTTTTCCATTTCAAATAATAGCTCAGCTTTTGCCCGCCGGGTATATATACTTGCAAGTGTATGCCGATGCAGTGGGTCGTCATCGAAATTCAATGCCCTGAGAAACAGTGCGTACAAAAGAAACCGGGAGAAGTAATCGGACCGCTCCCCTGTAATATACCCTAGCCGGAAGACCTCCTCATCAAGGATAGGTATTGCGGCATTTTGGTACTGGAAGAATAGATCGATTAACCGCATTTGGGTTTCGGGACTATCAGCCATTGCCTCCCCCTCGATGGTGTCAAGAGATGTATCGGCCGGCAAAGCCGGGGCCCGTTTTGTTGGTAATGACTTTGATTGTGGTAGAACAGAGAGCATTCTCATGTACGAAGAGTAGCCAAAGTATCGAAGTTGGCCTTGATCGTCCACCGTCAATGGAGAATTGTGCGTATCCTCCGAGGAGTCATCCAGCTCGTTCCCTGGAGTTCCTTGTGTGGTAGTACGATCAGAGCTTGACCGGGACCCCCTTCTGGCAGATCCTGCCGGCCGCAAACCCATCTCCTTCTCCATGATTTGGAGGTTCAGGATAACCTCGCGTTGCGGTGACGCTTGGGACTGACACAAGGAGGATCCGTCCGTACCCGGGGGAATTGTATGACTCGAAAATTCATCTGACCCACCAAGTGAGGAATGTCTGATGGACTGTAGACGGTCACATAGATTCGTTATTCGAGAATCACATCTGTCCAGGCCATGGCGAGAGTTGTGTCTATAATTCCGATCCTTGCTAATGCGATCCACGCAATGACCATTTGAACCATGGCTGGCGGACGAAGACCTCCGTCTGAAAGGATCGTTAATATTCGACATTCTTGATTTGATTATGATGTTCTCAAATCAAAACTTGTTCCCATTATCGTGATGCAAGATACAGTGAAAGGGCAACAACACAGGGGCGGAATTAAGAAAAAGCGGGGGATCATCCGGAATCCCCAAGAACGGATCCCCCGCGTTATTGATCCAATCGGAATCGTATCAATTACGACATTTGTGACCTGTTTGCTGTTTGCTCGTTGCTGTTGGATGTTGCGGTCAATTTATATTTGAAAGGGCATTCTGACTTTGGTCTACATTTCGTCACACACACCAAACCTCTGACTCGTTCTCAACATCCAAGCCATGACCCCCAGGGAGTCAAATACACCGAGAAGACCGCGGAGAGACAAATATATTTCTCGTGCATGGTAAGATAGCTTCTCTCCCCGGCGTCTTCAACGGCAGTTAACCAATCTGTAGCAGGGCATGTCAGCGCCGCAAAAGCAAGGTATAGCCCATTTCAACGAAAATATGTCGAATCAGTCTGATCCAGATCGCAGTGTTCCGGGCATGATCCCTGCATCAGTTGTCAAGGACGAGACTTGATATGCACCTATAGCACCGAGAAACGTCGCCCTCGAAGGTCAAATGTCAATGTACAGCGACATGCACCGGCGAGAAGGCAGGCAAGCGTGGACAAAGAAAGGGATTATTCTACCCGAGACCCACTCGATGTAGAGCTACCGTAATAGTCCCCCTTTGGTCAATCAGAAAGAAGACGTCTAATCATCGAATAGGGCAAATAACCTCGAATCCGTCGTTGATGAGCAGGAACCTGAACCATCATCCGACCAGTCAGTACATACGAACTCATCTCCGAGACACTCATCCGCCAAGACCAGTCTGTACAGATGTATTGGGCATGATCCCAATCGCATGTCCTTGCGATCCCAAATCTCAGAAGCACGAGCTTTGTTCAAAGCTGGTGGATCTTCCGAATCCGATCAGCAAGAAATGTACGGCCGTGGGGAAACCTATCCCGTTGAACTGCCGACCTTTGCCGAAATTGAAGACTCATTGCACATTTACTTTGAGATTACGGCCACGCAATATCCTGCCTTTCATTCTCCAAGCACCATATCCCGCATACATGAGATCCTCGAATATCTAAGTTATCCCGCGTCCGGTCCCAAAGTTGATGTTGATCAAGTCGCCGCACCTACGGTCGCGTTATTATGCATCATGATTGCTATGTCCAAAATGACTGGGAACAATACCTCTCCTTCCAACATTAATCACTCCATAAACTTGAAGAACCACGCTCGAAATATACTACAGACATTTGAATTTCGACCGTCCGACTTGGAAGTTCTTCGATGCCATACTCTGTTGACTGTATATCTGCTGCACATGGACTTCTTGGACCTAGCTCTGCAGTCTATCGCTATCACGGTTCAAATCGCAATGACCCTCCAGCTTCATCAAAAAACTCAGTCTCTCAGAAATGAAGCTGATTCTTACGACCATAATTTGTGGTGGACAATTTATATCCTGGATCGTAGCATCTCGTGCCTGAGCGGAACACCCTACCTCATCAGAGACGAGGAAATTGACGCCCCCCGACTGGGGCCAGATGGCAACTCTCAGAGATTCTCTCTTGTCACATACCTAAATCATCCGAACCAACTTGACCGCCATAATGAATTGGAAGAGCGAAGCTTTCACCGAGACACCACGTACTTGGAGGTTTTAGCCTATTTGGGACGCTTTTGGGCTCGCATCTGGAATGATTTGTTGAGCGATAACTCCCAGCCAGACTGTCAATGGCAAGCGACAGAGATTTTGGATGCACAGATTCGCATTTTCCAACAACGGCTGCCGCCAGAACTGACTTGGAAAGGTTCATCAAGCGTGGGTCGGGATCTAGAAAAGGAGGAGGAAATAATAATGCAGCGACAGCTTGTTGTTCTAATGGTAAGATATCTCATTGAACTTGTAGCTTTCGAGATTCTCCGCCATGGTTACTGATTTTGATAATGACATGCAGCGTGTCAATACTCTACGACTTTTTATCCGACGAAATCCCGCCTCAAAATGCACCTGTCTAGATCAAAAAAGCCCTCATATTGACGGCGCCACTATTTCGGCGCAGACCATCAATGCTATAGTGTCCCTGGGTGCACTCCATGAAGATCTCATGCCAATCGGGCACAGCATCACCATAACACTTGTCCAATGTATCTTGTATCTGGTGAATGTCATTGGCGAGTCGACCATTACGAGCGGAACAGATATCGCTTCTTCTTCCGTCGTATCAGCCTACAGGATATTGATTGATCTGTCTGCACATTGTCTATCTGCAAGAAATGCAGTGGAGACACTTGATGCGGCATTTTTCCGCGACAATGATGGTTCAACTCGACCCCACGCACCTCCTTCCACTATCGGAACTCTGCCCCGAAGCAGCGGTAGTAGCCAGCAAGTTGAGCGGGAAGATTCTCACACAAAAAGGTCGGGATACACAGAGAAGCGAAATGGTGCTTCAATCTCGACGAAGCAAACCCCCCGCCCGAATGACCTTTTTACCTGTTTGCAACGAAGCTATGAGACCTTGGATAGCATGATACCAAACACAACACCCAATCCCTAAAAGCCCAGGCAAGATATAGGCAGAGAAGGAGTATGTTGAATGATGTAGAATAGGGGAGACATTACTGGTGACAGAGAATACATTGATTTCATATTCAACTGACTCTATAGCTTCGCCTGAAGATGAGTGGACCCATTTTTCTCAATGTCTTTGAGAAGTCGTCTCAGCAGCTTCCCTGTTGGGCTCTTAGGCAATGAATCGACGAAAATAACCCCTCCCTTCAGCTGTTTGTAACCAGCTACTTGGCGAGCCACAAACTTGGCTATAGATCGCGCGGCTTCCTCAGCGTCCTGCCCTTTTTTCGAAACAGGACTTTCGGACACAAGATATGCGCGCAGGAGATCGGTTTGGTTGCGCTCGCTCCAGACGCTATGTACAGCTGCTTCCTTAACAAGCGGATGACGGACAAGTATCTCTTCAAGCTCCAAAGGTGACACTTGAAATCTGTCGGTAGAATGTCAGATAGGCTCATCTGGGAAGAATTATAGGATGAATTAAACGCAGCAACCCACCCGTTGGACTTGATGATGTCTTTTATGCGGCCACTGACAAAGAGGTAGCCTTGCGCATCCAAGTGCCCAATGTCCCCGGTTTTGTACCACCCACCATCCAACATATGTTCCCTCGTGGCTTTGGGGTCTCCCAAATAGCCCCTATCAAAAAGCAGTCGTTAGATTTGATGCTTCTGGGGCTATGGATAGATTTACATCATTATGTGCGGGCCACGCAAAGTAATTTCGCCTGTTTCACCCTCGCCCACATCGTTGCCGGCAGCATCAACAAACTTGATCTGTGCGTTAGCGATGAGTTTCCCCGTTGCATTCAGTGGCATGTCTGTGTCTCGAGTGCCGGACTGCACACATGCACCTGAAGCTTCAGTACAGCCGTACGCTATACTCTAATTAGCGTCTTTGGCTCTGCAAGTATGTCCCCGAAAGGGCGGTGCAAGCCTACTCACTCTGACATAGCTTCACACCCGGGAACGTTGTCCTCAAATCGGAAGCAGTTTTCTCCTGCGAGACTTTCAGTCAATTTATATTCAACTAGATGTTCACGACAGGAAACTTACACCCAAGGGCGCGGCCGAACAGGTAAAATACTCCAGGGCTGGATACTTGTACTGCCGGGTAACTGGACTTTCGGCAAGCATCTTCGCAACCGGAGGAACCAATCTAGCAAGGGTCGCCTTTCTTTCTGAAAGCAGACGACAGTAGCTTTCTAGATCAAACCTTGGCATAAGACAAACATAGTAGCCTAGCCAAGGAGCTCCAGTGATAGCCACATACAGTGCATAGACGTGGGACAAGGGCGGGAAAAAGACCTCACGCATATCACTCCTCCAGTTATCTGGGTTGTCCGCTCGCAACTGATAATTCACTGCGATGAGATTATAGTGAGAGAGTACAACAGCTTTGGGATGGCCTGTAGTTCCGCTGGAGAGCATGATCGCTGCAGGTACTTGTCGGTTATCACCGTTCGCGAAAGAATGAGCCTCAATCTCTGGCGAGCCATTCTCAGTCACATTTGGCTTTGGCCAACTCGGCCATTGCAAATGTGTCCCCCCCAGCTCCACCACTTTGATGCGCGACCCTGCCGGCCCGCTCAGACTCAGGCTCATCGCAAGCTTGGCAGAAGCCGAGCTGCCGACGACAACATAGTCGGGCTTGACAAGCTGGATACCGTATGCAATCTCACTCGGGGAGAGCGCATCGTTGATTAAAGAGACAATACCGCCAGCCCACCATATGGAGTGAACGGCGATGATATAATCGATACAACTGGACGATATAACGGTTGCAACTTGCCCAGGTTGCAGTGAAAGATCTCGCCGGAGCCAAGCAGCCCCGCGCTTGACCAGAGAGACAAATTCACCATGTGAAAGTGTTCTCCCACTGATGGCTTCCTCGAAGATAATCTTGTCCGGAGGTATGTTGCTCGTGTTGTCGAGCAGCGTCGCTTCGGTCACGCTGAGGTCGGTTGGGATCCGTACCCGAGTATTGGAGCGGAAGATGTGAGACATAATTTGGAAGGTTGACGGATGAACCTAGTCACAGAGAGAGGTTCGAAAACATCGTCTTACACTATAAATCATCAAATGCATCATCCGCATTCCTGCCCGGGCATCGGGTTAGAGAATCTTTACCGGCATCCTCATTTCGGAATCATGATAAATTCTATAGCCCTGGCTGGCGGAACTTCCTAGGATTTGAGTTAGTGACTGGTTAGTTGATCGACTAAGAAAAAATGGTTACTCCGCAGAAGCAGTTCAATTCCGAAATTCCCCCTGTCCCGCGGAATATAGTTCTCGGTAAATCCACCAGCCTTTGGATGTGAGGAGTCGCATATGTTGGTTGGGAAAGCGGAGCAAAAAAAGAAAAAAAAAGGAAATGGGATTTTGATAAAAAATTAGCAATAAAATATCCATATAGTGATACTGTAATGAAATGTCCCATTCCATCTACACAAATTTCAGATCTCCTGGGGATGATTGTGGGTGAGTGTGGATTTTAGTATCAATAAACAACCTGACTGATTGGCATCAACTATTTCTCCAATCATCGTTACAAATATGGTCTCGCGCTTATAAGGCATTCTATCTTTTTCCGTTGGTAAATGAAATTTGCTAGTATACTGTACGTCCATTCTCCTGTGGCTTCCACAACCTCTGCGCCCATAAAGCTAGCTGAAAAAGTATATGAGTGCTTCACCCTTCACGGGCGATGTTTTCCACCTGCTGAAATCCAGCGTCGTCCTTACAAAGATTACACTGGACATCCTCCATGGGTATTCCTTTCCCGTCCAGCTCCTGCTGATACACAACCACCTGGTCCGCATCACCGAACAATGCCGCAATCTCTTCCAAAGGCTTGTGCCTGGTATCGTGATAGGTGAACAAGACGACTCCCGACGCGAGAGCCGGCACAATGATGAAAATCGTATAGAACTTCCACCCAATAGCCTCGAAGGCATATGGTGCTGCCTCCAGCCACATCAGGTTAGTAAGGGCAAATGTGCACATAGCGATGGCCAATCCTTGAGAACGGGCATAACTCGGCCAGATCTCGGTGATGTAGAAATAGGTTGGCCCATCTAAGAACGCACAGAAGGTGGCCTGGAACAGCATGATAATCGTAGCGCTGCCGATGAGCCCCCCACGGTTCGTACCTCCTAGATAGAATCGCTGTAAAGCAGCTTCAATGGCCATGAGAATAGCGCAGGCTCCAAGCCCGAAAGCAATGAACCAATGCCGAGGCACACGGTCAACCCATAGCATTGAAAGGGCATTCGTCACAAACCCAATTGATTGGAAACCGACTTGGAAGCCCAGAACTTGGACAGTGTTAAAGCCGAGGCTTGCCCAAACGACAGATCCGTAGTCTGATGAAGTGCCAGTGCATTAGTCCCAATGTATCTTACGGCCATTGCTCAGACCTTCAATGTGAGACGAGAATGCTCGACTTACTCAGTATAACCAAAACACCGCAGCTGTAGATGCTAAACTCGAGAAATATTGTCATGAATGCTCGCTTGCGTAGCGACCGATTGGTAAAAATACCCCAGTATGAGGTCCGAAAGCGGCAATCCAACTCGATCTGCTTTCTCATCTGGTAATATTCCCGTGTAGCAAACTCATTGCTGCCAGGACCGTTGTCATCAACGTGTAGTCGCTTGACAATATCCCATGCCTGCTCCGTGCGATCACGAGAAAGCAGATAGCGAGGCGACTCAGGCATCCAATAAATCCCACACAGAATTATTGCCGGAAGCACCATCTGGATACCCACGATGCCTCTCCACTGATTCTCCCCAGGAACAAAGTAGAATCCCAGACCAACGAAGCTTGCAACACAATATCCAAACAACATAAGGAGAGCGTGTGCATCGGCGACAGCGCCACGGATTCCGGGTGGTGCGAGTTCAGCAATCCAGACTGGAACACTGTTTTGAATCAGGAAGGATCTTTGTTTAATTCATTAGCTTTTGGAGGTGGGGGTTTTGATGTTCGACCTCATACCCTAATCCATTAAAGAACCGGAAGACGATAAACATGGCCGGATTCACGGAACCTGTCAGCAAAGCCCCAGAAACAAGGATAATCCCGTTTCCCAATGCTGCAGTAAGCTTGCGGCCAAACCTGTCGCTCATCCATCCTGCCAAGAGAGCTCCAAAGACAGCACCTGCTTGGTATATGCCTGCCTCGTGGTAATGTTAGTGATTGACATAGATCGGGCTATTCGTTGTTCCTCGAAAAGAACTTGCCATTGATTGTTCCCGTGACAGCGCTAGCATTTGGGTTGTCAACCAGTCCCATGGTGCTTTGAAAGGAGGGTTGAGTGAGAGTCGTGGCGATGTTTGCAGCCGCATAGCCATATGCTGCTGAGCTGAGGGTTATGAAGAGAATGACAAAGATACTGTAGACATTGACATGATTTTGCCCGCGCAACTGATGATTGGGCAGGTCAATTGTCGCCATTGGGATTTCCATGCTTACTAGCAGAAGCAATAGGTGATCAGAATCTCCGAATAACAATATAGAGATCCCAAATCGTGTTGTCCACTAGAGCTGAGGGTATTGTTATGGAGCAATTTGATACCTTTATATATAACTTTGCATTTACAAAGCTTGTTTGAATTATCCATGCGTTTGAAAGCCTACCCCGCATCCCCGCGTTTGATATTTCGCAGAATAGCCATACGAATTACGTTCGCGCTGTTGATAACCTTTGGATTCCGGGACATGGCGGGGGCCAATTCCGACCATTCCTCACCTCATCCGCGCCATCTAATCGACCAAGCAACTCAAGCCTAAATTATCAGTACTGACTGACTTGTCTCAAGCCCAAGGAGAGGGGGATTCGGAACCCAGGGGAAGCTCTACCTCTATAGATTCCCCTCTGCGTAGGTGTCATGGCAAGGGAATTGACAGAAGAGAGAAGAATAAAATTATTCACAATGATGGAAGGAAATCCGGTATGAATCGTCTACAAGTGTATTCCGGCCAGTCTCAAAAGTTCAATTTTTGTTTCAGTTTAGGCTGGCAGAAATTCAAAATACCGAATTGCTATTGCAGCGATCTTGATAAACAAACTCCTTAAGTATGCTTTCACTAGGCAACCGAGTATTTACTCTTGATAGGAATCTGCACCGTTGGAATAGTTGGGATCGGTGCGTTGGCTTCCTTTTCTTCCTTTGTGAAGCTGCACCTTGCACCCGGACATAGTTGGCGAATTTTCCGTCTAGCTTTGCGCAGTTATCGCAGCAGCTATTCCCATCTAGCGAGTCCCCAACGGCTTGGCCGACCAGCGCCTCGATGTTGGCTTTATCAGCACCGATTTGTTGATCCCAGTGGCTGCCATTTGGACGGCTTCTCTTGGGGCAATTACCATATGATGGTAGAAAATGGCTCTCTTCGAAGTGGCATCCCGATTAGGTGGTAGAGCAGGCTGCCTCGTCTGAGACTGGCTATTGATCCCCGCTTCCATTCGCACTTCATTGCCCGCTTGGCCCAGAAGCCTGGCCTTTCTTCTACTGCACCGAAGGCACCAAATATTGCATCGCGGTCTGGCGTTATTGGCGCCTGTCGGACGGGAACGCCATCATGGGCGTTTCTTTGATCTGCTGTCTATTTGTCAGTAAACCAAGGTTTATTAACACGCCAAATCATCACTCAGCGTAGAGCTACTGTACCTGCGTTTATTGCGTGCATTGTGAGCAGGTTTTTCCCTTGGGTAAACATATGCTAGAGTGGTAGAAGTTGAGATGACAAAGTCCTGCGCTGTGTGTAAGATCGTAGAAGTTGAACTTGGAAATTGAGGTTACTGATATACCGAGACTTCTGTGAAACCTCCTCTCACTTAGTGAATGATTTTAGTAAAATTCTTGAAAAGGCTTCTTCTCACCTGGTGAACGGTAATAGTGAGGCTCCTAAGAAAGCCCCTCTCACTGAGTAAATGGCAATATCATGATCACTTCCTTTTTGAATGAGCCCGATATACCGCATTTGCTCTTTCTATCATTCTCGCAGTCTAATGTCGCCGGGGACAATATCAGACGATAGGCCGTGATCTCAAAAAAGAGGTCTTCATCGACTTATGGTATTTGGTGGCGTAAGATAGTGCAGGGTTAACGTTTCAACAGCAATGGGAACTGAGAAATCTCCAAAGAACTCTAGCCCCGCCGCAAAGAAGTCGCCTATTTTCAACTTCTCCAAAGCACAAAATGAAAAGAGCATATTGCGAAGTGAATCAATTGATTTATCAGGATACCCTGTCATGTATATCATCAGCATTGCAATCCCACACTGGCCAAATTGGGCACTTCGGCCGCATATCCGCTGCGTACTGGCAATATAAATGCTGTAGACTGCCAAAACCTACAATGGATAATTATTGATTCCTTGGTGAAGTCGCAACAATATCGTAAGTGCAGGTCTAACTAGACAATGAAGCTACTTATACCGCAACGTCCCGGTCATTTACACCCCAGAGCAATGGCCTAAAATTCTCAATATACGTCGGCTGATTTGTGCAGGTTCTCAGTATGATCTTAGAATCAATCGTGGTTGCATCGTAATTGTTATTCGATTGGAACATAGGAAGGTATTCGGGTATTCCAATGATCGTCTCGGTAAGTTATGTTCATATTGTCGTGAATGAGAGTAGCTTGCAATAATGAAGAATACTACAGCATAGAATTCCCTACTTCATTCCCATCGTATGGGGCGCCGGGCTCAACTTCACGTTGAGACTGCCCTTATCCCATACAACAAATGAAGGCTGTTTGATCCAATCCTTAGAATCGGGCGAGAGTTCCAAATCAAAATTCCAAATCATCCGGGCGAGGATCAATCGCATCTCGGCGTAGGCGAGACTAATGCAGGTTAATGTATTGGCATTTCAAGTTTCGCAGGGCGTGACCTACTTGCGACCGAGACAGTTGCGTGGCCCTACGCTAAAGGCTTGCACCGCATTTCTATTATCGGATTCATATTCGGCATCGCCCATAAATCTCTCTGGGATGAACGCGTCGGGACGTTTAAAGTTTGTCGGGGAACGGTGAGCTGCCAGTACAGGCACTCCGACAGCGGTCTAAGAACTCATCAGCCTTCGAATATTTCTTCCTTTTGTCAATCTTCACTTACTCCCGCTGGTACCCATCTGCCACAGATATAATCGCCTTCGCCCTCAACCATTCGGGGAAACCCATACGGTACAGGTGGGTACATCCGCAGTCCTTCATTCAACACGGCCAGGGTATACTTGAGTTGATTAACAGCCGACCAAGTAATCTGATCTTCCGAAGTGAATGCGCCGCGGATCTCGGCTTTGAGCTTTTCAAGCACGCCTGGAACGGTGAGGATATAGTAGGTCACACCGGACAAGAGGGTAGCAGTCGTCTCAGACCCCGCAATAATTAGCACATAAGAGTTGCTGACGAGTTCGTCTTCACTCATTCCCTTTTCAACGGGTTGTTTCAACACGTTACTGAGGAAGTCAGGCCGCCCGTTGTCACCTTTATCCATCCGCGCCTGTACTTTCTCTTTTGTCATCTGGTTCTGAGCAGCTTTCTCCTCTCTAACCTTCTTTGGGACGATCCATTTCATGAGGATGTGGCCCAGCGGGACACGTCGCAGAACATTAGCCCATGCAGCCGTGCGGAAGTGACTGAAGATAACTGACACCCAGAAATGATACCGGGAATTCTCAAGACACCCGAAAGACTCTCCGAATGCAAGATCACCAATTATATCGAATGTTGTATAGTTGTACCAGCATGTCATGTCGACTGTGGCACCACCCGACTGGCTAAGTCCATGTAGTCGTTGAATCAACAAGTCCACATAGCCTTTGACAATAACTTCCTGTCGTTGCAAACTTCCTTCAGAGAAGCCATGAGACAGAGAGCGTCGATAGCGAGCGTGAGTCTGATCATCGGTTCGAAGGATGCTAGGGACATGATTTGGCCCGACAGACACATGACGTTGGTCCTTAGGGCGCTGGGGCTTCCCGGGGCGAATGGCGTAGATCTCTTTCCAAGCATCTGGGTGGATGAAAGTCACTTCGTTTGGAGCGATACGAACTGCATCACCATATTTCTCATGCAACCTTTGCGCGTCCATTGGCAAGCTGCCACCCAACACAGAACGGAAAAATGGGATCGAGGTGGCTGCATTGGCTTTGGGACCTGGGAATGACGCCAAAGGGTGCAAGTAAAGATTATAAATAATCCACGTGCCGGTATAGACAACGCCCTAAACTCGAGGTTAGCACTTGAAAGCATCATGGTGTGTGATAGCTAACCAGTAGTCCTAACAGTCCGATCAGACCAAGAACTGGATTCACGTTCGCGACAGACGGAGGTGTCCACGAGAGAAGCTCTACTAATACAGTCATTTTATTGCTGTAGTTGCCGCGCTCTTTGAAAATTTGATTGACAGGCTATGGAAGAACTAAATAGGGCGCTCTTTGCGCAAAAGGGTAATTTTTGAGATAGAATATTTCGGAATATCGGCACATGAAGTTGATACTTATGCCTTGTCGTGTCGATCGGAATTTTGGCGGAATATCGGTCTGAAGAATGTTTCGGAATCTGTGACTATAAGTAGGTGCATTTTTAGCTTGGCTGTAGATCCGGGTGGCGGTCTCTACTCAAAGGCAAAGAGTGTATACATATTTCTCAAAGGAAGCTCTCGTGATCCTCACAAAGTAGGAAAAGGTTAGTGAAGCTTAGTATGCCCCGAACAGCGTTTTCTATTCCTTTTTTCGCCTTTTTATCTTACTCTTCTATACACACAAAGTGATTCAATTCTCGCAGTCCTTGCCTACCGGGATCTACCAGCAAGAAGGGCATTTGCCTTGAGATTTAGCAAAGTACTTTTGTTTGCTGTTCTTCCAAAAGGGGAAAGGAGTTTCATCGTGCACAAGCAGCTTACATAAAACGAGCGAATTTCTGTTCCAAGGCACAATTGTGTGTGTGTTGTCCGTCCTCTTTCATCGAAAACAGGCACATCATTTGGGGTCCCTACCACCATACCATGCGTAATTTGATTATGATGCCGTGCTGGTGAATAGTGAGGTATGTATGCAATGATCGGCGCCCAGCCGGATCTACCCGCTTAGTCAATATTTCGACCTGCCCAGGTGAGCATGAATATCTTGATTAATTCGAGCTTTGGATGGTGATATTGCAGCTATTTTCAGGTCTACATCCTAGTTCTATCTCTTTTTTAATCCGGTCTGATATCTTTGAGCAATAGCGATGTCAAGTAGAGGAAGAGGGAAAGCGTTCACTGAAAGTTTAGAACAGTATCCTGAATTTATGTCTGGTCTTAACGCAATCAATGGCAATGCTTGCGTTAATCGAACCCCCATTATCGCAACTTAGAACGGAGGACTCAATGATATGATCCCAATAGGCTATCGATAGGCATCATACAGCCGCCGCAACTCCGAGTTCCTTTTCAATAAGGCCTGCGGAGTATCAAATTCCAAAACACGGCCCTTCTTCAGTACCAACACGCGGTCGAAGCGGTGAATGTAAGCAAGGCGATGTACGACCGCCAATACCGTTTGGGCTGCAAAATGCTTATCAATGATGTTCTGCATCGTTTCTTCCGTTTCGCTGTCAACGCTGAGTATCAAAGGTGTGTCAGTATATTACTTATGCAGAATGCATAAAACCATGCTTAAAGGGGGTCCGAATTACCTGCTCATTGCTTCATCGAGAATCAAAATCGAACTGTGCTTCACCATCGCCCGCGCGAGACTCAACAATTGCAATTCTCCCACGGACCAAGCGGAGACTGAAATTACCATATCTAGTCCACCCGTAGCGATGACAGTTTCCCAGAGCCCGACTGCCCGCAGCGCATTCTCGATGCTCTCGTCGGATGAAGTCTGGGTCGGATCTAGATTCAATCGCAACGTGCCTGGCATGATAAATGAGTCCTGGGGAATGACATTCATACGTGATGTGACAGTTTGCGGCTGCAAAACAGCCAGATTTTGTCCGTCAATTTTGATTGATCCATCGTCGAGATCCATCATTTGTAACAAGGCCAGAATGAGGGATGTTTTCCCACTTCCCGATGGGCCGCAAATTGCGATTTTCTCTCCTGCTCTGATCGAGATCGAGATATCATCCAGAACCGGAGGGTCATCGCGTCTGCTTCAATTAACGGTGGGCTCTGTCATCAAAAAGGCCATACGACACTTGGAAATTCTTACCCAAGCTGTACTGTGACGTTGCTGAACTCAACCGTGCCTTCGATCGGCCAACCTGGGTCTAATGCAATTGGGGGCACCCCACGTTCTTCAGACGGGGTTTCTCGGACGAATTGTTCCACCCGCGTCACTGCGCCGATGGATGTCTCTAACTGGGTCCAGAATTTGATCAATGAGTTGAGTGACTGGCTAAAAGTCAACACCATGTTGAGCGCGACGCCCACTGACCCGCCCGTGAATTGGTCCCGTAACGAAGTAGTGGTCGCTACAACTATGACAGCCACAGCGCCGATAAGGAGATCCAGCACCACAGTCAGCCATTGCTGGATGCAATATAGAGCGTAGACGGGGCGCTGAGATTCATTCAAGAGGTACTTCCCGCGTTCTTGGAATTGCTTTTGCCAACCGAAGGCTCGGATGCTTGATGCGCCTTGTATAGTCTCCAGGAAGTGAGTAAATAGGGGAGACCGCGACTCAATATCGAGTAGCCGTACTTGGCGAGACGTTCGGAGGTAGCAGCGCTGAATGGCAAAGACGGTCGCAAACAGGGGCGGTACAATGATGCCAAGATATTTGGCAACGGCGCACAGGATGATCACCTTGGCCAAGCAGTTGCCGGCTTCTGATCATTGAAATATCATCAGAAAAGACAAAAAAAAAGTGCGATACTGTAACTTCACATACCAGAGAATGTATTGATTGCAATGATTGGCAACTTCATGTCAATCAAATCCATGTCTTGACTGAATCTTCCCAGGTATCAGCCAAGCCCATACTCTGTCAATGCAGGAATTATCCTTACCTATTCGTCAACCTTCCAGTATCAATCGAACGTATGAAGGAGAATGGAGCTCTAGTAAGAAACAGTGTATGTTAGCGACAGTTGTTACGTGTCTTTGATTGCGTAGTTGATACTGGATAGTTGACCTCAGAAGATCGGCATGGAGAGTCAAAGCAGTGTTCGTGACTATCGTGATAAGTAATGCCCTGAATCTGTAAGCATACGCAAATTAAGGCAAATGAATCATATAAATTACCAAGAGGCCAGCACCAAGGTCGTTACTGCTGCGACGCTGATAAAGGCGTAAACACCCAGGTACATGCCAATCTGTTGATTCGGCTGTTTCGCATTGGCATCTGACCACCACTGGATCCAGAGAGCTGCGCTGATTTTAGTGCGCAGCTTGTCATCTGGGAAGAAAATACCATACCTGGAAAATTGGTTGTAAATGCAGTCATAGCGATGAATATTCCGAACAAAACACAGATGGGGTACCCAGCAGCTTTGCAGTAGTAGGAATACACAGACCAGCTTCCATCGCGTCGCGACCAGTCGTCTTCTTTTGTATCGAGTTCTGGAGTCTCATATTCAGTGACATCGGCATTATGACCAGTAGCGACAGGGTCGTCGGTAGATCCAAAGCTAGAATTCATAAGTTGGCCCTCATTTACCTCGTCCGGATCTTGTTCAACACCCAGCTCAATATCCGAGGGTAGTTCAGAATATGGTCCGTGGAATCCCACTCGCCCGGTACCAAGGATAATTACATCGTCCGCTTGTTGAAGCAGTTGGCCTATGTTGCATGAGCGATGCTGCGTGTTTTTCTACTTTGGAACGGTGGCTCACGAGAATGGGTGGCGAGAACCACTGTGATCCCATTTTTCCGGAAATATCCGTCTCTTCCAAAAAGTCGAGCACTGATCAAGGTGATGCTTCTTGCATCGAGCCCACTGGCTACATCGTCAAGCACGACAATGGGCTGTCTGGAATACACAGCCCGCGCTAGTGCCTATTTTTCTTTCAATCAGCTGGCTTTCGATTTGGGAAGATCTAGGATCAGTGCATACAATCCTCTGCCTTTGCCCTCCACTGAGTGCAACTCCGTCGCTCCCAACTTTGAACGAATCTTTTCCTGGCAGTGCATCGATGTCATCTTCCAGAGCACAAGCCCATATACTGAATGAGTACCATTTTTCGTCAAATACCTCCGGGGTGTTGGTGACGTTCATCCGGACGGAAGCATTAACCAGCCAGGGAGGCTGTGGGCAATATGCAGCTTGCGAAAAGCTTCGCAAGGCAGACCCAGAACTCATTACTGTTTGTCCTATGATACTTGCGATCAATGTCGATTTCCCCGAGCTAACAGGACCAACCACCATGGTGATTTTGTTTCGAGGGATTCGAAGGTTTATCTCGTGTAGTACAGGTTCCAGCTCCACGTTCCAACCGATTTCCGCTGATTCCCACTCAATAAGGCTTGTGTTAGTCTTCTCGGAGACAACACCTCCTTCAATTTGGCTCTTTGCCCCAGAAGGCTGGTAACTGGGGTCGGAGTGGGATTGATCATTGCGTTCCATCGAGCAGAAAGCTTCAATTCTTTCGAAGCACCCTATACACTGGTAGACATTTGGAACAGCTTGGATGAATGTCAATAAAGGGGTTGTAAGCAGCGAGATCAAGGAGAGTGCAGTAAATGCCTGAGCAGACAACAAGGTGCTGTCGCTTTTCATGATAGCAATGACACTAAACACCAAAAATGTAGCCATTGGAGCAAAGTCAATCGGTGAATTCGCTAGTTTCTTTCAGTTAGTTTAGAATAAGACGTTTTAGTGAAGATACTAACATAAGAATATCTGCCAAACTAATAATTTGCGAAACTGTTTGGAAGTTCGAAGCTCCGTCTCCCGGAGAGAATTTACCAGAGTTTGCAGAAGTTTCGAAATTCCAAGCATTTTGACGGCTTTCATGTTGCTGAGCATAATAGATGTGAGCTCCAACCGCTTCTCCACTCGCTCAATCCACCTTTTCTGGCTGTGGCGAGAGAGACTTGATACGCGCGTCATGGCCAGAAGACAAACTTGGTGCTGCAGTTAGCAAGGTATCCATAATTGGGAATTCTCCCTATCTTACTAATGGCCACAATCCCTGGAACCACGCAGGCTGCGCCTAATTGCCGCTGCAGAAGATACACGGCAATCGTGACTTCTATCGGAGATGCCCACAGCTCATGAAGGGAGCGGAACGCGGTAATAATTCGCTCGACATCGGTCCCCATCAAGGTCAGGGACGCACGATCCTGTAGTTCTACATCTTTGGCTTCGCTGGTCTTCTCATATAAAATTGCAATTAGTCCTCCGCGCACCATAGTGATAAAACGGAATGTTTGACGCCAATATATCGCGGTGGATATCTAGTAAAACACGGGATTCTTGCGTCAGTTGGTAGGTTTCCATATTGTTGAAGATGTAACACAAAAGTTGAGAGATCTTACCGCGATTCCCAAGTAAACCAAAGCATATGCGCCAACAAGTGCGTGACCGATGCGAACGGTGTCAACAGATTCTGGCTCCTCGAAATAGGTCACAGTCGCTGTGATGAGAAAAGGCTGACAAAAGGTAAATGCCGAAAGCAACAGTCGTGGGACAAGCGCAGTGATGAATGGAACCAAGTAAGCTTTAAATGTTGCGCGTAGCATGATGTGGGAATTTGAGCCCTTCTTCGATGAAGGACAAGCGTTCCATTGGGTGCGAAGCTTTTCCAGAGCCATTGTCGCTTGCAGTGGACTGTCAATGGGAGGTAGATGTCGCAAAGCCAAAATTTGAGAGAATCCCACCCGAAGAAAAGGCAACAGCCACAGGAAAAGGGCCCAGCTCCATAGATCTGATTGTTCTTCTCGTGTTGCTTTCTTGCACTCGCTGGTGAGATAGCGGGTTTTGCGCGCCATCTCTATAGTCAGAACAGCCACCGTAGCGATAAATACTAGCGTCCATAGGATTGGTATTGGAGATATATATCCCATGATCCAGAGCGTGCGTAGACGAGGAATCCCTAGTACAGTCGACGCCGACCAGAACAGGGTCAGAATTATCGAAGGCTGAATCGTGTGCTGATCTTCCCAATACGATATGACCATGGAGAAAGCAATGACGATGAGGCTGACGATATCGGCTGGTAGAGCCATGGGAGTAGAAAGAACCTCATGGCGAGTCCGCAGCACAAGGAATGTCAACTGAAGGATAAAGAGAACACCAATCGCTACCTAATAAGTATACATCATGAGCTGCAGCACTCAAATCCTTTTCTACGGGCTGCCGGGGCAGATTTCTTACGAGTTTGATGATAGTTAGACGGTGCGAGCATAGCTTTCTTGGCTTCTTGTGATTGAGAAAAACCCATATTGGTAGGAGCAACAAGAACAGTGCGGGAGGTATGAGGTGGAAGAATGCATCCTCGAAGTTTAACGTGAAATCGAAGCCTCGACACTGGGAGCTCACTCTTGGACCAAGGCCATGATCACTATCAGAAAAGCACATTGCGAATGAAAATCTGAAATTGAAAATCTAAAATCCAGTCAAGACCTCGAATAGAGAAATACACAGTCCAGAAAGGAGGGGCGCAAAGCACGCCGGCGCAAACTCGAAGGACTGAAACTAGGCACTAGTGCGTATTGGCAACATGAAAGTAAGCATGCATAAGTGCCAGATGGTGTCTAGTGGCGTGTAGCAACGCATATTGTAACTACGACCTAAACCGATGGCATAAAGTACCAATGCCTGTCATGGCTTCGCTTGAAACAGGATGTCCAGCTACTTCCGTCTCCACTAAGTCAAGGGTCTCAGCGGGCTAAAAGTACGTGCAGCTTGATTTCCCCAAGGGACCCTGGAAGATCATAATTGAGTTCAATCGCAAATCCTTCTGAACTCTTGAAAAATTGATCCAACTTCTTAGAAAGACCGCGGTAGCAACTATGAATGTTGAACTTGTCACGGCTTTTTGATAGCATGACCCCGTCCAAATCACAGGCGACTTCTATTGTGATGTCCCTTTCAACTCGTGAGAAGGACAAATTCGGGCATGTGCGACAGTAAGCTCTAGCTCTCATCCAACATTGTTCCCCCTCATGGTCTCATCTTCAGCAACTAGCCCCCAACCCGCCACGGCACCGATTGACTAAATTTGACGCAAGCCACCCGGGTTCATAGAATAAAGTCCACTCCCGCCCTTGAAGATGACTGGAGTGTCCCCGCGATTTTGACTTCCTTTTCATTTTATCTTCCGAGTGAAAAGTTTATCCTGTGTGCTTCACAATCTACGAATCTCACCATGGAAGCGCCTCCGAACCCCGCAGACAGCTGGGACGCACCCGGTGACGCAGAAGGAACGAGCACAGAAGATCGAAGGAAATTCCAAAATCGCATGGCTCAAAGACGCTTTCGTTCGTCAATTGCTGGTGTTTTTTAAAAAATTGCTCAATCGCTGACCAGCTGCGACAGGAAAACGAGCGAAAGGACAACAACAGATTTTCGTCTCGGGAGCTCCCCTCCCAATGAATACACCAAACGAGCACCCGCACTTAGCTCCTTATTTTCAGATCCCATATTCGTCACAGCCAGATATGACCCAATGGACAGACCGACAACTCGATCCCCCGGCGTTGTCTATGAGCAGCCCAATGCAATCACTCACTGATACTGACGAAACTCTGGCTCCGCCATGGTCAGATTGCGACGGGATGTATTCAATGCTCGAATCCTTCAAGGTACCCCGAGCCAATCATTTTTCCCACTCACACTCATACTAATATGCATGTTACCGCTAGCACGGGGTAAAAGACTTCTCCGATAACCTACCAAGGCTACACGACAACCCAATGGAAAGCGATAGCGACGATCTTACCTCAATTCACCGGACTCCGCAGTGGAGAAAATTACAAAACGTCAGTACCTGGGCTCCATCTTGGTCTGCTTTTGTGTTATTGAGACCGGCCCACCCGATCCGTGTACAAGGCAGCAGCCCCACTAACGATCGCCTCAGGAGGATACCGTATGGATACTCGAGAAACAACGTGAACACCTGGGAGGCAAAGCAGAGGAGATGGTCCATCAATTGATTGAATTATATGAATTGGGGGTCTCGTTGAATATTTTCCCCGCAGACCGTACTTTCCAACAATTGCTCTCGACCATTCACACAGGTTTCAAGTCGTTACGGCCGGGAGGAGCGTCATCTTGACAGACCGCAAGCTTGGCGAGTGTGAGACATCGAGTAACACCTTTGTGGGAGGCGTTGGGAAGGAATGAAGCGCATTCGAACTAGGCGCATCACCGGTCACCCCCGCTGTCTCTGACGCCAACAGTCGCCGATAGTGGCGTACAATTTTCCGACGCACTGACCTATCCAATCGGCCAGGTGGTGCAACTGCATTGAGTTTTGGTTTAATTTATGTGTAGCTTATATACTCCGTATGATATTGATATATAAAATCTTGGGATATAAACTGAAAATATATCTTCTATACCTTTCGAACTCTTCCTTGTCTTTCTCAACCAGCTAAAAGAGCCAGATTAGATCCTCATGGTCGTTCATAGAATTATTTATTTGGGTGCTGCAAAATCCACCCCCACTTCTCTCCAAATGCGTGAATAAATCAATCTAATTATAACATTATCAGCCTACCTATTCAGGTCTAGCGTTGTCGTTGTCAGATCCTTTGGAGAGATTCCAAGTCGAGAGGAGGGATCATATGAATTAGGACACTTGTTCATAGATCACTGCTGACATTGCGCAGTTTTGAACGCATTGTTTATATACATGTTGAATCGTAAATATAAGCCAATGTATACTATGGACTCTTGCGATGAAACTTCGGCGCTTACGAGCACTGAACTAAGGAAGCGGAAGCGATAGTGGATCTATTCGCTGTATACTCCGTACGTCTATCACATGTAAAAGAATATATATGTTGGATCCAGGCTTCACTACCTCTCCCAATATCTAAATATAGGCGCTATATAGCCTTACTTGAAGACCAGCCCTATATCTGAACAGGCCTGTTAACATCCCAGGTACATGCATGCAATTCACCTGCACGTCCAGGGATTAGAAGCAAGGGAGTATACCAACCCCATGTAGCCTGTTGTATAGAAATGGTAGCATAAGACATCTTTGTTGTCTCATAACGGGGGGAAATGGGACAATTTTCAAGTTTACATCACGTAATATTGTAAACATATGCTTATACTTCTGAGAGAGCTGTTCTTGCATGTCTAAAAGCTTCGGTTAATTATCCGTAGTCTGTTTGTAAAAATGTCTTTGCAGTCTCCTTCAGGATTCCTTACAGACGAGGGGCGGATTGTACTTTATTATTATTATCCATCTATGGGAAAATGCCCCATGACAACATTGCAGGATGAAGCATCATGACGTGCGGCAAATAAAGCGGGGTTGACCCTTCGTCGTACGGGTGTTTTACACAGTTAAACGTATCTAGCTAAGACTTGTAGCTCTATGTGATGTTCAGGATCAGTGACCTTTATGTTGAAAGCAAGTAAGTCATTTAATGTATGTACGAATTAGTGATTTACCTACTTAGGTAAGTAGTCTAGTATTCTAGCCGGCCAATCATGTGTGCATTGTCCAGCGAGCCCCGGATACATATTCCCCCGTAGGGTTTGTCTTGTTTGCAGCTCCTTTCCCTGCCAAAGGTAAGTTGGTACAACATCAACAAATTCCTTGAATTGCTATATAGTATTCTTCGATTTGAATCTTTCTCGTTGAACATGCAGATGATGCTGTCTAGTATCTGAGGTTGACAGATGGACAAAGATAAATCAGTACGGACCATCGCCAACAGCCCATGCCAAGTCTCTGCACTGACACAACCTGTGGAGATCCTTAAGCGGCAGCGATGATCTTCTCTCCGCGTTCGACACCCCCGCACAAAATTGTATCTACCTCCTGAGCATCATGGGTCAGACGGAAGACGTCAAATTTCTCGTCATGCCATTCCTTGGCAGTGACTGCTGCTCCGTTCGAGTTTGTATACACAACATCATCCTCGGCACGAAGGAAATACACAATGGAGTGACGATTGATGGTCTGCACCTCTTCTAGGGGCACGACACGGTGCACCGCGGACAACAGCTGATTACCCGAGAGGAAGCGAAGTGAGTCACCCACATTGATAATCGCATGGTCTTTCTTGGGCGCAACGAATCCCCAACGGTTTGTCTGCGGGGAGAGAACCTGAAGCCCCCACTGCTGGCAGAGAAGGAAGGTCAGAGTTCCCAGATCGGTGTGTTTGTTGTGCCCTATCAGGTTACTCTTGACTGTCTGCTTGGGATAGCGGAACAGTGCAAGAGTGGAGCGGGTGGGGCGTCCATCGCGATGGCAGCCTTCAAACCGGGTGTCACCTTCCATATGCAGGGCATCCGACAGGCATCGCAGGATGGTCATGGTCATTGCATGACTTTTTTGCTGCAGCGAGTCCAAAAGAGCAACTTTGGCGTTTGCTTTCAACCATTGGCTTCCTGATCGTGCCAAGGCCTCAAGTCGAGAAACCTGCCCGAGGTCAGCAAGATTCGAGGTAGCGTTTTACAACAAACGCTCGGAGACAATTACCTTGAAGCTTTCATAGCCGTCAAGTTGTCCTTTGGCTGCTCCAGCAGATGTACCGATAGGCTCATATCTGCGAACACGCGTTCAGTTAAGGGTGGAAAGCCCACACAAGAGTCTACGGAGTTACGCACCCCCAGGTGTCACTGTTCTTCCAATCAAACATCTTGGTCTCAAGATTTTGATCAAAATAATGGTCCATGAAGCGCAATGCGCGATTCCAAGTGGCGAGAAAAGCCTCGTCAGTCAAAGAAAGATAGAAGAAACCGTGGGTCTTGCAAGCCAGCAGGAGCCGATCCACTTCAGAGCGGTCATTGTTGGCAAGCTTTGAGAACTCAATAGTAAGAAGGTCCGCAGTTTCAGCCATGGCGTTGGGAAGAAGGTACAGTAAGTATATGCAAGAAGCAATGGAATTGATAACAAGTCTTATGTGTTATGAACAGTTGACTAATCGTTCTGATGTTGCGAACTTGAAGGGAAATTTGGCTGTTTAAATGCACCGAGCACCCATGGTCTCGAGAGGTACTAAAACAGCCTTCGTGGTCTCAAAGCTATGATGTACCAGTGCTAATGTCGGCGTAGAATTGTCGACTCCCAGATCATACTATACACCGAGCGGCAAACTCCGTACAGTCAGCCACAGGCTTTGTCTAGTAGTAATTCCCAATTGGGTACATATGTATACACCCGAAGCGTATAGATATGTGTTACCTACGCCTCAAAGTCTTTTCCTCGCCCGTGCCGTGGCCCCTTTTGGCAAATGGTCATTGATCTTGAACTGCCTGTCGAATCGCCACAGGCAGGGTGCCTTGCAACAGCGCGGCATAACACATCTAGCTGCAAGAATGAAGTTCGGCACCTGCACACGCTAGACAGCCTTAGGTCTAATGGTATGCATGCTGACTTGAAGGATCTCTAGTTTCAAAACTTGTCTTGCACTCCCGGGCTAATGTCACTTCTTTGCCGACAGGTATTGATCTTGTTCGCTCATGGGTTAGTTGTAGATTTGTTGCTACCTTGCTTTGATTTGATAGCTTCTGATTGAGATAACAGTCAGGGCATACTTGAAGCAAATGCCGTATCTATAACAAGAGTAGGCACCGTTATTACCAAAGCCCCGTAAATTGGAGATTCTTTAGAATCAGTAGGACCCTTGATAAAGATCATTCGCATGGATTCGAAAGTACTTCAATGATTCAAGACCGACTAGGTATGTAACCTTAACTGCCCGTGTGGGACTACCTTGTGACTTTTGTTAATCATTAAATATCAATTGAATAGAGTCGCGTCTAACGCTAGTTTCGATGGTGTTGATTGCGTGAAAATGAGACAATATCGAGATCGTGACGGTTTAGGTCTCTATTTACGCGTGATATACCTCGGCACTGCGGAGTCCGGACTAGATCGCGCACAGAGCATGCAAATATGCAGCTGGGAAAAACTTGGTAATGAGACCCCTGCAACGAATCTATTACAAGGGTAACCTAGGTAAGCGCTAATGTATGCTGACTAGAAGTGCCCCATATGGGTTTTTTCTAGGTGCATCATGAGCAAAGCTCACGACTACAGTGCAAGCACGATGTCGGAGAATAGGAAAACAATGGGAAATCTTGACGATCCGAGGATGCATGATTGCAGTAAGCAAATCAGCATCCTTTTTCCTAATCAGGAAGAGTTTGAGGAAAATTGTCCGCGAAAGAACCTACCAATCCCACCCCCCATATAGTCGTCTGGCCGCTGGACTCGAGTATCTCGAGTTATCGAAATTCAGATTCGAGTACCCTTCCCTTCCATTGTTCGTTCCTTTCATCGAACACTACTACGACTACAATTGGTGAAAAATGGCGCCCCTACTAGATGACCCAGAAAGGCTCGCTCTGGCCATAGAAAATACCACAAAAGAGATATACACCATAACCTCAACTGTTGTCCCTGGGAGCTTGACTTCCTCAAGCCCATCGCGATCCCTGGATACCTCATCGATCCAATCGCGTGCCGAGTCAAGGTCGGAGCTTGAAAGCCCTACCATTGAATTGGAGCTCAAGCCATTTCCTGTCCTGAATGGAAACACGGACACGACATCGATTTGGCGTCAGACGGAGACCAAGATTCTCGACGAAAAAGAGCTTCATCTCTTTTGCGACAAGCGCGATGTCAATGCTGCAAGTGTTGTGCACGCGGCCTGGGCGGTTTGTCTGCAGCTATACACCGGTAGCGATCATGTGGCTTTTGGAATCCCATCTGCTTCTTCCAATGCAGAGGGACTGAGAAGGCTAATTTCATGCCCCGTACAGCTTCACAAAGATCTGGCAGTCGAAGATCTGGTGAAGCTTATTCACGCTCATCAAACAAGGTCTGACGGGACAACCGACTCAGCCGATATATTTGACGGCTTTGACTCGGAATTTGATGCCTCCATTGACACCGCGGTGATCATGAAACCTGAATCGGTGGCTGAGGACAATTTGGCACACAAGGATTTGAAGCTCAAACTTCACGGACAGCCCAACAACTGCGGCCTCGAAATGAGTATCTGGTATCAGAGCTCAGCTTTCGCACATGCTCAGGCTGTAAGTGTGCTTCAAATCGTCCTGAGGATCATCAAAGCCATTGTGCATGATTCGAGCACGGTCGTGGGTTCTTTGGCCCCCGTGCAAGAGTCCGACTTCGATACGATCGTGGCCGATGCCGAAGTCATAGAAATTGAAAGCACCATCCCACACATCATAGATCAACAGACCTCCGCGAATCCCCATGCCCCGGCAATTTATACCTCTACTACTGGGATCAGCTATATTGAGCTACAAAACGCCATCCACAGGCTAGCTGCTGTGCTGGTTCGCAGTGGGGTTCAGCGCGGAGATTTCGTCCCGCTTTGTATGGAGAAAACCCCCCTTGCCGTTGTGGCCATGATTGCCATTATGCAAATAGGCGCGGCGTTTGTTCCCCTGGATCCAAGTTATCCTGTGTCCCGCATTCAGAGTATCTTAGAAGACACCAAAGCGACGCGAATAATCCTTTCACCCCGCACAGAATCACTCGGCCAGGAACTTGTCATCGATACTTTAATCGCGGATGAGTCTGTGTTTGAAGTACAGAGTCTAAAAGAGCCTATTCCAAGCCCTACCTCAGAGCCTTTTTCAGGCTCTATCTCGGAGGCTTGCAGTGATGCTACAGCATATGTACTATTCACCTCGGGATCCACTGGCAGACCGAAGGGTGTGGTTGTTTCCCACAAGAACATTTGTAGTAGCATGAATGCTCATGCCAAGGCGATGTGCATCGACTCAACCACACGAGTCTTACAATTCGCTGCCTTTACTTTCGATGCTTCAATATGTGAGATCTTCACTATCCTCAGCCGGGGAGGTTGCATTTCTATGCCATCGGACGGTGAAAAAATGAACGATCTGACAGGATTCATCAATCGTGCCCGAGTCAACTGGGCCTTTTTTACACCCAGTGTTATTCGACTAATCGAACCAGCCTCTGTTCCCACTCTTACACATCTTGTCTTGGGTGGAGAGGCTCTTGGAAAAGACAACATCGCCACGTGGAGTGACAAAGTTCTGCTTTGGAATGGCTTCGGTCCAACTGAGACCTGCGTCTTCTGTGTGACAACCCGCATTGTGAGTGCGGACCACTCAGTCAAAGTGATCGGCAAGCCGATCGGTAGCAAGGCATGGATTGTCCACCCCGACGACCCACATAGGCTAATGCCACCTGGAATTATTGGTGAATTGGTCATTGAAGGGCCCTTGGTCAGCCGTGGTTATCTCAATCGTCCCGAGCAGACAGACGATGCCTTCGTCGAGGACCTTCAATGGACACGCGCCCGTGGAGACACTGGACGTCGCATGTATAGAACCGGTGATCTTGTTCAACAGGCCCCCGATGGCTCGCTCACCTATCTCGGTCGCAAGGATCACCAAGTGAAAGTCAATGGTCAGCGCATGGAGCTCGGAGAAGTGGAGAGCGCCCTGACCGGAGTTGACTTGGTGAAGGATTCTGTTGCCCACGTTCCGCTTAGTGGCCCAATGGCAAAGCGCTTGGTTGTTGTTTTGACCCTTCTCGACGATGAAGAAGTGAACAACGACACGACGATGCAGATCAAGCCATATCACCAGGTCAGAGAGTTGAAAAGCCATATGAACAACATTCAGAAGCAGCTCAATCAACTCCTACCTAAATACATGATCCCCAGCATCTGGGTTCTCGTCAACAAGCTCCCCTTGCTCTCTTCGGGCAAGCTCAACCGGAAGGAAGTGGCTCAGTGGCTCGCCGACTTGAACGAACCCGATGCGGAGAGCATATTGAATAGTCGACAAATCGAACGTGATAACAGCCCACCGGGCCAATTATTTACAGAGCTCGAGGGTAAAATTATGGCTGTTTGGAGCAGAGTCCTCAATGTCCCTTTAGAAAAAGTGTCTCTAGATCGAGAATTTCTCAGCCTCGGGGGTGATTCCATATCAGCTATGCAAATCGTTTCTCAGTGCCGCAAAGAAGATATCACTATCACCGTGCAAGATATTCTGGCAAGAAAAACCATCTCTCGTTTGGCCGCAAAAGCAACAAATTCATTTCAATCTGCGGACGTTCTAACAATAAAACCCGAAGAAATCGACGTTCCTTTCCAGCTGTCCCCTATCCAGAAGCTATTCTTCGACGCCATGCCAGATGGCCAAAATCACTACAATCAAAGTTTTGTCTTGCAATTCACTCGAGACGTCACCTCTGAACAAGTCAGGGCGTGCTTCCAGGAGATTGTTCGTCGTCACTCGATGCTTCGTGCCCGATTTTCAAAGAATGAGAAAAGCGAGTGGCAGCAACGTATCGTTGCAGATATCGCCAGCTCTTTCCGTTACCAACAGTCCTCTGTGTTAGAATTGGATGAAATGTCGTCTATCTGCAGTCACAGTCAGCGAACGCTAGATATCAAACAAGGCCCCCTTATGGCGGTTGAATTTGTGGCAGTGAAGGATGAGCTGCCCTGTCTCTTTGTCACTGTCCACCATCTGGTAATCGATCTCGTCTCATGGCGCATAATCCTACAGCAGGTGGAAGATATGCTGGAGACTGGGAATCTCATGGGAAGCCCCTCACTGTCTTTCCAAACATGGACTTCACTCGAGAAAACATACAGCGTTGCACATCTTGGTCCTCGGGATGCTCTCCGTGAAAAGGTCCTTTCACCCCGTTTTGACTATTGGGGTATGGAGGACCGCCCAAACCTTTTCCGTGACGTGGCACGAGAGATATTCACCATTGATACCGAGACAACGTCATTGTTATTGGGCACAGCCAATGTAGCTCTCAGTACCCGACCCCGTGAGATAATGATCGGCGCCCTCCTGCATGCCTTCACTGAGGTTATGAAGGATCGGAGTCTGCCGCCTTTGTTCGTGGAAGGCCATGGCCGTGAATCTTGGACTTCCGAACTTGACATTTCCGCAACTGTGGGATGGTTCACAACGATATTCCCTATTCAAATCACTGGTTCCAAGTCGGCCATCGATACAATTCGTTCCGTCAAGGATGTTCACCGGGGCATCCGCGACAAAGGCTGGGCGTACTTCACATCCCGCTACATGAACCCCGAAGGTATGAAGGCTTTCCATAATCATGATCAAGTCGAGATCTCATTCGACTATATCGGTGTGTATCAGCAGCTGGAACACAAGGATGCCATCATGAAACAGCTGGATTTGCCCACCATCGGTGGTCGTGCTACTGATCATAGCGATCTGGCCCCCCGTATTTCTCTCATTGAGATCACAGCTTCTGTGAACAATGGCAAGCTCCAAGTCATGTTTGAATACAACCAGACCATGAGACACACAGACAAGATCCGGCGCTGGATCCAGCAAACCAAGGAAATTCTCAACTATACAACCCATCAACTCAAAGTCCTTGAGCCGCAGATCACGCTCAGTGATATCCCGCTTGCTCCTTTGAGCGAGGAAGAGTTGCCTCTCCTACAGGAACGAATTGCACCAGTACTCAAGCTACATGGTGTGCATTCGAATGACATCGAGGATATATATCCGTGCGCCCCGATGCAGGAGGGTATTCTCGTGAGTCGCGCGAAAGACCAGGGTTATTATAACGTGCAGTGGACCATCGAACTGGTTGATAAAGATGGTCCGATTGATTCTAGAAGGCTTGAAGATGCTTGGCAAGCTGTGGTCAACAGGCACCCCATGCTGCGTACTGCCTTTGTCGATGGGGTGAATAACCAGAATTTATTTCTGCAGGTAGTCTTGAAACAAGTCCAGGCTCGTCTTAATCAGGTTGATGCAGACGATCTTGGGTCACTTGAGAAATTGGAATCCCCCATTTGGCTGGAGGGAGAGCTCCCCTATTCTCTGTCTTGGTGTCTTACCCCGGCCGGATCAGCTTATATCCGGATGGACGCCGATCACTCCCTTATTGATGGGTCAACGATGCCAATTCTGCTTCACGAAATCCAAAAGGCTTATGAGGGTTCCTTGAGTCGGGAGCCTGGTCCGTGTTATCGTGACTTCATTGCCTGGCTGGAGAAAAACCCGGGTGATCGACACCTCGGTTACTGGAACCAGTACTTGTCCGGAGTAGATCCATGTGAATTTCCGTCGCTTCATGAGGCTCCTGGGCACGATCTAGGGCGCCATCAAGTTGTTTTACCTGGAAACCAGATACGCGATTTCTGCGCAGAGTTTGGTTGCACGGTAGCTACGCTCCTTCAGCTTGCGTGGGCCATAATTCTCCGCCAATACATCGATAGTGAAGATGTTTGCTTCGGATACTTGGCTTCTGGCCGTGATGTACCGGTCGAAGGGGCCGAGGACATGGTCGGACCATTGATCAACATGCTTGTCTGTCGCCTAGTTGTGGAAGAGAATGTATCAATGACCCGGCTGCTCCGTCAATTGCAGGCGGATTCGATCGCTAGCCTAGCGCATCAATACGTCCCACTGGGAAAACTGCACGAGCAGGCCGGTCTCAACGGACGCGCCATGTTCAACACCGTCATCAATGTGCAGCGGCTTGCTCAACCCGATAAGAATGCAGCCATCCAGGCCATGGAGCTCAATCAACGAGACCCTAGCGAGTACAGTGTGTCACTGAATCTTGAGGACCAGGGAGGCCAATCTGATATGACGGCTGTATTGTTCTATTGGACATCGTGGTTATCACATGGGCAAGCAGCAAACTTGGCCTCAACATTGGCAAAGGTCGTTGAGTCCATTGTGCAGGACCCGAATCAGACATACCCGCAGTTGCAAATAGTCAGCGATTACCACAAGCACCAGATGCTACAATGGAACTCCGAGCCACCACTGGCATTCTTTGACTGCATCCACGATCTAGTGTCTCGCCAAGTTTTGCGTCAACCTGACCGCCTAGCAGCGGTTTCTCTCAGTACTAGCCTCACATATCGACAATTAGATGAGATGTCTACGCGATTTGGACACTATCTTGTATCCAAAGGAGTCACAGTAGAGCTTATTGTCCCATACTGTATGGACAAGTCACCCATGGCGATAGTGATCATGCTGGGTATCCTCAAAGCTGGTGGTGCTTGTTTAGGTCTCGATCCGTCGCAACCCAAAGATCGTCTGCAGACTATTCTCGAAGAGACCGAAGCGACATTGGTTGTCTGCCAGAGAGATTATTTGAGTCTATATGATGACATGTCAGCCAGCAACGGTCAGCCAATATTGCTCCTTCCAATAGACGAGGCATTCTGGGAGCATGATCTACCTATGAACTTCCTACAGCCCTGCTCTGCCGTTGCTCCAACTAACCGCGCATTCATCACCTTCACGTCCGGGAGCACTGGAAAGCCCAAAGGAATTGTGATTCAGCATGATTCTATGGGTACCAGCATTTATCATCATGGCACTGTCGAACAAGTCAAAGACACAACTCGTACGTTCCAGTTCAGTAATTTCATCTTCGATGTATCCATTGAAGAGGTTTTCACAACTCTCTGCTTTGGTGGATGTGTGTGCGTGCCGACGGAAGCTCAACGCATGAATGACTTGTCAGGAGCAATCCGGGCTCTGGAAGTTAACTGGACCCATCTCACGCCAACTGTGGCCAGTCTGATTAACCCAGCAGATGTCCCCGGCCTTAAGACACTTGTGTTGGGCGGAGAGCCCATTCCGCCAGATTTGGTCTCGCGATGGACCGCAGCTGGTGTGAAGGTGATTGCCACATACGGTCCCGCTGAGTGCTCAATTACTTGCGCTGGTATGGAGGTGACGCCAGACGTCGCAAACGTGGGCCTTATGGGCCACGCTGCGGGTGCTCATTTATGGGTGGTAGATTCTCAGGATGTCAACAAGCTTGTGCCCATTGGATGCCGGGGTGAGCTGCTCATCGAAGGTCCGCTGCTTGGGCGTGGATACCTTGACCCTGAGAAAACTCGTCAGGCTTGGATCTACAACCCTGGATGGACACAGAGTATTGGGGAGCTTGAGGATCGACCCACTAATACTCGCAAAGACCGACTCTTTTATCGCAGTGGTGATATGGTCCGCTTGAACAGTGATGGGTCCCTTCGCAGTGCCGGTCGGAAGGACAACCAGGTCAAAGTCCACGGACAGCGCGTCGAAGTGGGCGAAGTCGAGCACCATCTTCTCTCGACTGGGGAGATCCTTCGCCATGTGCTAGTGACAGTGCCGCAAGCTGGCCCCTGGGCGCAAAAGCTGGTCTCGGTCTTCTCGCTTCGGGACTACCATGGAAATGGGGGCATCCTGCAGGTTCTAGACTTGTCGGTAAAAAAGCAAGTAGACTCCCGGGTATCTCAGTTACGAACCACCCTGGAAACTAAAGTTCCTATCTACATGGTTCCATCTATTTGGGTGGGCGTTGAAGGCCTTCCATTGAATACCTCGGGCAAAATTTTCCGTCGTTCCGTGCAAGGCTGGTTGGAGCATATTGATGAGGTGACAGTTCGCCAGGTGCTTGCATTGACCTTATCCACGAGCATCAAGGCTCCAGTCAACGAGATGGAAAGCAGATTGCAAGAAATATGGGGACAGATCTTGGATATTCCTGCATCTCAAATCGGCACTGATCAATCATTTGTTCGCCTGGGTGGTGATTCTATCTCCGCCATGCAACTTGTCTCGGCATCCAAAAACCACGGCATTTTCACCACGATGAGAGATATCATGCAATGCAAGACGATTGCAGAGCTCGCCCAAGTAGCCCATTTTGTGGATGTATCCATGAACGCAGAACAATCCCCAAAAAGACCGTCGGAGGTTGGAGTATTGAGCAACCTGTCCCCAATCCAAAAGATGCATTTCAAAATATTCCCCAATGGCCAGAACCGGTACAACCAAAGCACATTGGCTGAGATCACACGGCCCGTTTCCGTGGATTACCTTATGCAATGCCTGGACAAATTGGTCGAGGTACATGCCGTTCTTCGTGCGCGGTTTTACAAGCAAGATGATGGATCATGGCGGCAGATGATAATCACCCATTCGCTTGAAACCTTTGCATACAGCTCACATGAAGGCATTCAGTCTCTGAAAGAAGCCATACCTCTACTCGAACAGGCTCAGGAGGCGCTAGATGTCAGCCGGGGTCCAATCTTTGCTGCAAAGTCCCTACACTTGACTGGCGGCCAACAGTACATATATCTGGTTGCCCACCACCTGGTGGTTGACATTGTGTCTTGGCACATCATTGTTTCGGACTTGAACAGTCTCCTGCAACAAGAGACGATTTATCCTGAACCTGTCACAATGACACAGTGGAGCGATCATCTCCAGGAGCTGGCTCAATCCACCAATGACCCCACGGCAGTCCTTCCACACGTTGCCGAATTCCCCCTTCCTGACGAGGGATACTGGGGTCTCACCAAGGGAAGGCTAACCCCAGCAGTGATTAATAAATCAGAGTTTATATTGGACCCGCCCTTGACCTCCCTCCTCCTTGGATCAGCTAATAACTCACTTCGCACAGAGCCAGTGGAACTTATGATTGCGGTACTCCTTCACACATTCGCGAAGACGTTCACTGACCGTCCTCCCGCAGCACTTTTCATAGAAGGTCACGGTCGTGAGCCTGGCAGCAGCAATCTTGATCTTTCGCGCACTGTGGGCTGGTTTACCACTATGACACCGTTGAGTATTCCCCAAGATGAGGATCTGATCAGATGTATTGCACGTGTTTGTGACCTCCGACGTCGGATCCCCAACAATGGATTGGATTATTTCAATGCGCGATGGAATAGTCCCCAAAAGAGTGATTTCTTCAATCAGCATGACTTCATGGAGATTTTGTTCAATTACCACGGAGTACGCCAGACCAGCCGACCTGGAGCCCTCCTCAACCAGGTCTTGTCGACTGAGCTTCCGTCGGATATGGATCGTGGATGTCCCCAGCCAGCAACATTCGACATCAACGCTTTTGTATCAGAAGGGTCTTTTAGAATTCAATTCGAGTACCATTCAAATCTTCTTCACCAGAGACGGATTGAGGAATGGATCTCACAATGCGAGACCGTTATAAGGCAGGCACTGCCTCGACTCGCGGCCCAGCCCGTGCAATGGACACTGAAAGACTTCCCAATAATGAAATCCCTTGAGTACGACAACTTGGAAGTCCTAAAAACGCAGCTTCAGAAAATAGGTCTTTCTGACATCGGTCGGGTGGAAGATATATATCCATGTTCACCCATGCAACAAGGCATTCTTTTCGGTCTTGTCAAAACAGAAGGGCTGTATCAAGTGATCTGGGTTGGAGAGGCAACCAACACCAAGAAGTCTGGTAACGTCAATATCCAGCGGCTGGCGACTGCTTGGCAAGCGGTCGTCGACCGCCATGCGATTTTGAGAACGATTTTCCTCGAAGGCACAAAAGGCCGAGACTTGTTCCTCCAGATTGTTCTCTCCCGGGTGCGGGCGAACATTGACATAATCGATGACAATTTGGAATGGACCAGTGATGAGTTGGCAGCTCATATTCCTCATCGCCTTGTTCTCTCAGAAGCATCCGGCAAAGCTCACCTCCGTCTGGAAATCAGTCACGCAATTTTGGATGGTACATCGACGTCGATTCTCATCGAGGATCTTATGAAGGCATACGAAAATACTTTGCCAACCATCCCAGCAACCCCATATGGTGACTTCATCGATTATCTGAGTCGTCGCCCGTCAGACACAAACATCGCTTTTTGGAAGGATCATTTACAAGGACTCACACCTTGTCTTTTCCCAAAGTTACTTCGTGAGGACGAGACTCCTGGCACGAAGCACCAATTGCACTATCACAAACTCCATGATGCCACCGGATTGCGTAACTTCTGTGCTCAAAACGACGTCACAATCCCCAGCTTGGTGCAATTGACGTGGGCAATTATTTTATCTGGCTTCAGTGGCAATGAAGATGTCTGCTTCGGGACGTTGGCATCGGGTCGCGATGTTGCCGTTGGGGGAATTCACGAGATTGCTGGCCCACTCATCAATATGATAATCACTCGTTCTCATCTAAACAACAAAAGCACAATTGTGGATACGCTTCACCAGATGCATGCCAACTGGATTGAAAGTCTTGCGCACCAACACTCTGATTTGGGTGAGATCCATCACCAACTCCAGCTTGGGGGTCAGCAGCTGTTTAACTCGGTCGTCAACTATCAGCGTCAAGGCAGCTCACAAGCGGCGGGTCAAGAGATCACCATTCTCAACACAGACAACTATGATCCCAGCGAGTACGACGTTTCTATCAACGTGGATGATTTTGAAGGTCAAATCACTCTGGTCTTGGGCTATTGGCCAACCTGTCTCAACGAACAACACGCACGCAATGTTGCCGACACCATTGAGTTCATTATCCATCAGATCATTCGCTTACCTGATGTCAAGCTCGGAGAGCTGCGTCTTTGTAGCGACGCTCAATTCAGCCAGATGACCCGCTGGAATGATGTCGACATGAGAAGTGTTGATTCATGTATCCATCAAATCATCCTGGGGAATTGTAAGAACACACCAGAAAAGGTTGCTATCACGTCTACAGAAAGATCCTTTACATACGCTGAGGTTGATGCATTTTCCACGCGTGTCGCTCACAGGCTTATCTCTCTCGGTGTCGTTGCCGGAAGCATCGTGCCATTCTGTTTCAACAAGTCTCCTTGGACTATTATCGCGATGATTGCAACCCACAAAGCCGGTGGTGCAATTGCTGCGATTGATCCCCATGTTCCAGCATCTCGGCGCGAGTTGATCCTCGCAAAGACTGATGCAACTGTTGTCATTTGCCAACCAGAGCATTCAGAGAAATTTGATCCTTCGGTCATCAAAACGCTTCCTCTCTCTGAAGCCCTCTTACAATTGCTGCCGAACGATTATGATAAGCCGTTACCTGTCGTATCTCCGACCCAGCCTGCTATCATTGCATTTACCTCAGGAAGCACTGGCCAGCCTAAGGGCATTGTACTAGAGCACCGCAACATATGCACTAGTATGTATCATAACGGAAACCTAAACAAGGTGTCATCTGAAACACGAAGCCTCCAATTTGCCTCCTACACCTTTGATATCTCGACCAATGAGATCTTTGGTGTCTTGGGGCGAGGGGGTACTGTGTGTGTACCGACCGATGACGAGCGCACCAATGATCTTGCCGGGATCATCAATCGACTTGGCGTGAATTGGCTCGATATTCCCCCAGCTGTGGCAGAAATCATCGACCCTGCCCAAGTCCCTGGAGTGAAAACCATCGTTCTTGGCGGAGAGGCGATCGCCGTAGACGTGGTAGATCGCTGGCTCGACCACGCCGCCATCGTTGCATCATATGGCCCCGCTGAGGCATCGGTCGCATGCGGTGGTGGGTTAATTACCAGTCGTGTAAATGTAGCCAACCTACTTGGATGGCCCAGTGGCGCCGCCTTATGGGTCGTTGACGCCGAAAATCCAAATCGGCTAATGCCCATTGGTTGTCGAGGAGAACTGGTCATCGAAGGTGCACTCGTGTCTCGCGGATATCTCAAAGAGCCTGAAAAGACAAGCCAAGCATTCATCTCCAACCCAAAATGGACTCAAGCCATTGATGGCCATTCAGTCAGGAGAATGTATCGCAGTGGGGATATGGCCAGGTTCGAAGCAGACGGAACCATGACTTATTTAGGTCGAGCCGACGATCAGATCAAGCACCATGGATTCCGAATAGAGCTTGGTGAGATTGAGCATCATCTGGGTCGATCCGGGGAAATGAAGCATGTCGTTGTTTTCTTGCCAAAGGCAGGACCATTGAACAACCGGTTGGTCGCTGTGGTATCGCCCACTGAACTAAGCCCGCACTACAACCGACACACGGCCCTCAAGCTCCCAAACCCGGAAGATCGACCCATTGTCTTGAAAGTTATCGAAATGCTGAACTCAGCCTTATCGGCTGCTTTGCCAGCGTATATGGTTCCGGAATCGCATGTTGTCCTGCAAAATTTACCTCTCAATGCGTCTGGGAAAATCGATCGTCGCGCAGTTGCACAATTTATAGAGCAGATGGATGACGTTACATATCAAGCCTTCAGATTACTGCACGCATCGGAATCACCAGTGAGCTACATCGCCCCACAAAATCAGCTGCAACTCGAGCTACAAGGTATCTGGTGCACGATCCTAGGACTGCCACAAGAACAAGTTGGCATCCGGCAATCCTTCATATCTCTTGGAGGCGATTCTGTTTCTGCCATGAAACTTATCGCCGAACTTCGCAAGCGGAACTTCAAGGTCACTGTCCAGGATGTCCTTCAATGTCGAACCATAGACCAGCTGGCGACCAGATGCCATTGGGGCACCGATGATACTGATTGCGTGGAGCCCAAGCTTCGCTCCTTGCTTCATGAGAAGCGAATCCAGGAAGAGCTCTTGAGACTTCAAATTGATATTACCCAAGTTGAAACTGCATACGAGTGTTCACCTATACAGGAGGGTATGCTACTCAGTCAGGTAAGAGATAAAAGTCTCTACAACATCGAGTGGATTGAACGGGCCGAGGTTCGGCCAAACCAAGCGATTGACGCACAACGGATTGAGACTGCTTGGAAGCTGATTGTTGCACGACATCAAGCCCTTCGCACGGTTTTCCTTGATGGTATCTCTGTTGATGGAACGAAAGCACAGCTTGTACTCAAAGACTGTACACCACAGATCCGTCGCGTCTTTTTTACCAATCTGGAAGAGTTTTCGATCAATGATGAGCCATACACTCCAGTCAAAAATCAACCTCCCCATTGCTTGACCATTTGCCAATGTCCAGATAACTCTGTCTTCCTGAAGTTCGAGATCAACCATGCCATCTTCGATGGAGTCTCTCGCTCCATTGTGTGGAATGAACTATCACAAGCATATGACGGCTCCTTGACCTCAGAGCTGGCACCGCGTTTCGACAATTTCATCGCGTACTTACAGGGCCGAGATATGCAAGCTTCTCTTTCACACTGGGAATCTTATCTAGGTGGGCTTGAGCGTTGCCATTTCCCAGTCTTGGATCCCATCGTTCCGCGCGAAAATGAGCCCCTTGCCGTAGACTTCCTCGTGGCAGGCCTTCAAGTTTTCGATCTCGCCAAATTTTGCCGTCAACAGGAAATTACATTTGCTCATTTGTTCCAGACGGCGTGGGCATTGGTTCTACGTACTTTTATCGGGTCCGATGATGTTTGTTTTGGATACTTGTCCTCCGGTCGCGATGTTCCGGTTGGCGATGCACAACTTCTGGTGGGGCCCTTGATCAACATGTTGATCTGTCATCTCGATGGAATAGGATCGTCCACATTTAGCGAACTTTTGACTAGGGTTCGAGAAGATAGCATTGAGAGTCTGGCGCATCAACACTGCTCCCTTGCTGATATCCACCACCGGCTGAAGCTTGGCTCCGATAGTCTTTTCAACACAGCAGTCACTGTTTTAAAGAATTCCGGCGATGCTCCCGACTCAAGCCTGCAGCTATCCACTGTTGGTGGTCGTGGCGGTTTTACCGAGTTCGCCCTAGTCCTAGATATCCAGGACCTTGTTGGAGATCTACAGGTCAACCTCACCTACTCAACCAAACATCTGTCTCAAGAAAATGTGTCCATTGTCGCAGACACTTTACGCCAAGTGCTTCGCCATATGGTCAGCTCCCCGTCGTGCACGTGGGACAGTATCGATTTGGTCCACAATAACCAGCTTCAGCAAATTTCCAGTGTCAATGAAGTTCTTTCCCCGCAACACAATGCCTGCATTCATGAACTGTTCCAGCACCATGCGCAAGCCCAGCCGTCTAAGGTTGCCATAGTCTCCTCTAACGAAATCTTGACTTATGGAGAACTGGATGACTTCTCCGGTCGGATTGCCGAAAACTTGATCGAGCGAGGTGTTCAGCCTCATGATATTGTTCCATTTTCAATGAAAAAGTCTTCTTGGGCGATTGCAGTGATGCTCGGAATTCTCAAAACGGGATCTGCATTCCTCCCAATTGACCCGAAGCTGCCCGCCGAACGCATTGCGTTAATACTGAGGAATATATCGCCATCTGTACTGATAACGTCACCTGAGCTCCTGCAAAATGAAAATCAACTTCCGAAATCCTGGGCTTCTGTGGCCCTCGATCAAGATGTCATTCGTTCACTACCAACGGTCAGTGATATAAGATTACCGCCGGTCTCCCCCGAGGATAGTGCCTATGTGCTCTTCACTTCAGGCTCGACCGGCGAACCCAAAGGAATTGTGGTTCCTCATTTTGTGGTAAGCACCAGTGCGAAAGCGCATGGAGATGCGATGGCTATCTCTGAGTCAACACGGGCGCTTCAATTCTCCTCCTACTCATTTGATGCCGCTATTTGTGAGATATTCACAACCCTACAAGCCGGGGGTACCATTTGCGTTCCCACAGAAGATGAAAAGATGAATCATTTGTCAACTTTCATGAAGGACATGCTTGTCAACTGGGCATTCTTTACTCCGACGGTCTTGCGACTTCTCCGGCCATGCCAGGTTCCCGACCTTCAGACTCTGGTTGTTGGTGGTGAAAAGGTTGGCGATGATAACATCGAGCTCTGGCACGACAAGGTCCATATGATGAATGGTTACGGGCCCACAGAGACGTGCGTCTTTGCCGTGACTACCCACCTTACCAAGGGTTGTGACTCTCACACAATCGGAAAGGCAATTGGCTCACGTGCGTGGGTGGTCGATCCTGACAATCATGACCGGTTGCTTCCTTATGGGGCAGTTGGCGAATTGATAATCGAAGGTCCCATTGTCTCAGCTGGATATTTCAACAGCCCCCAGCAAACAGCAGAGGTGTTCATTGGTCCACCGCATTGGGCGAACCTGCGGCAATTCGAGTCACTCGCACTGTCAAAAAGTAGATTTTATAAGACAGGAGACCTGGTCCGTCAGCGACCGGATGGAACTTGCTTCTACATGGGAAGAAAGGACTTTCAAGTCAAGATCAACGGGCAGCGCCTCGAATTAGGTGAAATTGAGCAACAGGCTTTTGCTTGCGTCTCCTCTGACATTCAGCTTGTCATTGACATTGTTTCATCAAGTCAACAGAAGCCCTACATCGCAGCCTTTATTCATTCACCCCGGGAGAAAATCCAAAATATCAATCCTGATAACCAAACTGTCATCTGCTCAACTTTCCCATCTAGCCTCCAACAGGTGGTTGATGAGCTTCATTCAAATCTTCGCGCTCGCCTTCCGAGTTACATGATCCCAGCCCATTACTTCCCACTCAATGATATGCCACTGACTAGTGGGGGAAAGGTAGATCGCAGGTTGTTGAAAGCCCAGTCAGGCGCTATATCGGCACAGGACCGAGCCCAGTTCCGTCCCTCACGCGTGCCAGTCTCAAAATGTGAAGACACCTCGCCACTACAGCTTGTGATACGTTCTTTATGGGCAGATGTTCTGGGAATCCCTCCAGATGTGATTGATCACAGCGACGATTTCTTTGCCCTTGGGGGTGATTCTGTCGGTGCAATGAAACTCGCTGCTGTCGCCCGTTCCAATGGATTGTCAGTCTCCGTTGCCGACATATTCACTCATCCATCTTTGTCTGCCCTTTCTAAGGTGGTACAAAGCCTCAAGCAGGATACGGTAACTGAACTCGAGCCTTTCAGTCTCATCAAGGGTGATAAAGATACCCTGTGTGATGAGGCAAGTCGAGAGTGCGGCGTTGCAAGGCAACTCATCGAAGATATTTATCCCTGTACCCATCTGCAAGAAGGACTGATTGCACTGTCTGCAGAGGAAAAGAGTTCTTACGTGTTACAACATGTGGAAAGCTTACCGGGTGATATTGATATAAACAAGTTCCAAGCTGCGTGGCAGACACTTTCAGAGTCGCATCATATCCTCCGAACTCGGATGTTCGAAAGCTTCTCCCAGCGGAAAATCGTTCAAGCCGTTATTGGAGGAGATTTGGTCTGGCACGCCGGAAATGATTTGCAAGAATATTTGGATACGGACTTAGCTCGTGGTTTCACATTTGGGGATCCTTTGGTTCGCTTTGCCATTATTCAAGACCCATCAATTTCACCATGCAAAACCTCATTCGTCTTTACTGCCCACCACGCATCATACGATGGCTGGTCACTCCCTCGAATTTTTGGTCGAGTCCGCGACCTCTATTACGGGCGCAGTCCATCCCTAGTCCCTGCCTTCAGCAACTTCATTCAATATGTCTCCTCACTCGATTTGCTGGAAACGGAGAGATACTGGAGGACAAAACTCGACGGTATCGAGAGGCCAACATGGCCATCATTACCGTCACCCTCGTATCGACCAATCGATGACATGAGTTCTAGTCTCACTATGCCCTTCCATGGCAATGGCGCGATTGGCATCACTCCCTCGATTTTGATTCGAGCAGCGTGGTCTATCCTCCTCTCCAAATACGCCGGCTCGAATGATGTAGTATTTGGAGCGAGTCTGGCTGGACGGAACGCTCCGGTACCCGGGATCATGGATATACCTGGACCTACCATCACCACAGTCCCACTCAGGGTCTGTCTTGGCGAGGATGAGCCCGTCCATTCACTGATGAAGAGACTGCAGAATGAGGCCACTACTATGATACCGCACGAACACATTGGCTTGCAACATATCCAACAAGTCAGTGCCTATGCGCATTCCGCCTGCGAATTCCAATCACTATTGGCGGTACAGCCGGTTGGGGATGATCGTTTAGCGTCCCTGTTCAACCATGCCTCAGCTGACGATGAGGAAGAAGTGCAAGGCACGCTTACTTACGCATTTACCTTGATCTGTGAACTTGCTGAGTCTCGCGTGCGCTTGAAGGCTTCCTTTGACTCTCGTTGTGTCACGCTCAACCAGTGTAATCTTATATTGCAGCAGATGCGTTATATCATCGCGCAGCTTGAAACTTGTGGCTCTGCCATGACATTGCGTGATCTTGATGCTGTGAGCCCCTCTGACAAGGCTCTGCTTTGTGAATGGAATCACCTTCCTTTGGAAGAGTCTTCTGCGCAGACTGTTTTAGACTTGATTCCTGCTGCCAGAATGAATGTCGAACAGACAGCCGAAATAGACCAGTCCAACCCCATTGCTGTCTATTCATGGGATGGTGAAATGACGTATGGTGAGCTAGATGCTTTATCGACTCGTCTCGCTCTGTTCTTAGTAAAGTCGGGAATTTGCGCGGGCCACATCGTTCCTCTTTGCTTTGACAAATCGAAATGGAACATTGTCGCAATGTTGGCCGTCATGAAGACCGGTGCGGCGTTTATACCGTTGGATCCGTCTCATCCAACTGCTCGCAAAAATATGTTCATCGAAGCCACCAAGGCCACTGCCCTTTTGTGCGGAGCAAGCCACTCCTCCCAATTGCGAGAGCTGGTTGACTCAGTGTTCGAAATCAGTCAGGCATTCTTTGCTGGTCTTAAGAATGACGCCACATGTACACTTCCAGTGCTTCATTCCAGCCAGCCAATCTATGTCATATTCACTTCTGGGTCAACGGGCATACCCAAGGGCGTTGTTATCGACCATCTTGCTCTTTTGCGCAGCGTAGAGGCACACTCTCAACGCCTTGGCATGTCTTCCAAGTCCCGAGTCCTACACTTTGCCAGCCATACCTTTGATCTTTCAATTTTCGAAATCTTGACTACCCTTTCCGTGGGTGGGTGTGTCGCCATTCCATCCGAACACAACAGGTTGAATGATCTTCCAGGGTTTATGAGGCTGGCAGCTGTCAATTTTGCGATGATGACCCCTTCAGTCGCGCTTACGCTCGATCCCAACACAGTACCAGGCTTAGAGGTCCTGGCGCTTGGTGGTGAGGGTTGGGGAGAAAATGTTGTCGAGCTTTGGAAAGATCATGTGCAGCTGTACAATGCATATGGGCCTTCGGAGGCCGCCATTATTGCCGCCATCGGCGATGTCGACGTTTCTCATTTCCGCAAGAACAACATTGGTCATGCGGTGGGGGCTATCGCGTGGGTGACGGACCCAAATGACCACCATCGATTGATGCCTATCGGATGCGTGGGTGAGCTACTGCTCGAGGGCCACACGCTAGCCCAATGCTACTTAAACGATCCGGTGAAAACAAATGCAGCCTTTGTCTCCACTCCTAAATGGGCCGGGTGGGATGATGATGTTCTAGGACGCGCCCTTCCAAACCGACTATACCGCACCGGCGACCTAGTAAGGTACGAGGACGACGGTACAATGGTAGTTCTTGGCCGCAAGGATGCGCAGGTCAAAGTTAGAGGTCAACGGTTGGAGCTGGCCGAAGTGGAGCACCAATTATCGGCCCACCCATCTGTCCGATCCACTGTTGTGACCATACCGAAGACCGGGTCACTGAAAGATCAACTAGTTGCTACGTTATCTCTTATTCGCACCACATCGGACCATGACGATAGTGACAGCAGTGAGACTATTCATCCGGTGCCGGGAGCAGCAAGTGCCGCCATCTGTGACGAAATTCGGTCCAGCCTTGGCCCAATACTCCCCGAGTACATGATCCCAACCACTTGGCTGGCTGTCAAAAGGATCCCGCTCCTGCTATCTGGAAAGACATCCCGCAAGGCGGTTGCGTCCTGGGTTGAATCCTTATCAGATGATGAACTCGATTCTCTCTGTCCACCTGCGACGTCATCCACATGCCAATTACCTACCACCCCTACTGAAGAAACTCTTCGGGATATCTGGGCGCATGTACTGAATAGAGCACCAGATATGCTATCTACTGAGGCGACATTTACCAGCGTGGGCGGAGATTCTGTCTCTGCAATGCTGGTGGTATCTCGCTGTCGCCAAAAGGGTATGATTCTGGGGGTTCGTGACATTCTCCGAGAAAGGACAATCAAACGAATTGCGGCTGTTGTGACATATTCCCCGAAAAGTGATGCCATAATCATCCAACCAGAAATCGTCGACCAACTGTTTGCTTTGTCTCCCATACAGCAACTTTTCTTCGAGCTATCACCTGAGGGACAAAATCAATTCAATCAAAGCTTCTTACTTGAAGTCCGCACGGCGATCAATATCGCACAACTGCAAGACGCAATCAATGCTGTCGTCAACAAGCACGGCATGCTCCGTGCTCGCTTTGAAAAGGATGCGAACTTGTGGAAACAAAGAGTGACATTGGACACTGCGGGATCGTACCGGTTGTGCAGTCACATCGACACCGATGATGAGACCATTGCAACTACTATAGCCAACTCTCAAAAAAGCCTCAACATCGTGCATGGGCCATTGTTTGCGGTTGACCATTTCCACGGAAACAATAAGCCGATCTTGTTTCTCACGATCCACCACCTTGTTGTCGACCTGGTGTCATGGCGCATCATCCTTCAAGACCTGGAAGATTACCTGGTCAACAATGCAATGTCGAGTATTCCGTCTCATCATTTCCAAGGATGGCTCGCAGCACAAGCAGAACATGCATTTTCCCAACCTGGTCTTCAACTTCTGAACGAGGAAGAGCTAGACTTCCAGTCCTACTGGAATACATCTGGCATCTCAAATACATATGGGGACGTTGACAGCTCGAGCTTTACAATCCCTAGTGCCATTTCTAGCATTCTTCTGGGGCCCTGTAATGAAGCATTCTCAACTGAACCACTGGACCTCTTCATTGCAGGATTGCTTCATTCCTTCTCGTTGGTGTTCACTGATCGCCCAGCCCCCACTGTTTTCAACGAAGGTCACGGTCGAGAACCTTGGAGTCATGACATCGACATCAATGATACTGTTGGATGGTTTACCACAATGGCCCCAGTGAAGCTTGAGATTTCACCGGAAGCAGCCATTTTCGATGTGGTCAAGCGCGTTAAAGACTCCCGGCGATCTCTGGTGAACAATGGGCTTGACCACTTTGTTCATTCAGCTCGAACTGGGGCCCTGGGACCCATGGAAATTTTGGTGAATTATTCGGGCCTATTCCAGCAGCTTGAGAAAGACGATGCATATTTCAAGCCCATCTCTCTGGGCGATTTCGGTGAGGAGTCGAGCATTAACCCTGTTATGAAGCGATTTGCCCTTTTCGACATCCTCATCGACAATCAAAATGGCGATCTGTCTTTCACAATTCTCTACAATCGTCATATATCGCAAAAAGATCGTATCTTCACTTGGTTTGCGCAATTCGAGAGCGGGCTTAAGGAGTTGGCAACCGTTCTACCAGACAGGGCACAGGAACCAACGCTTTCAAACTACTCTCTGGCAAAGTTGGACTACGGCGGCCTCTCCAAGCTGGCTACAGACATGCTGCCTCGGCTTGGATTGAAAAATGTTTCATCCGATGTAGAAGATATTCTCCTCTGCTCGGCTCCACAGCAGCTGATACTCAATCGCCAGTCCCCTGAGACTCGGTTCTGGAAAGTCAATTTGATTTTCGAGCTCACGCATGACTCTGACTCCCCAGTTTGTCTCAACCAGTTGCGAAAAGCTTGGACGCAAGTCGTGAGGCGCCATTCCGTCCTCCGCTCTATCTTCACCGACGAACTGTCACAGGATGGACAATGGCGTCAACTGCTTCTCCGGGATCCTACGTTTACATTTATCGAACACCACTGCCGTTCAAAGGCTCTCGCACTCCGCTCACTGGAAAGATTAGGGTATCTTTCTTCATCCGATGAGCCATTCCGAATTGCCGCAAGCAAATCCGTCGATGGACATGTTTTCTGTCGAATTGATATCAATCACGCGATCACTGATCACGCTTCGTTTGGCATTGTCCTACGCGATTTCCAAGATGCCTACAATGGTGCCTCTTTTAAAGACCCAGCATCGTCGTATCATTCCTTTGTGAAGTATTCAACACAACATCGCACCGCTGAATCCAGTCACTACTGGGCCGATTATCTCAACCATGAACGGGTGCAATCCTTCCCCACCTTGTCATCTCTCTCTGCTCAAGACTGCAAGACCGTCAATGTACCCATCAGTGACATGATACGTGTGCGATCTTTCTGTGAGAAGCATCACCTGACACTTTTCAACCTCCTGCAACCCGCGTGGGCATTGCTGTTGCAGAAATACACGCAATCGTCTGAAGTTCGCTTCGATTATCTCCTTTCACAACGCGATGCCCCGATCGATGGTGTTCTTGACCTAGTCGGGCTCACAATCAGTATTCTTCCATCTTCTCGGAAATTACAAAAAACCACGACGCTCTTGGAATTAGTCCAGGACATGCAAACTGAGTTGGTGGAAGGATCGCGTCATTCATTCGCAGCGCCTTGTGAAGGACTGGCGGATACCTTAGTGAACTACCGCGGAGCAAGTGGTAAAGCCGAAGAAGATTCCTCTGGGCTCTCTCTGAATATCGTCAGCGCTCAGGATCCTATGCATGTATGTCAACTCTTTCCATATTGGTGGAAATACTTTCTAACTTCCTCGGCAGTATACATTGGTACTAGCAGCTGAGGACCACCCTGATGGCTCATCCATCTCACTGATCTACTGGGAGCCTACTCTTACCAAGGAGTATTGTCTTGGTGTTGCTAAAGACTTCGATAGGATTTTGATGGGCATTGTCGGTCTATCAGAGACCACCATCGGGAAGTTTGTCGAGTGATGTTTTGCACTTTTTGCCCCGACTTTGGTTTGTATGTTTTTGTTCTTGTTTCACTATAGCACATACCTAGGTACCTAGGCTTTCCATCAAGTACCTTGCACGTCACATATTCCCTCTGTTTAATCCACAATTTGTAAGGTGATAGTTGTTATTGAGGGATTACAATTGTCAGATAAATTTAGTTGCTCATTGTGAGTAGTACAATCCTTAAGATTTCATATACGGTCTTTTTGGGTATGCGCCCGACTCTCTTTTAACGTCTATTTTAACGTCTCTAGCTATTCATATCAGGATCATACAAGATATCCCCTTTTTTACTATCTAAGCATCCCTTATATATTTCCAATTTTGCTTCTACTATTTGATCTCTTTATTCTCCTATATCTATTATCTCTTATGACTAACTAAGTATTTACTCCTCTAACTCAAGGACTATAAAAAGATCGTGGATGTCTTAAGGGTGGCTGAAATCCTCATAGTGGTGAATAGCCAACGAATCACGTGTGCATTGTCCAGCGGGCCGCTATTTCCCCGCCGTATCCCACTATTTTGCCCCCGCCTTTCCCTCTCTTCGGGCGAGACCTTAGACCTACAACGTTGTAGACTTTTGAGTGTCCCTGTCCAGGTTGATCTCATGTGCACATTTAGGAATGTGGCTCCCTTAATCTCAAGCGTTTCTGTGGACTTTAGCTGCGTGCGCGTCCTGTAAACGCCCGGGCTTATCACGCTGCGCCCCCGACGAAATGTATGTGTCTGCTTCTCCAGCTACTTCGATTGGATCTCTATTCGTAGCGCACCAATAGCGAGGAGTTTTGAAATTGAGCGTCACTCACTCGAGGACTTATGGAACAATGATTGGCCAGCCATCATGCATGCTCCAATGCCAACAGCTCACCTGCGACGGTCTGGTTTGGGGGCTGGAAGTTGAATAAGAGGTCAGACTTACGCTGCCTCTGGAGAGTGCGCGATTCTTTTCGGCACATCGATCAAAATAATATGTCAGGCATTGGTCGTATTGTCACTTCCTTTTTTTCTGGTTCTAATGAGAACAACCTATCGCTTGCAACACTCAATTTTGATTTCTCTCTGGTTCAGATCGAGGCCCCTAAAGAGTTCAAACCACTCGGCCCTGCTCTCGCTAAGACCCGCCGACAGGATGCCGAAGAAGGCAAACCACACCGAACAGCCCGCAGATTAGGGGCACTATTTGAGGATGTTCTGCCATCCTTTCCCAAATTAGTCGATGCCTTTGGTCGAAGAGTTTCCGAAATTGTACAGGACCCCAAAATCAATCCTGTGGGGACTTCTGCCGATGGCTGCTTTGAACGTTTTGTTGGCGCAGATGGCACAACTCTCTGGGCCGCCGCAACCTCCGGAATCCCTGCCATCTGTGTACTTGCTATCATGCTTGTTGGCTCAAGCCTGGGACTCGAAGCAGGCAACCGCCCTGTGGGTCGAGCTCGTGAAGCAACGACAGCAGGAGATTTTATCCAAATTTGAGAACAATCACATTGTGTCACAATCCTCCCTGTTTAGTGCAAAGCAGGAGATCTCACGAGAAGATTTGGCAATATGGGACAATAGTGCTCGGTCGTTTCTACGAAGTGCAAATCAGGCGAAGAGACGAGAGTGCGATCAACTCATGCTGATTACCAAAAACATGCCCCTGTCAATCGAATCTTCGGGCTCCACCTATGCCAGTGTAATGTATGTCTGGAAAGAGGCTTTAGTCAATGTGGAGGCTCTACTTTGCGGAACCCCCGTCGATGGCTCCAATGGGTTACTTTTCCTCGCTTTTCGGTCCTGGTATCTCTTTCCAGATCTGATAGTGCTGGGAACGGAACCACCAACGCATGTAGAGTTCCACGACGAGCTATTTCCGCCCGGAGGAAGATGCACTGTTGGTCAGGAGACACTGAAAGATGACACATCTGAAGGTATCCGATGGTCACTGACATTTTCACATTTGCGATACTATGGTGATCCAGTGGTTGTCCAAAGCAACTCAAACTCTTCGAAAGTCAGTTTTCGGGAGTTCACTGTCACCGTACTAGGCCATATCTTCAAAAAATGGCAAGTCAGCCAGCGTCGCCATAATGATGCTGCTCGGTGGCTGGTTGAATTATGGAATTTGACCAAAAGCACTGCCCAGGGAGGGAGTATGGCTCGTCGTTTCTCATGGCTGAGGGTCTTAGCCGAGGCAGCCGAGGAGTTTCTCGATAGCGATCCTCAGGTCTCGAAGAAAAATACCGCGCTCCTTCAATTTGGAAGACGGAGAGGAAATCTATTCTCAGTTGGCCACGAGGAGACTTTGTTGCCCTTCTTTGGTTTGTTTAGCCCAATACGATTGGCCGCACTTTCTCAAAACAATGACATCAATTGCGGGATTGTACTTCTCAGAGGTATAGCGCAGGAAATGGGGCTTCGTGCCGAAGAGACACTCATCTGCCATGTCATTGATGGCTACAATCGCAAAACATCCACCATGACCACTGCGTTACAAGTGATAACAGCGATTCCCCATGCACGCCAGAGGAAGAAGAGAAATGCCAGTGGTGAATCCTTATATGAAGATGTCCATGCACGATGGTTTCTTTCCTGGTATGACGCTTGCTACATAACCAAAGACCGAAGTGATACTGACCCCTTTTAAGGGACGCTGCAAATAAGGCAACTTTCGACCCGCTCATATCTGAATGTATCAATCAGAGCGAAAGCTACTCTTTCATGCAGGTCGAGTCTGCCAATCGTGTTCTGAAAGGTGATACCTTCACATGGCCAATCGCTCCGAATATTTACTCGCCGACAGACAGGACTTCACCCTCTTTGTGCTCGCCATCCGGCGATGGATCTTGTACCTGTTTTGAGTCGGGACCAACGCAATCTCATCCGCCACAACCTAATTTTCGCACTATTCTCGGAGACTGGAGACTTGGGCTATACGTACGAAACACTGAGAACAGCATTGAGGAAGGCCGCCGACGCGCTCATGCTTGTTTGGGAAAGCACAGCATGATACCTCTCGGTGCTTCTTTGGAAACCTCACGTTTGAACCCGGAGCTGCTATCTGATTATCTCAGCTTTATTACAAGGGGCGTGAATGACGACGAAGATTCCAATGAATCCCGCGCGCGTGGCAAATGGTTTGAAGAGAACAGACCTGGGATCTTCCTCACTGGACACCCATCGCTTCCAACTGAGCTGTGCAAAACTCTTTTCACCCTCGACCTTGCCTCAAGCGTGTACGCCCATTTGGAAAGTGCGACCATCTCTCTCGAAGCATCATTGTCGGAGCCCCTCTTTGAGAGTGAATGGGTACCTACACCAATTTGTAAACGATTGGACCTCAGCAAACAGTCGAAACCTGTCACTCCTGAGCTTCTTTCTCCTTTACCAGTGGCTTTGACTCGCCAGCAAGCTTTTTCATGCGTGGCCAAATTTGATTCTGGGGACGTTGAACTGGAACCATCTGGATTGCATTCGGCCTTGGCTCTGTGCTCAGAGGATTCGATGTATGTCGCTGCCGTTGTGCTATTTGACCCTTTCGAACAGCCGGAAGCTCATGAGCTGCGGCGCATTGTCGGAAACATCGGTCATCCAGGAATCAGTCTACTTGTTGCACCCGAAGAGCCAAGGATTCGCCCGCCAAGCAACGAGTACACTGCCATATCCCACGTTTCCTATGACTTCCAGCGCCAGAACAACTTTGCGGGCACATCCTTGCATCTGTCCTTCACGGATTGGCGGTTCCCCCTAGAGGCTGGTGGCCATCGAACGATCGATCAAGGTGTTATCGTCGTGGAAGCTGTCATCTCTGTTCTAGATCGAGGGAAATGGGTCGCGGACTTGGACATGCTCTGTATCGACTTCGAAGCGCTGTATCGCATAATCAATGAATGCGACAAACATCAACGCGGGGACCATGATTTGGAATATGATTATACCTCCATCGATAACTGGGATGAGCTACTTGATAGCCCGGAAGGCGTGGGGATTTTTCGTGCCCATGGCAATTGGGCAGCCCGCCTTGCAGCCGTCAGTATTCTATCACAAAAGGGTCAAGGACAGAGCATTGGGTTATTTGGGGCGGGTAACATATGTTTCAAGTGCCTGGAAGCAGTCACGGAAGACAATGCGGATTATCTGTCGGCTAATGAATCACCACTGCCATCTATCTGCATAGACTAAAATGACAAATAACTATTTTCGTGGCGAATGCGAATCTTTGAATCCGCGGTAGTAATTGATTCAATGTCATAGGCCTGTATTGTAGCAATAGCGCATGCAGCTATTCCGCAACTTTACTGGCTTGACCATCGATCATCTATAAGTATTTACGAATGAATTTCTTCTTCTCCCTTTTTTTTTTTTTTTTTTCATTTTTTTAGAAGGTCTAAGCAGCGTTCCTGGGATAAATTAGAAAAATCTATGTCATGGCAAAGAATGTATAAAGAATTGGAAACAAGGTCCTCGAGGACGCCTCAAAGACAGCGAGGACACCGCGAACAGTGCCCGCGTATGAAAACGACCCCTAGGTAGTTTCTGCCAAATAGAAGTCCAATGAGACTCTCGTCGCCAATTTATACGTACTTTAAATGACTTATTTAGATCCACTATATAGATTGCTGGTCCTAAACACTTCACGACAGGACCCAGTTTCCTATATTAAATTTCAAATTCCGCTTCTACCATCTCTTCACTCTTCCACATCTATTGTCTCTACGAATTTAACTATGTTGTAGATGGTTAATCCTTTGACTCGGAAATATTAGAGCGGTGAATAGCCAATGAGCCATATATGCATTGTCCACTCAGCCGCTATCTCCCGCCTTAATGGCCCGAGTTTTCTCCAAAGCTACATAAGAAATCGCACACAGATCAGCGTCATTCACTAAAATGTCCCTATGAAAATGTACTCTGGTCTCGAGTCCTAAAGTGCACGAGCATCATTGTAAAATGAACAAAGTATCCAAGAACGCCCCGACCCATGATATCATGAAAACAACAGCACACAACCCTATCCACCCAGACAAGAGGCTGAAACTCAAGAACGACAACGCAGCACACCATCTTCACTCATTAGCGACCCGTGATATAATCCCGGTTCTCGATTGTCACGCTCTTGGTCATGTGATTGACCTTGTAAACACCAACAAGTCGCGCGGCAAGCTCGAACTAGAGAATGTGTTAGTTCATATCGACCTGGAAGCAAAGATGAACAGCACTCACCATATTGTTTCTCAGTGAGATAACGACGAACTGGGCATTTTTCGTTCGCTCCTTGATGTAGGATGCGACGATGGAAACCTTGGAAAGCAAGTAGTCAGCATACATATTAATCACAATTCAAAGGAGCAACTCACATTTCGGAAGTCCAGGGCGGCATCGATCTCGTCCATGACATAGAGCGGAGTAGGCTTGTAGTGATGCAAAGCGAAGACCAGAGCCAAACTGGACAGGGTCTTCTCTCCGCCAGATAGATTTCCAATGTTCTTCCAACTCTTCTTAGGAGGCATGACCGAGAACAAAATACCTTCTGAGAAGGGGTCCAAGGAGTCGACTAGCTCCAACTCGGCGTTACCACCCATGGTAATCATCTGGTACATTTCTTTGAGGCGTAAAGAGATGATTCCGAACCCTTCCATGAATCCGTTCAATCGGGAAGAACGAAGTCCGTCCAAACGCGCCTTGGCGCCGTCTCGTGCTGTTAGAGCGGTGGTAAGGTCTGCCGAACGTGATTCATGTTCGGCGGCACGGCGGCGGTACTCCTCAATAACCGACAAATCGACAGAGGCATTTTGGACCTTCTCTTCCAGAGCGGCAATGACGGCTTTAAGAGACTCCTTGTTCATGGCCTCCAGCTCATCCTTGGTGTACATCTGAAGCTCCGTAGGCTCCTGCTCTTGACCAATATCGTTTATATTCTGGACGGTCAGCTTAGCAAGCTTCTCTTCCCAGTAGCGACTGCGCTTCTGGTTCTCAGCCAACGCCTTCTGGTTCTCGTCCAGTTTGTTGCGCATCTCGATCTCGGTGGCCCGTGTCTCATTGAGCTCAGCCACCTTGGCGTCCAGCTCGTCCTTCACGGCCTTGAGATCGCTCTTTTTGGTTTCCAATGCCTGGAAATAGTCAGCTGCAGTTTTTTTAATGTACTTCCAATAATTTCAAAGCTTACCTCTTGGCGCTCCTCGGCCTTCTGTCTCCAGTCTGAAGATTCATTGATCTGGTTGGCAACATCTTCTTCCAATTTTGCTAGCTCGTCGGTGATCTGTTCAATTTCTTTCTCTGAAACATCGCGGGCTTTGGATTGCTTCTTGATGAGTTTCTCGTTCTTCGACTGCTGCCCCTCGGCATTCGAAATCTCCTCGGCGAGCATTCCAATCTGCTCTTTCAAGCCATCTACCTTGGCCTTTTGGCCCCGAAGTCGAACACCGCCGACTTCCATAATCTTGCTCTGAAGGGTCTGGATTTCCTCCTCGATGCCGCTCTTCTCGTCGTTGAGTTTCGCGATCTCTTTTTGGGCTTTTTCAATCTGCTTCCCAAGGGCAGCAATTTGAGCTTCATCAGAATCAGATGGCTTGTGCTGTGCGCTTAGCTCCTTCACGCGCCGCTGGGCGTCGGCAAGGCTGCGCTTGGTACTGTCGATCTCAATTAGGATCTTCTGGATCTTGGTCTCCACCCGTGGAATTTCATCTGATCTTTCCTTCATCTGAGCCTCCACATGTCGCTGCTTATCTTGGAAAGCCTGGAATTTCCTTTCCAACTCCTCGAGATCTGATTCCAAGCGCGACACTTGCTCTTTTGTGGTATCCGCGACTTGCTTTGATGACATACCACCTCGAGCAACACGGGTGCCACCACCACTCATGGTTCCTGACACGTCAATCAACTGGCCATCTTCCGTCACCACTCGCCACCGCCGAGCACCGTAGGCGATGCGGTTCGCCTGCTCTAGATCCTTGGCAACCAAGGTGTTTTGCATAACGCTGTAGAAAGCTGGTGCAAACTTGGGGTCCTTGGGCTTGACAAGATCGAACAAACGGGGAACGCTTTCGGGTGTGTAGATTGATGCCATATCGCGGCGGGGAAGGCGATCCAGAAGAATGAAGTTAGCTCGACCAAGATTATTCTTGCGCAAATAGTCGATACATTGCTGGCCAACTTCCACGGTTTCAACTACCATGTTGTCGAGTGCAGGACATGCCGTAGAGATGGCGACATCGTACTTCTCGTCAATCGTCCCCAGGTTACCAAGTCGGCCATGGAAACCATCGATACGTCCAGACTCTTTGAGACGCATCAATCCAGTCAAGACACTTCCGCGGTTTTGTGTGCTTGCAAGGCTGACGCGTGCCTCCTCTGCCTTTTGGCGAGCACTCGAGACATGCGAACGAACCTCGGGCTCGCGACCGGCGTATTTCTTAAGATCGTGTTTGAGTTTCTCCACTTCATATTCCAGTGTCTCTTTTTGGGCCTGTCGCTCTTCGAGGTCGTTTTCCTTGGTTTGCAGGCTTTCTTCAATTGTGACTATTTTGCCCTGTGCTTCCTCCAGAAGAACAGCGCCAGCATTAGCACGCTCGCGCAAGATATCCAGCTCACTCTGAGCAACTGCGACTGCGGATTGTTTCTCATTGATTTTCTCGTTCCACGGTTCCAATGATTTCTGCTTAGCTGCAATCTGATCGGACAGGCCTTGTGTCTTGCCCTTGAGCCCCTCGCGGATTGAATTCAGTTCCTTCTCTTCCGTAATCATCTCGTTTTCAAATTGGGAGGTCTCGGCAGTCTTCTTCTCGATGTCGTAGGCAAATTTCTCAACCAAGCTTTGGCACTCTGAGGCAGCAAGACGACTGGTTTGCATGGCTTTCTCGAGTTTTTTCTGTTTCCCGAGCAAGAATTTCTTTTTCTCCTCGAACTTGACAGATTCCTTGTCGTATTTAGCCATCTCCTTGAGCAAGTCTTGAGTCTCCTTCTCCATTGACTCATAATGACGAACTCCCTTTTTGTAGGCTTTTTCAAGCTCTTTGATACCGGTTTCATTTCCCTCGTGTTTCTCGAGTTCCATGTTGAGCAGCTCCTGCATCTGCAGAATGGCCTCTTCCGTGACACGTACATTGTCAGCGCACTCGTCGATGTATATCTGATAGAGTGCTGATTGCTTCTGGGCCAATTCGTTCTCCTCGCGGATATAAGCCAGAGCTTTATCTTTCTTATCCTCCAACGCCGTCTTTTCCTTTTCCACGTGCTGGACACGGTTGTTCTTTTCCACGCACACGTCGTTCAGGCTTTCAAGCTCGGTCGCTGCTTCGTCGATAGGGGTCTTATACTTGGAGGTTCCGATAATATCCTCCAAGTACTCTAGCAGACCTTCGTCGTGTTCGTTGGCGGCTTTCGGCTTCATCTGGGCGATCGACTCAACCTCACCCTGCAAAATCAGGAACCGCTTGTGATCGAGGTCGATTCCACGATCGCGGAGGAAAGTGGTCACAGCAGTGAAGTTGGTCTCCTTCTTGTTCATGTAATATTTGCTGGTGTTGTTCTTGAACGCTCGTCGTGAGATAATCAGTTGGGAATCTGGGACCACTTCATGGCCACCTTCGGGCAGGTCGATAACCTGTGAGAAATGAACCTCAACTTCACAGTATGCAAGGTTGGGATATTGAGCAGAGTTGTGGATCAACGCGGAGATCTTGCCCTGTCGCATCTTGCTGGCGCGGAAACCAAAGACAAACAGCAGGGAGTCAATGACGTTAGATTTTCCGGAGCCGTTGGGTCCGACGACAGAGGAGAAGGAGGCGTGGAACGGACCAACAATTTGCTGGCCGGCGTAACTCTTGAAATTCGTCAATATAAGGTTCTCAATGATCATTCGGGGCTTTGGCGCCTCAGGCTCCTCAGGCACCTGAGGAGCTTGCGTCCTGGACTTGGCCACAATATCCATAGGTCTCTCCAAGACTGTCGAGTTCGGGTTGATGATGGAAATCTGGGCTTTGGGCTCTTCGGGTTGTTTCGGTGGCAATTGGTTCGCAGAGGTTTCGGTGATGTCGGACAAAGGTCGAACACTTGAATGGCGGGCTCTGGGTTGAGGCTCTGGGGATTGGGATGGCTCTGGAGTTGGGAGTGAGCCCTGTGCTGGCTTGGGCGTGATTGAGCCACGACTCTTGCGGGGATGAGCCATACTTTTTCTTTTCAACGCCGCTTTACCGGAAGGCGATTCTGGATCAGCTTCCATTGACGCGATACTAAAGCCTTCTTCATTCTCGTTTTCGTCGTTTTCGTCGATGTCCATTGCGTCGGTGTCCGTCGCATCAGTATCCATCGCATCGGAATCATCCGTTGTCGCTTCTTGGGTTTTGCTGGCTGGGCGCACAGTCGAGGGTGTCACGGGATCCAGTGTCAATCTTTTACTTGATGCTCTCCGTGCTTTCTTAGGGACAGGTGTGTAATCCTCGACCTCATCGTCGTCATCGTTCGCATCGGGTGTGGGTGTGACATTTCCGGGGTCCTCTGATTCAGATGTATCTTCAACGACGTAACTCCGGCGAGGAGCGGACCGGCGTGAGGTCCTGCCTTTTGTGACTGAAGCCATGGTCTGCAGATCAGGTGGATGTCTGCTGCATGGAGGGGCGATGGGGGGTTTGACGGAGGTTTTGTGACTTCAAAGTGGGTTGTTTACCTCGTGCCCAAACGGGTAAAGTGGCCGCTGTTCTGCCACAACAAGCATCCCACCGCCTTGTACCGCTGTAAATTACCGTATGGTAATTACTCCTCCGCGGAGCTCGACGGTGATCAACTTGGGAAGTGCTCATCTAACTTATCTATCACTTCTCTTCTCATGTCCAACATGGCTCCATGGGAGAGTTTCGACCAGGTTTTCTCGTTTAACAAGAAATACTCATACGAACCAAAGGTCATTGACCAGATTCTATCCAACCGGCGCTCGTTGGAACAGCTCTTTGCCGATCGACTTTTAGGTCTTGTCGGCATTCAAGGAGGTACATATGCCTCATGACTGGTAACTCTGAGGTCAAACTACCATGCTAATCAATTATCATCTACAGTGACCAAGATCTATCCGCCAAAGGCCAATGCAGACCTTCGAACGCTGTTCAACCACATTGTCTCCTCTGAACTCGATATTCACCACAAACAATCCTTGATCTATTACATCCTCAAGGACTGTCGCATTGCACCAGAAGCTTCATCTCAGTTTGCGCAACAATGCCACCTCCCAGAAAAGTACCGTCTCTTTATTGAAGGCCTTTGGCATTTGGATCGTCTCGACTTCAGGGTAAGTTTGTCGACGTTCTTCCAAATGGACATCTTCTAACAATTACTTAATACAACAGCGCGCGGTCGAATTCCTGGCTGAACCCTCACTCATTCCCACCTTCCCAGATGAAATTCTATACGCCCTTACCCTCACAAAACTTCCCAAGCATGACGACAGTCTCGCGATCGCGTACTATCTCACTGCGGCTCCTCCACTTGCAACTGCAAAGGTTCGCAGAGCTTTCTTCGATACACTCGCTCGATCCAACGTGACGGAGGCATTCTACTTCACGCGCAAGTATGATGAAACTCTCCGACGATCCTTCTTCGAGCAATTAGTGGAATTCGTACACAGGGCCAGCCCTGGCCAAACCAGAAGCAGACGTGCGATGGAACTCGTCGGTCTTCCCCTTGATGAGGATGAAGAAGAGTGGTTTGAGTATGTCTTACTGCAAGGAAATGCCAGCACTCTTCCCGGAGCTAAAGATACTGTGATGATGCGACGTCTGGCAACTGGAAGATTGGGAGACCTCACCCCGGAGCTTGAATCATTGGGGGGCAAAAAGGTCGATGGGTTGAACTGGGATGACCTTCGGGGGAGCATACGACACACGTAGATGATATACCCAATCAGTAATAATTCAACGCTGAAATGATTCATTACTTCAAATTGAGATAGTACCAATGGAATTGGAGTTCAAAATGTCATTCTGAAAATACCCACCACATAGAGTTCGGACTGGCGCTGTAGAATATATATCCCAATAATTTCCCACTGCAATTATGTTTGCCACTCCCTTAGGGTACTCTCAAACCTTTCAAATCTCAAACTTCAAATCTCAAATCAAGACCAAAGACAAAGTAATTGAACCTTCACTTTGATCGGACTCATACAATATACATATAGGTATACAGCAGTGCTATACAACAATGCGCTGAGGGTGCGGTTCCGATAAGATACGAGACCAATTCCCTGAAAAGTCCCAACCACAGGAGTTTCTCTTTACGCGCATTTCCAACCCGTTGCCTGTTTCTCTTTCAAATTGTCTGATAGTTGTACAAAAGACGCGCTTTCGTTTGCCACCGAAGAAGAGCTCTCGGGTTTGCCGTCATACAGGGGCAAGGCCTTCAAAGGGTGTAATTGAGACCAAACACCGGCAGAACCCGCAAAAATGGTGGTATGCACCTTTTTCCAGCAAGGTCGCTGCAAGTTCGGAGGTATGAATCAATTTAATACATCAAAACCAAGTAACTAACCGATTGCTAGATCGCTGCAAATTCGAGCACCCGGGCAAAGCCACTGCTGGCTCATCGGGGAATCGATTTGGCGCTTTATCTGGAGGAGGGTTCGGAGGTAAGCCAATTGGATTATTTTGCTCCAGATCTTCCCAATTCAGAGAGCCATATTCAAGAATCGTCTATTGTGTTGGAACTCCAATGTCCAATCTCTAAATTTATTCTGTCTACCCTGTCCCTTTCTTATGCTCTCCACCGATGTTGGTCCTTGCCATGCTGTTTTTACTCCAACCCGGCTCAAGCCTCGACTTCCCGAGATGTTTCCGTGTCCGAAGTTAAAAACAGATTTATTAATCACACGCCCTTGGGGAGGAATGTTCGATCAAAGCCTGATGAAATGATTACTATAGGTCAAAGCCAGTCTCAACAACCGACCGAGTGAGTCACGATCTCATTGTCTCAAGGGAAATCAAATTAACACTGAGAAACAGTTATGGAGTGAGGCCAAACGATATCAAGCAAGATTTGACCGCGGGCCAGGGTCGTCCAGAATGGATTTTCTCCTCTTATGCACCGAACAAAGATGTTCCCCGCCAGCTTTTCGGCGGTGCTCATCGCGAGCGAAGTATGGAAGAGATGCGACTGCGCCATTATGAGTTAGCAGCAGCCGGCAACCTGAACGAAGCAGTTCAAGAAGCCTCCGCTCTCTGGCAGGAGTGTGTACAACAGATGGAGGTCTCACTAAATGATTTGAATGGTGCCGTCAAGTATATCATTGATGGCAAGAATGAACATCCCAATCGACTCGATATGGTCCAGGGCGCAATGCAGGCTAGTGTCACTCAAGCGCCAACACCATTTGGACAACCCTCTCCATTTGGTCAGCAAAACGCTGCTCCAGCTGCAGCCAGCACTGGTCCAACAGCTGGAGCCTTCGGCGCTCCTTCCTCTACCTTCGGCCAGGCTTCAGGACTCGGCCAACCAGCTGGGTTCGGCAGGGCTTCAGCGCCATCACAGCCAGCTGGTATGGGTCAATCTGCAGCTTTCGGACAAACATCTTCTTTGGGTGGCTCTGGCTTTGGCCAAACTTCCACATTGGGAGGACAGTCACCCTTCAACAGGACACCGTTTGGCCAGCCTGCTCTGTCTCAGCCGAGTGTCAATCCAAGTCCGTTCGGTCAGCCCTCAGTCCCAGGTGGTGCCGCTCCATTCGGTGCTCCATCTGGCGCCTCTCCCTTCGCCCAAATATCCCAGAACCAGCCCCCTGCTGCGGGTGGGTTTGGCCAAAGTGCGGGACAGCCTGCTCCATCTCCTTTCGGTCAGCCTGCCGGTCAAGCTGCTCCGTCACCATTTGGCCAGGCAGCTGCCAATCCGAACCCATTTGGTCAACCTTCAGCACCGGCAGCAGCTGCCAATCCGAGCCCATTCGGTCAACCTTCAGCACCGGCAGCAGCCGCTCCATTCGGCGCCCCTTCTGCAGCCTCGCCTTTCGCCCAGGTTTCTCAAACCCAGCCTGCTGCTGGTGGATTCGGCCAGAGTGCTGCTCAACCTACTCCATCACCGTTTGGTCAGCCCACTGTGCCACCTGTTCCGTCCTCATTCGGACAGCCTGCAGTTCAAGGCGTCCCAGTGCAAAATGCCAACGTCGGCCCACCTGCATTCCTTAAGATTGACAACCCTCAAGATCTCAACCCACTTCCACGACTTGAGGGTGAAACTCGACATAACCCATCCAACAAGCAAATTACGATGTGGAAGGGTCGCCCCGTCAAGTATATCAATGAGCACCCATGCTATCTCCATCCACAAGACAACACGACCTATGTTCGAATTCATTTCCCCAACGGTCCACCTGACCCCGCCAATCTCAAGGATGCACAGGGCAAGCCTGAAGAGTACACACCAGATGTCACTCAAGCGTATGAGTTTTTCCTCCAAAATGGCTGCTTCAAAGACGGCGGGATTCCCCCAATAGCTCCCCGGCGGGAGTGGCTCAGCTTCGACTTTTAAAGACCAAAACTGACATGGCATTTATTTGTCTTTGTCTTTGTCTGCTGCTTTTCCTGTCTTCATTGTTATTATGATTTCCACGCGTCTCATGGGTTGAGATGGCGCATGTCTTGTTTTCAATGCGCCAGCACAGAGGATGACATGTTTCACACATGTAAAAACATAGGGAACGGCGTTTGGGAGTTGACTTATGAGAAATCATGGACTCGAGCTAGCAAGTACATTTGCATTTGCTCTTTTCCCACATTTAATATGAAACAAATTCTTACATGTAAATTTCCATTCCATCCAGAGTTGCCATTGGGGAGGGCGCCATACCTTCATATGACGTTCCAAATAGACTCCAAAACGTGTAGGCAAAACATACTATTCCCGGGGAGACTATGCATGACCAAGCATAACATCCCAATGGGAGTTCAAGGCGGAGAAAGTCTCGATGGAGAGACGCATCGCGAATTTACAGATGCGAGGCGCGCCCATTAATGGCGCGGCGGCTAAACCATATTTGCTCAACATTGAGTCAGGCAACAATAAGTCAGGATCAAGGAGCTGCCGTTTCTGACGACGGTAGCCAAAGTGGAAAAAACTACGATTTTACGGACCATTACATGTGAGACCTTTTCGATTTTGGTTTTTTTTCAAGATGTTTCCATTTCTTTATTTTTTTGTTTCAGGTACGAACGGAATCCCCCGCAGCACGAAACAAGTCATGCGGGCCAGAACCAGCTCCAAAATACATAGCATTATGCACTCCGGTGTTGCTAGTCCACGATCCCTCCCTGAGGCAAGCCCAGCCTAGCGCATTTATGCGGCAATGGTGACCTCAACCTCAACACCGGCCTCGATGTTGATGATGATCTGCTTGACGGTCTCGGTGGGGGCGAGGAGACTAAAATCAAATGTCAGCAACCGTGTCCGGCAGGCGTAGCAGCAATTATGCTACAATTGCGCAGGTGGAAGAAAAAACTTACTCGATGAGACGCTTGTGGATGCGCATCTCGAACTTGTCCCAGGTCTTGGAACCCTCACCGTTGGGGGTCTTACGGGTGGAGATCTGGAGGGTCTTGGTGGGCAGACGGACGGGGCCCTTGACCTGGAGGGACTTGGAGCGAGCACGGTCGATCAGCTCCTGGCAGACCTTCTCGAGGGAAGCGACCTTGCGGGAGGTGAGGGTGATGCGGATCTTGTGGACCTTCTATAAAGTGGACAAAGATGCGATTAGTACTTGCTTCGCGCCGACGAGGTCCATTGACACAGTGCACAGCGACAGCGATGTGCGACAACGACAATGAGAACAAGGACAACGTACAGGGCCCTCGCCGAACTCCTTCTCGGGCTTCTGGAAAGACATCTTGAATGATATGAACTGGGACGGGTTAGTGTTTCGGTTCGGGAATTTCAAGAGTAGAAAAAAGGGGAACGCGCACAATTTAATAGGCAAATGCCGTCAAGACCTGAACTGCTAGGCTCGGTAAAGTGATGATGGCTGTTGAGGTTATGTGGATCGAGAATTCGATATCCAAAAACTTCAGTGCGAAAGTCTTGGCGCTTCGGTTATCGCACACTAAACCACTTTGGGTCCCCTTCAAGAGACTGATTATGTCATCACCCAAAGGGGGAATGAGAACGCGAATTGATGGCAATCAAGATGATGATTATGAGTTGACAAGCGGCTGGGCATTTCTTGCTTTTATTTTACATTCCTTTTTTATTGAAACTTGTATTCTTCCATCATCCTAAGTCACGACCGGCATACTTAACCTCAATGGCGGAATTCCCGCCGTTGGCTCCAGTGCCCTCCCCCGCAGTGCGGAGGACGATTCCATCAAATGACTGGGAAGCTTGTCTAGATGCATGGATGGCCCTGTTGGGGATCCGCTTGAATGCATCTGATCAACAATTCAAGGTTGCAGCTATCGAAGATACTTCAGTACCCCCCTTCCTTGGGTCGTACTATCAAAATACGGCTGCGGGGGATTCTAGTCTACAAAGTGGACCTAAAAGTCGACAGCTCCGGAAGCTCTGCTTTTTAACTACCAGGAGATATATACTAGGACTCTCCAATCCGCCAGAAGGAATTTTGGACTGGAGGCTCCTCGGCGATTTATGTTGCTGCTACCCTTCTAGTGCAACCTTGAAGGCGTCATTATCGAATGCCTGGGATCAGCATCATGACAAGATCACTTCCAGTATCGAGAGAGCAAAGGCTAGTGTGATCAAGAATCTCTCTTCAGCCAACTCATTCTCAAATCCAGAAGTCATCTCTGACATTCGTCGTCTGACTATCCTTGCTTCCGTGCTGCCAGCATGTGGCCAGGAGCTCATGGCCGGTTCCGATTTCCTGGATACGATAGCGGAAGCCTACCAGTCGAAAGGCGCCAGAGAAGAGTTTCGCAGGATTCTCGTTGCAAACATCTACGTTGGACTTGTCTCCTTGTTGAAGGAGCCTGTCAATCTATCTTCGCTGTTGGATCAGCTATTCAGCTTGAAAGCAGCTGCTCGAGTGGGGGCCCCGAAAATGAAGAAAGAAGCAACTCTCCTCTCTGATCTCATCTGCAGCTCGGACTTGCTCATCAGACTAGAGAAATATCTTAGCATTCACCCCCAGAAACGGGGGCAGGATCTCATTGCCAGCTTGCGCACATATCAAGTGGAATCACAGTCGCTACACCATCGGTATCAAAGGCGCAAAAAAGTGGATAAGGGAAAAGAAGTATTATCGGACCCAATCGTCTCAGGAGAATTACATGCACACAAGATGTCACTCGTCACACAAGTACAAGATCTCTTTCCTGATCTTGGTTCAGCATTTATTGTGCGGCTATTGGACTTTTACAACGATAACTCAGAGACCATTGTCGCTCATCTCCTCGACGACTCCCTCCCTCTAGAGCTCAAGTCTCTAGATCGATCCGAACAACTGCCACCCACAGCAGAACCCCATCACAGCCATCTCCCAACCCAACCCACACCACCCGCAATGCCATCACCTACCTTCGAATCACTCCCAGCTCGCAAGAATATCTTCGACAAAGACGTGGACATTGCCGAACTAAGCCGCTCAGGCGACGCACAAGGCAAACTGCACTTCGGCCGCGCCGACGCCGATCAAACCGCCGACACACTTCTGTCTGACCACAGCAAACACGCCGCAAACAAAGCCGCAATCCTCTCCGCACTAGCAGCCTTCGACTCAGACGATGATGAACGCGACGACACCTACGACGTAGCCGACGTAGGCGGCACAATTGACGGAGCAACCGGCGGCGCAGACGGCGAAGCCGAGGCAGATCAGCGCAAACGACCAGCAGCTGACATCGACACAATCCTCTTCCGAACCTACAAATCCAACCCAGGCCTCTTCGCTCGGGACTCAGCGACCCGTCGCTCACAGCCTCGCGCATCGCTGAAGGCCGAGACCGACATGACTGACGAGGCCATCGAGGGCTGGGCTGTCATGCTAACGCGTGACCCCAAGCGTCTCGCTAAACTGGAAGACCGGCTGGCTATGGACGCTGGCGGGTCTGCTGGTGCTGGGGCACTCAATCAGCCTGAGTTGCGTCCTACGTCTTACAGGAGGCCGCAGCCTCGTGAGTATGGGGAGGAAGGCTCTGACGAAGGTGAGTCTTCTGGTCATCATACTTCACGGGGTGGCCGAGGACGTGGGGGCCGAGGTCGTGGCGGCGGCGGTCGAGGTCGGGGTGGCCGTGGTGGTGGGTCTTCGTCTGGGACCCCGGATACCGCGGCCTCACGCCAGAGGAAGGAAGAGAACAAGGGTAGTCGGGCAAATCACAATCGCCGACAACAGCACGCAAAGAAGATGGCGCGTGGCGGTGGATTGCCTGGTTAAGGGCATGGGAGGATCATCTTGGTTTATGTGGATGCGATGCGGATACAACGCCTTGGTCATTTCACTTCTTTTTGATATCTGGACATGTCCATGAATATAATTTACATACAATCTTGTGTAGCTCCTACGAGAGAAGCAATACAGAATAGAGACGGAAAGCATTTGGTCAATTCATAAATATACCCAAACGCACATAACTGCAGCACGGGTAGTCGTGATGGCATGTTTACTCAGGGGACACGTACTTGACCAGCAAGGAACAAACGTATTGGATCAGTGATGGTGATAGACACCGCCCTCCGCAATGGATTTGCGGCACTCCTCCATGAGGCGGACCTGTTTCGCGACTTCGCCAAGCCGACTGATAACCTCCTTATTTCCATCGTAGAAGGTAAAGATGGCATAGGGGATACCAGTATCACGGCAGAACTCCAAGACAAACTTCTGCGTTTGACGCAAATTGTGGCGCGGGATGCGGGGGTAGAGATGGTGAATGGCCTGGAATTGCAAGCCTCCGTGGAAGAAATCGAGCCATGTTGGGCAGTCGACATCCATCGTGGTGCGAAGCATCTTCTGGGGGAAGGACTCGCCGACGCCTAGATCAGCAGTAGACATGGCGAAGTGGGATAATGTGATTTGAACGTGCAAGGGGGAGGAGACGATATGTGAGATAAGGAGGAAGATAATGCGACTGCTAGCGTCGGGAATTGTCTTATACATAACACCGTAGCCAAACCAGGTCCAGAAAAATACCTGTCCGACAAGCTCAAAATAGATATGCCACCAAGCAATGCCCTTTCTAGGAGCTTGACGCTTGAGCAAATATTCCCAACTCAAGGCATAAAGATTGAATCGTGCGAGCATCATAATGGGGTAGTAAGAGTAATTCTGAACTTTGAGTAACAATCGAGCAGGGGCATCAAAGGTCATAACTCGGTCGTAGTAGGTGCTTCGGAGACTTGTGAGAAAACGATGCGAGATAGCGAAGAACGGGATATGCTCGATATCTGGGTCATGCTCCGGTTCATTGGTCACGATATGATGCACGTTGTGGCTTCGTTTCCACCATCCGAGACTTAATCCTCCAATGAAATCCGCAATAACCATGCCAATGACAGTGTCAACATGGAAATTGTGTGTAATACCCATATGACCAGCATCGTGGGCGGTGAAAACAAGCTGATGCCAGAGACAGCCGAGGAAGAATGCTGAGGTCGCCCACCATTCCATGCGGAGGAACATATAGAAAAGACATCCAAACATTGTGTATCGACAGCATTCAATGAAATAGGAGAAGTAACGGCAGTCGTAAAGCCCGGCGGCCTTAATTCGTTCGTTGAGTTCGCGATATTTACGCTTGATCTCTTCCTGGCTTGCCGTATCCAAGGATGGATATTTGGCAGTGTCAAACGCGATTTCCTCCCGAGTTCTTGCATCCAGAAAGGCGGGTTTCGCTTTGGTCTCTTCACTCAAGTTGGTACCAGTAGTGGCCGGCAATTGTCTTTGTCGAACAGTAGATTTCGCGTCGACGGCATCGAATATCGGCGATGGGGGAATGGAACCGTCCTGGCTGGAGTTGCTGGAGCTTTCCAGAGCCGATGAATCTCCCTCGCTCGCGCACGTGTCTTCGGTGTAGACACGGAACTTGCCGCCCTGTATCGGGGGGAGGAAGTTAATCCATATTCCTTCAATTCGTCCGATCTGGTATGAGGGCATGCGTTGGAGAGTTTCCGCGGAGTGTAATCTGTGACACGGGGTTCAATTAGATTGAGAATAATGGTGTGGTATCTGCCATCTGAGAACATACGCGTTGATCTCATCTGTGGCATCTCTGCCCACCATGTGCTTGATTGGCTTCTCTCCTCCGGGATGGTATTGAATCCATGCGTCAACCTTCAGGACACGGCCCTCGAAGATGATGATGTGTTTGCCATCCGCAATCAGGCCTTCAATATATCGCCGAGTCAAGACGGTGTCCTTTCGGGACGGCCGGAGAGCGGTGTTCTCCATTGTATGTGGTGCGGTGAGAGTGCAGGTGTGCGTCGGGTCCGATGAAAACGATAATGGCGGGTTTACAATGACATTGCTGTGGGGAAGACTTGAGCGAGTGAAAGTTGCAATGAATGCGAGAAACAAGAAAGATGGCTAAATTAAAAACGGAAAGGCAGAAATGTCAAGGGCTATGGGACGGAGGTGGATAGCAGCGGGGAGTGATCAGCCGCGGCTTGTGATTGTCCACTTTCACATTCCTTGTGGCTGTACCTGAAACATTCCAACTTTCCAAAAACTTTGCACATCCCACGTATGACATGATGACAGTGAGTTTTCGAGACTACAATATATGATGCATAAAATGCTTTGGCTTGATCACATTGGACTAATCGACGTAGGAATCAATCTCATCCTTGACTGAGCAGTGGCTACTGTGGGACCAGGTCAATATACTCCTTCCCGTTCTTCATTCGGTGGCCTGATCCCTCCACTGACGCGAATATACGTTGTAGGAGCCTACAACCCGCGCGGATATAGAGCAATTAAAGAATTCGAAGGCAACTGCCGAGCTGGAAAAGAGGCTCAGAAATCGTATGTGATTCATTATTTTATCTCGATATCTACTATGCGTTGCTTGGGGTGTATCTGATCTTTACGACTATGTAGGCATTGAGTTCGGAACAGCTGGCCTGCGCGGTCGCATGGCAGCAGGATTTTCTTGCATGAACTCGTTGATAGTCATCCAAGCATCACAAGGACTGGCCAAGTTCATTCGAGACAAGCGTTCTGATATCGCATCGAACGGTGTGGTCATTGGACACGATGCTCGTCACAATTCTGCGAAGTTCGCTGCCCTCGCTGCCAATGCTTTCATCGCGCAACGTATTCCGGTTTGGTTCTTCAACGAGGAAGGACCGACACCAATGGTAGCGTTTGGTGTGAATTATTTCGGTGCTGCTGCAGGTATCATGGTGACGGCGAGCCATGTAGGTCAATTCCCAAACACATGTAGTTATAAAAATGTACCCGCTAATCAGCTCCAAGAATCCACCCCAGGACAATGGTATGTTGTCCATTTCGGAATTTATAGAATAATTACTGACTGGTATATAGGTTACAAAGTGTAAGACTTTTCGGGTACATACTGTGAAGACTGCTGACAATATTTACCGAATAGTTACTCAAGCAATGGCGCCCAGATCAACCGACCTGAGGATGGAGAGATAGCACAATCGATTCTAGAGAATCTCGAGCCATGGCCAACTGCATGGGCGGAGTTACAGCCAAGCGAATACTTGCGCGCTGACTCCTACCAGAAATTGCTCCCTCACTACAGTAGTCAAGTCACAACATATATGGTACGTCGTGGAACAACTTTTGATGGTTCAATCTAACGAATTTATTTTAGAGATCGACGGTAGAAGATTGGCAGCCTCCAAGACCCTTCGTCTATACACCCCTGCATGGTGTAGGAGGCTTGGTTCTTCCGGCTCTGTGCCGTTCAATGGGAATCAATGACTTTGTTTCCGTTGCTGCTCAAGAAAAGCCTAACCCGGACTTTCCTACCGTGAATTTTCCAAACCCCGAGGAGGTTGGAGCTTTGGATCTTGCTATCGAGACTGCCGATAAAGAAGAAAATACCTTAATCATCGCAAACGACCCTGATGCAGATCGCTTCGCTGTGGCGGAGAAAGTGAAGTAAGTTTTATTTCCCGATCACAACGAAATGACCTCGACTCATTGTTTTAACAGCGGTGAATGGCATACTTTGACAGGAAACCACGTCGGTGTCCTTTTGGCGTCTCATATCTTGGATTCCTTCGATACCAACAAAGATTGGTCCCACATCGCGGTGCTAACCACAACAGTGTCGAGCGGGATGCTCGGAAAAATGGCGGCTGCAAAGGGAATTCACTTTGAGGAGACCCTAACAGGTTTCAAGTGGATGGCCAATGTTGCCCGGGATTTAGAATCAAAGGGAAAGATTGTGGCTTTTGCATACGAGGAAGCACTGGGTTATATGTTCCCTTCTGTATGCTATGACAAAGACGGCATTACAGCAGCTACAGTGTTCCTCGCAGCAGAGGCGAAATGGAGATCCCAGGGTCTGAGTTCATATGCCAAGCTTCAACAACTCTTCGATGATTTCGGCCATCACGAGACGTTGAATAATTACTTCCGATCTCCTGATCCGCAGCTTACCGCGAAGTTGTTCCAAGGTATTAGAGGCAGCTCTGGCCTCGCAAATATGCAGTTTGGTCCTTTTAAGATTTTGCGATGGAGGGATTTGACCGTGGGCTTTGACTCCGGCACCGCTGATAACAAGCCAGACTTGCCGGAAGATCCAACGAGCCAGATGCTTACTTTGTGGCTGGATGGTGGGGTTCGCTTCACATTTCGCGGTTCGGGAACAGAACCTAAGGTCAAATGTAAGCTTTTCCATCACTGAGAAAATACCAATTGGTTGCTGATATATACGAACAGTTTATATCGAGTGCTGTGGAGATTCTCGCGAGAACGCTGTCAAGGCAGTTTGCGATGCATTTTCAACCATCCGGGAAGAATGGGTTCAGCAGTTTACACCTTCCATGACATATAGCAAGCAACTTCCCACATCGTCTGGTCACATTCTGAATGTGGACTGAAGTTCATTTGCGAGGCTAGAAGCCCACGTTGTTCGATCACATATCTCGAGTACATAGCTCCGCCGTTTTCTTTTGAAAGATCCAATGAAAACACATATTTGAGCAGTCTTCTTTGATCTCATCTTCGTACTTCGTCTATTGGGAAAGCCAATTCCATCACATGATCATCTCAATCCATGGATACATGTGCTGAGTACTAAGCTTCTTTGGGACGTTCATATACCCACGTCATCTTCCTTTTCTATTCAACTCTGTCAAATGTGAAAAGTCGTATCTTCTGAACACATACCTTGGCGGCTATAGTTCGGTGTCGAGAGACCGTAGTTGGTATATCTATCACAACAAGCCCTGTGTTGGCGAACTCGGGTTGCAATACATTCGTTCGCATTTCAGTCTCATACATCTCGGTGGTCTTTGAGTGTTTTTTCAGGCTCAGTCCCGGCCAACTTACGCTACAAGTAAGCCTAGGCTAGCAACCTTTAGAAAGCTACATCACAGTTTAGCTACATTGACGCTTTACACTGACCCTTGAGCCTGATTGTTTCTCTCTGTCATTATGGAATGTTTCGGCACTTTTTTACCAATGTCTTCTTGGGTCCGTCAAAGAAACGGCTGTCATTATGCCCAGGGACCGAATACTCTGGGTGGCCTGGTCGTTGATTTACTACTTTCCATAACCGATTTCCTTCCACCTGAAGATATAATCTGCCTTTCGCTTTGCAACCATCGACTCCTCACAGTATTTGAGGTGCAAAAGAAGCGCCAGGTCCTTGAGGGAACTAACCGACTATCCTTTTTGGCTCGTCTTGAACGTGATAGTCCAAAGTACTTCACTTGCTATGTCTGCTGTGCGCTTCACCGATACAAATGTGGATTGAACACCTTTGGTTTATCGGGCCCATCATATCAATATGCGGCTTATTGTTTCATCCCATGTTTGCGAATGGTAAGGGGGCAGTCAAGTACTACATTGCAAATGTGTATTCATGATCTATAACTACTGTCGTTCCCTGACCTACAATACCCTATACTTCCTTCATCTCCAACTTGCAATGTGACTTGTCTACTACGGTCCTCAGTACGGTATTAGCACACAAGCACTATATTTCACACAAGTCACGGAGTACGACACATCGACTTCCTTACATTCGCTTGAAGCAGAGATTTGCTGTGATTCAGAATCGCCGTGTCTATGCTTACGTCTTCAAGATATCAAGTAAGTGAGATGCGAAGGGACGGTATCTTCTGGTGCCAGAAGAGGAAGAACAATCAACTCCGCTGCTGTTCCAGGCCTGTGCACATATAAGGGACGCTGAATTATCAAGTTCGATTCAGGTTTTTGTCGAAGCTTATCGATCGGGAAAGGATTCATTGCCTTCCCGGAAAACCTGCGATGAGTGTAACACCGACTATCAGCTTGAGCTACGTGAGCACGGCAAATTTGATCTTGTTCTAATACTAACGAGGTGGGTCAACGTTGGCCCTGGACTACGCCCGGATGATCCCAGATGGAAGTTTCATTCTCAGTATGCTCAGTTTCCATATGATTTTGCTCTGGACTCTGAACACAGGGTTTCAAGTCCAAGAGTCATGTTTGAAGACGCTGCTGAAACTCCATTTGGGAATATGCGCTCTCGAAACCTTACCTACCTAACGGACTGGAAATATGGAAGCGTGATGGCAGAAATTCCTAAGTACGCACAATATCATCGGTGGGGCCGTCCCTGGGTTCTGTGGAAAAAGGAACTGTGAAGATGCATGCTTCCATATGGATTGTTTGCGTATGTAGAATCGGGTCTTAGATATGACTCTCCGAGGGAATACAAATGTGGCAAAAACTGTCATGCAAGATCATTAAATACAAGATCGCTCAAGTGGAGGAAACCATTTGTGGTATCCATTGCATCTTATTCTTAAACTAAGGCAAATAGTCCGACGGAGCCACCAATTCACATCGATTTACAATTCATGAAAATCAAAATTTGAACTGCTCGGTTTTTCCCAGAAGCCAGAACTCTATCTCCTGCAGTGCAGCGAGATCATTGATCGGCAAAGCCACCTTGGCCTTCTGATCATGCCACCCATGCGTGCGTTTTACCAGACTCAGATCATGTCCCTGCGGCCGAGCGGAATCAAAATCAATGATCACAGGGATATCACCCTGAAACATAATGTTACACGGGTTGATGTCGTTGTGGACGATCCCTAGTGCATGGAGATGTCTCAAACCACCTGCAATGTCCTCCAACCAGCGGTTGACCTCGTTTCGGTCTGCTTCGCGCCTCTTGAGGGCAAAGTCTATCTTGCTGCGTCTTGTGGGGTTTACTCTGTCCATAAGCGTTTGGTCATACTTTTCTAAATAGATGCCTCGGGTTGACCCGTCATCAATGACAGCGCAGCCGTGGTATCGGGCGATGTTCGGGTGCGGGTTTTGTTTCAGCAGCTCGCAGGTCTTCACTTCCTCTATCCAGGTTTCCCGGATAAGGGCTGGATATTGGGGAGTGTAGGGAGAAAGGCTTGGTTTTTTAAGATACCAGGTCGAAGATGGTCTCTCTGCTTTGGTAAATTTGTCCGAGAACTCGGGGAAGATGAGGGCCCCTTGAATCTTGTTGGTGTTAAACATGTCGCCAAATGAGATTTCTTCCTTAGATGCATATCGCTTTCGGGAGTATGCCCGGTAGATTGAGCCAGACATTTCGTAGACTATGATGGTCCTCTGGAACGCGAAGTTATTCGCGGACTCACCAAACTCTTCGGAGTATTCCAGAACGTACATTGTGGTGGTGACTGCACATCAAGCATGAAGAAACAGAAATGGCAAAGTTGGCTGGGATAGGCAAGTGGTAGAAAATTGGAACAAAACAAAAATTCACGACGTGAAGCGGGTGTGTGCCTAGTCATATTTCAAAGTATCTCCCGGGTCGTTTGTACTTTCTCGTCAGCCAAGACTCGTGTGAGGGAAAAAGTTACCTTCGGAGTCAGGAAGAGTACCTTGATTGGTAGGCCTCCCGTCTTTGGGACCAAATATATTACTTCGTCTTCGGCATATCCGCCAGGCTCATTTCATCCTAGACACACCAACCCTGGAAGATGCATCATACTCGAGTCTATCATGAAAGCGAGATGAAAGTGGGCACCTCGCCCCAATATGATCGAACTGTGCAGGACAAGAGTCACTTGTATGATAGAGGCCCCTCGTGTCACATCCATCAAGTCATGTCCTGCTCAAAGCACAGCAATACGCTGAATTTACATGAACATGAGATTAATAAAGCCGAGCATCGCCGATATCAAGTTTGTGAAGGTCAGGGTTTGAGGCCCAAAGAGACGTACCATTGCCATTTTTGTCCTCATTTTTGCGGCCAGGAATCCCGCTCTAAGCAGTAAGATCTTTTTTTTCGAGTTGCATCAATATACACGTGAGCCCCGCTGAATATACTGTAGGAACAGCCCGAGATCAAAACCGCCGAAATGTGCTCAACACCACCGAGGTAACCGAGGCCATCGCGGTGAAAGACTGTATACCAGCGCGCAATCCCTGTCTCGATCTTTTGACTCAAGTGAAGAGGAAGACCGCCACCTCTCCGCCAATTTTAATGGCGATAAAAGAACCTGCGGCAATGAGCGAAATCACCGCTCACCCAAAGTCACCCACCACCAGTCAGGAATCTCAGGTTATCTGTATCATCGTGCCCACCGTCATATTATACCACCTCAAGCAGGTACTCATGCCTGTCCTACCTTGAATGATTCATACACAGACGGATGCAAAGACAACATCAAGTCCGTCAGGTTCGAAGAGGATAACAATATTCCTGGATATGGGGCCACCCAATACGTTTGTCCTGCACACAATCGTGGCCATGGTATTGTCCGCCAACCCCGATCCCAAATTCGAGAATCGAGAACTTATAGGTGGGTGTGGGGGCCTCCATTGCCTAAGACGGTGGTGTCTCAGCAACACGAAGGAGTTCATGCAGGACATTGAGGGCCGTTGTCTGTGATACATTACAAGGTTAAGAAATTTATTGTCTTCTTCTATTCGCAATCATTGTTCGATCAACCATTGAATAGAATCTAGTGCAGTTCCATACAATGTGGGGAGGGTAGTCGTAGTTCCGGTCACCTATGGATCTGCTATAGTCATCGCTCCTTCCCAAACAAGATCCCACAAGCAGCACCTGCCGTTCTATGGCTTCTTCTCAAAGATCAAGAAGATCAATTTCCATCTTTCCTTTCTCTCTTCTCTTCTTCTTCCTCTCGCGTTACCAATCAACGATTTATGTGAGTACATTTTTAATCATTTCTTGTCGTGTTCTCGGAGTGTCGATAGCCCAATGGCTATTTCCTGTCAAGGAGTGGATTCATCATATGTGTCCTAGCCTGTGGCCGCGGGTAGCCAGACACGATGCATCTACCCCAACCCATCTGGAGTCAAGTCGAAATGCGGCTGAATTGATCACTCCAGCATTCAACCGGGAGGTGGTGCAAGGGATGATCGCTGAAGCTTGCGCACCTTTGTATGATCGGTTAGCTGCGCATGATGAGTTGAGTCTCGGCAATAGAGTCCAAATTATTGCTACTTCGTCATCCTCTCGCAGGGATGGTGAAACACAGCTATCCAATCGTGCAGAGGCGGCTGACAATGAAGGATAGGTGCAGGACGCGTCTGCCATTTGAATCGCTGTCTGAGGACAGTTGATATCATTTGGTTGGTGTTGGTTCACTTTGAGACCCTGCCCCTACATCCGGGTGGAATGAGGGAAGGGAATGGTGTAGGAGCCCTCCGTCTTTCGAGGCGGCTCACCTTGATAGATGGGGTGGCGGAGGCCACCAGCGCCGGGCTTGCACTTCTTCGCAGTGCTGGTGACTAGTAACCTTCGGGTGAAGCCAAGACGAGCCCACATGTATGTAGCTCATTGCGATTTTGCTCTCAATGTATAGTTCAGTCTGCCTTTGCATCACCCACGCTAGCCATAAATATAGGATTCCTGAATGAAGACGTCCAAACTTCTTTGCATAGTTGGAAAATTATAAGAAAAAATCCCCACAAATGCATTTCCAGAAACCATGACTGAAAGCCACACATATATAGATGGATGACTGAATATTTGGCGACACACAAGAAAGCCGCAACATCAAGTACGTCATCGATGGGGAAATTGTACTTTTGACGACTTCAATCACGTTGCTCTAGTATGTATGCGAGTTTCCAATCACCATAATTACCTTCCATTTCCTTTTGCAATTGCCGTGATGAATACTTATAATCAACTTGTTACCACTGACAATTCCGTTCACTTGCTACGCACTCACCAAGCTGACGAGTTCCCGTAGAATCTATCTCCCGTGAGACGAGAGTTAATAAGCCAGCGTGAATCTGCAGGCCATTCCGAGCGGCCTAAATCACGTTCCCCCTCGAGAACAACCCTCTCCATTCCTCTCGATAAAGCCGAATTTCTCTCAATCAAAGTCAGACATTTGGAACAGTCTGGAAAGCAATTCATCAGATGCATTGCATATATAGGGCGGTGGGGACAGTGGAAGAGAGGCTTAGCGTAGTGGAAATCGCAAACAGAGGACAAACAAATCGTATATCGAGCACGCATGATCAAATGGTCAATATCTTCAACTGCTATGCGTATTGCAACCTGGACCTTCAATTTAGGGGTGTCCACCAATAAGCAACTATGACTCAAATGAGGCTCGCCATCATGATCGAATTTGAAACAGCCGAAGTGGGCACAAGAAGGTGTAGCAGGTGACTGGAGGAGTTTGACGACACGATCTCGTTCTCGAATTGTCCAGGCAGCGCAAGGGCACAGGTCCAGGATACCAGCGATTTTTGTACACCATCTTTCCAAGGACGGGACGTGAGAGCGAAACTTGATCGAATTCCTTTCGTGGATGGAGCTTCAAGCATCTACCGCAATATAGCCAGGATGGACTTTCAAGGCGAAGCAGTAGTTTGTTTCGTGCCACGAAGTGACTGTTCACACACAAGATGGGAATTCGGATTTTCAGAAGTCGTGGGAATTCAAACTCTGCTTGTTTCAAACTTGCACTGAAGAGGCCATAAAGTCTTTTGCAGCTGAGGGCGAAGCACGCTTTGTCGACTATGGGACGGTATTGGTATATCTCACCAAGAGCGCTGTCTCCCAGAGAAAGTATAGGTGTGCCTTTCCTTTTGACTAAAGACAACAGAGATGAGAGGATAGGTATTTTGTTGCAAAATTTTCGGATCCTGTGTTTTATGCTTCTCGCGTTTTTCTTCTTCAACTTGACACCGTTGTAAGTAGTAGTCTGGATCCAGCCAACTTTCCAGTTTTCCTCCTTCTCTTCGCCTTTTAATAGAGAACGAGCTTCTTTATCCTCATCGGTATGACACTTCCCGAAGCGAGATAGGTTGCTGGACAGACTCCATGATAGCTGCATGTTTGACACTTGCCTACAGGATAATTTCTGATATACTGAGGGTCCTTCAAAGAAAAGAATGTGAGTTTTGAGGCTTTGGGAACGGAAATTCCGGATATATAGATGTAGAATACTCGGGATGCTGCGGTAATGAATCGAAGAAGGAGATGTGATAATGACGTTACAAGCAACCGAATTCTGTGCGGCATTGAAATACATCACTGTGATCTATTCCCTTTTGTTAATTTATTTTAAAGGTATTCCTGCTAGAGATTTATCCCTTACAATCACACCGTCATTCACCCGTCCACGGTCCTGTGTCCCTCTCCTCTTTTGGCAACATCTCAGCACAGCGAGCACCTTTTTTCCGATGAATTCTGCGGGATCTACTGTGAATGGCATGTGTTCTTTTGCATAAGCTCCGGCATCATCCTCAATCTCGATGACGTTAATCTGTAATACGTCTGGATCAATGTCATCAGCTGGTACCAGATGGTCGAAAGTCACTCCATAATAATCAATCTCACTAGTCAGATTCGTTAGAGTCAGCTATTCAGAGGCTAACAATGTTTGTGATTCACTCACGTGAAAGGAGGAGGGTCCTTTACTACCCAGCCCAGGTATTCATCGCGCACAACCAACTCGTTGGGAGTTTCACCGCAAGGGTCTCGTCCGTATAATTGTCGATAGGCCAACCTCGCTAGCTCTGGGCCTGCCGGCTGTGGGAATTCGCAATTACTCATACGTAATGGCCATTTTATGTGAGGAAGCATTCTTTCTATTGAGGAAAGAGGGCCCTCAATTTGGATTCGAAGTGGTCTTTCGTAAGGTGGATGATGCAGATCACCAGGAGGGTCGTGAATGCACGGACAGATGTAGAGTAGGAGCGCCATAGGTAAACAAACCATGGATGATATAAATTGTTTACAGAGGAATGCAGGCTTAGATTAGAGATATTAGAGACTGCGGGCCAGTCTATTATATATGCCAGTAAAGCTCGTCGCGTCGGAGGGGCTGGGCATAGGTAAATCACATGATTGTCTTTGGTCCCATGGGCTAGACGTCTCTCATTTATAAATTTTACGCTTCAAATATACGAGGACGGGTTTTCCGACTACTGAGGAAGGTTGATTATTCTATCATCATTCTAGATTACAAGGAGTCGATCAACAGTCTCATGGGCGATCTACTAGCTTAAGAAGATCTTTAAGATAACCTGTTCCTAATCACACTTCATTAGACAAAGTATTGCCACACCTGAACCGATACTGTTATATGATCTGACCCAGTACGGAGTACACTGCGCCGGAAATGTGACGATCAATGGTGCGGCCAGCTTAAAAATAATGAGGTGACAGAAGTAGGCTTCGCGGTTGAATGCCTGAACAATTATTTCGTGCTTGACTCGTATTCAGCCTCATATGTCAATATTTATAGGGCCGAAACTGCCTCCTTGAACCAAGAAATTTCTTTCCACACAGTCTCATCTCTCGAAACAGAAAGCCTCTCACCTGAACTACACCAAATCAAGAGTCAGTGAAGTAAAGCTCTATGCAACGGTGCGTCAGACACTTTCTTTCTGGAAGATAGAGATTCTCTGACTGTGATTTGGGCACCGAAGATGTGCACCGTCTATACAACCTACTATTCCTCTGTGGTCATGTCGCTGGGAGTAGCACAGACTCGTCAGGCTGCTCGAACCCTGGGCAATGTCTGGTCGATTACCGAGATGGAATGACATATCCCCGAAACTGTGGTGCTACAGCCTGCAACACTCCCCCGTCGTCAGACTAGACTGCTGGTTGGCCGCCAGTATGGCTGCCTTGGGTCTTCAAGGCTACTTACTGTCCGCCGATGCTTTGATTTTCATTGATTATCGACCAATGAGCTCTCCTGCCAATACCTTGATATTGAGATGTATTCAATACTGGAGCCCCAAGCCGTGAGGGAACATTTTCGAGCTATTTCAATTTTGGTTACTGTGTTTTTCATATTTGCCCGGACATCCGTCTAGCGAGACAGCTGGACAGCAGGAGTGAACTGGTCGTCGATTCTTTGAATGTCTCTGCATTTGCCTATCGTAGTGAATGAATGATAACACGAGCGTTTAGGATTGACGTTCTAACAAAATAGACAAAGAACCTCAGGCAGCTCTAGAACCAATAGCGATTGCATAAAGATCGGTTTTCTAAAACGCAATAATTTGCAACCGCGACGACATATTCCCTTTCTAGAGCAGGAGCGAGTTTTGCCAGGGAGATTGTGACTAAATGAAAAGAGCGTGGACAATGAGTCCCACAACCTTAGAACGTTGAACTTTTGCAGATGATATAGAGGTATATAAATTGTCAAGTGGACAGCAGAGATGAAAGTTGGCTCAGATCCTTCTAATTCGGGGTTGCTTTCTCTTTGAAGAATAAGATAATCGCCCCAAAGATTAGAATCAGCACCAAGGCAAATGCTGTACAAATTAGACTTTGACCTTTTTTATTGTAGCGAAAATGACATATATAACATAACATACCTGGGATCAATCGGTACGCCTCGATGTAGCAGGAAGACACTGCTTTCTGGAGGGCCGGTGGCAATTCTGTCGTGAAACTGAAGTCTTTCAGAATCTCCTTGATGAGCTTAAAGATGGTGTTAGTATATTATTAATTGTGACAGCTTCAAGGCTGAACAGAGAGATACCTGAACTTTCTGGTCTGAGGGAACATCACCCAGACCGAGCTCGAGCCGAAGGCGAAAGAGTCGCTGTAAAGCAACTGTGCTGACACTCGTGCCAATTATTTGTCCAATTTGCTGCGACAAATAGTATACCGCGGTCGCACTGGCCATTTGTCCCTCAGGAGAGCAAATGGTTAACGCAAGAAACTGAGCTGAAAGCAACAATCCACTCCCAATCGCCCAAGGGAAACAATAGTAAACCTCAATTCCTTGAATGCCGTTTGCCCATCGCAACATCATGAGAAGCAAGGAGCCAACACTTACTGCAAGAGCACTGGGATATAGTTTCCTGTAATTGACAGTTCTGGGATTGTTAATCAAGTACCCTAGATGATTTGCCTTTCCAAAACTCACTTGCTCATGGCCTTGCCAGCGATGACGGACCCGAGAATCAAGCCGAGACCAGAGGGCCAGATTCGCATGGCAATCCCCGAATTGGATAGATGGTCTATTTGAGACAAATAGGGTGGAAGATTATTTAGAATCTGCAATGCGTCAGCGATACCTCTGATGATAGCCCGATTGGCTGGATGTGCACTCACTGTACTGATACTGGCAAAGAAAATGATCTGACCAAAGAATATACCAGCCAAGCCGGGCGCCCTGACAATGGAAGGAGGGATAATGGGGTTTTTGGTCCCAAAGCATTCAATCATAACGAACACTGCGAGGAAAATACATGACGCAGCTAATATAGCCGGCGTGTTAGATGGGGCGCCGATGCCTCCATCGGTTGTCGCGAAGATGAAAGAAGTGACAGCGATGAAAAATGCACTGAGGCCTAAATAATCAAAGCTCCATAAGCTTAGATGGGACTTCGAACCAATGTGCTTGTGAGAGGCTGGAAGTTGCCAGTGAGCGAGAGCCAAACACAGCACTCCGATGGGCGCTTGGCCGATTAATGACCTTCCATATTGCCAATAATGTCAGCTTCTTTCCTCCAAGGACGTAGGTACATCTCAAGGAAATTCTCACCATCTCCAGCCAATCATATCGGCGACCAAGCCTCCCAATGGTCCTCCGCAGCCCTGTCCGAGTATACCAGCAGCAATAATAAAACTCCGCACTGATGCAATTTGAGTAATGGAAAACATTTCTGGTACTCTATGTCAGTCTCCCAATTTTATCTGCTTGATCCGAACGAAGCGACCAATATCTTACCGTTAACGAGGACCGAAAGTAAATCTGTCATACCAGCACCTCCAATGCCCGCGACAAATCGACCGAACACGAATGGCCATAATGTTTCGACAGTTCCGCTGTGATATGATGTAAGATCTGAGAAAATATATGGAGTTGAGTTACCACTTACGACACCAAACATCCAGCCGCAAATAGAGCATATGCCAAAAGCAGAAATCGTCGACAGCCATATATATCACTCAGGAACCCATACTTCATCATTTCTCAATCAGCAAAAAACATCCAAGAAGAGCAGATGGTGTTCAACTCACTACAGGCAATGCAACGCAAAATCCTAGATTGTAAGACACCAGCAGGAGCGGCGCACTGGATGGCGAATGTAGCGAAGAAGCGATTTCACCTTGAGTAGCCAACAGAACGGATTTGTCTGCACTAGCCAAGAAAACACCTGGTATACACAAATAAACTGTCAGCATATTATATAGTTGAAATAAAAATCACATACCAACTAAGCCAGCCAGAATTTTTGTAATGTTGAGCTTGTTCGATTTCTGCGCTTCTACATCGCCGAGTAGAGGGGTCTGCTCGTGAGCCATTATGGAATTCTAGATTTATTACTCCGCAAAATGGAGTCAGAGCAGAGTCCACGAAGCATTCATATTGACAGATGTCCACGGCACAGATAAACAAAAACAAGGCTTTGATGATTTAGCCAAGACAATAGTTCAGGCGATCGCGTCGACAAATTTACCGCTAAGCAGCCCCGCTGTGGGTTCTGCATCGTATACTTCAGCCGTACAGATCTCCACATGCAGAATGTCGCGGGAAGAGAAAAAGAAAGATCAAAAAATATAATTATCATTGATAGATAAAAATGTTTATATTGTAGGAGTTGATTGCCATGCTTCCCCCCTCATCTCCTCATTTCCCCTCATAGTTGATCAATTATTGCCAACCCCCTGGCGACTCATCATGGCGACTGGAGTACCTTCCAATTCAACAGACATTCTATGTCAATTCCGACGACGATACACAGAAGTCAATTTCCTTCGCTTCCAATGGCAAGACTATTCAGGCGTCCTCCGGGGACGAGTTATGCCAATAGATACAGCCATGGCCCAGATCGCCAAGGGAGGCCCTCTAAAGGCCACTGGGCTCGCGATGTGCGTTTCTGTAACTAACAATCTGCTGCCCTCAACGCCACTTGATGGCCAGTACTGGCTGGTTCCGGACTGGTCGACTCTCCATCCGACAGTCAGCCCTAAAAGCGCGCAAGTGATGTGCGCCTTGGACTACACGGTACCGGCCACTGGTCCAGTCAGCCGAGAGGTGTGTCCACGACACGTGTTGCAGAAGATCCTCCGGCGGGCGCGCGAGGACTTCGGCTTGGACTTCTTGGTCGGCTTCGAGGTAGAATTCGTGGTTATGAAAGCCAACACATGCACGGGAAAGATGGAGCGGTGTAGTCAGGGCTGGGGACTTTTCTCCGTCGCCGGCCTACGAGATCAAACCTACCAGTACGTGGAAGAATGCGTCAGTCTTCTTGAAGCTCTAGGCGTGGATTTCCAGGCGATACACACGGAGGGCCAGCGTGGGCAATATGAATTTGCGCTAGGACCGCGATCGCCCCTCGAAGCAGTTGACCAGTTGGTGCTAGTACACAGCTACCTCAAAGATGTCTTTGCTCGTCACGGTTACACAGTGACTATGGTTCCCAAACCGGTAGCTACAGAGTCTCTGGCGAATGGCCAACATATGCATATCTCATTACAGCCTGCAAGTCCTGAGCTTGAAGAGTCGTTCCTCGCTGGGATTCTCAAGCGTCTGCCAGCCCTTTGCAGTTTCTGCTTGCCGCAGGATGTGTCCTATGAGCGTCTCGTGCCATTTGTGGCGGGTGGAAATACGGCTTGTTGGGGAACCGAGACTCGGTTCGTGCCGATCCGGAAGATCGAGCCTAGTCGCTGGGAGATCCGGAATATCGACGCAATGGCCAATATGTATTCCGCGATGGCAGGCATTATTGGTGCAGGGCTCTGTGGTTTGGCTGGCCAAGAGCCCCTTGTATGGCCAGATCTAGGTGATCCAGCGAATAAAGATGCCTCCCGGGGAGAACCCTTGCCAAAGAATGTTGAAGAGGCAATAGGCTTGCTGGATGCGGATACCTTCGGCCTGGCCGATATGCTCGGACGTCCTATTATCAACCACTATGTTGACATGAAGCGATTTGAGTTGTCCAAACTGAACAGGTTGGGTTCGGAGACCGCGGCAGAGCTGTTTATTGAGCTGTTCTAAATTCGGAGATGACAGGCCAATGTTTTCATGTAAATTAGTCTGTACAACATATAGATGGTGATTTGTGCAACGTTATTTGGAATAAACCAACACTTAATCGAGCCAAGAGCCGAACCATCCCCGTGGTTGGTGCGATCCATCAGACAATACTGTCCGATGCAGCTTGTACCTTTTGTATGGGTATTCCATACAAGAGGTACCGAGCTTAGTAAATTTGTATGCTATAGACTTTGTATCCCGCAGCAATACCAGGCGATGGTACGGAGTACTCCGTACTGAGTGACACGATTACTAGATCGGTTATTTGGGTTTTTTTTCATCAAGTTCGACACGAAGATCTTCGCTTTTTTTTGGCAATCGGGGCTTTTTCAGGAGTGTTTTCAGCTATGGTGGAGTCACGCCAAAGGATCACCGAGCTCTGCCGACAGAACGGATCTGTGTTTTTAGGCTGAAGATTGACTCCACCAGAGTGCTGAGAAGCCAAATATCAACAAATTAAACTTCCTCCAGATCCACACGGGAAAGATATACAAGCGAAATATATCTGAAACGCAAGGTGTGTACATACGATACTCCATACATATGTTGTACTAGCTTTGCAGTAGCCGATTTAGTGCCTTGCGATCCCGATTTTGCGTTCCACTCGCTTCATCTTCACCTGCTTGGAGCTTCGTGATTTCTGTACGATATATTCATATCTAGGAAGGTACTGGGTCTGGAATTTTATCTGGATTCTGCAAGGCATATTGACTATAATCATATGCTGTACTCAACCTCCAATTGCTAGTATGCGGCATTCATTTATGTGCTTGGGGTTCACGATCTTGTCGATCACCCAGCTGAGCTGAAGTGGACCTGCAGAATTTTAGGTCCCCCACGACCTAGATCAAGACTTAACCATTGGCGAGGAAATGAATCCGTCATAGGACGTATTTAAGTTGTGTTCCATGTGGCTGGATACGGAGTACATGAATGGGGATGATACGCGCGTTGGCTATGATTGACATTGGATAAAATACATGTGTTGTGTCTCTTTAAGGCTCCGCCCTGACCTTGGATTGATTGCTCCCGGGGAAAAATCTGTCTCTGCTTCCTTGACCGGCAAGGGACGAAAGGAACATTCACCATGATACAAGTCAGCGAGGCAGATGGTCCTGCCCTTTATGACACTGCTTCTGTAATCAATGGCATGTTCCATGAAAATGTCTTGAATTTCCCTAATACCCTGGCTCTTATTTGCACTCACCAACCATCGAACCTGTACAGAGTTGCGAATCCTGCTCTTCGGGATGAAAATCAGGAAATGGGATATCTGCGGTGGACGTACCGAGATCTCGATCAGGCTATTCAACGATGTGCCAATGGCTTGAAAGATCATGGCCTACGAAAAGGCGACCCGGTGTTGATGTTCATGGCAAACACAGCTGAGTACGTCATTGCCACTTGGGCTGCCTACCGCATTGGCTGTGTCCATGTCCCGATCAATCCCAGGAGTTTGTCGCATACTCGGGAGGTCGAGCACATGCTGCGCACAGTGATAAAAGGCTGCGATACTAAACGTATTGCGGCTATCGCCGGGAATGCGGAGATGTGTGTGCAGATTAAGCAGTTAACCTCTGGGATGGACTGTATGAAGATATTGGTCGACGACAGGGTAGAGGGATGGATCTCATTCGAGGATCTAATGCAAGCACCAACCGAAAATGACCAAAAAGGGCTGTGCAATAATTGCGACACAGGGACAGAGCCTCTAGGGTCATCGATCTTCTTTACCAGTGGAACTACCTCTCTTCCCAAGGGTTGCTTTGTTCAAACGGATACCTATCCTTTCACAGTCGCCACGAGCTGGCGCCAAAGTAGCCAGCCAATGTTGCCCGGTGATAGAGTTGCCCTCGCTCTACCAAATAATCATGCTTTTAGCTACATGTGTCTTATGTCCTCCTTCATCAACGCGGCAACTATTGTGTTCCCCGGGCCAGGCTTTGCCGCAGAGACTGTGATCCAAGCCATTCAACAGGAACAGTGCAGCCATACTGCCTTTGTACCCACAATGATTCTAGCATTGAGTGGTGTTCCGCTGGCTCCTGAACAGAAACTTACCTCACTACGACGAGTTCTGCTGGCAGGCTCTCCCCCGAGTGAAGAAGTGGTCAGGCTCTGTTTTGAACATCTCGGTGCATCTGGAGTGGAGAACTTGTACGGAATGACAGAAGGTATCCTGGTCTCCTCGAACGTGGTAAGCTGTGCCAATGACATCTTCAACGGACCAAATATTTCTATTGGCTCTCCGTTACCAGGTTCGGGGGTCCGGGTATGTGCCGAGGGTAGCAGGGTCCCTCTTCAAGTGGGCCTGGCTGGGGAAGTTCATTTCTCTGGTCCAACCTTGATCAAACAATACATTGGGAGGGCGGATGATGATAAGTTCTACACTGATGAGGATGGTCGGAGGTGGTTCTGTACCGGGGATAAAGCAGTCATGGGCACCAATCACCAGTTTTACCTGGTCGGGCGATATAAAGACACGATCATTCGAGGAGGCGAGAACATCGAACCTTCCGCCATTGAGGCAGTCTTGGGTCAGATCTCCGAATTCCACCGCCTTGAACCCCAGATTGTGAGAGTGGAAGATCACATTGCAGGAGAACTCCCTGTTGCGATTGTGAATCAAGAAATAGATAAGAATACGGCAGGCCGACTCAAAGACACTATCCAGGGGAAGATGGGGACAATGTATGTCCCGGTGGAAGTGATACCAGTGCAGTCGCTCGGGGAAACTGGTTATCCCAAAACTTTGGCAGGAAAGATCCAAAAGCCGAAATTGGAAGAGCTGATGAAAGCACACTGGAAAGGGCGACATCTTCAAACTCTTGAAGAATCTAGGACTCATTCTTCCCGAAAAACACTGTTGAAAGAGGGTTGGTCAAAAGTTTGCGTGGCTTCATGATGTCAGGCTAATCGATGCGAATCTAGGTTTCGCTGCCTTTTTCAATGATGCTGCGTTAAACCCGTTACAGCGAAAGATATGGCAAGATGTGGCAAGCAAGCTTGCATTTGATGGCTCTTTGGCTGCTGATATTGAAAGCACTGTTCACCGGGCTCGGTTGACTGGAAAGCCTCAACAGAATCACAAAACCGACCTATGGAATTCAGGTCATGGCCAGAATATTGATAAACCATTGAAGCCATTAGTTGTCTCAAAGATCATAGAGTCCTTGCTCTCAGCTATTGCAGTGGAGAAGGGCACCCAGATTGATCTAACCACTCGAATGATTGACTTGGGAGTGGATTCAATCTCGTCCATTACAATCCTTAAGCAAGTTCAAGCGGAAACCGGATTTTCACTCCCGTCATCACTTTTCTTCACACAAAGGACCATCGGTGCGATCGTGCAGAGTCTGTGTTCGGTGTCAACACCAGCAGACCTTGCCAATATCAACATAAAAACAGATGAGGCGCCCCAAGACTCATGCTTCCACGCGCTTCTTCAGGGCACACCAAGACCAGGAATACCATCATTGTTCCTCGCACCCCCAGGGTCGGGATATGCTTTCTCTTACGACTCACTTCCCAAATTTGCCAACGATTTCGCGATCTACTCTCTGGGCTCCCCATTTCTCATGACCAAGTCAGAAGCTACGTGGACGGTAGAGGAAGCTGCTGCTCTTTACGTAAAAACTATCCGCAGCCTCCAACCCGAAGGGCCCTACATACTTGGCGGATGGTCGATGGGTGCAATCATTGCCTATGAAGTAGCCTATCAACTACATCAACAAGGGAAAAGAATTCTGGGAATCATAAACCTCGACATGCCGGTTTCTCGGCCAGACCCCCTAGGCATAGTGCCGACCATCAAAACGCTTGAAATCGCGGGCTTTTATCCCCCAATTCGTCGGGAAGGGAAACCCGATATGGAAATACCTGCCTACCGAAGGCAACACAGTCTCTCCTCGACTCTGGCAAAAATGAAGTACTCGCCGCGTCCAATCAACACCCCCGGGAATCAGACTCCAGTGCCCATCTTCGTGATCTGGGCTGGTCATGGTGATCCTGACCGACTCCCGTCCGTGCTGTGTGAAGCAAACGAGATTTTGAAACGATACGGACCCCAGACACAGAGACGAACGGGCGAGGAATGGCTAAAAATCCCACGTGAATCGTTCGGCCCAGGTGGTTGGGCTGAAATGGTGGGAGAAGAGAACGTCGAGTGTCATGTCATAGATCATGCACATCACGACTCCATGTTGGATCCAGAAGTGGTATGTGTCGTTTGTATTTATTTTTTATCTCTCTTCTGCTGTTGTCAACGTTGGTGGCTCACTAACTTTTACAATAGGTCCAGGATCTGGCGGATTTAATGCAACAGGCAATCAAGGGATGGCTGTCATTCTAGTTTGTTATCTTTATGTGCCTATTATTCAAAGCTGATTGGACGTTGGGGTGTTGTACATACTTTTAATTAGAATTCAATATATGGAATTTCAAGGCTCTGATAATTCCCTAGCCAGGAACATGAAAAGGCCCTGATGTGTGAGGCAGCATAGCGGCCATTAACAAATGCCTCATGCTTTCAGTGTCAGGTTCCCAATCGGGGGTTCCGTTTAGACTAGCACAAATTGAAATACCTGAATCGCGATGACAAAAAAGTTATCTAACATGGTATCATCCAAGTTCTCAAGAACGCCTTCAGAACAGGCTCGCGGAATGAAGTAATTCCCGCTATATAAACCTCCACAGCCACCCATTTTGAGGTGTTGTCAACAATCTTCATAGCCCCTCCCTCCACTCATAATAATAATAATGTCTTTTTCTCTTAAAGCATAGAATATAAGAATAAAGCAAAAACTAAAACATACAACAGTGAGGATTCGCTGGTGGTCACCCACCCAACTACTAACTCACCGGCGTGTGGCTTAAGTACGGTTGAGCGGACGGGAAGCCCTGTTTTCCACACCCTATGGTCGTATGTACTGTTTAACCATCACAGAAGAACTATACTGTACTAGTGATTGCGTGGAAATGGGTGTATGGGGAGGTTTGTACGGCGGAAATAGCTTTCTCGGCGCCTGGAAATAGGTGTATGTTGGTTATAGGAATGGTTACCTTCTTAGAGTGCGCAACACATTGTATAGAGCAAAGTTGTTACAGGCCGCTACGCCGCAGTCTGCCCTAAAGCGAGCTATAGATTGTGAAGCATGTCCAGCAAGGTGTCTTTTTTACCCCCATTCCACCTTCGGTATTTATTAATAAGTAAATCACTTTCTCACCGATCTCCACATCCCTCGAACCTCAATTTCCATGATTCTGAAAAGCTATAACACAAGCATACAGCATGGCTTTGGATCGTGACGATCCTGAAAAAAGCCGATGTCATTAGGCTCGGGCCGTACCCTGGCACGGCCCGCAAATCTATTGATCTTGGAAAGATCCATGGATATCTCAAATCACGCGCATTGATTACTGTAGATATTGATTGGCTCGAATGTTTATCGTCTAATTCTATTCTATCTATGCAAGCTGGAAGGGGTGTCTCTCCAAGTAGTCCTCAAAAGTGGAGAGCTTGCCACGGGCTGCCGCAGCTGCCTCAGCAACCAATTCCTCTGTGCCAGGGCCGAAGTACCCATAGTCTTGCATGAAGCTGAATCCTTCCGCGAACACATCCTGGAAGAATGGTAGGCTGTCCTTAAACTCCTCGGTAGAGATCTGTTTGTAGACGATCGGCTTGCCGGAACTCTTAGCCAAGAGGGCGGCGATCTCCTTCACGGTGTACAATTTCGTGGCGGCGTGGAGTCGCTTTCCCTCGAACTTCTCAGGCTCGGCGAGGATAGCGCCCGCGAATTTCCCAGTGTCGCCGACCGCATCGAGCAAAGGGAATTGGGTTTCAGGGGTGGTGTGGCGGGCTAGCACGTATGTGCCATCGGGCGCCTGGGTCGGTGCCAAGAAGGTCTGTGCCTGGAGATTCTCCATGAATGACCCGAGTGAAAGGAAAGCAGTTTTAATGGGGAGGGTGCGAATATATTCCTCGGCCGCGGCCTTGGCATCGAAGGGAACAACTGAGGGGTATTTGCCCTCGGAGATGTCACGAACTGCGGGCAGAGTGCTCCAGATGATGTACTTGACACCTTGTTGAACGGCCACATCGGCAATGCGCTTCGCATTCTCGAGCTCGACATCGAAAGCGTCGGCGCCGAGGGCAGGTGTGGTCATGGCGAAGACAGTATCTACGCCGTTCAAGGCGGTCGCGAGTGAATCGGAGCTCGCCACGTCAGCCTCAATAACCTCGACATTGTATTTCTCCTTCAACTGCTGAGCCTTGTCGGAGTTGGCATCGCGGGTGATTGCCCGGACTTTGTACTGTTGGGAAAGTTCTGGGTCGTTCACTACGTGGTTTAGGACGGAGCCGCCTTGCTGACCGGTGGCGCCAAAAATGGCGAGAATTTTGGACATTTTGGAAGCTTTAGGGGTCGGAGGAAGTGAGGGGTATTAGGAGTTTGGTCAACACGAGGGAATGAATGCAAGTTTAGAGGTTACCGTGAGAGATGTCTTATCTTATATGAACCATGCAATAACTAAGTAACTTTGTCTGGGACTACTTAAGAGCGAGGCTTATAAATCACTGTCAGAGAACCAAAAAAAAGGACACGAATCAGACGATGCTTGGAAATCATCAGGGGCGGGGGGTTATCTCACACCTACTCCGTACAGAGTAGTGGTAAACAACCATCGACAGGGGTGCAGGTAACAGGGGGGTTGTTCCAGAACGTTTATGGGAAAGAGTGGAACCAATGCTTTAACAGAACAAGCCTCTGCCTATCAACACCCATGATCGTCGATCGCCGGTCTATTATCCGCGATCCTATTGGCTCCAGAGTCGGCCATTTTCCACGTCAGCAATCTAGATATTTCGAATGCTGGGATTTCGGTCATATATGCCGACTTGGGGTGAGATCAGGGTTCGGCGTCAAGTCACTTGGTGACATATTCGGGCCTGACGATGAAGATCAAGAAAGCAAAAGTAGGATGATTGTCCACACTCAATTGCAGAGTGAGAAACGCTATACATTTGTTTTCGCTCTTTGCTTCGTCGGTTGACAATTGGCTACTTTTTAGAAAGCATTTGAGACTCTAAAAATTGGAAGCTGCGTCAAATCGAGTCCTCCGTGTTTGTCAATCATCCAGCGTCAAGATGTCTGTGTCACAATTGTTACGTCTGTGGTGGGCGTTCGATCCTCCTAGGGTCGAGAAAAGCAAAGATGCCCTCAAGTTTGGTATCTTAGGAGCCGCAAATTCAGCGTGAGGGTTTCCCAAGCAGACCAGGACAGGAATATGTCTTTGTTGTATGTTCCAGACTAACGGTTAGCAGTGGCATGACCCTGACTATTCCCGCCAAGATGCACCCTGAAGTAGTCCTCTATGCTGTTGCTGCTCGTGACCGAAAACGAGCCGAGGAATTTGCGAAGAAAAATGATGTTCCAGTTGTTAGAGACACCTATCAGGGTTAGTGTGTAAGCGCGGCTTCTTAATCTATTTAACGGTACTGACTGCTTTTCTGCTCATATTAGAAATCCTTGACGACCCTGAGGTTGATGTAATTCTCGTCCCTCTGCCCAATGCTTTACACTTTGAATGGGCCGTGAAGGCCATCAAAGCAGGCAAGCATGTTCTACTTGAGAAACCATCCGTTTCCAATGCCAGCGAAGCCGAGGTGCTTTTCAATCTGCCAGAATTTGATCAACCCAATGCACCCGTCCTGCTTGAAGCCTTCCACTATCGCTTCCATCCTATCTGGTCCATTTTCCGATCACTGATCAATCCTGCGGATGTGGTTCACGTGGATACCTATTCCATGATCCCCTGGTGGTTCGTCACTAAGGACCACATCCACTTCAAGCACCACCTGGCAGGTGGTACGATGATGGGTATGGGCACTTACAACTTCGCTGCCTTACGGCTCATTTTTGACGCTGAGCCGGAGGAGTGTTTGGTTGCTGATACAAAGACTTTCACCGAGGGTGTGCACCACGACTGCGACTATGAGTTCAAAACCAAGTTCCGATTCCCAAATGGCGGAATCGGCGAGGCATTCAGTACTCTCCAGGGCCCAAGCATTTGGCACCCATCCTACGCGACAGTTACGCATAGGAAAGTTGAGGTTCCGGATAGCAGCCTCCCTGATTCCCAGCGGAAGTTTGTGACGCGTGAGGTGACGATCAATGGGTGGATTCACGCTGTCTTTTGGCATCGGATCGATGTCAAAGAGGTCTTTGAGATTCGTGATAAAGAAGACAATAAACTCATCAAGAAATGGACCGAGAAGAGATCCCAGAAGGCCTACAAGCCGCGTGACGCTACTGGCGAAATTTCCAAGCTTGAGGGCGAGGATCACTGGATGTCATTCCGGTACCAGCTGGAGCAGTTCGTGAATCGTATCAAAGGTCGTCCAACTCAGTACTGGGTGGAGAGGGAGGATTCGCTCAACCAAATGAAGATGGTTGATATGGCATATGAGAAGAGTGGATTGGGATTGAGACCTACTTCTAGGTATATAGATCTGGTCTAGATACTCGCTTGATGATAAACATTCTGAGATTGAGGATTATATGAATGACAATGACTTCTATTTACAATCTATCTCGGTTCTTCTTTATTTTCCTTGATCCATTCACTGCTGCACTGCCTTCATTGATGCTTGAAATCCCCAGGGACGAGATCTAATGTGATGACAAGACACCCAGAAAGAACGGTAAATTCCACATACTCAGCCCAAGAAGACCAAGTAAACCTAATCGCTTGAAAATTGACTGTTTTGACGGAATCTGTGGTAAATTTAAGATGCAGGGCCAAATCTGGACTTGGGGCCAGCATACGTGGCCAAGGACCACTTATGACAGCTAGTTCAGAAGGAACATTGAAAAAATACGTACACATAGTATCATACTGCCTAGGTATGAGTAACTAGACTTGATAACACATTTTACTTTTGTGATAACCTCGGGATACTTTGAGCTATGCAGCACTGAACAATTGACGCATACGGGGGCTCGGGCAGCATAAACAGTGGGTCCGAACGTGCTAGTCGTGTAAGACGTGCAGGTAACAGTTATTCGCCGAAGAATACATATGCACCTAGGCAGTTTTGGTTAACTACATCTGTATAGTGTGGGAGGTTGGATGCCGACGACTCCCTGGACCCCGTTCGTCCGGTATGAACTTCGTGTTGAAATGTTTTCGGCGAACCCGATGCTTAATGATAAGAAGTATCGGGGAGTATTAGGTGATTGGGAAAGCTGTACTTTTCACGCGATTTTATTTGTCAATCATCAGGGTGTGTGAGGATTCATCCCCACTGGTAATATCGGCGAAGAGCGAGATGGCTCATGGAGGGCCTGTCTGACTTGGGTCTTTGGTCGGCGACAATAATGAAACCCATTATCTAGTGTAGCATGTTGATATACGCTTACAGATATGTTATTTCAGATAATAAAGCTTGTTGCCGTCTGAACTATAGAGGAATCCAACTACTGTCATGCACATGCCATAGAGAGGGCAACTCTTGTCTATCGTCTACTCCTCCCACAATTGCTATTATCCGCTGAAGAGCAACATTTATGTCCTATCTAGACGCGTAATTCCTGACCAAGCGACTATCTGCATAGACATGCCTTCAACACAACCCGAACCCATTGCGATAGTGGGAAGCGGTTGCCGCTTCCCTGGAGGCGCAAGCTCACCTTCAGCTTTGTGGAAGCTGTTGGAAAGCCCTCGCGACGTGGGCATCGAAATTCCACCTGACCGATTCGATGCCACGGCCTTTTACCACCCTGATGGTAGCCATCATGGAACTTCCAACGTCCTACGGTCCTACCTTTTGGAGGAAGACGTGCGTGCGTTTGATGCCGCCTTCTTCAACATCAGCCCCAACGAAGCGGACTCGATGGATCCTCAGCAGCGTATCCTCCTTGAGACTGTCTACGAAGCGCTCGAAGCGGGAGGGCATACCCTTGAGTCGCTGCGAGGATCGGATACTGCTGTTTACGCTGGAACCATGACTGCCGACTACAACGACACCCTCACCCGGGATCACAACACTATGCCCAACTACTTCGCAACCGGCACAAATCGAGCAATTATCTCTAACCGAGTCTCATACTTCTTTGATTGGCATGGTCCCAGTATGACTATCGACACAGCCTGTTCATCCAGTCTTGTCGCCCTGCACCAGGGTGTGAGAACCCTACGCGCCAACGAATCCCGTGTCGCCCTCGCATGCGGCACTCAAGTACTTCTTAATCCCGAGATGTATATCGGTGAGAGCAAGCTGACGATGCTGTCGCCTAATGGCCGCTCCCGAATGTGGGATGCAGACGCGGACGGTTACGCCCGTGGCGAGGGTATAGCAGCGGTCGTACTGAAACGGCTAAGTGATGCAATTGCGGATGGAGATCACATTGAGTGTATTGTTCGTGAGACAGGGGCTAACCAGGACGGCTTTTCGAATGGGTTGACTGTACCCAACTCCGATGCACAGGCCGCGCTCATCCGTCAAACGTACGCAAGAGCTGGCCTAGACCCCGAGAACAACCCCCGTGACCGACCGCAGGTGAGTAGACATACTTCCGTGTGTCGTTGGAAATTTGTGGCCAGGCCCACTGACAACTCTGGAAATCACAGTTCTTTGAAGCACACGGCACAGGCACTCAAGCAGGAGATCCTCGGGAAGCTGCCGCCATCCACAGCTGCTTTGGTCAGCATATCACTGCCTCAGAGCAGCCTTTGTATGTGGGGTCAATCAAGACGATCATCGGTCATCTCGAGGGCTGTGCGGGTCTGGCGGGTGTACTCAAAGCCTCGAGCATGATTCAGGCGGGCTTGGTTGCTCCCAATATGCTGTTTGAATCCCTGAACCCCAAGATCGAGCCTTTTTATAAGGGGTTGAATGTGCCGACAAAATTGACATCTTGGCCAACTTTGGAGCAAGGAATTCCTCGTCGCGTTAGCGTCAATAGCTTTGGTAAGTAGCCCACGGGTCCACGCCAAGTCTCTTCTAGTCCTCAAGAGAGTCTCGCGATGCTGACAAAGACAGGCTTCGGCGGCACGAACTCTCACGCGATTTTGGAATCATACCAAGCTCCAGAAACACGATTGTTTCCCGGCCCTTCGTTAACTCCTTTCGTATTTTCAGCTGCGACCGAGGGGTCCCTGCTTGCTCAATTACAGGCTGTTTCGGATCATCTGAAAATCCATCATGAAAGCATTGATATCTCCGACCTGGCGTGGACGCTACACTCCCGCCGAAGCCAGCTGTCGACCAAGGCAGCATTCTCGGCCTTATCTGTCGAACAGCTGGCCTCTAAAATTGATGCCAAGCTTGGAGAAGTGTACCAAAATCCTGCAACTACTATCGGTCTTCGCTCGACTCCGAAGGCCCTCCCACGGGTGCTGGGTGTGTTTACCGGCCAGGGTGCTCAATGGCCGGCGATGGGCGCACATTTGATCCGCACGTCGGACTTCGTCAAAAAGAGAATCCAGGAGCTTGAGGAATCATTGAACCTGCTCCCGCCGGCCGACCGTCCGTCATGGAGCCTTGAAGAGGAGATGTTGGCTGGAGCCGACGTTTCGCGTATTGCTGAAGCTGCGTTGTCGCAGCCTTTATGTACCGCAGTCCAGGTTATCCTGATTGATGTTCTACGTACGGCTGGAATTACTTTTTCCGCCGTGGTGGGCCATTCTTCCGGCGAAATCGCCGCAGCTTATGCGGCTGACTTCATCTCGGCCCATGATGCCATTCGCGTCGCGTATTATCGTGGACTCTACGCTCGACTAGCCGGCAACGAAGCCACTGGCCAGAAGGGCGCCATGCTCGCAGTTGGTACCTCATGGGAAGATGCGCAGGATTTCATCAATTTGTCCACCTTCAAGGGCCGTCTCGCCATTGCTGCCCACAATTCTCCCGCAAGTGTGACTTTGTCAGGAGATGCCGATGCTGTGGTGCACGCGAAGAAGGTCTTCGACGAAGACCGGAAGTTTGCTAGGGCTTTGAAGGTGGATACTGCGTATCACTCACACCATATGTTGCCGTGTGGGGAGGCGTACATTAAGTCTCTGCGAGCATGCAATATCCGCATCAACCGCGGGCGATCCAAAGCTTGCTCTTGGTTCTCAAGTGTTACAGCATCTGCCAAACCAATGGAACCGATTGAAGATCTCCAAGATCTGTACTGGAGGGATAATATGACCAATGCGGTGCTGTTCGCAGACGCGGTCAAGAATGCCGTGGCCAGTGACGAACAGATAAACATTGCGATAGAGGTTGGCCCTCATCCCGCCCTCAAAGGCCCAGCCGTACAGAACATTTCCGACGTGCGGAGCACTCCCCTTCCCTATACCGGTCTTCTTAGCCGTGGCAAGAATGACGTTGAGTCTTTCTCCGACAGCCTGGGTTTCATCTGGACGCACCTTCCTCACATGGTTAATTTCCAGTCATTTGAGAAGGCCGTCACTGCGCCTGAATCGAGCCCTCCAAAGTTGGTGGTCAACCTACCCACGTATCAATGGAACCATGGGCGCTCCCACTGGAGCGAATCCCGTATATCGAGAAAAATGCGGACGCGAAAGCAGGCGCACCATGAATTTCTTGGATTCTTGTCTACGGATTCCAACGCACAGGAACTGCGATGGTTGAATGTGCTTAAACAATCGGAGATCCCTTGGCTGGCCGGTCACCAGTTGCAAGGTATGACCGTCTTCCCGGCTGCAGGATACATTGCGATGGCACTTGAAGCGTCGCGACACGTCGCGGGCGACAGGCAGGTCAAGCTCTTTGAGCTGCATGGTCTCGCGATTCCAAGGGCGCTCACATTCGAGGATGGTGACAACTCCGGGGTTGAAACTCTTGTCACGCTGACGGGAGTCAAGTACCTCCCGGACCAAAGCGCTACTGCGCAATTTGCTTGTTACTCTGTCCCCGTCCTCAGCAAAGGATCGGATCTGGATATGGATCTTATGGCCAGCGGAACAGTCAGAATCATCTTCGGCATGCCAGACGTAACAGCGTTGACTCGCCTACCGTCCGACAATTACAACATGGTCGCGATTAACCATGACCGTTTTTATTCGTCTATCGCCGAGCTCGGTTACAACTACAAAGGTCCATTCAAAACCATGTCTGAGATGAAACGTAGACTCAACCGGTCTTCTGTTCTCGTGGACTCGTATCCGTATGGGGATGCAGATGTTTCTGACTACCTGGTTCACCCAAGCACCCTTGATGTTGCTTTCCAAGCGTCCATCCTTGCCTATTCAGCTCCCGGGGATGGACGACTTGGCTCACTCTCCGTTCCGACCGCGATGAAAGCCCTTCGTGTCAACCCGGAGGTGTGTGCTTCGCTCCCAACTTCTGGCTCGAAGGTGCCTGTTATCGCGGCGCTCGATCCGGAGTTCGAAGGATTTTCTGCTAGTATCGATCTACTTGGCGAAGATGCAGGCAACAGTATGGTTCACGTAGAGGATATTGTCCTCAAGCCTTTCGCCCCGGCGACCGCGGCAGATGATAGGGTGATGTTCACACATACCAAATTTGACTATGCGCTGCCGGATGGGACAGCCGCTTTGAACCTCGCGAGCATGGTCACGCAAGTAACACATCGTTACCCACACGCCCGAATTCTTGAAATAGGTGAGATGATGTTTTTTGAGATCAAATCTTTTCCTCAAATTCACTAACGATATACAAGGTGCTGGAACGGGTGGCGCGACGACGTCGGTTCTTGAGAGTATTGGTGATAAATTTTCTTCGTATACCTATACTGATATCTCGGATGCCTCCTTCGCGCAGACGGCCAAGCTCTTGAACACGCACGTCGAGAAGATGTTATTTAAGACCTTGGACATTGAGACAGCGCCCGTAGATCAAGGATATGAGTCTCATGACTACGATATTATCATTGCATCTAATGCGTTGTCGGCCACCGCTTCCCTTCAGGCGACCTTGAAGAACGTCCGAGAGCTCCTCAGGCCAGGTGGATATCTCTTGCTTTCGGAGCCCACTAGCCCAGGCTCTGTTGACTACCACAGTGCGGCAGGTAGCTTTGTCGACGGACTACCTGTCTCGAAAGATGGCCGCACAAATTCGCCATCGCTGACATTGGGGATGTGGCACTCTGCCTTACGCATGGCCGGATTTGGAGGAGTCGATGCTGGCACCCCAGACATGGATCGCGGGGATGGGCCATTCTCAATCATGGCGTCTCAAGCCGTGGATGATCGAGTGCAGTTTCTACGACGACCTCTCTCCGCTCCCTTGCCACCTATCCAGATTGAAAGCTTGGTCATTCTTGGGAATGGGACTCTCGAGACTGTTCGTCTCGGGGAGGAAGTGGTAGACCATCTTGGACGCTTCTGCGGAGAGACTATCATCCTCAATGGCCTGCCTACAGAAGATGAGGTTCTTGAATTGAATCCTATGAGCACCTTTGTGAACTTGGTTGATCTCGACTCTTCCATATTCAAGGGTATGACAGCCGAAAAAATGGACGGCTTGAAGCGGATGGTGGAGCTTGCTAAGCACATTGTTTGGGTCACCCAGGGTGCATACACTAACCACGCGTACCATACGGCAAGTGTTGGCTTCACTCGCACTATCAGGCAAGAGTCAGGGCATGTTACCTGGAACCTTCTCGACGTGTCTGATTTGCAGCACAATACAGCCAAGGCCATCGCCGAGTATCTCCTGCAGCAGAGTGCCCTCGACGAGTGGGAAGCACCACCATCGGCCCTTGGCGATAGGGAGCACCGGGAGTTCGGGCTACTTTGGTCAAAGGAGCCCGAGGTGTTCCTTGATCATGGAAAGCTAAAGATCCCTCGGCTTATGGTGAGCAAAGAACGGAATGACCGACTGAATTCTTCCAAGCGTGTGATCACCAAGACGATTCCGATTTCCCACCCCAACATCACCGTCTTGTCCCCATCGGCGGATTTGTCACCATCCTTGGTGGAGCTTGTTGGTGGCAAGCCCAAAGAGCTTTCCACTGATCTTGTCAAAGCCGAAGCCTCGACGTTGATGGCTATTCGTGTAGCGGCGGAGACGTTCTTGTACCTTGGAGTTGGTAGAGGCAAAAATGGAGAATCCCGGGTTTTCCTCACCACTGAAAATTCTTCTCAGGCAGTCCCAGTTGCAAGCATATCAGCAGATGCGAACGTGCATCCCGATGATCTCCTTGTGGCTGTTACAAGTGAACTCGTTGCCCGCTCTTTGGTCGATCAAATTCCCACAGGGAGCAACGTTCTGGTCCATTGCTCAGGCAAAGATCGTTTCCTCGCTGCAGCCCTGTCCAAAAAGGCTGCCGCAAAGGCAATTCTTGTCGAATTCACTTGTGATGGACAAGACAAACACCGAGACCCAGCATGGATTCCACTGGATGTTCGCACTCCCAACCATTGTGTGCGCGAGAGACTGTTCCAAATCAGGCCTACACATTTCCTTGATTTGACAGCTGCACCTTCTCTAAGCGAGAGTGGTCTACGCGTGGACCAATTCCTGTCCTCACGCTGCACTCGAATTAACCCCACCACTGTGATCCGACACCAGAGTTCCTCGCTATCCCTCTCCGGTGACCATGCGGAGCTGGTGGGCCAACTCGAAATTGCTGTCTCCCGCGCAGCTGTTCCTTCACATGGAGTTCAGGACTTGATCGCCCCAGTTGACAGTCTTAGCGCGATCGGCCACAAACATGCAACAGATGCTATCCACTGGCCTTCGGATGGGCTTATCGAGGTCGAAGTGCGCCCTCTCGACTCTCGGGCTATTTTCTCGAAAGACAAGACCTATGTTCTCGTCGGTCTCAGTGGGTCGATGGGACAATCCCTTTGTGAGTGGATGGTTTCAAATGGAGCAGGATGTGTTTGCTTGACGAGTCGACGGCCTAAGGTCGACGAGAATTGGCTGCAGTCCTTCCGTGGAACAGGCGCTTCCGTCAAAACTGTCGCTATGGATGTCCTCGACATTGGAAGGCTGCGGCATGCTATAAATGATATCCGAACAACATGTCCTCCAATCGCGGGTATCGTCAATGGAGCCAACATCCTGGAGGATCAACTCTTTGCAAACATGTCGGTCGAGTCAATGCAGACAGTTCTAGGCCCCAAGATTGATGGATCCAAGAATCTGGATGAAGTTTTCTATAATGAGGACCTTGATTTCTTCGTGATGTTTTCATCTATCGCGTCCGTCTTTGGAAACGTGGGCCAGTCCAGCTACAATGCGGCAAACGCCTTCATGGGCGGTCTTGCGAGACAACGCCGCAGACGTGGCCTGGCCGCCTCTGCCATTGACATTGGCCAAGTGACAGGTGTTGGACTGATTGAGGACGCCAATCAAAGCGTTCATGATCAGCTTAGAAAGCTCCGGCTGGCGCTTGTCTCCGAGACGGTCCTCCGTGAAGCTCTTGGAGAAGCAATTCAAGCTGGCTACTCCGGCCCCAATGATTACGACCACATCCCCACGGTGACCACTGGCCTCCGTATCTACGGCGATGAAGAGAAAGATGAGGTCACTGGCCCGTGGTTCAGCAATGCGTTTTTCGCACATATGGTTCGCCAAAGTGACACTTCTGCATCAGGCTCTGATGAGCAGGACAAAAGGTCACTCCCTGTTCGCCAACAGCTTGCGAGAGCCACCACCAAGCAAGAGGCTCTTGACATCCTGCAAGGTATTTTTGCCAACTCAGAAGATTTATCAGGACCAAAGCTAATCGTAATGTGACGCAGAATGTTTGGCAAGGAGGTTACACGTCCTGCTACAATTGGGGGACCAAGAAATTCATCATGATGCTCCCCTTCTAGAGTTGGGAATTGATTCTTTGGTTGCTGTAGAAGTGAGAACTTGGTTCAGCAAGGAGTTGAAGGTGGACATGCCTGTCCTTAAGGTAATTGGAGGTGCTTCTCTCGCTGAGTTGTGCCAAGGAGCGTTTGAGAAGCTGCCAGACGAGCTGGCTGCAGGCATTGGAGAACAGGCTGAGGATTCTGAGCCCATCAAGCCTTCTGCAGCCGACTTGAAGTCGCAGCCACAGCCTCAGTTGCCGCAACCATCACAGCGCGACAGCATTGATTCAGAATCGACCTCCACATCTGGGGAAAACTCGAATTCGAGTCCAGGATTGGAGGCGACGACGATGGCAGTCACAACAATGACGGCGCCATCTGTCGCTTCCGACCGTGGCAGTTCCCCCGAGCCCGCCAAACCGACATCAGCTGAGCGCCCGGCTAGGAAGTTTTTGAAGAGTGAGCGACTTTCGTTGCCGCAGTCACGGTTCTGGTTCCTGCGACACCTCCTTGAAGATCCGACAACCCCCAATGTTGTTTTTGAGTTCCATGTTACCGGTAACTTGCATGTTGGTGCTCTTGAAAGAGCCATCCGCACAGTGACTACTAGGCACGAGGCACTGCGCACGTGTTTTGTCGAGAATGAAAATGATGCCGGTGAAGCTTACCAGAAGGTGTTGCGCAGCTCCCCGCTGCGACTTGAGCGCAAAAAGATACATTCCGAAGAAGAAGTTGCTGCCGAGTGTAAGAGCATTAAGGAGCACGTCTTTGACCTCGAAAGCGGTGATGTGATGCGGGTGGTTCTTTTGACACTCTCATCCGGAAACCACTATCTTCTGATCAATTACCATCACATTGTCATGGACGGTGCCAGCTTCAATATATTCATCGCGGATCTAGAGAAAGCTTACAGCGGTCAATCTCTTGGGACGCCACCAGGGCAGTATCCTGCTTTCTCAGTAGCTCAGCGGCAAGCCCTCGAGAATGGAGACATGAGCAATGAGCTGAAGTATTGGCAGGGAGTCTTCCCCGCTGATGAGCAGCCCCCTGTTCTTCCTCTCCTGCCGATGGCTCGCATGAGCTCGAGGGTCGCTATGAAAGGCTTCGATACTCACCAGGTGGCCTGCAACCTCGAGCCCGAGTTGGTTGCGCGAGTGAAAGCTGTTTCCAAAGCACAGCGGTCTACCCCATTCCATTTCCACCTCGCTGCATTCAAGACCATGCTGTTCTGCCTCGCCGGAAAAGAGACCAAAGACCTGACAATCGGCATTGCCGACGCCGCCCGCAATGATGGTGGCGTTGAAGGCAGCATCGGCTTTTTCCTCAACCTTCTAACCCTTCGATTCCGCCGTCAGCCCAAACAAAGCTTTGCTGATGCTGTTGCTGAATCCAGGGACACGGTATACGCAGCACTGGCGACTTCGCGCTTACCATTTGACGTGCTGCTGACAGAGTTGGGCATCGCTCGCTCCTCATCCCATAGTCCTTTCTTCCAGGCCTTTTTGGACTACCGACAGGGCGCCCAACAGAAGTACCCCTGGGGAAATTGTGAATTTGAATTCAAAGATGTCCATCCTGGGCGAACGGCCTACGACATCACACTGGATGTCACTGAATGGAATGTTAAAGACACGCTTGTGATGATTCGCGTACAGAAGAGCCTCTATGATCTAACAGCAGCTAATCTCCTGCTGAAGACATATGTTCACTTTTTGGAGACTGTCACCATTGATGCATCGTTGTCTCTGGAGACTACTCCCATCTTTGGCGAGACGCAGCTAGCCAAAGCGGTCGAGGTCGGCCGAGGTAAGTTTACTTTTCCACACTTGACCAAGATCAATTACGTGGAAATCGCTAACTGTAAGACAGGTCTCCATCTAGCAACTGACTGGCCAGCAACACTTCCTCACCGGATTGATCAAATTGCGGAGATGTATCCGGACGGAATTGCACTGATGGATGGCACTGGGAAGGTTCTCACGTACTCCGCTATGGTGAACCGAATTGAAGCTATCAGCGAGGCTTTGCAGAGCACTGGTGTTCGCCAAGGGTCTCGAGTACTCGTCTATCAGCAACCTGCCGCGGACTGGACGTGTTCCATGCTTGCTATCATGCGCATTGGTGCTGTCTATGTGCCATTGGACCTTCGCAATCCTTTGCCTCGTCTTGCCACTGTCTCCAAGAACTGCGAGCCGCATGCTATTCTCGCTGATAATACCACCGAGCACGACGCCCCGCTGCTTCAGGCAGAGGCACTAAATTCCCATATCATCAACGTTTCGAATCTCCAAGACACAGCCACTGCCCACATCGCCAACTGTGCAGAGGCCGATTCCACTGCAGCGATCTTGTACACGAGTGGCTCGACGGGCACACCCAAAGGAATCGTGGTAACTCATGCAGGTCTTCGAAATGAGATTGAAGGATATACCAAGACATGGGGACTGGGAGCAGAGCGCGCTCTACAACAGAGTGCCTTCACCTTCAACCATTCCTCGGACCAGATGTATACAGGTCTTTGCAACGGCGGCATGGTGTACATTGTCCCCGCTAATAAACGCGGCGATCCGATTGAGATTACCAAGATTATCCAAGAACAAGGCATCACCTACACCAAGGCGACACCATCCGAGTACTCACTTTGGATGCAGTACGGTGGTGAAGCACTACGACAGGCGCATGGTTGGCGTTTCGCTTTCGGCGGTGGTGAGCAGCTCACCACAATCGTCACCAAGGAGTTTGCAGGTCTTGCGCTCCCACAACTCCGCTTCTTCAACTCATACGGTCCGACGGAAATCTCCATTTCGTCCCATAAGATGGAGATTCTCTATCGCGAAACGGAGACCCTGGAAGCCATGGGCCGGATTCCATGCGGCTACTCTCTTCCCAACTACTACACCTATATTGTGGATGAGCAACTGCGGCCAGTACCTGTCGGCATGTCTGGAGAGATTTGTCTAGGTGGTGCCGGTGTTTCTCGCGGCTACCTTACTAACCAGGAACTGACTGACAAGCACTTCGTCACGAACCCATTCGCCACGTCCGAGGATATTGCTCACGGGTGGACGCGAATGTACCGCACCGGTGATATTGGCCACCTGCAAGAAGATGGGGCCATGGTGTTCCATAGCCGGATGGCGGGTGATGCTCAGGTCAAAATCCGTGGACTTCGGGTTGAGCTGAGCGATATTGAGAGCAATATTATTTCAGCAGCGAGTGGTGCGTTGCGGGAAGCTGTCGTCACTCTTCGTGAGGGCGACCCGCCATTCCTCGTTGCCCATGTCGTGTTTACGCCCAAGCATGATATTACGGACAAGGAAGCCTTCTTGCAGGACTTGCTCGCCCACGTCTCCCTCCCACAGTACATGATCCCTGTGATGGCTATCCCACTCGATCAATTCCCTCTGAGCAACCACTCCAAGGTGGACCGCAAAGCAGTCCAGAACATGCCGCTGCCTGAGCGCGTTGTGCGAACCCAGGACGATACTGAGCTAACCGAGACCATGGTACAGCTCAAACACGTTTGGCGGGAAGTCCTGGGCAAGAACCTGGACAAGCTCGGCTTTGACTTGGGCCCTTCAACCGACTTTTTCATTGTGGGTGGTAACTCACTCCTTGTCATCCGTCTCCAGGCTTGCATTCGCCAGGCTTTCAATGTTGCTCTCCCCCTAGTCAACCTGCTCAGCGCCACCACCCTTGGCGAAATGGCGCGCAAGATCGAAGAAAGTGCCACCGTCGATCCTATCGATTGGGAACAGGAGACCGCCCCGCCTGCCATTCCCAATTACCTTCGCGACTTGCCATCAAGGGGCGCTGCAACCGCAAAGACAGTATTAGTTACCGGCGGAACAGGTTTCCTTGGCCAGTCTCTCCTCCCACAGCTCGCGGCGAGAACTGATGTGGCCGCAATCCACTGCATCGCCGTCCGCGACAAGCCACGCCCACGTGCGGTGTTCTCCGCTCCTAATGTGTTCTATCACCCAGGCGACCTATCACTTCCTCTTCTCGGACTGGGTGTTGACGAATTCCGCGAGCTGGCAAGTCAGGCAGATGTCATTCTCCACATGGGCGCTATGAGGTCATTCTGGGACAATTACAATGTGCTGCGTCCGAGCAACGTCCACCCGATCAAGGAGTTGGTCAAGCTGGCCGCTGCGCACAGTATCCCCATCCATTCCATCTCAACCGTTGGCGTTCTTCCAGAACTATCTACTGCGAACGACGCTGGCTCAGCAGCTGCTTTTGTGCCCCCCATGGACGGAACAGAAGGCTACGTCGCCAGCAAATGGGCTGGCGAACGCATCCTTGAACGCTCTGCTGAAGAATTGAACATTCCATCATCTATCTATCGCTTCCTCCCAGCATCGCAACAAGAACCATCGGAGAAACAGCAGTTGTTGGATTCGTTCATTCACTTCGTCGACCTCTCAGGCACGATACCTGACATGAGCGTGTGGGCCGGTCGCGTGGACCTCATCCCTACCCAGCAAGTATCCCAGTGGCTGGGCGAGTCTGTTATCGCTGCGCCTGCTACTACTAGTGCGACCCAGTTCTTGCACTACGAAAGTCCCCTCGCAATCCACACGGATGAGCTAAGTGCTTATATCCAGCAGGAGCGAGGAGATCGGCAGGGCTTGGAGCCGATGCCAGTTTTGAAGTGGTTCGGGCGCATCAAGTCCCTTGGGTTTGACTACGTACTCGCATCGCAAGAGGCGACCGTTGGGGGGAGTGAAAGTGGCCAGGCTCTTCAATCTCGGCGTTGAGAGGAGAAGATGCATTTTTCCTAAATTGATTGTGATTTTGAATAGTAGACTGTTATTTTAAGCATATACTCTGTTTTGTTTTACTGTTTTGTTTTTATAGAACTATCCTTGTTCGATTGATTGACCTTCTTTGTTTTATAATAAATGTATTTCAAGTTATAATTGCCATTTTCGCATGAAATGACTACATTAGAATATACATGTATCCAAGATCTAGTTATATAAAACACAAGTACATTAGACCTCACCTTTACCTTTATTGTGGAGAAATTGCATTTCTATTATTGAAACAATGTCGAACGAATATATTCTTCAGAGGAGTATGGAAGACAAATTTTTTTCCTAGTCTTTTGATGTCCATTGCATACCCTCTCGCCTACTCTAGATTGACGATGGGTTTTGCCATCACGTGCTTCCTCCTCTTCCGCCTTGCCTATTTCGACTTTGGTAGGATATATGTCAGACACTCCAAGTCCCCCTGCTTCGCTTTTCCCAACACCTTATCACAGCCTCATGTTGGCGTTTACGACTATCTCACATATGGATCCCACAGATCGGCTCACAGGGCTTGAGCTTGGCACCATTTCCTATTTCGGCTCGCCCATGATGACAAAGCGCCGAAGTTCCCCTGTAGGTGAGATGCAAAGTGATAAAGACACTTGGAATACACCGAATTCTCGATCTATACATGAAAATGTCGGACAATTTATGGGAAAACCACCCCTTGCACGATCTTGCTTATCAATGATAATGCGAGCATTCCCTGACATGGGAACTCTTAGCCACCCTTCCACATGATTATCCAAATGGCTGCCCGGCTCTGGTTGTTGCTGATCCCTGTCGTTGCGGCTGCTGCACGACCCCCAATCAGTCACAAAGAACCGTCATGCAGGAACATCCCAGGCGATGCGAAATGGCCGAGCCAGGGGGCCTGGAATCAGCTGAATACTACCGTGGGTGGGAGATTGATTGGAACTGTTCCTGTGGCACACGTTTGTCATGATGCTGGTATCTACGCAGCTTACAACGAGTCCACATGCGCAGGGCTACAAGAAGCTTTTAATGATGCTGGCGCGCAGACCCTGTATGACATACCATTCCCCCTGAAGAAAGATGGTCTGAAGCTCATCCTGACAGCCAACCGCAACCGGGCGAGGTGATGAATCCGTACTTCCTGGACACATCCTGTTCCCCATTCACACCGCCGTCCTGGCCCTGCGAGCTCGGCAACCGTGCCGTGTATTCCATCAATGTGACAGGGGCTGCAGACGTACAGGCCGGCTTGAGATTTGCCAGCAAAAACAATATTCGCCTTGTCGTCAAAAGTACCGGTATTGAGTGAGTTCCTAAATTACGTCAATCTGTGAACAAACAATGTCTGACTATATGAAAGTTATATGGGGAAATCAACCGGACATGGAGCACTTTCCCTATGGATGTATAACTTGAAGAAAATCGAGGTCATCCACCGCTATAAGAGCCGTCATTATTCCGGAGCCGCAGTAAAGCTGGGCCCCGGTGTGATTGCGGGCGAGGCCTATGAAGCTCTCAATACAGCAGGGTACCGCATTGTAGGGCCTGAATGTGGCCTGACTGGTATTGCCGGCGGGTATCTTCAAGGCGTTGGCCATTCCCAGCTTGTCACGAAGTATGGAGCACCCGCCGACCAGGTCCTCGAATGGGAACTTGTCACACCAGCCGGGAAGTATCTGGTGGCTACCCCTGACAAAAACAAGGACTTGTACTGGGCGCTCGCTGGCGGTGGTGGAGGGACGTACGGGGTCGTGCTCAGTGTGACTATCAAAGCACACCCAGACGGGCCTGTGGCAGGAGGCACGTTGGTCTTCAACAACACAAACGAGGCAAATTACTGGGAAGCCGTTGGGCTCTGGTTCAATCGAGGCCCATCCTTTGTACAAAATACCTCAAACAACATCCAGTTTCTAGTCACAAACGCCACCCTGCACGTCTTCGGCTTGGTATTGCCGGACCAGAACACCAGCGCCATCAACACTCTCGTGGCTCCATTCTTGGCCGACCTGAAAAGGTTGAACCTCACATACGAGCTGAAAACCGGCCAGTCGCGTACATACGCCGACAGCTTAGTCGCATCGTACGGACCCCTGCCTTATGGAGGCCTGTGTCCCAACTATCCTATCATCTCCAGTCGGCTCATCCCACGCGAGACGGTGCTCAACATGACTACCAACACGCAGTTGATGGATACATACCGCTCAATTACCTCCGATGGCACTTGGTTTGTTGGTTGCTCGTTCATCGACGTGGACGATTCCCCAATCCGTGGTCCCCATCCACCTAACGCAGTCCACCCGGCCTGGCGCAAGGCCATTGCTTATTGCAACCCAAACAATCCCTGGGACTGGGAAGATCCTGAAAAGAGCCTTGCGTTGAAGAAGCAGCTTGTGGAGGAGTTCTTCCCGGCCGTGGAGGCAGCGACGCCCGGATCGGGTGTCTATTTGAATGAGATGGATCCGTGGTATAGCGGGGACTGGAAGCAGACAATGTACGGGGTGAATTATGAACGTTTGCTGCGAATCAAGCACGAGCATGACCCGCATCGGTTGATGTATGGCCATTTCGCAGTGGGAGCGGATGAGTTTGTTTTGGACAACCAAGGGAGGCTTTGCAGAGCCTGATAGAGTAGTACTAGATCTCTGGCTTGTTGCGATGCAGAAATATACGTATCAAGTAACAATTATAAAATCCACAAGGGAAGGTATCAAGTCTTTTTTCGCGGCAATTTTCGATGGCACAGGGATCAGTATCAATTTGTATTTACTAGCTCGAGGTTGGGAGAAAGAAGGAAGAAGGAAAGGATGGAGGAATATTTGTTTGCTACTGTAGTTCTGGACAGAGATCGCCTGAGAAACCAAGGCCTCAATGATCTGCCTAATGAGGACTCCTTTGAGCACAGCCTCATTGTAATATTTTGAGACTGTATAACTCCTCAATAGGCAGGGAACCAATTGGAAGCCTTGCCTACTGGTCAAATACTTGGAATACACAGAAAGACGACCAGGTACATGAACCATATATTGTGTATATACTTGTTTCTAGGCCCAGCGACCAAGCAAACATGGCACAAAAAAGGCGACCTATGTTTTATTCACTCGAATCTTCTTCAAATCCGACACAACTTCCCATCGTTCTGCGTCTTCCACCCCTCGCTCCCCACCGCGATCCGATTCCAAAATAGCCCCTTTGGATCATACGCCTTCTTAATCGCCAACAATCGCTTATAATTTCGACCATAGAAAACATCCTGCCAATCGGGCTGCTGGAAATCCGCCTCGTTGATATATGCCCCTGCATCAGGGGTAACCTTTTCAATAATCGGCATGATGTGATCCGTAATATAATTCTGCTCAGCTGTCATCTGCGAAAACGGCACTTCGAAAGTATAAGGTAGCGTGTACGAAGACATGACAAGCGTATCACGCCATTGCGGGAGAACACCCCTGCTCTTCGAACTGAAGCGCGCGACGTTCGTCGCTTGGCCTATGAAGCGCACGCCCAGCTGTAGGGTTTCATTGATTGCGCCGCCGACGTTTTGCAGCACATCCCGGTGGAGTAGCCGACCCCCCATTAGGTATTCGCCAGCTGAGCCGAACACTCCGACGGGAAGGGGCCCGTAATACGAGTGGTAGTGTTCGTTGTAGGTGTCGAACTGAGTATACTTTGGCTCGAGCGCGACACCCAGTGGAGCCACCGATTTGATGAAGGGCGCGAGGATATTTTCAATGTCAGTCTGGGTGCGGTTGTAGCCGGTGACAGACCAGACAACGAGGGTATCGTTCTGCGCGTAATAGGTGACCATTGTCCCCGCGTCCAAGATATCTGGCAGGGCAGCATGCCAGGCGTTCACAATCGCCGGGTAATCCAAGTCGGGCTGGTCCAAGATAAACCCGGCGCCGCTGGTGATTGCCTCTGGGTGCGCTTTAAGCGTGACGGAGACTACGACGCCATAGTTTCCAGCGCCGCTGCCGCTCAGTGCGAAGAAGAGGTCGGCGTGTTTGCGCGAGGTTGGACTGGCTGTGACGAGCTTGCCGTCGGCCGTTACAACCTCGAACTCCAGTGTGTTGTCGGCGGATAAACCGTACGCTGTGCTGAGGGGTGAGTGGCCGCCACCCTGGGTGTACCCTCCAGCGATACCGACTGTTGGGCACTCGCCCGTCACGGCTACCAGTCCATGGCTTGATAGGCTTTGGGAAATCTCGTAACCCTGTACTCCAGCACCGATCTTAATCGCCTTTCCGGTGTACTGGGAATCTGCCCAATCTTTGATCTCGATGTTCTTCAAATGATGAGTCCAAATGGCGAGTGCTCCGGCCCCAGTCGAACGTCCCATGTAATCATGGGCCGTATTTCGGATCACCAGGCGGATGTTCTTTCGGTCCGCAAACCGGAGGGTCGCTGCAATATCCTGAGGGCTAGTCACATTCACTGCATACCGTACATAGTTGCCCAGCTGGCAAGGCAAATCGTGCGATGTGAATGGATCACAGCTTTGGTTGGCGAAAACGGGGTCTTGAATGGATGAAGATGAGTCGATACTTTGTAAATTAGCTTTCAGGTTCTTGCTTTCTTTCTATAGATATCTCGACTTACTGCACGGCCGAAAGCTTCCACTGGGTTGTCAATGCTGCGCAGGAAGCTGCATCGTAATTGGGAGCATGGCATGGAGAGCCCAGAGGGACCGTCTCGATCAGACGCCCACCTACTGTACGATTGAAGCTGTTCCATTCCTGCTTTGATGGCCAGCATGCATCACCAGGGAAGCATTTGCACGATTGGTACTTGGCAGTGGCAGTGGCACTGGCAACTGTTGCCAGGGCACACAGACTATTAAGGAAGAGAAATCTCATGGTATATACAGCGAATGATGGATGAAGATGAAGCCATATGATGTTGAAGTCGATTCCATTATAAGGTACAACTCTCGAGACTTGGAATATTGAAAAAGCAGCATAGTAATTCGGGCATTTACAAACCTCTACTATCTGCCAAGAATGGAAATAAGAAAGGATTCATGAAGATCGGTGATTTAGGGCTGTAGTTCGGTTATTTACGTGACGCGGTTTGTAAAAAAGTGGAGATTTCGTATTTCCATCCTCCCGTTTCCATCTCAGCGTCTATTCAGCCCCCAAAGACTCAAGCGGTAGCCCCAACGGCGGTGATCAACTCTTTGTCAAAGGAGAATTGATTGCGGAATCGCTTCACCAGCAAGGCACCGACAGTCTCCCGGTTTGGATCCGCTGGGTTCAGCGGGTTCGTTGCGAACAGGTCACCGTGGAAGAATGTGGCACACGAAAGACGCGCCGCATTGTCAGCCGCATTGATGACCTGATGTTTTGCGCTCTTATAACGGCCTTCGGACCACTTTGAGATCATATCCCCACAGTTGATGATGTATACATCTTCCACGGCATTGACAGGCAGCCATTCTTCCCGTTCCTCATGCCAGACCTGCAGACCGTGCTTCCCGGCCTCCTGGAGCAAAACGGTGACGCCACCAAAATCCTTGTGGGGGCCAACACCGAACTGACCGGGGAGATCGGAGGCGTGAGGTGGATAGCGGATCATCTTCATTACCACCATCGGGCGCTTGGCGAATTCTTCCATCAGCGAAATGGGATGTCCTAGGCCAAGGAGAAGAATCTCCCAGATGGTTTGGCCAAGTTTGTGTGTGGCATGGTAATAGTCCCAAACAGGATTGCGGAATTCGTTCTCGGAGAGGGGTGGCCAGACATTGGGACCGTAGAAGCCGGAGTGCTCTACGACGGGGTCCTCTCGTCCAATGTAATATGCCTTGGTATCGTTAGTAGCAGCCAGAAAGAAGGGGATTAAGAGAGCGAGTCCTCTTGGCGGACAACATACCTCTTTTGAGTCTGGCAGAGCATCACCTTCGCGAAGCGATGCCCCAGACTCTTCATATCCTCGGCGACAAGGGTTTTTCCGGAAGGACAGTTTCCGTTTCTCTTCTTTGGGCATGTTGAAGAGAGTATTAATGCTCTTCAACAAGCCCTTCTGCTGGCTCACAGGAATACCATGGCCTGTGGTTTGGAAGAATCCATACTGTGCACAGGCGTCTCGCACCTCGGCAATGACTCGCTCTTTATCTCCTGGCTTTTGCGGGTTGATATATCCGCTAAGATCAACCAAGGGGAGCGTGATGTCGGCTGTCGACATGTTTGCCGTTGGGTCTGTGTTGAGAAAGAAGGATATGAAGGATCCGATGACGAGTTGCAAGCTCTCTTAACCAGATGCACACGGTCAAGTATAAAAGTCTAGTAAAACTCCTATCCGTCCCCCATACAGCGGTTGCACCCGGGCCTTGGATGATTATTGCACGAGATCTGAATACACCGAGGAGTTTCCTCGAACCTGGTCTGCGAGTCAGCTAATTTTTCGGCGGTTTATGGAATCAGGTATGGTCATACGGTACAGTTATATCATTGGTCTGAAGGGTCGTCAGATGTATTGCCGATGCATGTCCTGGTCAGAATTCTGTTACATCTGTCAAATCAGCCCAATACTTGCTCGCAAACCCATTTGGTCTGAGGCCTATATTCCTATTAACATCGCATTAATAAGCGCCGAATACGTCGATCATCGAGTTCCCAGGTGCTTATGAGCGCGTCATTGCAAGAGAGTCTTCAATACAGTCTAAACAATATGACATTTGGCCGATATCCCGGTAGACACTCATAAATGACTGGAAAATTCAACTGCCTTTGATTGTTGACTGAATTAATTATTCTTTTATCTACCTTGTATCAGCAATATGCATGTTCTCATCGTTGGGGCCGGTATTGGCGGGCTCACGTTGGCCCAGAACCTTCGAAAGCAGGGTATCTCGTATGAGATCTTTGAGCGCGATGTAGACAGCAATGCGCGCTTCCAAGGTTGGGCTATTGCTCTACACACGTAAGATTTTATTCAAACCTACTCATACCACATACTAAACAACATTAGTATTGTCGACGAGCTCATGTCCTCTCTCCCATCCGACTTGCCTGATGTGAGAGAATCGACTAACCACTTGGCTCCATTGACACTTCCGGCTCAGTTTCGTTATTACTATGGTGGTAATGATCAAGGCTTTGGCTTTGAGGTATGAAAATACAACTCTTTGATATTGTGTGAGCTCAAGAGACACTGTAACTAACGCATCTCTCTATGATCGCCTAGGATATAGGATTCTCCCGAATTGCCTTTCATCCGTGCAGAGCGGTCTCGGCTTCGAGATTGGCTCCTGACAAATATTGCCGTTCAATGGAACAAGCATGTCATACAGATTGAACATAATGACACTGGCGTCGAGGTCTTTTTCCAGGACGGTACGAGTGCCAAGGGAGATATTGTCGTTGGTGCGGACGGGGTGTACAGCCCTAGTATGTTTTTCAGTCCACACATTGTAAGAGTACAAACTGACTGAAATCTTGCCGTGTCCTAAGTTCGAACTAAACTCCTCCAACGTCCCAGCAGCGATCTCCTCCAAGTTGTCCCGCTAAGTGCCATCGTGGGCGAACTAACGCTCACCGGCGAAGCTTTCCAATGCCAACTCGCTCTAGGCCATAGCGCATACAACCTCGTAAACCCGGAACTCGGCTTTATCGGGTTCGTCGGGCTCCATTACGCCCTTCCAGATGGCGTATCCGGCCGGTTCTTCTGGATGTTTATGCAGCCCGATGCCGAGGTCAGCAACTCCCAGCACTGGCTGCAGACATCGACGCAGCAGGAAAAGCTGGACTATGTCCTCCAAGCCACGGCTCCGCTGCCAGCCAAGCTCCGAGAGATTTTTGAACTCACCCCTGCTGAAGGAGTCCGCAAGGAGCCACATATCTGGCGTGACCTTGAGCTCGACAGTCTTCCTTCCAGTCGTGTGGTGCTCTTGGGCGATGCGGCACACGCGATGACACCATCACGCGGCGAGGGTGCTTTCCATGCATTTGTTGATGCGATGAAGTTGACTAAAGTACTGAGTCAATTGGAAGCTGATGACAGTGTTCACAACATTGATGCTGTGAAGGCTGCGGTTGCTGGGTACCATGAGGAGATGTTGAGACGGGGTGGCGCGGCGGTCCGGGCATCGAGGTCTTCGTACCAGGATGCGAAGAAGCTCGCGGAGACTGGACAGCACTTTACCACTGGAATGAAGAGGCTTTCTGATACTCCGATTGTACTCGATGTCAAGGCCTGAGTCGAAGTTGGTGGGCTTGGGGGTGCTTGTGTTGTGATCTCTTGAGGTTTTCTCCTGAGAATATCCATTCGCCTGGTAGATAATCAAACAATATGTCCATCGCCTACTTATTTACGGATTAAGTAGGCTCATATTCAAATATTGTGTGTGACTAAGACACGTGTATGAGTGTTCTGCTGTTTTGCAACACTACCTACGCATGTCCATTTCTGTAGATTACAGAGTAGTTCAGGCATTGTTTATAATCATGATATAAGTATATCCAGGATAGTGTCTGAAGCTCAGCACATGAATTCTGAGTTTCTAGCATCCTGCATCCTAAATCACTGAAAACTTTCAATCACCAATTCCCAATCGAAAATAAAGCAATCTGGCGTCAACCAGTCCGTATGTACATAAGTACGCTCCAAACCTAAGATTATCAGACTATTAAACCACGGAGCACGGAGTACTCCGTAAAAACTTGGCTCTTGGCATTACAGGGCCAAGTCAGTGCTTATATAGGAAATATCGCCGAATTTGCCCGCCAGCAGTCGGGGGATTTCTGAACTGAATGCTTGGACACCACTACTTTGGCGATTGAGGGTAGCCCACCGAATGACCTCGCTGGACCTCGGGCTATTATTAAGCATTCTGTAATTCTCACAGGCAATATGACTATTGTCAGTCTAAGGTTAATCAAAGTTTAGTAGAATTATTGGTAAACTCTTGGTAGAATGTTAGTCGAATCTTGATTCGCCAAATGAATCATCAAAATCGTAAGACTTGTGGTCCAAGTAGTAGAAAGTAGTGATGTCCTGCTCAGGGGTCATATGAGCATGTTCGAATTAAGCTAGAATGGCCTGTTTTCATACCCAAACAGACTTGATTTCAAATCACAGTAGTCAAAACCGGCTAGTGACAGATCGTAGTCTCATATCCAGGATATTCCATGGTCAATATGGATACATCAGAAAAAGCTAGACAAAGAACTTGAGGGCTATGCCGCAATTGTCCCGAACGCCGTAGATATGTCAATAGTAGAGCGACACAAACCATAACATTTCAACATCACAATCTGGTCCATGCGCATGGCGTCGTTAATTCTCGGGGTTGAGCCTGAGTTTCCTCTGGGATGATCTGTTGAAGGTACATCTATGTCTGGGTTGATTGGGAAAAAAGGAGAAAAGCAAAGGCCAGCAGCTCCGAGGGCCTGATCCCAGCAAAACGCCCTCATCAATTCAGCTGCTGGTGCAGCCCAGCCACCTTTGTTTGAGTTTAAGTACTCCGTATCAATTCGAGGTCCCAAAAGAAAGAAGAAAAACGTGCATAGTTCCTTTTGTTGTGAACCCCTTTCGTTGACACCGATTTTAATAGAGGTATCGTATCACATCACCTACAGCACAGGGTTTGTCGGAGACAAGCGAGTCTTTGCTGCACCTGGTTTCTGAGATCGTTCAAAGCGTGTCTCTCTTTGTTGAAATTGTTTCCAGGCGCCCCAGAATTGTCAAAGTTTGGGGCACCTGGCCCATTCCCACTATGTGGTTTGAGGTATAAATCCACGGCTTGAAGCTGGCGCTCGATGAGATAGGAGCAGAGCTGAACGACTAACACCAGCCGAACATCTCCCAGGGCCGTTGTGTGTGTTGACGAATATGCGTCGTGTTGGAGAGCAACAAGAACCGCCACATAGATTTCTAAGAGCAGTGCTTCGCAGGCCATAACCAGATGGTGAGTGATTTGCAGGGTGCAATTTCCGTGATTCGAGCCTGAATTGACTTGGGAGGGAAAACTCTGAGCTAAAGGCAGTCCGAAGAATCCAGTCTCCTGGGCAGGAACTTCAGTGTGTGGTCTGGGAGGTGGGGTAGCTGTGGGTGAGGGAAAGGGGTCAATCATGACACTGAACTGCAATTGACCCAGAATTTCCAACAAACGCTGTGAAGCACAGAACACTTCTCGCAGCGTTCTACCAACACCGGTCCCTGATTCAAGGTCCGGAGGAGTCGGGTATGGGACATGATTTTGGGACTCGTGAGCTAATGGATGTCCGTTCATGCTGCCGAGCCCCTGGCTGTGGGCCAGCCACGTGCTCACGAACTCGAATGCAGAACTATCAATCAATGGGATTCTTCTATCGCTTGGGGGATGGCATGAGGACGACTCTGCTGCTTTGGCCATGTTGTAGCTTGTGTAGCGCAACAAGGCAAGGCTCATGCTGAGCTGAGACAGTTGCGTCACAGCAATACTGGGGCCCTGAATCGGTTTCTCCAGGCCCAAGTTTATCGTTCCCCCGCCTGTGTTCCCGTCCATTCCTCTACCTATATCGCCTCTGCTACCACCATCATGACTTTGAAAATTGCCACTACCATGCAGGCTATGGTCGTATGTGAGGGGATTGGTGTTCGGTGGGAAATTAAGTTGTTCTAGCGAAGCTGGGTTGTGCTCGTCCGGTGCACTTGCGTCATTGAAAAAGGTGTCAATAGATGTCAAGATTTTATCGACCTGGCTCGGGTCATGGTTGCTCCAGTCTGTGTCAAGCTGCATGTCATCCCAATTCAACTGTCCCAGCCGCGAGTCGTTATCCATGACCTCTGCCAAAATAGAATGCTCATTTGCACTCGAAACGACAGGTTGAGGTGCCCCTCCATTCGATATGCTGTTGTCGCAGGTGTCGGCATTGTCTTTTGAAGCTTCAATATCGGATGTCAATCTTCCACGACTCAAAGGCGCGACCTAACCGGTACAGAATGCATTGCTAAAGACTTACAAGCAGGATTGATGGATTCTGTGGGCGGACTTGCTGACTCGCTATTTGAAGTTGGATTTGCAGTCCCTGGTCGTGTTGTGTTTGCCCCACCAGATCGGTACAGGGTAGGACGACCCTTGGGCAGGCTAAAACTGTATACGCATTGCGCGCGTTTTCGCAGGCATCTGTCGCATACGCCGGTGTTATTTTCCCGGATGCAACGCAACTTTTGCTTGTGACACCTATCACACGATTGCCTATGAGGAAGAGAGGCTGAAGCAGGGGGTGTGTCCGCGGCTGCAGGGCCCTCTGCATTTCGTACCATTTTCTTAAAACCTCTAATTCTGATCGCCGACACAGGTTCTTCACAATGCTCAATAGATCAACAGATCAACAGGCTAACAGGTCAAGAGATATATTTAAACCAAAAAGACAATCAGCAAAATCTACGAATAGAAGAAAGCGATCCGAGTGTGAATGTACATCATGGCTGAGGAGGCGGCACGCCGTGTTCCTCAGTATGTCTGTGTCATTAATATCAAGGGATTACCGTATTGAACTTACATGAGGACCTCCGAGGTCAATAATAACGATGAAATAGGTGCAAAGCTTAAACAGGTTAGCTGTCTGTTTCTTCAAAACTTATATTATGTGATGACTTGCTGAAGCTTTCGGCCAAGTCGACAGGGATTGTCCGCCACGTTGCTCCTTTAGATTCATGGCGTGATAAGATGACTTTGATGTCAATTTTGGTTCGACACAGCTGCAGGTATGAGGTTGCACTTTCTGCTTTGGGTATATTCGACACCCAGAATTGCCCATATCGCCTTATGGGTGATGCAAGAATGTGAAGGATTACAGCCTGCATAATCTCAGCAGCAGAGATAAGCAAAACGGAAACCGTCTCCAGGACTACATACTTCTCTTCTGATCTAAATTAGTGCTGACATGGCAATTTTTGGCAGGAAAAAAAGCCCTAATGGTGGCGTCCACCACCAGGAAAGGTGTCGGGCGTTGGGAACAATTGTTCAGTAGGTCCCTCGTTTCAGGGTCACCTAACGCTGGGCTTTGGCCCCTAAAACATACACTCTTATACGAAGAGTAATATACCACAAAACGTACATGTATTGTCTCATTAGTTTACCCCGTATATTATACGAAGATACGAAGTATCTGTCGCTTTGACTTCCACAACGCCAATGAGGCGTCAAATCAATCCTGACGAGGGAAACACAGATTATGCCCACTGCCAATAGCTTCAGGGGCCTTGTCCATCTCCGATCTACCGCCTCGGATCTCCCGTTGTGGAACCTTCGCAGTCCAGTTAACATTTTGATGGATTCCTCCAAGCCGCCTAACGGGTCGAATGTAACCCAGATACGAACTCACAAGTCGATCAACTGGCCCACATGTCAATCGGACTAAAATAGGAGCCACTTGAAGGGATATCTTAACATGGCCACAAGTAAATTTCCGAATTACCATGTACGCCAATCGGACTAACATCCTCTCTTTGTAAACATGCACTCGATCGATTGTGATGCTCAAAGTGGGGCCATATCGGGTTATGAGATCGGCAAATATACCTTGTAAATAAGAATTTGAGCGAAGCCCATCGCCATGCCCACTCGAGACTTGCGCCTAGCACGAAATCAAACAAGGAGCGGAGCTCCGACTGTACATACTCCATCGCCTACGGAGTAGTCCGTGAAAGAAGCGAGACATGTCGCATCGCCCCGTGCCGAGGTGCTTTGTTTCCACTTATCCGCAGCAATGCAGGGGTTGACAAGCCACCTCGTATTGACGCCATAGAATATATGCATGAGTTTGCAAATATTCACAGGGGCTAATGATCTTATGTTGTACAATGCCTGCTTTTGTTTTAGGTCAGGAAAGTGGTTGGATAGCGCAATCCACGCACATCTTTTAGCTTAAGATGGGAGGGCCCAATGCTCGTATTAGCTGCATTAGCCGAAAATATATCCATGGAGCAATCGATGGACTATGTATATCAACCATCTCACTTCGTAACTCGCAATGATCTTCTCATATGGATACTCCATACGAGGTATCCACCCGGGAACCCACCGGCCACCCACCGGGGTCCTCATTTAGCTTGGTAAGGTTAGAGGTTCGGGATAAGGTTAAATTCCGATGTATGTTGTACGACGTACAACGTAGATTAAGATTAAATTGATACATACGGGTAGCGATCTCCATGCCAATTATATTATCACCATAGAAACCAATATTCTTAAGTGCATCTATAAGACAAAAACTCCAATCGTTTGCCCAAAGGATAGGTGTCCGGGTCGCGAATCGTATTTACTATTATGGGTCGGACCGTCAAACCCGCTCTCACCTCTCCGGACGGCACATAGTCACCGATAAGGGTAAATATGAAAACACCAGTATACGAGCCTATACATCTCCTTGTGTCCTAATACCGAATGCTGATTGGACAGATGGCCATCGATACCGAAAAAGCATTTGATAGCGTTTTGGAGCATCAATACATCGGGGATTAAAGTGTGGACATAAGCAGTTAGACAAAGTGCTTCATCGGGCATTTATCTCAGTACCGAGTGCCTTTCGAGGCTTGATTCAGGGCTTATTTTGATTTTTAATTGAAATGCACACCACAGGTATTGTGGTCAGGTTTTGAGCAATAAGTCGTGGACTGACTCAGGCACGACTAAAAATGGGATCCTACAGCTCAAAGAAAAGGCATCTGCTCCTCCCTTTCCCTTTTCTCACGTAGCAAAACTCATATCTCCAATATATTTCCAATCTTTGGTGCCGTTCCCGAAAGTTCGGGACAGTGCCTCCTATTTTGGCCTCTTCTCCCACTGTCGTGAAACTTCATGAACAGACTAATTATACTTCATCTCAAAAGCATCAGCAGAACTTGATAAGGTGATGCTTGACGACACAAAAACAGCCAGCTTCTCTCCCGGCACAATGGAGGATAAGAGAGAAACCGCCGTGGATGTCAGCGACAGTGAGCAGTCAGGGCCATTGGAGCAGGCGAAAGCCGATGCGGAGTATCCCCAGGGCTTGACTCTCTTCCTGCTTGCTGGAGCGTCGGTTATGGGTGTCTTCTTAATCTCTCTGGATCAAGTGAGTGGATTGTACAGAGTCAAGCAAATATCATCACAATCGATCCACCGTCGGCACTGACACCTCAACGTAGACAATTGTCGGCACCGCGGTACCCAAGATCACAGATGATTTTGGGGGGCTCTACGATGTATCCTGGTACGCTGCCGCATATTTCATGACCTTCGGTGGTCTCGAGGCCACGTGGGGAAAGGCATTCAAGTACTTTGACCTCAAATATACCTTCATCGTTTCGATGGTGATATTCGAGGTCGGCAGTCTGATCTGTGGTGTTGCACCGACTTCCAAGGCCTTGATCGTAGGTCGAGCTATCGCTGGTTGGGGCGGTGCGGGTATTTCAGTGGGAGGTACCAGTATCGTTGCTTTCAGTACTCCACCGAAAACACGACCTATCATGATGGGCATCATTGGACTTACCTATGGTCTTGCTGCTGTTCTTGGACCTTTGGTCGGTGGTGCCTTTACGGACAGAGTCACTTGGCGATGGTGTTTCTACATCAATTTGCCAATTGGAGGTCTCGCCGCTGGCCTCGTTCTTTTCTTTTTCCACCTTCCAAGTGCTGCCAAGCCCCCACAGGTCAGCCTGAAGGAGAAGCTACTTCAGCTAGATCCAGTGGGCGTGGTACTGGCCATGGCAGCTATCATCTGTATCCTTTTGGGCCTCCAGTATGGTGGAACTACTTACCCCTGGAAGAGCGGCATGGTTATTGGTTTACTAGTTGGGTCCGGTCTCCTCGCGATAACCCTAATTGCCTGGGAGATCTATATGGATGAGTATGCGATGTTACAACCACGACTATTCAAGCAACGGTCATTGTGGAGTGTAGCACCATATCAATTTTTCTTCATGGGTACCCTCATTCTGCTACTTTACTACCTACCCATCTACTTTCAAAGCGTGAAAGGTGCCACCCCAATCGAGTCCGGTGTTGACAACCTGCCCATGGTTATTTCAGTAGGTATATTTTGCGTCGTCGGAGGCATAGTGGTCTCCAAAACCGGCCATGCAGCGCCGACGATGCTCGTTGGGTCGGCAATCGCGACAATCGGAATTGGTCTGTTTTACACTCTCGACATTGACTCCTCAACCGGAAAGTGGATTGGCTACCAGATTCTGGCTGGATCTGCTATCGCTTTCTCCGTACAGAACGGCCTGAACATTGCCCATGCCAATGTGGGCCCCGAAGATATCGCTGCCGTCACAGCCAACCTTTACTGTAAGCCCCCGCTTAGCGAAAACATTGAAAATTCAAGCTTACAAAGTGAATAGTCTTCCAGACTGTTGGGGGCGCATTCACCACCTCATCGGGACAGGCAGCATTTATCAACAGACTCCTTATCAATTTGCCCAAATTTGCCCCGCAAGTGGACCCAGCTCTAGTGGGCGCAACAGGGGCCGCACAGCTTCGGGATGTGTTCAGTGCAGAGGAGCTTCCTGGCATTCTTCTTGCCTATATGGAAGGACTCAAGGCTACCTTTGCTGTTGCAACCGCTTTGTCTGGTTGTGCATTCTTGTCCACCTTTATCATTCCTTGGAGCAGACTTCCGACTCACACATCAAAAACGGAGAATGACGAGGCGCCTGCGATGAGCATGCCGTGATTTCACTATCGCGGCGATATGTATATCGAGAAACCAAACCAGACTCCGCCGCTTCCGTCATGGAGGCCGAAACAGTGGCGACCATCAGCAGTCAATTACATGCAACTTCTACTTTTACGAAAGTTGCACACAAATCTAAGCATGCTCCATCTCACAGGGCCAATTTTTTGTTACCCATTGCTACTGTAGAATAAATTTTCTGTATGGTCTATTCTTCTATTAACTTCTCCATTAATTCGTGCATGTCTCAAATATAATGGACCACATCGTATAGCTTTGATTAGGACCTCGGACATTGCTACTACGTACATGCAAGGACAGTGTACTACATACAGTATAATGTCTTCAATTATCAAATTGGCTTGAGAAATTGAACATAGTACAATAAAATGATCGCTTTCCAACAGCCCGGCCGGGCTAGCTCAATCGGTAGAGCGTAAGACTCTTAATCTTAAGGCTGCGGGTTCGACCCCCGCGTTCGGCTATTCCTAAAAACCAAACCTGAGATTTCTTTTTTGCTCCTTTTTTTGTGTATGGAAGTTCAAAAAGTTTCGAGATCCACTTTTAGGGCTTGGCTGCCGGTTAGCCCGGCTGACTAATCTTTATATGTAAGCCAAAATGCCTGCCCTGGAGCCCTGGAGTGGATTAGATCATTAAATGAATGAATATAGAGATTTATCAAACTCACTACGAAGTGATGTGTAATATACGTTGTACTTCATATAAAGATTGAGTTTGTTTAATATGATATCTATGGCAGTACAATAGTGGACTTCGAAAAATAAAATAAAAAAACCAATACAATCGAGATTGAAAAAAAAGAACCGAACGCGGGGGTCGAACCCGCAACCTTAAGATCAACTTATTCAGAATAGAAGTCTTACGCGCTACCGATTGCGCCAGCCCGGCTACTGATGTAGGCATCGACGGCATGTTTGATATTATAATGCTATCTTAGAATTCTTCACAACTCTTTTTATGTTGTATACACAGTTACACAGCAAACTTGATCTCTTGACCTATGTAATGTAAGGTCCGACTTTTTAAGTATACGTCCTCGTCGAGATAATTAGCCAATACGCAATTCCGATTTCAGAACAACTTTTCACTTGGGCGAGCGCGTGACTTACGCTTTCTCTAATGGTGGTTTTCTTTTTCTGTTTGTGTTTGTTTGATCCATTCATCTTCAGACCGGCACCATATCCCCCTCTTTTCTATACACTTCATGTTCACAAAGCCACGTGGATTATATCATCCTAGCACTTTCTTTTATTTGAAGTCTAGTTATTTATGGGTGAAGATGATATCGAGAAATCACGACCGTGATCGTGGTTGGAGGTGGAAATATATATACGGGAAGAAAGTTTCACGCGAGTGGTTATTGTTATGCCCCCAACGCAAACATCATACCCCATATCCCCACGAGATGAGGACATGGTTATACTAGAAACCACCCTTTTTCAAAACACATAAGAAAGTCCGTAAATGATCCATTGCCGAATGATTAGGGATTTTCGTGGATTTTCATGGAATTTTTGTATAGTCTTTTTTGGAATTTTTATGAACCTGTTGTGACTTTAATGCTATATCAATTGCTATGTTATTTGAAATGATAGAAAGTTAAATTAGTCGCCGTTAAGTACTGTATACATTACTACCCTTGGAATTTTATGCAGAGTCGAGGCGCTAGTTGGTTAATGCTTCGCAAATGATGTGGCCAGGCACAGTACCTCGAGCAAGTTTTCTACAAGCATGAACTGCCCAACTTTACTTAACCTGGGGTTCGTATCTCCAGATTACTCAATGTAGGCATCGAACACGTAACTAGAATATATACCGTGCATCCATTGATCAACAATGAGACTAAATTACTATAGACACCCATATCCCCACTGAAACATAGCCTAGGCGTACTGATACAAGTCCCCGACTTAGCAACCAACAGGCAAAGCTCCAGTGCTAGAAGCCTCATCAAACAGCGCTACCTCCTCGGCCCGACGACGCGTCAGTCCAGCCACAACCTCCCCGTTAGCCTTATTCCACTTTGGCAGCTCTTCACCCGCAACAGTCGACACATCCTCACCGGCATTCATGCGGCTAACAAGAGAGGACCCCTGCATGTTTCCGTTGCCGACGTTGAAAGTCCAAGACACCAGCGCAGCGTACTGGTTGGCGTTGAGAGTGACCGCGGTCGCAAGGGCATTGGTCACGCCATTTTGGTAGCTCTATCTCCGGGGTTAGATGGTACAATCATACAATGCCCGTCTTGAAATCGGGGTTGATATCTTGGACGGGAGAGGCGTAGGGTTTTAATGACTTACAACCAGATCATCGGCCAGCAATTGGCTTGCTGTCGACTCGGTCAATGGCTGAGAGTACTTCACCTCCGAGCAGGTGGAGTCGCCGCAGAGATGGCCATAGCCAAGAGTGGGGTTGCCGAAGCCATCATCGTAGACGTTTGGTTCGAAAGATTCGAAGCTCTTGATCAAGTCGAGGCCATTCTCGTTGATTGCGGGGCCGGTACAAGCTGCAAGTGCTAGGGCTGGAATGGTGGCGAGAAGAAGCTTGAAAGACATGTTGGTTCAAAAACTGGGTTGAGGATCCAAGAGTCGAAGGGCTGTAAAGTTGAGTGAAACTGAGAGAATTGGATGAGAATTCAAAGAGCGGATGTTGGTGCTTTATATCTTTCTTCTCGTTTGATCTATAGCCAAGCTAACATTTATTCCTGATACATATCAGTGCCGAGAAATGCCGCCAATATCTACGTTACAGTTATAGAGTTACACTGATCCTTCAGGTTCCCGTGTTTCCAGACAATCTTCAGGGATTCTAAAGCCACATGTAGTCGATCCCCCATCTCGCGTGGGTGATGTTTACTTGACATTTATCCCCGTGTGTGCTTTGACTGGCTTGAAGAGAGTCTTGGAGCTCGTGTTGCAAGACGATCTTCATACCACGCCCCCACTTTTACGTTTATTCTCGTTGCAAATGTCAGGTTTCAAAGTAAAATAAGTACCAATAAGTACCAAGGTTCTCTAAGAAAATCGCCTTCAAAACGCCTTGAAAACGCCTCGGCTTAATTTACCAGTTTTGATTAGTTGGGATGGCCACGCTAGACTAGCGCGTTTTATAGTTAGCACTCCCCCCGCAGCCACACCCGGTACTCATCTCTTCATCCAACGATCTAACTGCCAGGACCCATATTTCCGCAAATCGCAGATTGAGTCCTCAAAGGGTATCTGATCTACACGCTGGAAAATAATAAGGCCATGAACTAAGTCTAAAGCCGACTTATTTTGCGAAGCATTTCAACTATGTACTTCCGTCGCGACCGGTTTACAGTTTTGCCCAGATAATGATCCCCACCGGTGCTCCGGATTGATGGCAACAGCAGCAACCTTCTTATCGCTTGTGATGGCAGCTGAGACGATGGGTGTGCGAGAAACATCGAGGCGCATAAATCGTATGCTCTTCAGAATTCGAAATGAAGTAAGTCGAGGCGCCGAGAAAAATTTGTGCATAAGGACGAACATAGCAGCGGACGTCGCATTTTAATAAGGAAAGTCGTTAATTTTGATTGGAGACACTGGGCTTGATCAGCTTCATACTGAAAGTACTCAGACCAACGAAGGTTCCTTGATTGCCTTGCGACGTACAGACGCAGCATCCACGAATACCTAAGACCTGGTATCTCGTAAGCGTGAACGCCCTGGGGCCGGTTGTATGGGACTCAGGGGTAACTAGAGCAGAATTGATGAACTCATCTTGTTCTGTGCTTAAACGATCACAGATTTCCACAGGTCATTCTGTATTCCTACAAGGTTCTATCTTTCCTGACTCGCTAATGAGTATGATTTTAGTGTCTACAAACCGCTGTGGCCTGTGAGGAACACAGCTCAATGGTGTCAGCGTCATTCTCTCTACGTCTCATAGTCTAATCCCAAGGAATAAGTATAATCCGGTGTGAATGTTAAAAGCTGCAATTTCGCTATCGACTCGTATACTCCATGCTATCAGTAATCAAAGGCTGAAGGCTGAAGGTGTTCCAGAGGCCGGAGCACCTGATGCGTCAGATGATGGATATCCCTGTACAACGTTGTAGATGACTCCTCTATTATCCCCTCATACTTTATCCCTCTCTCCATTCATCCACCACTCCATTAGGCTTTCGGGCGCTCTGGAATCTCGGTTTCCTGTTTAGCTCCAGGGAAGCGGCTGCCCCTATCCTTAACCTTCTTCTCCTTCTTCACTACAACTGGGGGCGGGTAAGCCTTAAGGGTAATCTCCTGCCATTCAGGCGAGGATTCGTAGGCTTGGTGAATAGGTGCCATGAGACGGTTCAAAGCATCTGCCGCAGCAGGCTTGATTAATTGGGGCGTTAACTAGATGATTATTAGTAAATGTGCCGCTTGCAACTCCAAATCCAAGGTTCCAGGGTTCAATTTCAAGAGTTAAGAACATACCACATCGTTTGTGTAGTCATCCTTGAGTTGTTGGATGTCGGTGTAGACGAGGGGTTCTTCATCACGGCGTTCCACGCGGAATTCCTTCTTGCCGGCAAGAGCGGCGGCGGGGAGTAGGACAAATTCAATCAAAGCAATAATACCATTGTCCGCGACGACCTTGGGGACGGCTTCCGATTTGCGGATCTTTTTAGCGACTGCCTCAGGAGAATCGAGGAGATCAATCTTGCTATCTGTTTGGGTTTAGTATGCAGGGACTCTTGTGCGGAGAGGACAGGATATTTCCACTTACTTTCGATACTGGAGCTCATTTTTCCTCCACTCAAGCCTGCGACCATGGGAGTGATAAGATGAGCGCGCTAAAAAAATAAAACTGATTAGTATCATTCAAGTAGCCCAGGTTAAGTAGATCGATCAATTACCTTTCGGTATCCGAGTTTAGGCAGCCATTCAGTTGCGGCTGTAAAGAGCTTGCGCTGATCGAGACCTGTCTGTTATCAGAGATGGTATACATAGAGTAGTGACAAGAACATACCGCCTAATTCAGCATCGACGTTGAGGTACTCCTCATCGAGGACCTGAAGAACCGGGTATAGAAGACCGCTCATTGGAGCATTCTTAGATTGCTTGACAATCTCCGCACCAGCCTTTCGGCAGTCATGCTCAGATGTCAAAGCAGCGAGCCGGTAGACATCCATTACATAGTCGGAATTGCGCTGGTAGGAACTTCCAAGCACAAACTCAAGCTTCGCCGTAGATACGCCTACAGCCTCCAAAATTGCCGTAATAATTTTCTTGTAGTATTCGACACGGTTCTCGACCAATTCAAGAGGCGCTTTCATGGAATCTAGGAACGCATGGACATCGGCAAGAAGAATTACCACCTCACAATCTGCCGCTAGTAGCTGGGCGATCTTGAGCGCGGCGACGAAATATCCAGAGTGAGGTCGGCCGGTGGGAGCGGTGCCTAGAATTTAATAGAAAAGATTATATTAGTTCAGTGAACTACATCATGCGAAAGTAGGCAATTGTTACCCCAGTAAATACGGGGATTGCGCCCCTCCGTAAGGACGCTCTCAATGATCTCCGGGTTAAGAATCTCGCCGAGATTCTCCTTGATGAGATCAAATCTTGCCTGTGCGGACGAATCCATAGTTATAAAGATTGGAAGATTGGCTTCGGTGTGGGGCAACAATGTAGGGGCAGGAATCGGGAGAATATCGCAGAGAAAAAGTCAGTCTAAATAACCCCGCGATAGATCCAGCAGAATCTCAATGGTAGACAGGGCGGTCAGATCAGGTGAGTCACAGCCACGTGATCGTTATCGTGACCATAGAAGCGCGAGCGGTAAGCTACGGAAGTTGCCATAGGCCAATCAGAGCGTATTATGCCCCTGGATCAGGCCAGTCATCAATCCGTAGTTCCGCAATTCCTACAATAGCCAAGGCGGTGGGAGCCCGTAAATCCGTTGAACGACGTTGAACGGACAAGTAGGCGCATGACCTGGAAACTGCTAGGACTTTTCTCGGTATTTGCAAAAGAGGGACCAGCGAGCCCGATGACAGACTCACCTAGCCGCTCAGTGAGACACACGGCATGCTAGCTCCGAGCCTGCGAGGCGTATCGATCGCGCTCATCTGGCAGGCTGCGTTGTACTGAACATATGCCCTGCCAAGGTTTCCCCGACTTCGTCTCCGATTCTGACCACATGACTCAATGGGACAATATATTCCAGTGCACCTAGAAAGATCGGAGCGGTGTGCGAAACTCATAATTCTATTGTGCTTTTCATACACACCATCGTGAACTTGCCCAACAATCAAAACATGTTAGGTCACGAGGAAATCTCCAAGTCTACGGCTCTCGGCCCGGAGGCGGAGATCCACCTCGAGACCCACCAGCAGATCCCTCGATGCTTTGCAACTACTGCAGGTGCTATCAATGCCGATCGCAAATTCTTGCTGATATCCTGAAGGCTCACAAAGTAAACACGCTGCAAAATACAGCACATCCTTTTCGCTTCAAAAAGGTTGTGAAACGCCTAAAAGCAGCCTCCGTCCAGCAGACCATTATGCATTGATATCAGCGAGAAAAATGTTCTCTTTGTGCCAAACCCTGACCAATTCCGGCAAGACTGAAGAAGGACCCAGCTAAATGCAACCAAATAGTGCACATGAGGCATGTCATGGGCATGAATCTCAATGAGCTCGAGGGTTTCAAGCTCAAGTCAAGCGAATTGAAGAGTACCAGGGCATTGACCTAAAACTGCACGACTGATGCTTCTGAGATCAGAGATAGACCTTACAGGAGGGCTATATGTGACGGCAAGTATGATTGACTAAATTTGGAAAGTCTGAAACTGTGAACTCGGATTTGAGCTGAGCATGATCACTGGTAAATACTTTCAGCTATTGGTCTATAGGGACTTGCTCTAGAGCCTAGAAAGATCATTACTGCTTTGCTCTCCTCGGAATTTAGCCAACCACTCAAGATTATCGGCCATTGTTTGGTTCCACTGGTCTTCGGAATCAAACAAAAGACGTCTTGCCTCTGATTGGAACATTTCATCCGTAGGGATGACACCGCTGCCCATCATTTGCCGTGCATAATGACTCAAGTGACGGGTGAGAACTTCTGTATAAGAATCCAATTGAGATTCTTGAACTGGCTGTAATGACACTTCCGGGGTTACCGGGGGAGTTTGAGAGTCTCTTTCTGTGTCTAAAAAGGTGGCTCGGGACAGCATCTGTGAAAGATGATCATTGACATCCCTGTTAGTGGCGGAGAAAGGTACGAATGATCGTGACTCGAAGTCGAGCATGTATGGCGGAACACTATGTTTGATTTGGGCGGCGATCTCTGGTGGGAAATCATGATCGCCTTTCCATTGCGCCATGGTACAGCCTTTTCGAAAGTGAAATGTCAGATGATCAGCTCGCTCCTCCCAAGTAGACATCCGGCCCTCGCAGAAACCGCAGCGGGAAGGGACGTCTGTGACGATGCGTTTCCAATCATCAACAAGTGGCATGGTGTCGAGGCGGTGGAAGAGGCGCATGTGCTGAAGTAGGTGATCCTTTCGCCGGAATTGCCGTGCTTGTTTCTGACAGAGCCCGTGTTTGTGCTGATCAAGATGCTCGGTTGTTGGATCGAGCTGATTGCAATAGGCACAATGAAAACGACCGGTCGATGGCAATACGACAGACCCTCCAAATGGTGCGCAAACCCATTCCTCCAAGTTGAGATGAAGGGACTTCTCATGACGGACCCAGTCAAATTTGCTCTTGAATTTATCACAACAGAACGTGCAGCAAAATATGCGATCTTTGTTAGTCGAATCTCGCTTCCGTCTGCCTGCGCTGGTCTGAGTCTTTCGAATTCCGCTAGAAGCCTGGCTCGGGGCAGTTTGGCTGCCATTGGATAAGCCAGATCGGCCAGACCGACCAGATCGCCGAGAAGATGCACTGGCATCACTTTCTCCACTTGTCGTTGAAGCTGCTCTGGATGCTGTACGACGATGGTTTTGGAACCCTTCTTCGTCTCCAAGGGTATATGTGCTATGGCCGTGATGTCCTTTTGAATATATGGGCTGGTTTTCAAGCGCGTCCCGGATGGCCAATAAACTGGCTGCTTCACCTTCAGGGGGAGATTCCTTCCAGCGTTCTAGAGGATCTGCAGGGGCTGCAGTAGGTGGTATGAAAACAGCATTTGCTCGTCGGTCGGATTCCTGTATCAGATACCTGCTTCTTCGTCGAGGAAGTCCTCTGGAAGCTCGTATTGAATCCCCTGAAAAAGGCAATGTCAAGTCTAACTCCCTGTTCGGAATGCGTTCATATGGTTCTGTTGTGGTGGGCGGGGGTATATGACCATGGTATGGCTGATAAACTTGGTCCGGTTGCTTCGACGGCAAGTCTTGCAACAGTCCATGGTCCATCCAAGCAGAGCGATCATGGTATGATGCCAAAGAGCAGGGGGTCATGTTTGATGAAGCCGAATGCGTTGGGACGTTCTCAAATGGGAAGTCAGCAACATGGTCGGTAGGATCGCGATTTGCATTATTCTCCCCAAAAATACTAGGATCTAACCCCAGAACCATATTTTCATATACGTTGTCAAAGTATTCAGAGCTGTCAAACAGATTGGCATTTTCAGGCATTGCAAATTCGTCTGCAAGATCTAAGAATACATATATTAGTGCGCTGATCTCGGGTCTGTCAAATACGCGGAATCAATACATTGCAATCCTCGTTGCCATGAAGCAGGCATCTCTGAAAGTTGTTTGCTCGCGCGACAACTAGCAGTCATAGTGGGGGGAAGAGAAAAGTTTCAGGGCGGATGATTCATTGGTGTGGCGATATCGGATCGGTGGGATCAAATGCCACCGCGTTATTCGCAGCCTCCTTTTTCCTTCTTGTCGAAAGTTTCATGATCAGGGGAAAATAACCTAGAGCAAATGAAGTGCTAATCATGGATTCTCTTATACTATCTGTGATCTCGGAGTCTATCTCGCGAAAACAATTTTAGGCCTTCAACGCCTTTTCGGTCACCACTCTTGCCCATTTATGCTCTACGCGCCCATACATTATATCGCCGAGCCATCCCTTGATTTTCCCAGTGATACTACCTGGTGTGCCATCGGGACCAGTAGGAATATTGATGTCTTTTCCTCGATGGTGAGTTAGGGAGATAGGAGTAATGAACCACTACAAAATGATCAGTATCCAATGCCATACCTCAACCGGAATGAACAACTTACCGCTGTACCAGCAGCAAAGGATTCCATGAGTCTGTTTTCCGTCGCTGCTTCTTGAAGTTCTCCGATTGTGAACTTGCGCTCGGTGACTTCAATCTCATCCCTCAGTCGCTCCCTCACTAAGTCAAGGCAACTGTGACGGGTGACACCATTCAAGATGAGCTGGTCATCCAACGGGGCCGTGATCAACTCCTTTTTGCCATCTTTGCGTTTCCATATTACAAAAAAATTGCTTCCACCTGCTTCGGTGCAATCGCCTTCAGGGCCGTACAGCCATAGAACTTGATGATACCCTTGGCGAAGAGCCTCCTGAGAGGCTAATACGGACGGTCCATAGTTGGCGCCAACTTTGGCATAACCGAACCCGCCTATCCAAGAGCGCACCATATTGTCAGGATTCGTCATCAAGCGTTTCCCGCCGACCGGTTTATCCACACAAGCCATATACCCGACAATGATATAAAGCAGTGCCTCCGTGGGCCTTGCAACGCCAAGCTGGGAGTCTGTACCAATCATCGTTGGACGCACATATAAGAAGTCTCCCACGCGATCTTTGGGGAGCCATTTGGAACCATCCACCGAAAGCAATTCATAGATAAGTTTTTCCAGCTCGGCCGGGTCGAATTCCGGAAGGGAGATGCGCTCGGCGGACATCAACAGACGGCGGCAATTACGTTCGGTTCGGAACATTCGCAGCCTACCATCATAGCCACGATAGGCCTTGAGCCCTTCGAAACATTCGTAGGCATAATGGAGACATGATGCGCTGGGAAGAATCTCAAAAGGGCCGTAGGGTTTCAATTCTGGGGCTGACCAACCACCATCGGCTTTCCAAGATGCGACAATCATATGATCGGTACAGATAGTTTTGTGACTGCTGGCAAGGGCTTCGGCATCGGGTACCTTTCTAGGAGAGGTGATGTAATCATGGCTCAATCGAGAGGCATCGAGTGGTTGTAAGGGAGAAGGCGCCATATCGAAAAACCAAGTGAAGAAGGGTACTTAAGAACAGGGGAGGCAAATCTGATATCTATTTAATGTTCTTGAATGCTCTTGAATGCTCTTGAGTACTTATACTGAAAATACTGTATACCAAAGCGAAATTCTTGTTCTAACCACATAGACAGGGCGCGCCGGCACGCCCTGTGGAGACAAAAGATTGGCACGCCCTGTGGAGTGGGGCAGAGTAATTGGTCGGAATGCCGTAAATATGCCTATAATTGAACAAATCAAATACCCAATGTCCTATAACTTGTGTGTCGTACCATCAATATACCCTTTCTGGAGGGCTTCCTGTATACCGCGAAACCAGAGTTTTGCCATTCTCTCATAACCATCGTCATCGGGGTGTATGCCATCGACGAGGCCATGTACATTGGGTCCTTCCGGTGTACACATTTCAACCAGAACAATATTCTTATTTTCGGCTTCTTTTTTTATTGCTAGAGCACGGAATTGGTCGTTGACGCGCTTCACGACTGAATATACTTCATTAATCGCAATGGGAAGTAAAGTCGAGAGGAGCACCGTTGACTGGGGCGAGGCTAGCCAAAGATACTCGAGCATGTCATCCATACGTTGGCCCGCCTCTGAGATTTTGAATGACTGGAGACAGTCATTAGAGCCAGCGTTGACCATGAAGACATTCGGCGACAATCCCTTAACTGAATTCCTAGCCTTCCTCTCTATTTCGTCAATCCTGGAGCCACGCCAGCCCTCATGGTCGTTGTTGGAAACGTGACCAGTTTTGCGAGAGCCTACCATGCGGACATTGAGGCCGTGGAGCTGGAGCATTCGCAATAGGGATTTTCTATACCCCGTCCCATCAGTCGATCCAACGCCCCATGTGATTGAGCCACCGATGGGCATCAGGCGCAATAAGGTCCCGGGCGAAGCTGTGGAAAAACATTCTATAACATTCAGAAGTTAACGATCGGCACGAAATATCCGCCATTGACCTAGCCGGGTCGAGGCCGGGGCTCTCAGGTATTAGGATCGCCCTACATGCATATATTCGGCGGCAGTCACAGGGGCATGAGACGAACTTACCATGCTGTGAAAGTAAAGAGACAGATTGGGGGGATTTCAAAGTAGATGAATAACGCTTGATCCTTGGGGACAGCGAGATAACTTGGGAAAGCTTTGAATTTGCGGGCGCCCGCTTCCAAGAAAAGAGCCGGATCGGTGGTCGCATCGTATAAATGGCCAGTAACTATTGACGTCGTTTACGACGGGGACGGAGAGGGTGGAAAGGGAAGAGACTAGTTGTAATGTTTGCTTGGGATTTTTCGTCCGGCGGGACAGACCTCGGTGAGACGTCAAGAAGCCGAATCTGTGAGCATTTGATTTCGCAATGCTGATCTGATCAAGCGAGCAGCGGAACAAAATAATTGGTGAACTAGTTTTTTAGTAGTGGTCACAGAAAGCGTTAATCATAGATGAGATGTGGCTGGTCTCTCACAACGTGATGAAAGTCCGTATGGAGGCCAGAACCTGGTACCCATAGAATTCAGTCCATAGAACAATTCTCGTATTTATTTCCATTCAATGAAACAATTCCTCCTTTTAATTTTCCATCTTTTACCGTTTTAAGTCTATCTTAAAAATGAGATAGATGAACATACGGGGGCATGTTGCTACATGAATCCCTTGAAGGAGGGTAATACATGCTGTGGAGATCAGAATAATACAACCATAGGAGCTGTATGTACGCAGCAAATTAGCTAGAATACTTAATCAGTTGAATATCCATTGTCCAATGTGCGGCTACATTCTACCGTACCAGTGACTTTGAAGGTATCGTGGGTTCACATGAGCAGAAACTGCGGCTTCAATTGCTTCGATAGATGTTGGAACAAGAAAAAGTCTATATTGCACAGAACGCTCCTACAGACTGTTTTTATATTATCCCAAAGGATATAATGATCCAATTCGGACAGTGTTCTATCTTCGAGAATGACCAGCTAAACTGCATATCCCAAGGGAATATTTGAATATTAGTAACCGTCTTGGAGATACTCCCTGAGCTCCTTCCAGAGGAAATTCCGTGTCCATGCTCGTGCTCATCCTAGAAAAGAGTAGTGGCTCGATTTGATGTATCTCGTCTTATTCCTGGACACATGGCGCTGAGAAAATGTATATAAATATAGAAAAACTTAATTGCTGTTATGGTTCGCGAGGATATGGCATCTCGGAGCATTTTGAGTGTCTTCATAACCTGATTTCATCGTTATGATTAATTAGCTACATAGTTGTGCAGCATTGACTACTCACTGAAATCTTGATACTGCGCCTCGTTTAAGCAGAATACAATGATGAAGAATGATCTGACGCTCGAGGAGTCATATTTCTTACGGTGCTCATTCAAGGCACCGCCAAGCTTTTCATGTCTAATATTCCTTGTGGTGCTGTTAATTTCATTATCTTTATAGCAAAACTCAGTCATGGGCCACTTACCAAAACTTGCCTATTCATTACTCGAACGGCTTTTGATTTGTCCTGTAAATAAATTTGAAGCAAAAGCCTTATCGTTACCCGAAAGATAAAAGGCTTCAGGCACAAAGGATGGCAGTATGACTAGAAGAAGAAATCAATGAGAGTGAGGTAATATGTAAGACAGTCCACGGGTTGAAGCCGCGGTGCAAAGAATTGGCGTGTACAAGTTTATCAACAGACATTACTTGACCACAAATGGCAAAAGAGGTCTCTTGCCTGTATCAGTAAAAGTCTCTAATGTCATGGCGACCTTCAGCGTAAATGTATACAACTAAAAGGTAAAGGATCAAGGATCTCTCACTTCATTTATTGGGCGTAGCAAAGGTACATGGGGGAATAGGAGAATAGCGTGTTAGTACCAGAAATTGAAATCATTTCAATAACCAGGTGCCATGGTCTAGTGGTATGACGCTACATTGTGGTGACACGATTCTGTATCAGCCCCGGTTCGATTCCGGGTGGCGCCAATTTCTTTTTTGACTTCAGTTTTTTTTTTCCTAACCCTTGCTTGGACCCGAATCTTGCTTACAACGCTTATTTTTGTTACGACCCTGACAGAATAAACCAGCTGTTCTAGATGATATATATGCTAGATACAAAGTCTCGTTCAACACTTTGGGGGTTCTCTTGTATCTAAGCTACTCCGTACATGTATTCGAATTAAATACAATAACTACTATATACCCACAGCAGTGCATAAGTCCGTTGGATATGGAGTGTCTCGCCCGTGCTTAGGGTACACATACGGGCGCTAATTTTGTACCCTATCAAACTCTACTGCGAAGATCCTCGATCTTCGGTGGCGCAATTTGAGTGGAACCAAGGTTACATTTTAACTACATAGTATGTTGCCGCCTCAATTCATTTTCTCATAGCGCTGTCTCCTGTTGTTACTATAGTTCATTAAAATTACAGCCAATATGATTGTCAGCGTGCCTGCTGTAAAGCGCTCTTTATCCAACGTTGTCATTTTTTACCAATCCTGTTCTTCCACGTTTCCTTTCCCTCAAGGGGCTCTGCATCAGAGAATCTCACTTCAAAGACCAAAATGTGCAGATCTCCTATATCGGTTCAGTACATATCTCACTCACTAAATGGGGGCGAGGCCACGTAAGCACTACTTCGAGTCCGGGAGAGATACTCGGCTATACTAGGAATAGCAAAGTGCAACGTATATATTCTTCGGAAAGTCTGCCAATTAATTTTGGAAAGCACAGGTAGTGTCGTTTAATACAGACCTCTCTGGTATAATATATAACCAAACTGTATCTTCAAGATTTTTCACCAAGGACCACAGAGTTTGCTTGAGAGAAGTCAGATGGGCCACGGTTAATGTACGATCCATGATCGAGCCCATGGCCAAGCGATCTCACACGACTGGGCTGTTCCCCGTACCTAGACTCCGGGCCTGTGGACACCTTGAGCGGACACCGTCGGGTGGGGCCGAGTGTCCTGTCCAGGTTTTACGTTTGCATTGCTCAAGCTTCCGCCCAGCATATGGTTGCCTACAAAGAAGACGACGATAACTGATTCCGTCCACTTGATCACTGTTGTTGCAATCTGTTATGCCTCAGCATTGCGGTGAGCCCAAGGACAAAAGGGGATTGGATGTACAGCATGTGATAATTGGCCCCCACATTCTCATGCTGCAGTGACTTCCAAGGTTATCTAAAGGTAAGCGCTACCAGGGATGATACACAAGCTAGATCAATCTACAGGAACACACCCGTTGCCTTACAGGGGTATGTGAGAATAATTTATATGTCATTTGACAGGGTCTTACAGATCGTCAAATCACATACAGTCATGTTTATGTTGGCTGGTAAGCTTTGCAAGTTTTGAATATTAATGCATCCTCTAATCATATTGCGCCATATGTAAGCTAATTAGTTATAAATGGGTTTACAGTCCTTATGAATTTTCCCCCCTATCAATATCCCCGCTACTCATTACCTACTCATCTATTATCTATCATGGACAAGGAGAGCCGCCGACAGGGGGCCTGTGATAGATGCCGTGGCCAAAAGCTACGGTGCATCGGGTCGGGGAGGCCAATCTTCAATGCAACTAGTCGCTTCTTGCGCAATGAGATTCCATGTGATCGATGCAAAAGGGCAAAAGTTGAATGTTATAGCGTCAGGCCTGCCCCGCGGAGATCTGCTGGCCCAGATAAACATCTGGATCAAGGATCAAACACCACACCAGCATTCTCAGAAAACTCGGAATTCCCATATCATCATGGCTCAGTTTCTGATCTCACAAGAAGCCATGCCGCCATTGGATCAAAGGTACAACAGAACGACCTACGAAGCGACTCAATAGCTCCACACAACGCTCACCAAAATGATGGACAGTCCCTGGATCCTCATATTTTATCAACACTTCCAGCAATATCAAATGAATCAATGGGATATATGAATGAAGATGACATGGAAGGACACGGTTGGGGACTGGAAATGCCTTCCTGGACTGAATTGAATCTCAATACATGTCAAGATCCTGTGAAAGACACCATAGGTGACCACAATATGGTGGATTTGATGGAACGAGCCTCATCGGAGGAATGGAACTCCGATCAAATTGAACTTGATATGTATGCAGATCGCATTGAGCCTTCTCATTTGGTGACGCCTAAAGCCAGAAAGTTGAGCAGTCCATACAACGGGATGACCCGCTCCGGGCAAGCAAGACGGCCATCTCAAATGACGACTCCGGCCCAAGGGTCAACGAAATTCTTTTTGAGAAAGCTCAGCAAATTTAACGAGATGCTGTTGAACCAGAAGAACAAGCTTGAGGATGCAACAGCACAAAAACGATTTGAATCCAATCGACGATCATTTGGGCAAACCTTGAACCACTGCCAGGAATTCTTTTCAATCCTCCGGGGTATCAAATATTCTTGCGCAACCTCTGGCTCGAACGGAAGTAGTACCAAGTCAGGCAGATTATTCCAGGCAGATGGGAGATTCGACGACCTGCAATCACAAACACAGACAGACACGTCATCCTGTTCGTATGCGTCAACCACATCATTATCGGGCAGATCCAGCTCTACGTCGTCAGCCCACCAATCCCTAGATATTCCAACTCTATTCTCGATACTCTTCTGCTACACATACCTTCTCCAGTTGTACGAAGAAGTATTCACATCAATCTTGGACGCCGTTACTGGGCCAGTCCCTACCATTCCGCCAACACTGAGCGGGCTATGCGTTGATGGCTTCGAGCTTGATGTTCACAACACACTCCAACTAGATTGTCTGATTAATTTGAGCTATAATCTTCTCGAGAAGATCGAGACTATCCTGATTGGGTCGGCTGGATATAGCGGGATTTTGAGTGGAGCTAAGGCAGGGTTGCTGGGGGACGGACTATTTACTAGTTTTATGGAAGAGTTATATGAGCCCGAAGAGCAAACAAGCATCTCTCATGTAAATGAAAAGAGGGAGGTGCGAGCTAAAAGGTTGATTCGGGATATCCAAGCGGCATTGAAAGTGATCGATCTGTGATGATGTATTGTAAGGCAATGTACAATGTACCTGCAAACTGTAAAAAAAAATATAACATGGAGTGATTCGTCCGAGACATCTCCTGAGGCCCCTGGATTCAGCCTCAGACAGTGTACAACATAATATGTATATGCAAACATGTCACCGAAACCTTCTCTTTCATGATCCCAGCGACTGTTTGTTGTCTTTCATATTGCCTTCCAGCTCTAATCCTCACGCAGAAGGTCCACTGGGAATTTCCAAAGGCCGGACAGATCCTCCAGCGAGGGTTCTGCATCTGCTGATAGCGATGCCGCAGCATCACCGCGGTTGTACAACGCAAGAGCGACGATCTTTTCCCCAATAATCGGAAGGAATTTGAATGCGTGATCACAGCCCCCGGTGGCGACAAATAGACTCTTTCCATATGCAGGATGGTAATCAACCACAAAATCGAGGGCGGGAGTGTCGTTATACCAGCATTTACGGACACGGGCAAAAGGCCTGTTCGCAATTTTGTTGAGCAAATGATCACTCTCCAATCCAAGATTATCAGCTCCCTCGAATCCAGTCGGACCCAGAAGTTCAAGGAGGAAAAGACGATAATCAGCCAAAGCTCTCTGTGCTGCTGCACTTTCGTAATCATCCACATCGCCCAGTTCAGAGATGTTGACCGCTCCTCCGAACCCAAACCTAGGATCGTTCCAGTATTTCTTTTGCGCATCCCATCCATCAGGCCTCGAAGGGACCTCAATACTCGCTTCGCGGAGTACGTCGACAATACCACTGTAAGAGAAGTGGCCAAATTTCAGGCAATTGTCATGATCGGGGCCAACGGCAAACACACCACGATGACAGTTGACGAGAATCGGCCAATTTCTGCGTCTCAGCTCGTTGGCCTCGTCGTCTGTGAGTTGGATGTAGGCGCTAAATTCGCTGTAAACGTCGCAAAGCTTTGGGAGGCCCAGTAAATGCGACGACCGCGCGCCCGCGGCAACTATCGTCAGATCCGCGGTCAAAACCTCTCCGTTGAGAAGCTTCACGCCATCCACTTGCTTTCCATCGGGAGTGTAGACCAGACTATCCACCTGGCCTACCACAAATTCGACACGGCCCAGGCGAATAACTTCCTGTCGCAACCATTCAATGCTAGCGCCGGCATTGGCCCAGCCACAGTCATTAGAAATATATCCTCTCAAGCTACTAGCATTGGGATCTTCAATTGCAGGAAGATGAGGCGGCCGACTTTGATTATTGCCCAGCAATGCTCGAATTTCATCAACCGAGTCAAGAACCTGGATCACGTCTTTACCACCAGGAGTCATCTCACAGCTGATGGCATAAGCTTTCTTAATATAGTTGACTGTCTCCAGCTTCTTTTCTGGTGTGGTCAACGACGAGCCCACGCCCGAGAAAAGCAATCTCTGATTGACATATCGCTTGTCTTCGCCAAACTTCCCTCGCCAGTGTGTCATTGCCTCCTTAGCTAGGGAAGCATACGGTCCATGCGGATAGTCACGACGGATGACGCGAGTTGTATCTGCATTTGCTGCTGCCGGGTTGTGGACTGATCCTGATGTGTTGGCAGGTTCGAAATCCCATCGATCCACAAGAGTTATTTTGGTATTGGAGAACTTATCATTTTGGCTTAAGGCATAAGCGGTAGAGACTGTCTGAGCGTAAGTAGATATTCCTTGAGGTTATGGACATGTTGTGTTTGGCAGGGAATCCTCTTACGGCCAAAAACACCCGAGCCAACGATGATCAGAGAACTAGGAATGGTCATTTCTTTTTTCGATACCGTCGAGAATACTTTACGAATTGAAAGCCAATGAATATGGGTAAGCCATATATGGCAATTTATAATACTGCTGTCGGGATTACCAGGTAAATGTACACCGATGTACACCGCGGTGCATAAAATGGGAACCTCCACCAGTCAACCAGTTTGCCTATCCCCTCCCGATACCAAAGATTCCGGTATAATACTACCGAAAAACCAAGGCCGAATACCTTTGACATGTACTGATCGTACTCCGAATCTTACGTGAAATGGGGTGGATGTTCTATAACGCTGTAGACCAGAAGACAGCCTTTCGGCAATGGCATTCTAAGGAAATCGGAGTCTTTCGTCATGAGGCTAATACTTGACTTTTGAGTGAGATAAGCTTACTAGTTGACGAGTTAAATAAAGCTGAATGAACGAGTTCGACTAAATGATATCTATACACAGATTCACAGAAGCTCACACATCGGTCAATCGCTGAATAATTTTCTACAACAGCCTATACTCAAATTACGCCGTATTTCACTTTTCACTGCAATCATACCAGAGACTTTGTTATGGCCTCCACTATGATGTCTGCTTTCGGGATCGCCCCGGAGACATATGACTGGTCACCGAAATTTGAAAAACCTTCTCCTCAAAAAGAGCATTCATCTTGTGTAGCAGAAATTCCATTCGAAAGAATACAGCTGCATGATGTCCGTCGCCAAGCAGCTGTTCAAAGTTTGGGGCCCGCTATCCTCAGTGGATTGGAAGCTGAAGACAGAGAGTCACCTTCACTATTGCTTTGGAACGACCGTGGTTTGTCTCTTTTCGACGCAGTCCTCGAGTCTCCAGACTACTATCTCGCCGCAAGGGAATGGTTAGTGTTACGTGAGAACATCGAAAGAATTGTATCAACAATTTCATCTGGAGACCGATTAATAGAGCTTGGCGCTGGGTATGTGACAAATCTATCTTGTCCTTTTTTATAACTGGGAATCCGTTTCTAATGGAGTTTCTATACAGAAATATGAAAAAGACAGCTCTTATTCTAAATGCCTTGCAACTGCAAAATAAACTCATACAGTACATCGCATGCGATGTTGACCGTACATCACTTAAAAGATGCATTAGCGATATTCAAACAATGTTCCCATCCTCCACTTCTTGTATCAAGATACAAGGTCTTCTCGGGACATATGAAGATTGCACAGTCTGGCTAAAGAACAACAAAGGGAAAGGACATACTTCGCTGATGTGGCTTGGAAACAGCATGGCGAACTTTACTCCCAAGGAAGCATCTGAATATATTCGAGGCTTCCTGAGCACTGGCTCCTCCATGATCGTTGCCTTGGATGGCTGTCACGATCAAGAGCAAATTGCGCGTGCTTATGAGGGACCATCTAATCGGGAGTTCCTTCTAAACGGACTTCCGCACGCGAATGAGTTGCTTGGTGCGGAAGTTTTCAACATCAATCATTGGGGATTCAGAGGCCAATGGAATCCGGAGCTGTGGATGCACGAGAGCTTTTACGTGGCCGAGAGAGATTTGAGTGTGAATATCTGTGGGAAGAAATTTGACTTCAGGAAAGGTGAAAAGATGCGCTCTATAAGAAGTGGTAAATGGCCGAAGCCAAAGGTGATGGACATTTGCAGAGAGGCTGGGGGAAAGGTCATGGAGTGTTGGATGAATTCCGAGGAGTCTTACGGTATGTCTGCGAATATCATTTTCCTCTTGATCTACGATCTAATTGATATTCATTAGGTGTTTACTTATTGAGGGAAGATTAAAGAAGATTTACAGGGCAAGATAGAAAGTCGCACACGGTCCTTTGATTATAGTGATTTTGCTTATGCTGGTATTTTTTGAGACCTTAGATTTTTTTTTTCATTGAATCATAAATGTCTGAGTACAGTTTTGAAGGTTTTCCATGTAAGAAAGTGATGCATTGTCTTTCCAAGAATGCTAATTACGCGTATGGATTTCTATAAAGGTTTCTGTATTTATCTCAGATAGTTTATTCCTTGCATGACCTGTTCATATCTCGACATCATATTTTGTAGACTACAAGGCTACTTCGCATGAATTATCAAGAGGAATTGCAACCTTTATTTTCGGTCAGTCAAACACCGAAAATCCTCAATTATGTACGTGACGTTGATTCGGACCGAAAATTCGGCGTCTGGGACAATGATCTGGAAACTTGATATTCGGTCACAAGAGTCGGTGTCAGATCTATTTTAAGCTTATTCCTGCCACCGAAACTATTGTGAAAGCAAAATTCCGATCGGTGTTTACAGGAATCGTATTGGGTCGCAAAGTCAGCTGGGTGATACTGGAATACACGCAACGCCGTTGGAAGATGAGGCCCCGAGCAATCTACCGCTCATCCACCGATTTCAGCGGATGAGGAAATATCGACACTTGGCATACGAGAGACTCATTAAAGGACAAGTTACTGTTTATGTGCTAATATACGAATGAAGATTGCATGACCCCTCAATAAGTATTAGTCTCAATCACATGTAGGTCATGTGACAGTTCTTTGTTCTTGTCGAGTGTTCACTTCTAATTGGACTTGACGCAGCAGTTGAACTGTGAATTATAGCAATATGGCACCCAAGCAAAGACTTCAAGTTCGCTCAAAGAAGGATGGAGGTAAGGTACTTACCCTAGATTGTAGTACATCTTGCTAAAAAAAACATGAAGCCTTTTCACTGGAGTATTCTTGGATCCTCCTAGATTCTCCAGCCACCGAGAACCCCTGGCAATCACTGAATGTCTTGCTGTGGCAAGAGATTGACCCTCATGGTACTGAAATTTTCGATACACCTGACGAAATTCAGCTCGTCCAAGTAGACAAAGATGACACATCTAGAGAGATCACGCCAGAATCTTGTGGCTCGCGCAAGGCATTTGAATTTCTCTTGCATTCTCTTCGTGTGACCAGCGCATCAGGATTAGGCATCAGAACTCTAATCAAACTGATCACTCCGCTGAATTCTGGATACATCATTCACTCCGATATCATCCCTCTGCGACTCTTGGATTCTGAATACATCAAATCGTCACTTTCTTTCGCGGAGCCACTTCAGACATATGATGGCAAAGGTGTTTCTGCATCCGCTAGCATTGATCTTCCCACCATTTTGTCTGCTGCAACGGCTGGGCTTTTGCTCCACAATGATTCAGTGGATAGTTCAGATGCTGGCTACGAAGCGTTGTCTATGGCAGCTGAATCAGATCTTGAGAACAGACTGTCGTTCCCATGGATACAGCCAGGGATACCTCAGCGCAAAACTCTTGCTTTGGTTGACGCAAATAGTTCACACCCGGAGGATGGCCTTGGGTTTTACCGTGCAGCCAGAGACCTTGGAATCAATGTGGTTGTCCTGGAGAATCCAGGACACTGGCTCGAAGACCCCAAATATGCACACTGGTGTGATGCATATATCCCCACTCGGTTGACCAACCCACCAGAAGAGGATGTTGGTGATCATATTCTTGCATCCATTAGAGCGTATGGGAAGAAAGTGGATGGAATAATCACTTTTGCCGATTCCTTCTGGTACTACATCGCCAAAATCGCCGCTGAAATTGGGGTTGAGACTGCGCCGCCAGAATCGCTCAGGATTGCTACGAATAAATTCTTGACAAGCAAATTTGTTGGCCATGAAGCCTATCGGGCATCTAGTTTGGACGAAGCACTGAATATTGCCGATAAGGTCGAGCTTCCATATCCTCTCATTGTCAAGCCTTGCGACGGCTGGAGCTCGGAGGGTGTTTCCCGGATTGACTCCGCAAACGAACTCACAGCGGCTGTAAAGTCCATTGATACTTCGCGGCATGGAACTGAGTTTGTTATGGAGAAGTACTGCGACGGCCCAGAAGTCGACGTCAACTTAGTCTTGTTGGACGGCGAAGTACTATTCTCCGAAATCTGTGACGATCTCCCTAAATCCGCCGATATCAATGGACCAACTGTCGGAACCTTGACGAATTTCCATGAGTTGAATAGTGTATACCCATCTGCATTACCATCTCAAGAATTAGATCTCCTCGTCCAGAGTTTCGTTGATACACTACTTAAGCTTGGGATAAGAAGCGGCGTGATGCATCTGGAAGGACGCGTTGAGAACTCTTCGGTTGACTACAAAGATCAAGACGGCATCATTGACTTGCAGCCGCGCGATACCAAAGCTACCAGCCAAAATCCATCAGCATGGCTCATTGAAATCAACCCACGTCCTCTCGGCATGACTGGATCGCACGTTATTGAATCCACCTACGGTATTGACTATTGGAGCTTGGCTGTGGTCCTCGGTGTAGGTGACAAGGATCGCACACGTGCTTTGTCCAAGCCATACAAACACGGTCCTCAGTATACTTGCATAATGGTCTTCATTCCGGCGGACTTCGCTCTTTCGAAGCAGGGTATCTTTGATACTGATGATATCTGCGCCGACTTGATACACCGACGACCAGATCTAGCCAAACAAATCAGTCGGTGTGCGACTCTTGTGAAGCGAGGCCAGAAGGTTGCCCATCCAAGTACAGGGCGCCATACATTCCTGGCATACTTTAACGTCTTTTCACGGACGAGCAGACGGGAAGCATTGGATTTGGCGAGGCAAGTTAGAGAAGAAGTTCGTTACTCATTCATCTGAGCGAACTGCACAAATTACGAGAACTTTCGATACGAGATTGCCGTTCGTTATTGGTATTGACTAGAGTTGATTTACTTGCTACAACGAAAATCCGTGTCAAGTCCTTTGAATGAGAAGTGATGCAAGGGGGGGGGGGGATTTTACAAGACCTGTTTACTGTAGAGATAATGATCGATATTCAACATACCTATTTCCCACTCAGATTGGCCGCAAGATCGCCATTTCGTAATACCGTACATCTCAAGTGCGACTAGAAACTTTTTTACGGGCGAAATAGCTGAAATTCCCTTTCGATCCCACCACCGTCGGTGCTCCTGTATCTTCGGGCCGATTCCGTTGCATTGAGTGGACGCACTAACGTTGGGAGATCTCTTTCGCGTGATCACGTCAACATCCTGGTCAATTTTCCAGATCTTTCAAACTCCCCTCATGCTCCTCAATTCTCTGTCTTTTTCCATACGCTCTTGTCACTTGCTCAAAGATAGTACGTTCAAATGAATTTACAGGAGGGCGAAACTCGCATAGACGAGCACAGGCGAGCCATTCTCGACCGCCAGCTGAATGGGGTCCAAGATGAGGCAAAACAAAGCAAGAATGTGTTTGCATACGCGACTTTTTCAGACAGAATAATTTTGTCTGTCAGCTCGATATGTGCAATTCTAGCTGGTGCCCTAAATCCTCTTGTGCCTGTAAGTTTGTGATGGGTCATGATTTACTTAGATCCGCGTTAATTGAGTTATTATGATTTATAGGTCATCTACGGTCTTCTCGTTAGCGTTTTCGATGGTTTCTCTGCGGGAACTGTCTCGGCTGGTGAACTGAAGTCCAAAGTAGCAACATTCAGTCTCTATTATGTCTACCTCAGCATCGCTCTCTTTGTATTCACCTATGTCGCCACCGTCGGATTTTACTATGCCGGAGAACGCATTACGAGAAACATACGAACTGCGTACCTGGCAGCCACTCTGCGACAGAATATGGCATATTTTGATCTGATTGGCCCAGGAGAGATAACAAATCGCATTATGTCGGATATGGGTACTGTCCAAGAAGCTGTCACAAGTAAACTCGCGGTGACCCTTACTGCCATTGCGACTTTCTGCGCAGCTTTCGTTGTCGCGTTCATCATGTATTGGAAGACTGCATTGATAATTCTTCCATTCTTTGTCGTCATGGTCGTGACGGAGACCCTTGGCGGCGCGTATATGGTCAAACATCATAAGCGAGCAATGGAGTTGTATTCCCACGCAGCTGGTGTTACCGAGGAGGCTATCGGTGCAATCAGACATGTCACCGCGTTTGGAATTCAAAAGATGCTGTCACAGCGCTATTTGTCCCTCCTAGAAGACGCTGCTAAGGCAGACCGAAAAGCGGAGAACATGATCGCGGCTATGATTTCTTGGATGAATGCGATGCCGAATCTTCTTTATGCGCTTGCATTCTGGGTCGGTTCTATCTATTTGACACGAGGCGAGATGTCTGTTGCAGAAGTAAGCTCGACGACATTGGCTGTAACAATTGGATCTTTCGCTATTATCAGAATTGCACCTTCAGCACAGGCACTGCTTTCTGGAATCGCGATCACTGGGGAGGTTCTGAAGTCCATTGCGAGGAAATCTCCTCAGGATCCATTAGCAGACGGTGGCGAAGAGCCTCCCAGCATAACGGGTGACATTACGTTCAACAATGTCGGCCTGGTGTATCCCTCTCGTGATGATGTGGATATTATGACCAATCTTTCTCTCAAGTGTGCTGCAATGAAGAAGACGGCTATAGTCGGCTCTTCTGGGAGTGGAAAAAGCAGTATTTTGGGACTGGTGGAGCGTTTCTATGAGCCGACCAGTGGAACAATTTGTGAGTGACGTTTAATCAAGCCTTGAAACTCAAGGAGTATTGCTTACAACAAACCAGTACTTGATGGTCATGATATTCAGTCTCTCAACTTATCCTGGCTGCGGCGGCAGATGTCCCTTGTTGATCAGATGCCAATTTTGTTCAATGGGACAATTTTTGAGAATATTCTCTATGGGTGTTCTGACATTTTAGGTCAGATTTCTGAGGCCGAAGCACAAGAAAACGTCATCGAAGCATCTAAGAAAGCAAACGCCCACGATTTTATAACAGCATTACCCGATGGCTACCAGACAAAAGTGGGAGAGAAAGGACTCCAGCTGTCGGGAGGTCAGAGACAGCGAGTTGCTATAGCTCGTGCTCTGATCAAGGATCCAAAGATTCTTCTGCTCGATGAAGCAACATCTGCATTGGATTCAAAGTCCGAGGCGACAGTCCAAGAAGCCCTGAATGCTGCATCAGAGCATCGAACAACTATTATCATTGCCCACCGGCTGTCGACCATTCGCGATGCCGACCACATCATTGTCCTTGAACAAGGAAAGGTGGTGGAAGAGGGAACACACGATGTCCTGATTGCACAAAATGGGGCTTATGCTGGTTTGGTACAGCGACAACAAATTAAAGATACAAAGGACCGCTCCGGGCCCGAAAACGAACGTGAATCCATTGATGATGCCTCTTACCATTATGGTGTCTCAGTTGACTATCTCGATGAAAAGGAAATACATACGGAAGAAATTGCCCTACCTTCAGCCTCTCAGGATCAGGGAGTAAGCAAGGCTTCACAGGGGCTAAGCGCAACCCAAACCATCTTGTTCATTGGTCGGCTGAGTAAGGGTGATTGGAAGATCCTACTCTTCGGTCTGATAAATGCAATTCTTGCTGGATTAACTATTCCAGTGTAAGCCCATCCTATCTATCAAACTTTGCATATTTTGACATTGAGACTGACTTCAGAATTTCACAGACAATCCGTTTTCTTTGCGAAGATTTTGGCAGTCATTGGCCTTCCTCGCCCCCAGTACTCGCAACTTCGACATGAAGTTGACTTTTGGTCTGGATTGTATGTGATGTTGACTGGTACCACATTTCTCTTCTGGATGGGAGTAGAGGTAGCTTTGTCTTACGCCACCCAGAGACTCGCACGACGGGTACGAGACATCTGCTTCCGCTCTATTTTGGTTCAAGACATGGCATTCTTTGACATACCGAACAACGCGCCCAGTGCAATTTCAACCGTGCTATCAAAAAGTACCGGTGATCTTGCCGGCATGGGAGGGCCAGTCCTAGGTGGAATTCTTACTTTCATCTCCACAATCATTGCAGGCATTGTTCTTGCTCTAGCTATTGGGTGGAAGCTGGCTCTTGTGTGCACTGCGACGATTCCCGTCGTGGTCGCTTGCGGTTGGCTTCGATTGCAAGTCCTATCCACATTTGACACAAAGATTAGACAGAGTGGACTTGATAGCGCAGCGTATGCAGGGGAGCTTGTTCGCTCGGTGCGGACAGTGGCTTCGCTAGGGATAGAGAAACATGCTCTTGCACGCTACGAAAGTATCATCGCAACGCATGCTGCAAAGTCCCTTCGCTCAATTCTGGTCGCTTCCAGTCTTTACGCTGCATCGGCCTCAATCGTATATCTTTGCGCGGCACTTGCATTTTGGTATGGTGGAACGCTCATTGCAAGCCACGAGTATTCTACCTTCCAAGTTTACGTCTGCTTTGTCACTCTTATAGCAGGTTCACAGATTGCTGGATCAATTTTCACGTATGCCCCCGACGCAAGTAAGGCCATGCATGCAAGCCAAGAGCTTCAGCATATTATGGAGCTTAAGCCGACAATCAACAAGGTCACAGAATCCATCGAAGGCTCCACAGAACAAGAGAAAAGGCCAGATCAACCACAGCAGAGCCTCCGTGCTTGTCAAATTGACTTTAGGGATGTTTCGTTTGCTTACCCATCCAGACCGACGAGACTTGCTCTCAACAATCTCAACCTCACAATCAAGCCTGGCCAAACTCTTGCCGTGGTTGGGCAAAGTGGAAGTGGAAAGAGTACATGCGTTTCGCTTCTAGAGCGTTTCTATGACCCAGATCGAGGTCAAATTCTTGTTGATGGGCAGGATATTAGAAGACGGGATGTGGACGAGTACCGCCGCGACATCTCTCTTGTCAGCCAAGAAACAATCGTTCTTTCGGGTACTATCAGAGACAATATTGCCATTGGTCTGGCAGGACAGGAAGTGAGCGAAGAAGATATTCTCGAAGCCTGTAAACAGGCGAGCATCCTTGACTTCGTTCAGTCACTACCGTGAGTATTTTACTCGCCTGCGGCACATTGCCTGTCTGCTGTATAAGCTAATCTCATTAACAGTGATGGTCTATCTACGTTGGTTGGAACGAGTGGCAGCATGCTTAGTGGAGGCCAGAAGCAGCGTATCGCCATCGCGCGGGCTTTCCTACGGAAACCAAAAATACTACTACTTGACGAGGCCACTTCGGCACTAGATACCCAGTCTGAGGCAATTGTCCAAGAAGCCATGGACGCGATCAGACAAAACCGGACTACTATAATGGTGGCACATCGACTGAGTACAGTCAAGAATGCGGATGTCATTTGCGTGATGCAAGATGGCACTATGTTAGAGATTGGGAGTCATGAGCAGCTTATGACGAAGCGTGGAGTATACTGGGAGATGGTTGGCATGCAGAATTTGCGTTAATTAGAAAGTACAAGTTGTAATAATTCAGAATCTTTTCATCCCGTATTCTTTTCAGTCCAAAACAAAAGTATCTCTGTGTGATGCTCTATTCAATTTACGGGTTTTAGTTATTTGGATCAACTACTTGGATAAACCCGCGGAAGCGAGGTCAGAGGGTGTACTTCCCATTGAATAGTGCGGTAAAGCCCCAGAAATATTTACTTAATACAACAAACCCCTTTTCGCTAGTCAAGAGGAATACAAATAACGATAGATGGTTCGGAATAGGGGCAACACACTACCTCAGTTTCCGACCCACGAATTGGCACAAACTCCGCAGCAGCGTCTGTCCGGCACACGAAATGGTGAAAGATACGTTAACGGAAACATTTTCGGTTTCAATACACGGAGTTCATCTAAAGCTGATGTTCCGCTGTCTCGTAAGTACTAGAGCCGAAGAAAGAATCCATACTCGGGGTGACGAGACCGAAGAAGCCTCCCAAATGCCGATCTCGGAACAAGAACACCGAATATCGATATCTGACCCACCTTCTAAATCGATGGAGTACTGAAAGAGCATATGAGGAGGCCTTGTAACAGATTTCATGGTTTTAGAGCATTTTACAGCACAAGTTAGACTGTGCCAAAAGCTCGTGGCCGTCGTCTACGATATGTTGCTACCAAACCCTACCCATGCAGAGGCAGTTGACGATGACGTTGAAATGGCCTTCTCAGACATCAGCGGAAATGTGCCACAACTGTCGCAGCTACCGCAGCTCAACGATATGCCAAAAATCGATGTCCCATTGACACATTTGCCCGTTTTATCTACCAAATCTAGAACGAAAGAGCCGCGCCCCGGATTGGCGAAGTCATTTCCTTATGCATCACTCCATCTGACAAATTCCACTACAGAGAAGCAAAATACCCTGATTCGAAGCTGGGCGATTCTGCTGCATCAATATTCAGTGTCCGAGAAAGTCGCATTTGTGGTTCTCGGCAGGTCCGTCGGAACGGGCTATCCAGTGGACAGAGCCTCAAAACAACTGGTGGTTTCAAGTTGGTCAACTTCCTCGACAGTATTTGAGAACAATGGGGGACCCCAGCTACAGGTTCTTTCATATGTTCCTTCACAACACTTGACGAGAATCAACACTGCCATCAGCTTCACGGACGTATACCACGCCAACAATGATTTCAGCTATGTTCTCCATTGGTCTGAAAAGGGCGTAGGAGATCTTCGTCTCTATACTCAACAGCCATCTGTGCCTCACAAGTTTGCGTCTGCCTTATGGGCTACACTTCTGGAGATCAATACAAAAGTCGGAGGAGCAGATCCTCGGATTTCGAAGAGTCATATCAGCAAAGCAGATCAGCGAGCTATCAGCTCATTTATCCCTGCACCGTTGCTTGAAGAGAGACTATGTTTGCATCAACTCTTCCTAGAGTCTGCTCGTGCCACTCCTGACGCTCCTTCGGTGCAAGGTTGGGATGGGCGTTTCACCTACGAGGAGTTAGATCGACTTTCCACCAACTTAGCAACCCAGCTCTTGAATCGAGGTGTGCGCAATGGACAATATATTCCATTCTCATTTGAAAAAAGTGTCTGGATGGTTGTTGGAATTATTGGTATTCTCAAAGCCGGAGGAGCCGTCGCTTCGATTGATCCTTCGCAACCGCAGGCCAGAGTCCAGGAAATAATTAGAGAGACACATGCAAACATTATTGTGGCTTCAACCATCCAAGCCTCAAGACTTGCAAATCTCGTTGACGCCGTTATACCTGTTTCAGCAGACGCTTTGCACAGCTCAGTTAGCAATGTGTCCTTACCTCGAGTGCGCCCAGAGGATCCAGCAATGGTGCTCTTTACCTCTGGGTCAACGGGAAAGCCTAAGGGTATTGTCATCCAGCATGGTGCAGTTGCTAGCCGTATGGTAGCTGAGGGCAGAGTATTCCAGTACCATGGTGCACGAACGCTGCAATTTGCTGCCTCAACATGGGACATCTTCATGACAGATATCTTCACGACATTGACCTTCAATGGCTGTGTTTGCATTCCCAACGAGGATGATCGGCGATTCAATCTCCCCAAATTTTGTTCTGAATACGATGTGTCTCTGGCACTTATCACTCCGTCACTGGCAAATGTTCTGGAACCTTCTAGATTCCCAACTCTGAAGACACTCATCTTTGGAGGAGAGGCACTTCGAGAAGAAGTTGTTCAGAAGTGGGAAGCAGTCGAGGGTATCTCGCTTCATCAAGGCTACGGCCCAGCAGAGACGGGCCCCTGTGTAGCTGGACGTCTGGCTGAACGTCCAGAAACTCTTGGGTATGCATTGGATAACTCAGTCTGCATTCTCGTTGACCCTAATAACCCAGAGAGGCTGGTTCCACTTGGAGCTGTGGGTGAATTGGTCGTTGGAGGCCCCAGTATACTTCAAGAATACATCAACAGTCCCGGCAAAACAAATGCCGCTTTGGTTGAGAACCCTCCTTGGGCATTTGAGCTCGATATCCCTGTGAGGCGGTTTTACCGAACTGGTGATTTGCTCCGGTACAGCATCGATACTCTTGATGGCCGCCTCGAATTCCTTGGTCGGACGGATACTCAGATCAAGTATCATGGCCAGCGTATCGAACTGAGCGAGATTGAACACCACCTCAATAGCCTTCCGGGTGTAGACTCGTGTATGGTTACCCTGGTCAAATCAGGTTTCTTAAAAGAGAAATTAGTAGCTGTTATACCGGCCGACAAGCGAAACAGCAGCAGTAGCAGTGCTTCCAGCAAGCTCTCCTTACAATACGATACAAATATCACAATCTCCAGTGTCAGAGAATACCTCTCTTCACGGCTACCAGACTTCAAGATTCCAAATGAGCTTCTCGTGGTCCATGAGCTACCATACAACACTTCAATGAAACTTGACAGAGCTCTCGTTAATGAGTGGATCTCTAACATGGAGACCAGACCTTCGGTAGCCTCAGCAAGGTCAAATACACAGGGCAGCCGGCTACTTGCTCATGAGTCGACAGCTAGAGCTGTAGCCCGAGCATACGCAGACATTGTGGCGGAGAACAATGTCTCTCATCGCCAAGAGTATGAAGGGCAAGATTTCAAACTGCAGGACGGTGGCATTGACTCTGTCCAGATCATGTCTCTGGCTATGGTTCTTGGCCAGAAATTTGGGTTCCAAATTCCAACGGCGGATATTCTCAGCTCTAAAGCTACTATCCGCTCGCTTGCTTCAGTGATTGATGCAAATAAGAATTCCAAGTCAGCCGTGAGACATAACCAATCTTTTAATGGGCAAGACAAACTCACCATTCAACTAAAGTCTGCTCGCACAATTCCGGAACAAAGCCGTTTTGGGCTTTCTGTCAGCAGAGTGTTCCTGACGGGTTCTTCTGGGTTCTTGGGTATTGAGATCCTACGACAATTGCTTACAAGATCGAGCTCTCATGTTTACGCCTTGGTTCGAGGGCCTTCAGAGAGCCATGCCCAAGAGAGGCTCATCCAGAAGGCGATCTCAGCCGGATGGTGGCATGACACATACCTTACCAGGCTTCATATCTGGCATGGCGATCTAACAAAGCCACAACTTGGGCTAAGCCACTCTCAATGGCAAATGGTTCAGGGCCAAGCATCCCCAAAAATTGACGCGATTATTCACAATGGTGCCAAAGTACATTACAACCAGGACTATGATAGTCTCAAGAAAACAAATGTCTCGCCAACGGTTGAGCTGCTGAAAGCCGTTCATAACAGGCAAGAGCCACTTTATAGCTTTGTCTTTGTCTCTGGGGGGCAACAGCTCAGCTTCAATGATAAGGATGACGAAACAAATGCGACCAAGTCCCTGAGAGGATCTGGCTACGCGCGATCAAAAGCAGTTTCTGAACAGATCGTGCGGAGATTCGCCAACCAACAAGCTACAAAGGCTCGACATGTCCGAATTGTCAAGCCCGGGTTTATAATTGGTGATTCGGAGAGGGGATTGGCAAATAAGTCAGATTTTATCTGGAGAGTTATCACTGCCTCAATTGAGATTGGATTGTATAACAACGATGAAGCAGAAAGCTGGCTCTTTATATCTGACATAACCCGCGTCTCGGATGTTATTCTACGAAGTGCATTTGATGAAGATAACACGCCAGTTACAAAGCTACTGGATGGTTTGCGATTCAAAACTTTATGGAAGATCCTGCAGGACAGATTTGGTTTTGAACTTCAGCCCGCTAGTCGACAACAATGGCTCTCACAAATCCAACAATCCGTTGTCACCAAGCAAGAGAAGCATGTCTTGTTTCCGCTAATGCACCTGCTCGAGGCCAGCGATGAATCAATCGGAGTGTTTGATGGACCTCTGAGCCCGACATCTGGAATTGAAGCTGTCATCGAAGCAAATGTTATGCATCTGATTAATTCCGGGATCCTGATTAGGCCCGGCTTTTTGCCGACTCCAACCACGTCGGTCGACAGCTCTTCATTGGTGACTGATGTCATTGATGTTCAAGCTTTGAGAGAGCAGTTCCCGGCTTTGCACTACGGTGTTGTGCCTTTTAACAACGCTGCTGGAACAGTGCTACATGGCGAGGCTGCAAAGAAGACGCATGAATATATGACCTCGTTCCCTTACGAGCTGGGTCGTGATGATCCGGCTAGTGCCGCGAAGACGCAGGGATTTGAAAACAAATTCACTGAGCTCGCAAAATTCATAAATGCCGAACCAGACGAGATAGGTAAGCATAACCAAATCGCATTCTCAAGCCTTTTACTTCCTATGGTGAGAGCGAGAATTGCTAATTTCTCATAGCTTTCGGTCAAACAACCACGTTCTTACTTCGCATGCTTGGTCAAGCGCTAAAGCCCTTGCTCAACTCCGACTGCGAGATCATCGCATCGACCCTGTGTCACGAAGCTAGCGCTGCAGCTTGGATCGCTCTCGCCAAAGATCTGAACATCGCTATCAAATGGTGGACACCTCCACCAGGTGACGACCCAGTGCTATCATTGGAGACTCTGAGGCCACTCTTGACACCAAAGACCCGCATTGTGACATGTAACCACGTGTCGAATGTTGTCGGTACCATTCACCCCATACGTCAAGTTGCAGACCTTGTTCACAGCATCCCTGGAGCCATCCTCATTGTGGATGGAGTGGCATTCGCGCCGCACCGACCCATCGATGTCAAGGCATTGGATGTGGACTTTTACTGCTTCAGTTGGTACAAGGTCTTTGGACCACATGTCGCACAACTCTACGGACGGCGTAGCGCTCAAACCCGTTCACTTGCGGGTATCAGCCACTATTTCCTCGGCGGGATGCCGGGTCTAGATTGGCGTTTGCGTTTAGGTGCCAATTCCTTCGAACTCGAGGAGGCTTTGATTCCTATCACCCGGTATCTCAAGCAAGTGGGCTGGGAGAATATCATTGCTCAAGAGACCGTTCTACAAGACATCTTCTTGGCTTATCTTAGAAGCCGACCGGAAAAGTTCCGCATCTTCGGCGAAAAGTCCTCTGATCCACAGAAGCGTGTGCCGGTTATTACATTTGAGGTTATTGGCAGCTCGCCAACGCTTGTGACCAACAAAATCAATCAGAAAGGACGGTTTAGGGTTGTTTCTGGCAATTGTTGGGCTCCCAGAGCGACACATGATGTACTTGGACTCGGTGATGAAGGTCTTATCCGTGTCAGTTTTGTGCATTACAATACTGTTGCGGAAGTACAGGAGTTCTGTAAGGAGCTTGACTTGGTCTTGGACAATCTGAAGATTAGAGATTAGGGGCGCAAGTTGGTAATTTGTTGATCTATATCACCCAATTTGAAGCATGCCTGCTTTTTTACCAATATGAAGTTGCTTCTGTTTCCTTCAGTATTTATAAAAAATTGATATCAATGCCTTTTGCCTTTTGCCTTTTGTAATTCTTTGTTCCTTATTTCATGGCTAGTTCTTGTAATGCCAAAATATTCTATATGTATAAGTGGTACTTCCAAGCCCAGGCGCTCGTGGCCTCCCCCAGTTTTGAATAATTAACAACACAAGAAGAATTTTCAAAATATATCAAAAATGTTCTCTTGTTTTTTTTTGGTTTTCTAGTTTGCCTCTTTCATATCATGAGACGAATAGTCTATCTTCGAACCGATCATTCGGAGTCGGATTGTGAAGACCTGAGATTCGGCCCGAAAGTACATTGAAGCATCTTTATTGGTGCGTTTTTAAAACCCCAGAGCCGCATATAGTATGAAGAACACCTTGAACAAATCCAGAGGTAGCAAATACAGCAGTCAACTGTGCAGATTTTTGTGAATATTGTTTCAACCCCGTGGTATCATGGCGATTGTAACTGATCACGTCGATGTTTTGATCATTGGTGCAGGTCCAGCAGGGTAAGTGAGATAAATCAGCAAGATATAGATATCGCCAGTCAATGAAATCTACTAACTTGGTTGATTAGTTTGACAGTGGCAAATTCGTTCAACGGTGCCAACCTGCGCGTACGAATAATCGACAAGAAATCCGCTCCGCTTGAGACAGGCAGAGCAGATGGACTGAAAAGCATATCGGTTGAAGTTTTAGACTCTTTCGGAATTGGAGACACTATCTTGAAAGATTGCCAACCATGTGAAGAGATTGTTCTATGGAATCCGGACAAGGCTGGCGTGATTACACGGACGATGATCATTCCGGATCGAGTGGAGGAATTGCAAAAGGCGAGAGAAGTGACACTCGATCAATGTATGGAGTACTTACCAAGGGGGTCTTTAAACTGTATACTGACTCTTTTCCAGCCGATATTGAGCGTGTCATGGTTGAAAACCTCCACAAGCACAACACGGTCAAAGTTACTTGGAACACACAGCCAGTGGCTCTGCAAATCGATACGGAGACGAGGAGCAATCCCAATGCATATCCAATCACCGTTACATTGGAAAATTCCCAGACTGGTATTGTAGAGAAAATAGCTGCGAAATATGTGGTCGGAGGTGATGGTGCTCGCAGCTGGTTGCGCAAATATCTCAACATCCAATTCTCTGGAGATCGGACAGACTCAACATGGGGTGAGTGATATTCAATCTCGGATGAAGATTCTCGCGAACTAAGAGCCTGGCCAGGTGTGATGAATCTCGTCCCCAAAACAGATTTTCCCGACATTCGGAAAGTATTTGTGGTCCATTCCGACGCGGGCACCGTCATGGGCGTACCTCGTGAAAATAAAATGGTACGATTGTATATCAGCATGGATGGAGGCAGTCAGCATACCTCGATCAATGCCAAGAACGTCACCGCAGAGAATATAGTTGACGCGGCTCGAGCTATAATGGCGCCTTACACTCTTGATGCAGCTCGGATCCCATGGTGGTCAGCGTACTCCGTCGGCCAGCGAGTTGCTGACGAATTCTCGCGGCACAACAGGATATTCCTAATTGGTGATGCGGTGCACACTCACTCTCCGAAGGCTGGCCAGGGTATGAATACTAGTATTCAAGATGGGTACAACATTGGCTGGAAGCTACGTTACTGTTTGGAACATGGCGGCGATTTATCGATTCTGTCCACATACCAGAGCGAGCGTCGGCCCGTTGCACAGGCTCTCATTGACTTCGATAGAGAGTACCTGAAGTCATTTGTCAGAACCGATATTACCAGCGATGAGTTCTTTGAAGCGTATGTGGCCGGTCAGAAGTTCACCACAGGCATTCAAATCCAATATCCGCGTTCGCTTATCGTGCGAGCAAAAGGACCGCAAACATCATCTCATCCCTTAGCCAAAAATCTCGCGCCAGGAAAAAGACTGCCAGATTTTCAAATGGTCAATCAATCTGACGCTGTGCCAATACGAGCATACCATCGGTTCCTCAATGATGGGCGTTTCCGCCTTCTTGTTTTCGCGGGAGATATTTCACGAGACTTCGCCTTCTCGCGTCTCAATCAGCTGGGCGAATGGCTTACAACAGGACTGTTGTCTCAAAGGTCTGGGCTGGAGATAATTACAATACACAGCTCCAAGCGTGCAGATGTTGAATTGATGGATCTCCATCCTACCTTCCGACCGTGGGATGAGGAAGACGGTTGGAACTACTGGACTGTCTATGCCGATGATGACAGCTACCATGAAGGTCACGGGCATGTTTACGAGCGGTGTGGAATTGAGAAAGAGGAAGGGGCTCTTGTATTGCTGAGGCCTGATGGTTATATCAGTGTTATTGTTTCTTTTGAAGAGAAGCATGACTTGTTATCCTTCTTTGATGGACTTAAGCAACAGCCTCGAGACGCATCGGTTCACAACGAGGTGGTTTGGAGGCGTGCTAACTTGTGAAATAATCAGATCTGCTCCATAATAGAAAATACGAAGTTGAGTTGATAAATCGCAGGTTAAGAGCACTTTAGCGGCTTGGGGCCCTGTCAAGATGAAGCAATATACAACATACAAAGAGAACATACAAAGAGATCTATCTATTCATATTACACATGAAGCAACCCTTCTATGTAGCTATATAGTGAGAGATCCTCTATCTTAATTTTTTTTTTTTCATAGCCCAGTTGTTTGTCAGTCTTGCTTTCGACATAGCAGGATTTTAATTGTTGAATTTGAAGTGGGAAATATGTACTATCAAGAGAGATTTGACCTTTGGTGTATGTAACCAAAATTTCAGAAATTTCCAATAACCAGGTGCCATGGTCTAGTGGTATGACGCTACATTGTGGTGACACGATTCTGTATCAGCCCCGGTTCGATTCCGGGTGGCGCCAATTTTTTGCCGTTTCCCTTTTTGCTTACAACAATCTCTCATTGATAGATAGATACTCTACATTGATAGCAGCGAAGGAAATGATCAGTAGGGTATTTCTTGAATGTCTCCTACTCCGCGACGAGAAGATGAACTGAAAGGCATAGATAGCTAGCTGGGATTGATATATATTTCAGTATCATATTGGCTAGCTAGCCTTTGTCTTTTGCAAAGCGATGAGAAGTTTAATGATAACTTAGTTTTTTAAATAAAAAGTAACCCTACTCCTAGCTACGTCTGTATGTACAACGTAGTAACTAATTATTAATTTCTTTAGCAGCTTGAAATACCTTACCCCTCAACACGACCGAATTACTCATTTTTTTTTCCTTTGACACAACCAACATGCACCATGTATCACGACTTAAGCTGGAGTAGAAAAATAGAAAAAACAAAAACAATTGGCGCCACCCGGAATCGAACCGGGGCTGATACAGAATCGTGTCACCACAATGTAGCGTCATACCACTAGACCATGGCACCTGGTTATTGAAAGGACCGCAGATTTTGGTTGTATCAATCAATAAAACAAAGCCCATCTATTTTACATTAATTTCCTTTTTGGGGTACATCAGCTATCCTTGGGGTGTATAAAAGGTCCCCTGTGAAACCTTATTCTTTTGCGGTACAACTTTAATATGATATCGTTTTAATTTCCCACCTTTGAATTCTGGTTTACACTATAGGCAAGCATCTTTTAAATCCATAAAGTATACCAGCGCTTATCACGACTATAAGACCTTCGTAAATGACCCTTTAAAGCACCTCAAGTAGATATAGTACCCGCTGCCTTAGGCGAAGAAGGCGTAGCATCATGGATTTGTAAAGGAGGAAGAAGACGTCTTAGTAAATAAGGATGAGTTTCCTACCCTACTTGCCAACCTTATGACTACTTAGGTATGAGGTTAAAGTTAAGTGAGATACCTAGGTACTCACATATGGTCTGTTGATATGATAAAAAATATTCGAATACTGTAATTGTAGACTTTTTCAAATCGATGATTCAACATGGTAGCATAATACCTAATTGGGTATATCATATTGAAGGTCACTGTTTTAAAACCAGCATATGCTGATAATTTAGATCACGGAGTACCGCTTAGGCACATTTTCCATAGCGAGCAGAACTTCTAGTAAATATTTATCTTTCAGGTAGTATGCAACTTGGTCTTATGAACTGTGGCTTATACTATGGAAGACATCATAGAATACTGTGCTATACCGAATACAGAGAGCGGGGTGTCCATCTAGCAAATAACATATCCTGGGCCGCTATCATCCACCGCACACGACATCAATCTACTACATATGTATTAAAGGGCAACAGGCGACTTTTCACACTCAAACGACATGGCTCTGTCCGCCACTTTGCCTGTGCAAAAATAATTGCCTGCAAACTTTACCATAGAAAGCCTTTGCCTATCGTTTTTTTTCTGACGGAGCAGCCTCTTGAAAACGATTGAGAAACCCATTTTTTACCGGGACCCCGAGCTGAACATTTGATGTTCCTGACACGAAGACTGTGGTCGCAAATAAGAAATGGCAGCGAAAGAACACAGCGCGGCCCTAGCTATGGCCCGATCAAATGACATTATTCAAGAATGTGAAGGTTCAGGGTGCTTCTAAAGTCCATTGCGTCGTTTCTTACCACGAGACGCGTGCTGTGACCCTTCAGTAGGCAACTACTGAGAGGCCGATCGCCCGGTACCTAGGTAAGCGTGGGGGGTTGAGTGACGTGGCTATGCGGCTGAAAGGTTGCTCAGCCATGTAAGAACCTCTCTTAAAACGCCCACCTCACGATTGATTGGGCCGCTCACTAGAATCACTTTATCTTTATTCCTCGGGATGAGCGTCCATAGTCATTCCTCCCCTGGAGGGCACCTGTGGCTCACTGCCCTGGATACACTCGATTCCCAACTGAAAGCAAGCTTGACGGGGATCGTCAACAACCATAAAGGCGACATAGTGACCGCCATCCTCGAGGAGGCGGAAAAGAAGAAAAAGCTTTGCTTGCAGAAGCGGTGGAAGATCCAGTTTCGTGGCAAAACAATAGTCCTCCGCGACCTCTTCGACAAAATCATCGCGTGGGTGAACCAGTTCGCGGCCATCGTTGATGTCGCTGTCCAATATGACCCAGTCAGTGCGTCGCTCCCATGGGCAGGGGTGCGATTCTTGCTTCATGTGGCCGTGAGCGACAGCCAGTGTTTCGAGTCCACCGTTCATGGTCTGGAATCTGTGTCGTTGTTGATTGCCCGCTACGCGGCATTCGAAGCGCTTTACCTGCAAAAAGGGCCAAGCATTCGAGCGGAGTTGCAGCGCGGGTTGACCGGCCTGTACGCGCGTATTCTTGTCTTTTTGGCCCAGGGGATTCAATATTTCAGCCAACCAACAGCAGTCCGTCTGATAAAGAGCGTCTTCCAGACCTCTCAGACTGAGAAAATCGATGAGATCGCCAAATCAGACCAAGAAGTCCTCAAACTTGCGCCAAATAGTAGACTCCCAGGTGCAGCAACAGATATACGTTCAAGTCGACACGATTCGAGACATCATCGAAACGCTCCAACGTCCAGTTTGTCGCCTAGTAGACGCGTCAGAAACGCATGCAAAGACATTAGAGGAAGAAAGATTCCACAATATCTTGAAATGGCTGTCCTATGCGCCCTACACTCAGCATCACAAGCGACATTCAGAAAGCCGGCTATCAAGCTCGGCAAAGTGGCTATTTCGCCATCCACTATATGCTGACTGGAAGGGCTCCAGTTCCTCTTCCGTTTTCCTCCTCCATGGTATTCCGGGTTCTGGAAAGACCAACCTCATCTCGGCAGTTGTGGATGCATTCCTCAGCGAGCACTCTTCAAACCCTCTGGGTCCTCCGATGGCCTACTTCTACTGTGGAGATAGCCGCTTTGGTCGATCTTGGGCAGAACCAGATGAGGTGATGCAATCTCTCACTCGGCAATTTGCTATTGTTGATAGGGGGAAACTCAAGGTCCGCGAACAAATCGTTCTCGAGTATGCGCGCAGGGAAGCGGAGGCCAAGTTGAACGGCTTTGAGATACCTCGACTGCAGAGTACTCAGTGCGCTGATCTTATTCTGAGTATTACAAGCGCAAACCCGACAGTGATTATAGTAGACGGGGTAGACGAAATTGAAGAGCATCGGCGACATGAGCTTCTCGATGCATTTGTCAGAATCCGAGACGAATCTGCTAGTGTGGTCAAGATCCTTCTATCAAGTCGAGACAACAGCAGTGTTTTTGCAACCCTGGTAGATGCGTCGATGCTTCGCGTGCAGGAGACCGACACTCGGCAGGACATGGAGCTATTCATTGAGCATTGTGTGTCAACAGCTATTTCTACTCGCAATCTCCTTGATGGAAGCGTTTCAGATGATGTGCGAAAGGAAATCAAACAATTTCTCTTGGACCGAGCTGGCGAGCCGAGCTGGCGAAATGTGAGTTCTATCAAAAGATTCCTCCATGATGTTTCTTGACCTTTTCGTAGGTTCCTCTGGGTGCAACTCCAAGTGGAAAGATTATGCAAATTAAAATCCACGAGGAGCATTTTGGAGGCGCTTAAGGATCCGTTGAAGAGCTCGACTACGACCAACAGCCTATATTCAGATATCCTCGACAATCTCGAGCAGACAGATTCATTAGCATATGCAACTGCAGTCAGGGCTTTCTCCTGGCTTCTGTGTATGCGTGAGCCGCTATCAAGCACTGCGTTCATTGACGCAGTGTCCAGTGGCACCCCAGACGCGCATCATTTGAACCTTTCAGAGTTGCTGTCAATTTGCTCCAACTTGATCGTCCATGACAAGCAGCTGGACACTTTGCGTTTTGCGCACATCTCATTCAAGGAATTTCTGGAGACCAAATCCGAATTCGATGCGCCCAGCGCTCACATAATTGCTACGCTGAGCTGTATCGAGTCGTGTATTCACCACCTGCCCATCAATGTTGAAGGAGAACTGCATGCAGAACGGGACCACAGTCTATATGCAGTGCTGTATTGGGCTCAACACTATACTGCTGCGACTTCAGAAAATGAGGATAGAGTCATTGGAAAGCTACGAGAGTTTGTCTTCGGTGATTCTTGTGGAGTGGGCTCTCGATCTGGGAGCAAATCCAGCTATTTCACATGGAAAATTTGGAGACCCGTTGTCGGCGGCATGTGCTGGCGGCCATATTTCAGTGGTCAAGTTTCTACTCACTCATGAAAGCCATTCTTCTCTCACAACGATTGAACCAGCTTTACGACTCTCTTTCCTCACAGGTCAAGAGGAGATATCTAGGCTACTTCTCAAGAACTACTTTCAGCCCCGGAGTGGTCGGCCTGAAGTGAACCGAAACGACATGGATTGGCTTCTGGAAGCTGCTGCCCGAGCTGGTTTTACGGAGGCCATGGAGGAATTGACCAAAGGTTCACCAGTGGCTTTGCTGCCCAAACCGAATTCTTCGAAAATTGTAAATGCCGCCATTCGAAAAGGCCGGGTTGATTTCATGAAAAGGTATATGGAGAAAGACACGCTACCGGCTGATGTGGTAGCCACTGCCGCACTTTTTGGCCAGGCTGAGATCATCCATTTGTGTTTGGACAAGGGCCACGACATGGAAAAGGAAGGTCCTTTTGGTACACCTCTCAGATCTGCAAGCTTGATGGGCCATGAAAATGCCGTCCGCGCCCTCTTGTCTCGTGGCGCCAATGTCAATGCTGTTTCATCGTTGGGAGACGCCCTTCAAGTGGCAGCAATGAAGGGACACCTGTCTATCACCGATTTTCTGATTCAGAACCACGCCAATGTCAACAATTCAGGTGGATTCTTTGGAAATGCGCTGCAAGCTGCTGCCTACAGGGGTCATCGAGATATCGTCGAAACTCTGTTAGCTGCTGGGGCATCTATATACATGAAAGGCCGATACAAGGATGCATTCCATGCTGCCACCGAGGCCGGTCAGGAGGGGATTATTAGTCTTTTCCTCGACAAGGGTTATTCCTTCCCAGGCGAGCGAAGTCCGCTTTTGGCGTCTATGAAGCTGCCATCTCCAACCAAAGATCTGCTACGTCAAGCATCACCAAGTCTTTTGAAACCTGCCCATGACTATTTTGAAGAGCATGAAGGACATGTCGTTGTTCCAGGGCCACCAGAAGCAATTACCGCTGATTTTGAGGATGTTTTGAACTATACAGGAGACGCGCCTGTTTCTTCTAGCAATATTGCACAAGCTACCTACCAAGCCAGAAGAAGTCGCTCTCTTGCCCTCGGTCAGCACCTCGAAGACGAATGCTATGCATTGGAAGCCGCAGCATCGAGGGATCATTTGGAGATAGTTCGGAGGATGATCGCTGCCAGAAAGAAGCTTCGAATCTATGATTTCCATATAGGCCAAGCACTTTGGGCAGCCTGCACAAACGGCTATACTGAGATCGTAAAAGCCATTACCGCGGTCGAAGTTGACCTTCGTTCTTTCATCATGGTATCACTGGAACGAGCGGCTAGGCGTGGCCATGCAGAGATTGCAGATATCCTCATTCGATATGAGGAAAAATGGGGCCCTCTGAACAGAAGCTCGCTTAATGCGGCTCGTGTAATGTGGCAGCACCCAGATCCTGAGGGGAATACCTTTGGTGAAGGCCGCCTTGTAAGTATTTTGCCCGAGTGTACTGCCATCACGTAGTTACTAACAATAGGCTTCAGTTCGATGACTCTTTTGAATGTCCATACACACTTACGCTAGTGTTAGCTGGCTGTCGAGGTGGCCATCTGTCCAGTGTGTTGCGCGGCTTCCAGCTGACGGGTCAGTCTGAAATGAACAGATTACGCGAACTCGCTTTGAAGGAAGCAGCCATTTTCGACAAAGTTGACATAGTCGGCTTTTTACTGGGAAATGATGTTCCATTTCCACCAGAGCTCTTGGCTGAGACTTTGCGAACAGCTGCCCAACATGGCTCCAAGTCGGTACTTGCCCTTCTCCTCAGCAGAGAATACACCAAGGATGTGCTTGTCGATTTATATATCTCCTGCTTTACAGAAGCAGTTGCGAACGGCCAGACTGAGATTTTCCAGTACTTAATGAGGCAAGACACAAAATTATACCCTCTTGAGCTGTTAAGAAAAGCAATTGTACACGCAGCTTGCGAGGATTACTTTTTGATCATGACATCGCTGGCCCAGGAGATTCAGCATCATGAAGCCTGCCCGACTATCCTTGCTCAAGCTTTAAATGCCGCATGCGCAGCGGGCTCATTGGACAGCGTCGAGTGGTTAATCAATGCCGGAGCTGGGATTGACACGCTGGTGGATGACATCCCCAAGCTCGTTGTCCAGGTAAATCAACCCAGCTTGAGACGATACCCGCATCAAAACCGTCCTCAGTGTCATGAGTGCTGGCCGAGAACGGCGCTGGAGGCATGTCTGCAATTTTTCTTGGAGCCAGGAAAGCATCACCTAGATAGCGAATGGAATAGGAAAGCGGCTCGTGTGCGGCGAGAGCCTGTCCTAAAGCTGCTGCTGGAGCATGGCGCTGACGTTAACCAAACCATCAGTGGCAAAATTTCACCTTTGCATGTTGCAGCGCTGAACTTCTCTGAAGAGATTGTGCGATTGTTGATCGCTAAGGGGGCTGACGTGAACGTCGATATTCCAAAGGAAGGCACTCCGCTGCAGTCTGCTGCAAAGAGAGAACTCGAGTCCTTGTCAATTGTGCGTTTGCTGCTCGAGTCTGGGGCTGTTATTGGTTCGCAGGACTACACACAGCAGCAACAAAATCCCGTCTTGAACGAAGTGTTGAGCTTTTTCGGACCCCCTCCGTCGAGCACTCGCACCCAAATTAGGCTCAGATTACACGAAAAATGGCCGGAACGTGGTCGCTTCTATGAATCGGGGTCGATGCAAGACGTTTTGTCGACTGGACCAGGGGCGGTGATCAAGCTCCTGTTATTGTCCCAGCCGAACCTCCGCGCCGCAGACAAACGATTTAGCTTGCTACTACAGATGCTTGCAACCACTGGAGATATTGACTTCATGCGACTTTTGATTGATAGAGGCGTCGATGTTAATCTTTGTGGACATTATTATGGCTGTGCGCTTCAAGGAGCGGCCCGATTTGGCCACTTGGAATGTATACAGCTTCTGTTGAATGCAGGCGCCCAGGTGAACCTGGTCGATGGCACTTACGGGACGCCTCTGCAAGCTGCGATCCTTGGAGGACACCAAAAAACAGTCACGGCGTTGATTGCTCACGGAGCTGATGTCAACTTATGCTCGAAAACCTCGAGTAAAAGGAAAACAAGAGCCAGCATGCCCCCACTTCAACTCGCCATCCAATCCAAAAAGCTGTTGCTTACTATGCAGCTTTTGAATGCTGGTGCTAAGCTCAGTGAGGGAATGCCTGTCTTGCACTTGGCTCTCGAAGCAGCGGATTTCGATGCCGTAGAGCGCCTGCTAGCTGCTGGGGCAGACATGAGTGCTGGAGACTGGGAGCACTCACCAGTCTTGATCACCGCATGCCAGGACGGAGGGATGAGAACGATCGAATTTCTTCTTTCAAAAGGGGCAGACGTCAATATTGACGGAACAAAACGGTACCGGGAACGGCTGGGTGTTGAACAAAACCATGCAAGCGCTCTCCATGCCGCTTGCAGCCAGGGCTACTATGAAATTGTTCGGCTACTGTTGAATCAAGGGGCTCATCTTGAGAAAAGAGTCGAGGGCGGCGTAACTCCGCTTGGGCTTGCCGCTTCGATCGGTGATATGAAGATGATGGAGTTATTACTTGATTTTGGTGCCAGAATTTACGATCCAGTCGAGGATCTGAATGTGCTCAAGCAAGCAACAGATAGCCCAGAGCCCCAAGAGACAATGGAGTGCCTTATGCAAAGGCTGTCAAATACCCTTGAATTGGCTGCCGCATGTGAGGAAGCACTACCAGCGGTCCTTCGCAGTGGCGATGAGAAGCTATATTTGGCCCTCTTTGACCAGGTTCCGAAAACGCCTGGCTTGATAGGCCAGGCCTGTCGTATGGGCTTTCAGGACGCCCTCCGGTATATCCTGTCTCATGGAGTTGATATTGACAGTGATTTGGAAAACGGTGAGCGAGCGCTCCATATTGCAGTCTATTATCAGCGAGTGGAGCTAGTCGCTTTTCTCATCCAAGAAGGTGCCGACGTGCGGTATGTGAGCCCGAAGTTTGGAGCTCCAATTTGCGCCGCCCTGGAAGGCCTTTTACATACCACTGCCAATTGGGGACGACTGCCGCCCGAGATATTTCCCGAGGAAAGACCGGTCGACTATCGAATGTCCATAGGACGCAGAACCCGCCCACGAAATCGATTTGTCTTGGCCGACCATGCAAAGCAAGGCGCTTGCGAGAAGATGATTGAGATCCTTTTGCGTGCTGGTGCCGAGGTCAATCCTGCAGCCACGGCATTTGGTGCACCGCTCCATGTTGCTTCGTATATGGGGGAGCTGTCAACAATCAACTTTCTACTCGAGCGAGGAACCGATATCAATGCCGGTGGGGGATACTTCGGATCAGCATTGATTGCAGCCATGGCTAGTGATCAAGAAGAGGCATTCTCTCTTCTTCTGGAGCGAGGTATCAACGTGAACATATTTTCAAAAAAGTTCGGATCAGCATTGCATTATGCTTGTCGGCATAAAGACCGCCTGACAGTTCAGATCCTTCTCAAACATGGCGCAGATCCAAATGGTGACGGCTGTGAGCTCGAAAGCCCAATCGCCGCTCTTTTGTCTCGCGACTTGTTCGAATTCAAGGGAAGTCTTCGGGAGATACTGGACCTATTTTTGCAGTATGGGGATAGACTTCAAATCAGGGAAGCAGATCTTTGTTTGGCAGCAAAGTTGCCATCATATCGGCAAGATGAAAGCATTTTCGAGGTTCTTTGCCAGCACAATAAGAATCTGCTTGTCAGTCAGAATCTGTTAGCCGCTGCTGTTGCATCTGCAAGTGAATACGGCCCGGTAGATCACCTGAAATCCCTTCTTGAACGCGCCAACGACGTGGAAATTAACACCGAGATCTTCAAGTCAGTTCGAAGGGCAGAGGTCCTTGAACTTCTGCTCCAGCACCAACCTCGCTCCGCGATTACACCAGATATTTTTGAGGCATTTGCCGATGTCGGCTATTCTTGGCATAGCCTGTTCAAAACTTTGCTCGATCAGGAGCCTCAAGCTGTGCCCACTTCATCTGTAATTCTCTCGGTCTTGCGGAAGTCGGGAAAATCCCTCCATTTTGACAAAGACGTTGTGGACATTCTCTTGCTGCTTCTGGACCGCAATCCAGATATCCAAATATCTGAATCAATGCTCGTTGCTAGTCGGCATCCCGAGGTTCTTCAGATCTTGCTGTCTCGAGCTCCCGGATTTCCGATTCGAAATGAGCTTGTAGAAAGTGTGGTATCGCGAGCATTTATTGGGGCTAAACTCTTGAAGGTGATTCTGAATCATGACAAGAGCTTACAAATTGACCAGGTATCTTTAAACGCTTGTTTGGAGAAAGGCACGCCCGATTGCTTGGAGCTGATCCTTGAGAACAACCCGGAACTCAGCTTACCCCTGGAGCTGATTCTAAACAAGCTCAAATCCATCCGGAAATATAAGAAACACGAAGCATTCGAAATACTTGAGGTGCTTGTCCGACTTGGCAAGAAGCAGACATTCACTCCTGAAATTTACAGGGCTGTCGAGGAGCAGTTTCAACTGCAGTCACAAAGTGATATGAAGCAGCTGTTTTTGAGCCTGGAGAAACGAGATTGATGTATTTACCAATTCTCCGGGATAGAATTTATCGCCACTGGGTCTTCATTAGCGGGATACCCCTGACTTACGCCTAATTATTGTTGCCCCGAGCAGTATTGCTCAACCAATTGCGTAGTCCATATGTGGTCAGTGTATTTATCAGCTTAGCTTGCTAATGGTAAGTGCTGTTAAAACCACATTTTGGGATTTACTAAATGGAGCCACTTATTACCTCATTAGATGTGGCCTAATGAGCGTTTCCAATACTACGTCCAGCACCATTGACTTATAGTCCCACCTAGAGCCTTTTTTCACGATATTACAGAGGGGTAGATTTCCAGGACGAGAGAGGTTTATTCGAAAAATTTTCTACTACTTTGCTAACCACGAGACACCTTTTTCTACAGCCAGCAGAGCTCCGGTAGAAAGATGTCTTTCTACATGCAATGAAACCCGAGGCTCATATACCAAGCCATGCCTGATGAGGTGATGGGGGGGGGGGGGGGGTGTCTATCTGACTAACTAGTGAGCTATATCTCGCAGGTCGCGAATTATTCAACAGTGGCTTGGAGTATTCATGCCAAGGTAAGTTGAAGCTTTGCAAGCATCGTAAGATCAGTATACTTGTGGATGTGCACAGGGTAGAAAAAACAATTAGTATCAATGCATGAACCTATAGCCTCAACGTCTAACGCCTGCTTCGTATGTGGCCAACCAATCCCTATCAAAAGGCGCCAGAAATAAACAGATTTCATGGATCTGCCTCAGAAGACGCATGCATCAGGCAAGTGCCAATATCAATCAATAGCTCAAGCCAGAGTGACATCCATAGGCCCCGGCTTCTCAGCATCCTCACGCTCAGCCAGGACACTCAAGCTCTTCTCGGCATCTGGACCCTCGGCTGTGTCGCCCGGCTCCTCGTCTTCTTCGGGCCTACTGCCTTGGGATTCATTATCATCATTCTCTTCGTCGCCATCCAATATCTCTTCATCACCAGCCTCGTCACCTTCTTGAGCTTCCTCGTTGCCTGTCTCGACCTCGATGATGGTAGCGGTCAGCTTCACCGTCATCATCATCCTCGCCTTCGTTGTCGTCTCCTTCCCCATCATCTCCTCCTGCTACGGCGTTTTCATCACCGCTCCCGACATCTTCCCCCTCAGTTTCGCCGGTGCCGGACTGTTCTTGATTCAAGTTGAGGAACAGAGGTTACCGTTGCCCTGACTTTCCCACTTTGGATTCGTCCGCTTCGCTAAGTGTACTTTCATCACAGCTATCCCGCGCGCTGTTGGCTTCGTCTTGTTGCTTGCCGGGACTATCTTCTGCTGGTGCGGGCTTCCCTGGAGCAGAGATTGGCCCGACGGTGGGACGGGCGGCTGAATGTTTACGTTGGGTGGAGCCGGTTACAAATCGGCCCAGTGGCGCAGTGGTTAACGCGTCGCACTTGTATGATCATACAGTTATGCGGAGACTCGGGGGTTCGACTCCCCCCTGGGCCCTTTTTTTTTTTTTTCTCCTTCACACATCACACCTGATGTGAAATTTCTTATCTGTTTTTTAGTCTGCGTATCACAAAGATTCAATATTTCAATTCAGCTTGTATCGTTTGTACCTGCAATGAGAGTTTTTGAAACACATTCCAAGAGTATGTATGGGACGTCGACATTAGACTAGGAAGGGGTCAGTTCGGTTAGATCAGATGGCCTTTTTGGGCATATCAGCTTAGAATGCGACGTGCACGACGGGGCACTCAAGGTTGCATGTCTGGGCATAAATTCTACTCTTCCTATAAGCTCTTTGGCGGAGTAATTACAAGTATCTCTCGTAGGACTCGAGTTTTATCATCGCGAAGGAGATGTATCAGCCAGAGCGGCGTTGATGGCGGCGTGACAGCGCCCGGCAAGGGAAAATGTCCGGGTGGGAATTCAAGGGCGGAGAAGATAGCAACAGCTTCTGCTCAAGACGTTCAAGGCGGAGGTGCGGGAAAACATTAAGTATGGTTGAAGGGAAAGGGAGAGAGAGCGACGTAACAGTGCCAGACCCGGGGTTAGCGCAAAGTATGGAGATCGAAAGAGGTGCTTATTGCAAATTGAGAGCTTATAGTAGCTTAATCATAACATATTTTCCTAGTGTGTACAGCAAAAGAGAGCATAGGAGACAAAAGAAGAAAAACAAAAACAAATTGGCGCCACCCGGAATCGAACCGGGGCTGATACAGAATCGCGTCACCACAATGTAGCGTCATACCACTAGACCATGGCACCTGGTTATTGAAAATTGGGCAATCCCAGAAACTATCAGCAAAATATACGCACTCTTTTCCATACTAGGCTCCAAGCGTGCCTGGATATCCGTGCGGTTGGATACCTTCCAGATGAGGGAATCCAAAAGAAACGGGCCCTGACCAGTCATGGAACCAGACTATGCGAGCCCTTAGTTAATCTTGGAAGGGGTATCAACATCGGTTTAGGTGGTAGTGCGCTTGGCATGGATAGTTTAAGACCTCTTAGATCAAAGTCTTCTGCAAGTCAACTTTACAATGGAATACCTATCCTGTACATAATTTTGCTGTGCATAACTAATTATCTTCAATGCTTGTCTCAAAACCTCAATCGGGTAAGGAGTTAGTGAAATCTCAGCGTAATAATTGATTAATGAAGCTTGGAGGACTGTGTAGATATCGCAACACGACAATTATCCCATTAAGCTCGAGCTCAACATGTCCAAATCCCATCAATCAGGAGATATATCAACAACACAGTCAGATTTACCCGTATCAAGACCCGGAGTCCTTCACATAAGGTAGCGGAATCAGTGTGCACGCGAATTGCCCTGCTCCTTGACGATGCGGTTGTACCTCACCGCCAATCCGCGCCGTGTAGCCTTGCCCCAGAACACCATAGGGACTGTTAAGAGGGTGAGTCCGAGACTGATCAACCCGCATGCTATGAACATATTCTGCAGGCCATTGCGCTCCATCCAGGGGGAGATTGCGAACGGGATGCCAATGCCGGCTGCGTTTCGCACGAAAGATACAGCTGTGAAGGCATCGCCGGTGATCTGAAAAATAGAAAATTAGAAGTATACAACGAGATTTTGGGGTCGTAGGTATGCATAGAAAGCAAGCATTCTTGTCGGTGGAGTGATAGATACATACATCCCTGTAACTGTCAATAACAAGAGTCATTACAGCATCACAGATACTGTTGAGTCCAAAGCCGAAGAGGGCACCAGCAACGCTGGGATAGATCCAGTGCATACCCTATATATTTTAGATCTTTGCAATTTGGAGGCTTTCAAAAGTTCAAAAGTTCAAGGGTATAGAGCAGATGTGGGAGTACATATGGGATGGTGAGCTTACCCGGGCAATGGTGGCACCGAACATGATAAGGCCTCCTGCCATAGCTATGGCGGGAAGATGCAGGATATACAAACGCATCTCGGGTTCATAGTAGCCCTTATTTCGTCTGGAGAAGAAAAGAATGGACCAGTCTCCCAAGAACCCACCGTATACAGCACCGATCAGAGTTCCGATAAACGGACCAAGACTCATGAACCCGATTTGTTCGGGTGTGAAGTTGTAGGGTGGTAGAGGAAAGACCAGTGAAAGGACATTAGACATAATCGTTAGCCAGATTATGCCTGCAGCATATTGAATTGCTGTGAACATCACAGTTGGAAATCTGACCAGCACGTGGAATGGATGGTAGAAGTGCGGCCATATGGGCTCGGGTGTGGGTGTTATTAAGGCAAGCCGTTTTCGCCACGAGCTTCGGGGGATGGTAAGGTCTAGCTCTTGGCGCAAGTGGTCTGGCTCCCCTGAAATAATAACTTTGCTATCTTTCCTGTCGACTTTATTCTGTGGGTCGAGATCTTCCTCTTCGCCAGATGCAGTACTGGCTTGCCCAGTAAGGACGGGGATGTATTTGGTCTCTTCGTACATAATCACGAACAAGACAAAGAGAATGGCATTGAAGATACCCATGGTATGGTAGGACCAGCGCCAGCCTTGCTTAGTAGCCTGGGTGCCAGCTGCCATGGGGGTCAAGAAACTCTGCAGGTCGTCAGCATACAGCACGTATTTAGGTACACCAAAAACTTGAGGCTATTGGACATACACCAATCATGATGCAGGTCATGTATAGACCATTCATACTCCCTCGATGGTGCACAAAGAAGAGATCGGCGATCTATGCAATATTAGCTAGGTCTCTAATCAAGCGACAGAAGGACCAGGAGCGCACAGTTATTTCAACAATTGCTTCATTGCATGCACCAGCTAGACCCTGTAGTAAGTTCGTGAGATATAGTTCTGCCAAGCTTTCCATCCTTGCTGACCAGAAGGCGGTTGCTAGCATGATTGCTGTCGATGAGATATACACAGGGCGCCGGCCGTATTTCTTGGCCAAAGGAATGAAGAAGACACAGCCGGTGGCAAGGCCAACATAGTTGACTGACATTGCTTGGTTGAGTTCGGTATAGGAGACGTTCATATCAACGACCATTTGCTGCCAAAAGATTGACTGGATAGAGAGTCTGATAGATGGTAGTGTTAACTAGGTTGACACATCAGAGTTTTAGACCATCGACTTACGCCGTGAAAATTATGATTGTCATAGCCAACACAATGGTAAAGTTGACCGTCTTTCGGATAGTGCTCCAATTCTGTTCATCATAGCCCTATCAATCAATGACACAGAGACTATCAGACCGAACCAACAACATACCAAAGGCTCATTGGGATCATGCGAAGGGATAGGGTCGAGTATTACAACTCGTTGGACTTGCGTCTCCACCTCGTAATCTAGACACCGTCAGCTTCCAAGGTTTGAGCCTGGGAATTTCCCAACGACCAATTCGAAGAGAAGCTCATCTAAAGCATACCTCGAATCAACTGAAATGTGCCAGGAGGAAGGTTGGCATCGTCCTCAAAAGAGGGCCTAGGAAGAGGAGGACCCATTTTTCGATTCCGACGATGATCTTCTAGGAGAGGCGCGGTCTCACGGGAATGAGAGCCCTCCATCTAGGTGGTGAAGCCGACGATATATACCCGAATCGAGCAAAGGTCGGATGCTACCGGTGCAGATGATAGACATTGATATCTCTGCGCCACTGTGATAGACACAAGAGGAGATCCATGACGATAAGATAGTTTCGCGTAGATGGCAGTTCTGGACGGCAGTTCTGGGCATCATGTGCAATAGTAAATGCGGAGAAGGATCCTGTCTAGTTCCAATTGGGCTTGGGTTTGGGGTAAGCCCTTTCGTTCTTGCCACCTGTTTACTAACGTTTTCGGCAAGCGAGCGGGCAAGTTCGTATTCTATGCTAGATCGCCTTTTTTATAATTACAAGATATGTACGAGTTCGTTGGGTATAGAGAGAGGACTGTGCGTACGAGCCGACCTACCGGTGCTTTAGCTTATTAGCTCTGCCTTGGATTTCAAATTCAAATTAATTGATAGGGTAGTACCCAAATAAGAAAGTCCAAGAGGCAGCACCCGATTTGTGATGCTATCTTATAAAGTTCATGCACAACTATTTATGTCTTCCTCTCACAGCATATGTTTTTAATACTCTCAGATCTTCTATTTGGCTTGACTATCTTTGAATAGTTGAAGGATCTTTGAAATGACGTACAATGTAACCTGATATATTTTTCACCTAGTCACGGAGATCTTCTGACAACTTGAAGGATTAAAACTTGTATGCCTTTTAAACCATGCAACAGAGCCAATATGTCACTTCTTGTATTAGATAATTCATCTCTCATATACTTTCAAACATCATACTCTTCATTTTGCTATCTAGTCATCATTTCCTCACTATGTAAAATCCTTTAACTCCTTGAATCTTGATTTTCCCCGCATTTCGGCACACATGCATGATATAAGCTCAAATAGCAAGTGTACTATTTCCCCATTAATCTCAGGAAGCAAGGACTCTATTGGCATGAATATTCTTAATTTCTAGGCAGTATCATAATTGCAAACATTGAAGACGACTGTTAATACCATAGCACAAGAGAGTATCCATAAAACGTTAGAGTACAAAGCCTGATGAATCAACGGCAGCGAGTTGAATCCATCTCCCCATCCATCCCCTAAAGAATAGTTTACAAATTTGCATTAAAATGCGCTTGATCCACCTCCTTCGGCAACCCCGCAGCAGACAATCTCTCCTCTGAAACAAGAAACTGACTCGGGAACCACGGCGAAATATCCGCATCAGCAGTCCCAGCCAGCGTTCCATCCCGGTCAAGCAACATAGTCGCGAGCGCCCGCCCACAAAGCCAAGCCTGAACCATACCTTCGCCCCCAAAAGCAGCACACACCCACTCATTCCCAGCAGCACCATTCTCGGTCCGGCCTGTCACAGACCCAGGCAACCGTCCTACCCACGGAAACCCATCCGAACTAAACGCCATATTGCCCGTCCACATTGCTTGGACCGGATCCCCCTGTACACGGCCCCAACCCTTACGCCCAAAGATAGCTCTTAGCGCACCGGAGAGATGAATATCGATGTAAAGACTCATTCCGGAATCAGTTGACACGCCAATATCTGCCAGTCCACCGTGTTCGCTCTGCGCAAACCCCCCGCCCAGCATCATTTGACCCGTTGGGAGCTGGGTCATATAGTCGAAGCCACGGTCATAGTTGAAGAGCCAGGAGTGCTTAGCTGCTTGGTGGGGGAATTGGTCGCCAGGGGTCTGGGCAGACATTTGTCCACGGACGGGGAAGATTCGTCCTCGGAGTCCAGGGACTAGATGGCTAGTGTGGGCATTTGTGCAGTGGATGACATGTCGGGCAGAAATGGTGCCTCGGCTTGTTTGCACTCTATATCGAGCGGATAGGGCAGAGGAGTTAGAGGAGTCATCATGAATAGATGTAACAGCGGTGTTTTCCTCGATGCGGAAATCATTTGGGAATTTTTTGACGAGATAGGCCAGGATGCCGGTCACAAACTTATATGGCCATAGGGCACCTGCAGGGCCAGTTATAACGCCTCTTGCGCGGGTAAGACAGAATTCCTGCGATGAATATCAGCCCTGCCTGCTTCTGTATTTGCCCACAAAAAGAAAAAAAAAAAAAAAAAAAAAAGGGGAAAAGTGCAAAAGTATCATACCTTCGGAATTGACCCTCCCTCAAAAGAAGTCCACTCAGCCGATTCAGCCGGCATTCCCTCCTTGAACCGACGCAGTCTTTCCAACGCAGCCTTCCACTCCTCCTCTCCAAAGTAAACACTCAGGAATTTCACCTCACGAGCTTGCACTTCATCAGTGAGCCCCAGCTCCTCCGCAAAAGCTAGAATATCCCGTAAATGCGCTAATCTTAATCGCAAGATCTTACGCGCAGCATCCGCGCCAAATATGTCTGCCAGCTCGGCGTATTCATCTGCAGTCTCAAGGATATGTCCTCCATTTCGACCCGTTGCACCACTGCAGATATTGCGTGCTTCGAGTACGACCACTGAGGGGTGAGATGAAAGCGACGAAGAGGCCCGATTTTGGAGGAGGGTGTGCGCGATGGAGGCGCCTGTTATCCCGGATCCGATGATAACGATATCTGCCTCCTTGGGCAACGGGGTTGGGACTGGCTTTGTGATTTTGGGTCGGGGGGTTTGCAGCCAGAAAGATGAGGTTGTGGTTTGCTTTGGGATGCCGGGATCTGAGAAGATACGGTCTAAGGCTTGTTGGCGTGCCGAGATTGGGACCGAGGGGTCATTGAGGATATCCGCGATGACAGGCATGGTGGATGCAGGTAGTGATTTAAGAGGTTTCGTCTCTTAGAAAATTTAGGTTGACATCAAGTGAAGAGGACAGTGGGTGAAGGCAGAATTGTACTAGAGAAGCGAGCATTGAAGACATAAATAGTTATGCTTGAGCTGTATAGAATGGGATCTCAAATCGGATGCTGCCTCTTGGACTTACCTATTTGATACTACCGTATGATTTTTTTCATATGATCAATTTAATTTAATCGAGAAATCAAAATCAAGAGCAGAGTGTCTAAGCCAAGGCTCCGGTGGACCTTTCTGTTTTTGGATTTGGAGACTGTGGGGATCAATGATCAGCTACTTTCAAGACATTGAATACTCAGTCGATAGAGATAAGAAAAAATAAATAGAATAAAGTTAAAAAGGACATAAATGTATTGTGATTCGCCGAAAACTATTGCAAGATTCAAAGGTCCGCAATTGCTAGTGGCTCTTCTTGAGCAGATACCATTCAAATATGAAGCCGAAGACCTGGGTACATCCCCCTGACAGATCTATAGATAATTCCATGCTAGTCTCTCGACGATTAAGGATATTAAAATCTTGCCGTTCTAGATAAACACATAGGCTTTTGAGTGACAATTATGACATTCCTAGCGCCTTGAAGGGTGAGCTTATGATCTCGCTTAAGAAGCCCTTTATTGACTCCACTCGTGAAAGTCAAATGTCTAGAGGAGTCCATTCCCCCGCAAAACTCTTTATGTTGTATTGCGGTGTGGATATTAAGCCAGCGTTTGAAGACGAATCTAATAACCGAAGGATGAGGATAACCAAGTGCCGTTATAGACCGCCGTGACGTCCCAACTTGGAAGGTGATACACCTCGGAACCCGCGGACACAGCCATGCTTTGACCCCTGTGCTCAATCGACCTAGGTCGGTAGCGGACTGCAACTAACGCTCTTGAGTAGTGGATACAAACAGGGGAAGCGAAGTAGTATCTATCTGATAATTGAGGACCAAAGTGAGACATTTCTCGTCTGCTCGGCGTGGCAAGGACGAAGAGCTCCATAGAAGAGGGTTGGTGATCAGCACCACATTGGGTCTGGCGCCGCAAAGCGACCAGCGAGGAATTACGGCCCTCATGGTTATGGCAGGGTACCGAACCAGGACATTCCGTCTGAATGATTTACTCAGATTCAAAGCCAAGGTGGTTCCGACACAATTGGGGACATTTATGATTCTTACGATCCTTCTCGTTACTAGGGGACTTAGTCCATGTGGATTTCATATCTGTAAAGATCTTATAGGAACACTGTTGCAGAAGTTGGAAGGATTTGCCGCTCCATGATTCATTGGGATTTCTTGCTAAGCTAATACTTCCACCTAGTCTATGACTTGACACTTTGCTTCAATAATGCTTGGAATTTGCTCCCTCTCTCTTCCTAAATATTAAAGCCCTCTACAACTGGACTTGCATCTCTATCAAGATCTCACCTAGAGAGATAGAGATTTAATTGATCAATTTAATTCATGCATTCTGGCCCCTAGAAGTGGGTGATCATATCTATTGGCGTCATCTTCATTAATAAACTACCTAGCCAATGTAATCCCTAGTTGACAATATGAACTACCTCCTGCACATGAGGAATGGCATGGGGGATTGGCTGTCCATCCTCTTCAAGAGAGAGGCTACCATAGCCCGTGTCGTTGCTGGCCGATCGTTCTCGACGGATAGGTGGCCTTTTGGAAGGACAATCAACCAGGTCTTGATCAGCATCGCTTTGAGACGACTGGGATTCCGCCCTGCGCCGGCGAGCCCGGCGTTTCTTGGACTGAGCCCTATCAGGTGGAATGCGCATATAGTCGTCAACATTGATGCCTGCATTTTGGCAGATTGATGTGCACGATTTGACAATCACTTCCACGAGGGTAGATGAGAAACCGTAGAAAGCTGGAGTGTAGGCATTTCGGGCCCAGTAAATGAGTTCTGCTGATACTCGCCCAAGATTGGGAATATCGCGGGGACAGATGGAGAGCTTGCGGACAAGACGAGGCTTTTCTTCGGCTTCATCGTCTGCAGAGGAGGTAGCGTCCGATGCAGCATTCGAGGGAGAGGATGAATCGGACGACGCAATGTAATCCACATCTGAAGCAAGGAGGTGAAGGAGATGATAGACAGAGGAGAACCCAAGAAGAGAGAACTCGACTGGATCGATCGGAAGCTCATTGAACCAGGTGATGGCTTTTTGAATGGTAAATGACTCAGGGAGTGAGGAGGCATCGCCTGTAGATCGTGCAGTAACGATAGCGGCAATCATAGCACAGCGCACGGCAATGGAGATTTCATCCCGCACGGAAACGGGGAGGGAAGAATCAAGGAAGTTGGATGAGTGGCTGTGGCTTCCCTTCCTCTTCTCTTTTGGTAGCGCTGCAAGGACTGCTCCGACATTCTCGATACGGTTTTGTTCAAAGAAGACTGCCTTCATCACAAGGGCACGAGTATATGCAGCAGATAATTGTGGTGCGACGTCAAGAGACAAGCGAATCTTTTCTTTGAATGCATCACGGCTTGCCTTGGACACCGGGCCCTTACCACTGGCTTCGAAGTAATCAAGAAGGGCAGTCTGCAAAAGGTGACTGGACCACCAAGCCGCAAGTGCATCTTGAGAACATTGAATGGTCGGGTCTTCATCCACAACATCAAGTAGCACCTCATCATCACCCGTGCCTTCCTGGGTTGGTCGATTCCAGGTTAGGTTGACGGCGCGTTGAATGATATTGTCAATCATGACATCATCGCAATCCAGTTTGACGAGTGCAGCAAGGTGAGGTGGAAGCTGGTCAGGATGGCCTTCAGGCAGCGCATTATTGACCTCTCGAGCGACACCCCACTGAAACCTGGCAAGAGCTCGTGCAATATCGTTGGACACGTGGAACGACCAAGAACCCGCCTCTCCAACATTCCACATGAGGATGCGGACATGCAACGCCTTGATGATCATTCTCGTGGGAGTACATGGAAGTGTGCCGGCAGCGAAAATAGTGAGCACAAGACGACTCTTGCTAATTTCAGCATCTCCACCAGTGAGTTGAGCATCGATGGCGATATCCCAAGTCTTGACTCGGCCCCTTTCATCCTCCTCGGTGATCCCAGTGGCCCATGAGTAGATTTTCCATCCCATGAGGCATCGCAAGACATATTCAAAGCATCTCGAAGTAACAACATACCATTCATGGAAGAATCTATGACGTGGAACACCGACTCGTTGCATACTGGTCAGCCAAGCCTGTCGACGGAAATCGCTTGACGTCAGAGGAGCAGGCGGGCCCTCAGTAGCTGTTTTGGATGGGCCTTGCCGCACGATGGGCCTAGCATTGAACAAGTATAAAAAGACAACAAAGGCACTGGCAACGACCAGCGTCGCTAGAATGAGGAAGTGCGAGAATGCGCGCGCCTGCCACGAGGACCAGAACTGCTTGAGGTAGAATTGCCAATGCGCCATTTGGGATGTCTGGAAACGGCCGAGAAGCCGCAGAGGCAGTGCAAAGAGGCCCTTTGACTCGGTCTCCGAATCATCAGAGCCCATGCCTTCGAGAACCATTAGACCGGCAAGTGCACCTAGCATATACTTGTTTGGCATCCTTGAACGTCGGATCGATGTGTTTTCCCTTGCATACTGCGGTTGGTGAGGCGACGATGACGATGGGTACTTAATATAGGATTCGGCAAATGCTCCTTGTCGCGCAGTTTCTGCTCGCATGCGTTTCCACGCATCTGAAACCGGAAGTAGGCCTTCTGGGGGATTCTGGGAGCTTGGGGAACCCTCGCTTGGGGCGTCTTCAGTCTGAGAGAAGACACTAGGCGACGTGCCGGAGCCCGAATCTGTCGAGGCATAGTTGCTGGGCGAGGATACTGAAGCCGAAGATGTAACCGCCTGATCTGCTGCCTTATCAGCCTGCCGGAGGCGATTCTTCAAGGCGGTGTTTTCGTCTTCCAAACGTTGATTGCGGATCTCCAAATGCTTAATGTACTCTGTCGCCTTTGACAAAATGGATGCTTTGTTAAGCTTGCCTGCGGCGTTTGCTGCCTCCGCTTCATCGTCCTCGTCGTTTGAGCCTCCATTTGGGTTCTTGATTTGTCGAAGGCTGGGAACACTGTCGCGAAGTTCTGCAATTTTGTCGTTCAAGTTGGCCCGGTACCGCTTCTCAATGACGTTGTGTGCTCGCTTTTTAGCAGGCACTTTCTTGCCTGGTTGTACGGGTCCAGTCACCGTGGTGGCATCATCATCGCTGCCCGTCTTTCGCTTGCGGCTGGTTCCAGTACTGGAACTTGGAGACACCAAGCCTAACTGTTGCTGCTGGCCTGTGCGCCAAGTCTGTTGTGGAGGGCTGTGTTGGTATCCGAGTTTGTTTCCCGGATGAGATTCAGCCGAAAGTTCCATCAAGCTTGGCGGAAGATTGGGCGAGAAATCCTTGTAGCTCAGATGGGATGGGGAACTCAAATCGGTATAAGGAGAGATGGATGGGAGATCTGTGGAGGCCATCGGCTTTTGGGCCCCTTCCGAGGATATTGGCTCATCCCATCGCATCCATTGAGTCCAGTCTTGGGTTATGTTATCTCCGGTTGGTTGAGTGAACATATGGCTGTTTCCTTGCGGTTCGTCTCCACCATTAAGACGCGGAGAGAAAAGCTGGAAGTCATCATCCATGTTGGGGCCGGACATCTCGCCTAGTATCCCAAAGTAGGATCCTCGGCCCGTACCCGTAGCAGTCTAGGTCGGTTTAGTGGATGAAAACTCCAGATGGTTTCTCACTGATGAACATATTAGTCTCAATGAATAAGAAGGATTACTTTCTTCGACGAAATCAGAACTGAGCTCCCGACACAGCTGTTCTCGAGAGCAAGCAGACAGCCAGGCCAACACGGACTAGTGGCGATCCCATGACAACGATACAAAAAATAGATGATACTCACTGTGGTCAGCGTTGCGTATGTTGCTTGAACTCCAACGAAAGAAAATTCTCGAGCGTGAATATCCTTTCTGCAAAGTGATATGTAAAGACTGAGTTAACGAAGAGGGGGAATGTTAGAGTCAGTCACAGGTGATGGTAGGCGATTGGAGGAATAAAAAGGTAAGTTACCCACCTAAACAGACTTAGCGCAAGCAGTTGGGTCCAAGGGACGAGGTGGATTCGAGTAATTCGTTCTTCGTATTGTTGTAATTGATGTAGTGATCGCCTTCGAGCGTTTTTGAGGAGGGTGGATCGCCTAGCCCTTGAAAGTAGGTATGTTGTACAAGAAACAATATGAATAGAGGGGCCAGAGACGAAGCTATGAGTCTAAATTGAGATTGAGCTTCCAATCTCCATGCATGAAGATCAGGGGAGGCTGTATGGATCAAGATGCTCAGTCAGGCAGCCGAATTGGAATGGCAGTTTCGTCGTATGATCGCGGCTGGGCGCACTTCCGGCTCGCCGGCTGTCGCCCCTGACGGTATCCCGAATGTTAATTACGCTTAGTCATTGCTATTTAGGCATGTGATGTGGTAATCACTGTTTAATAACAGTAATTAAAGACCAGCTTTCATTGGTTATCCAGGCTTAGCCTCCCCCACTACATTTTGATGATTCAGCGGTTTTTCTGGGCATGTGATTTCCACTCCGCACCGCAGTACATCGTGCATGCAGCTTTGTTTTCTTTTGGGATATAACAACTACTGCCGTGAGTTGCTCAAATTCTATCGAAATTTACAGTCCATGATCAAGCTCATTTCTTTTCTCGTACTTTGAGCATCTTGACACGTCATCACATAGTGTCTTGGCGCCCCGCCGGGAGTCGACACGGGAAAAGCTGATGATTTCTGATCTTATCTGATCGTGCTAGTCTCCACTCCTTCCTCGCCAGTGGCACCGGAGCCCACAGGAACGGCGCAAGAGCCGAATAGGATCAATCGGTCAAATACACAGGCTGTGTGGGTCTTGAATCCGGTATTGGTATTCTCATCTTAGCTAGAGAATTACCACGTAGGCCCTCGCAACCGCTTTCTGACGAGTGCCCCAACTAGATTTTCCATTGGGACAAGCATACAGTGTGCGTCATGATCCTCTGCGGTAAGCTCTTGAAAATTCGTTCCACTTCTATTCGGGGCTCTTGTCGGCTGAGACTTGACTAATTGGTCTTGAATTCCATGACATGGTACACTAGTCATTGTTGTTCCCACTTCTGGCCTAAAATGTACATCGCTGCACTCACTGGTTATGACATGGACCAAGACTACTAGATGCGGTTTTCAATACTGGGAACTATCTCCATAAATTCTTCCACTGGATTCGTCACGACGTCATGCATTTCCTTCCGTGGAATACAAACGAGCCTTACGCCTCTAGCGCATTCTCCACCCACCGCCGGCGCAAAACACGGCATATCTGATCGAGGCAACGTCTGCCTTTGTAGCGCGTCTTGCCCCACCTCGAAGACCGCTCCAGCTAAATTGCCTCCTACTGTCTGCAGCCTATAGCTGCAAGCAACTCCAATTGTCCACCAAAAATTGCGTGATTGCTTGAGGAAGATGTCACGGCTAGCTGTGTGACCCTTTTCGGAGCCGTATGTTGCATGTCAGTTTGACTGTAATGATATTTGAGAGATCAGCGGGGTTGGCAGCCGTTTGTACCTCAATATCTCTATGGTCATTTCTGGATCGATTGAGACACTGTTGCACGTTCCATGAGAGTCTTGATGAGCTCTTTGTGCGGTGTCCACAAAAATCCTTCATGGCATTTTATTGGTCACTTTGGCCCAGTGACGGGCGCTATGTTGTTACGAGACGCGGGTTTTTCAAGAATGATTTCCTTGTGTTCGTTCATAGATCTAACTCGTTGAACGTGAATCACAATGGATAGCTTCCCAAGCTGTTCCGAGGAGTTCGATGTGCTATTAGCTGACCAAGATGAATGTTTCGAAGTTTGTGCCAACCGGGTTGACCATTTAGGATAGGCACCTAGCTAGGGGTGTCTTTTCTGTTTGACCTCTGAGGCCAAAGGTGTTATTGAACTGCTGGAGATTGGATAACTACATGTAGGCATCACACTAGTCTTGGTAATCTGACAGCGTTGGATGTATCTAGACCCTGTGATCCCATTCTCAATGGCATGTAAATTAAAGACGATATTGTAAATTTTAGATTCCTCAAATGGAATTTGTGGCAGTGCATTTTGTTCCTCGCAATTTGAAATTTGTTTCTGACACCCCTAGGCTTATACTTGACGCAACGAACGGGCGCGAAAAAATATATCTACATGAGACAAGACGCCCACGTTGAAGCTATTAAGAGCATTTGCTACATGTCAGTACGATGAGTATCGAGATTACTCTGAAGTCCACTACTAGCTGTCTAGCCCGAACGGCGACCTAGAATTCAACAAGCTGAACAATCTCGATTATCAATATCTCATCAACAACCATACATCATCAGCGTGCGACGAAACTTCTAGTAATTAAGATGCGCATGTAGACCCATCAAACTAACCAAATAGCCAACTACCAAATTGGAGCGACGAATCCGACTTTTGATCTCAACATGGTAAAGTAAAAACCAAAATTAATGCTGTAAGAATTGTCAGATACATGTCCATCTGCACAAGAAGATCGGGGGATTCTCCAACTTACCGCAATGTCCTCCCATTTCTCCCAGCCGCGTCCGCGCACTTGAGCCAACTCTTGGTCCGTCAGCTGCTTGCCAGTAGTGAAGTATCCTGATTGGATCTTGGCATCGATCTCGACCCTGGAGTCGCTAGGAATCATCTCGTCAGGGATAGGAATACGCTCCAGAATCTTGATACCGGAGTCCACGATAGCGTCGTGCTTCATGTTTGACATGGACAGCATGCGATCGATCTTGGTAATGCCAAGCCAGTGTAGAATATCGGGCATGAGAGCTTGGAACCGCATCTGCAGGGAAAATACAATTAGCAAGTGTCGGCTAAATAGAACGATGAGGATGCTTACGTCTCGGACACCAGCGATATTCTCCGTGCGAGTGAAATATTTATCGGCAGTGTCGCCCCCACGCTTACGCGCATTGTATACTAAATACTTCACCACCTCTCCCAGGGCTCTGCCTTCCTTGCGGAAGTAGATAACAACACCGCTGCCGCCATTCTGTGCCTCTCGGATTGCCTCGCGGATTCCGAACGCCAAATATGGTCGGCAAGTACAGATATCTGATTGGAAGACATCACTGCCATTGCACTCATCATGAACACGGAGGGCTAGCTTAACTTTCTCGTCGGAGATCCGCTCTGGGGGTCCAAAGATATATACGGTTAGACCGCCGATAGGTGGCAAGAAGGTCTTGAGATCGGGTCGTGTGATAAGCTCCGGATAGCTTCCACCGGTATGCTCGAACAGAGTACGACGAAGAGTACCTTCGTCAACCCCGAACCGCTCTGCCACCCCAGGGAGATACCAGACAGGCTCAGCAGCTACCTTGGTAACGCGGACCTCACCAGAGGAGTCAACAAGGATAGACCCATCCACCTCGAGCAGGCCATTCTTCACATCATCGGCAATTTCTGCGAGTTTCATGTTAGCGCGAGTGACCGCCATGGTCGGGCGGATATCCCAGCCAGCCTCCAGCTCTTCCTTGAATTGGTTGACGATATCATGGCCGTAAGGATCCATAGAGACAATCTTAGTCTTGTCCGCCCAGGCAGGCTGCCAGGGGAAGTTGAAAGTTGGCTCGGAGTTGCGGAAGTCCGGTCGGAAATCCGCATCCAAGTCACCCGCAGCTATCGCGAGAGCATTGTAGATACTGTAACTTCCACCGTGGGCACCAATGGCATTGCGGCGCTTGACAAGGTTCCCACTGCGCGATACGATCACCGGACCCCGGGACTTGGCGTCGGCAGCGCCCCACTCAAGGGGGACAGGCTCTATACCGCTCTGGCCTGGATATGTAGTCAACTACTCTTGATATCAGTATTGTAGCCCCTTATTTCCTCGCGCCTTTCTGTGTTTCTTACAATGATATGCTTGCTGAACTTGGCATTGGAGGATATGGGAGATGTTGGAGACGGTTCGGTCTGTACCGGTAGAACGGGGGCGATGGAGCCGGTTTTCAACATGATTTCTGAAGTCAAGATATTACACTGAGGAGAGAGTATAGACTTGAACACTTAAAAAGAGTTTACAAGAGAGAAAAGAAGATTAGAAGAGCAGAGGCGGTAAAAGAAGGGAAAGAGGAGGGGTGTACAGCATCGCCATGTGACTTATCTCCTCCGCACGTTATCTGAGGGGCTTATCTGCATTGTTTGGGATACAGACTTCTGTTCTTTCGTTCTTGGCTGTGATTACCATGTAGTATTCTTTACAAATCTATCTCTGAAGTAGCGGTCACTGGGTTTCTCCCCCAGATTATCTCAATGGACCCATTATTATGTATACATTTACCCTTGATCGTCTCCACCGGTTTCCACCGGAGTTCTTCGGCGTTCAACCTGACTGGTCGGAGTCGCGAACACCGAACTTTCGTGTTTGGTGACTTGACCTCCAGGGACTTGTCCACGTGTTGAACGGCCACAGCATTGCATAAGGTCTCTGTGCCCTCCTGATGAGGTAAATGATTTCTGCTTGAATCCAGTTTTACTTGCTAACATCTCACAGTACCTCGCGTCGTCGGAATGGCAAACCAGCCTCCTGCGAGCCATGTCGCCGGGACAAAGTCCGCTGTGACCATGCAGTGCCCATATGTACGCGCTGTAAAGACCGAGGAATCTCCACACGGTGCTTCTACCATCCCGCTCCCCTGACGCGGGCCAAAGGACGCCGTATCTTTCCCCTCGCAGAGGGAGTCCCGTTTGATCGAACCCCATCAACAAGGTGTGTCAATTGTAGATTCTCTATCTATCTTCTGGTTATCTTCAATCGCTTTATGTCGATCTTTGAATGCCCGATTTTCGAATCAATTGTCGTCTTACCCAATATACGACCGTAGTCATATCCACATCCATATCAGCCTCTTATGATTGCTTCTTCTCAGGAACCCGAGTTTGAGTGAGACATCATGCAACTCCCGTGTCTCTAGTACAGGACAAGAGGGCTCCTCCGAGCGCACCTCCGCGCGTACAAAACCACTGCTTTCTGGGTACTTCGGCCCAACAAGCTTCGTATCGCCACTGACCGAAGACGTCGACTTGGGCGCAGATGGCCAAGGGCTGGGCCTAGAGATCGACGCCGCCCAGAGAGTCCTCCCACCCTACTGGGTCCACAAGATTTCCGAAGTGTTATTGACTCTGAGTGATTTTACCACAGTAGAGATCTTGATCCGCGAGTTCTACGCACTCAATCAGAGTGCGGTTATAGCAGCTCCATTTGTGCTCAACAGTCTCACACCGGTCAAATCCATGTGCAAAGAAAGCATATTAGACCACAGTTTTGATGATTTCACCTCTTCCTTGACGGTACGCATAATCCAAAACACATCCGAGATATTCGAGGTTCCGTCTACGACAAAAGGGCGAGATTTCCATACATTATTCACGGGACCAGCAATCCGCCTCGAAATCATTGGGCTCCTATGCGCTCTTGCAGGTCGGGCACGGTACCTTGGGCTCGCCAGTGATAAGTTCGATGATGGCCGAACCTCGCAGTCTCAATATGCACGCAAGATGCTCGCAGCCAGTGATGCTGCACTGCACATTTGCAAGATCCTTACGCCACTCAATGATCTGACAATATGGCTTGTGCATGAAAATCTCCTGTTATCTGATTTAGTACACGGCGACTCAAGTCAGTACATCTCTCCTCATTTATCCGCTCGTTATTAGGTCTGACATTTTCAGGCCCTTCTTGGTGGAACAGACTAGGTGAGCTGTCAACCGACATTTTCGCACTTGGTCTCCACCGTGACTCCAAGACGCCGAGCAATATACCCGAGTTCTTGTTAGAGTCACGTAGGCGGCAATTTGCCGCAGCGTACCAGCTAGACAAAAGCATCGCCACATTCTTAGGTCGGCCGCCAAGAATACCATGGCGGTATGCCGATTGTCGCATGCCCCTTGATATCAGCGATGAAGCACTCGCTACCGACAACATGGTCTTGAACTACTCCCATGAATTTCTCGACGAGAACGGCTGGAGTCTCCACGGAGTGGTCCAGCGCGCATCATGGATCCGCGTCCGATTCATAATCAGCACATTCCGCGACGAGGTTCTCGAAGTCTCTTTGAAAAAAGTGACACCACAGGTGCAAAGCATGCTTGAGTAAGTATATCGCCATTTTTCTTTTTGGGTCATGTTTAGCAACTGACCCCGTCCAGAGATATCTCGCAACGATGCCACATAGCATGGAAATCACTACCCATTTGTCTACGCTACAGCCCACAATGCTGGGATCAGAATCATCCTATAGCAGTTTGCCTAATGATGGTAATCTCATACCTAGCATATCTGTACAACGATGTCCTCATACAGCGACTCATAGCGGGGAAGGACAACCCACGCGGAAACCCAGCGCTGCTCTCGGTGAGCGCAGAGATTCTGTCGACGGTCTTGACATTAGGCACACAGCGCGAACAAATGGTCGATCTTCGGCCTGATTTCACGTGGACAGTATGTACTATCCGAGACTCATTGACTTATACCTTTCTTAATACTGGTTGCGAATCATAGGTTCTGCTTTACGGCTTCCCGAGTGCTAGCCTCCTTATCAAAGCCCTGCAGCACCAAAAACGCACAGGCGAGCCATTCCTATACGATGGGTCTAGATCAGCACTTATCCGCAATTTGAGTGTCTTTATATCGCATCTCGAGTCCATTGTTCGGCCGGATAATGCCAACTATGCTCTCTTCCAACGGGCTAGCCAAGTGTTTTCGAAGATTATTGATGAGATTCTGGAGCCTCAGTCCATTCTCCCGGGCTCGGATTTTGAGGATAATGACATTATCGGGTTTGATTCAATGATTGAGACTAATGGCTTGGATTTGTTTAATAATATGGATTTTGGCGTTGCATACAATCAGTGGTTGCTCTGAGAGAAGGCTATTATGCATGCAAATAATTGCGACAGACAAATATATTTTCTTCTGAGTCAGGCTCGACCTTTGCATGCCCAACCGGGGTGAACATGTTCTAAGTATGGGTCACAGCAGTCTCTGAATAGTCCTTGCGGATATCTAGAGGCTATGGGATGTAGAATGACGAAGGTAACCAATCTGGCACATCTTTCTAGATATCCCACATAATGGAAACCGAAGTGTCATATGGTGGGACGAGGAAGACGCTTGAAGATAATTTCAACAGGGCTGCAAGGGCATATTCACAAGGACTCGAAAAGAATCAATGAGATAATCTACAGGCAAATGGAAAATGGAAGAAAAAAAAAAAAAACAGATGACATCAATTGATTCTGCTTGAATTGAAGCCAGCCGCCTCCTCTGGCGGAGCTGGTGAATGCAGGCCAGCATCGAGAACTGAAAGTGGTGCAGGAGCAGCCATGCGCGCAAATAGGTATCTAAATTCCCCTCAGAACCCCGTTGCCAGCAAAAAATGGAGAAGAGATTTCATCACTCTTCGAAACATGAAACCCCGAGTGTCGGGATAAAAGCGAGGGAGCCAATGTATGTACGACATCAACGCCAATTTTTCGCACATTTAGTTGTTCCGAACAAAGTCTGCCTGAGCACGGGTGTTCTTGATAGTTTTCTTGATCATATCTTCCACTTCATCCCAATCGCTTGTATCGATACGGTCGATGACGCACTGGAAGTGCTCTTGGATCTTGCGCAGCATCTCCCATTCATCGCGGTTGGAAACAAACGAGATAGCCACACCAATGCGACCAAATCGACCGGTACGACCAATACGGTGAAGATATGTTTGGAAGTCGGGGGTGTGGGTACGGTGGCCGGCAGAGTATTCCTCCGGGATATCCTGAAGATGAACATATCAGATTTGCCCGTAAAAACAGGCGAACGGAAAAACTTACGTAGTTGACAACCAGTGAAACCGTAGAGACATCAATTCCACGCGCAAGAACATTGGTCGTAATGAGAACCTTGGCCTCACCGCTGCGGAAGGAGTCGATAACGGCGTCACGCTGGGATCCCTCAACACCACCAGTCAATGAGGCGACAGTGTGACCTTCAGCGACCATGCGCTTTTCAATCTCAACAGCAGAGGCACGGGTCTATGGAAAAATTAGCGATTTTCGAATCTTTCTTTGAGATGGTACTTACCCGGACGAAGATGATTGAAGACCCGACAGTAAGTAGGCCGTAAAGCTGAACCAGATTCTGGTACTTCTCCTCCTCGCTGCTACAATCCATGTAGAGTTGTTTGATGCCCTCAACAGTCAACTCGTCGTGCTGAAGGGTGATCTCGTTGGCGTTGGGAGCAAACTTTGTAGCATAGCGGTAGACGTGGGCTGGGAAAGTAGCCGAGAAGAGGACGATTTGAACATCGCGAGGAATCATTCTGTCGAACCCGAATATATATTAGCTGGACTCCTTTTTCTGTGTGGATCTTCCGAACGACTCACGCCTTGGCCCGAATGCACTGGTCTCCCAGGCCTTGCTGGTCAAGCATGTTATCTGCTTCATCCAGCACAAGGACTTTCAAGCGGCTGGGGTTCATAATTCGCTTCTTAATCATATCCTGAACAGTGCCAGGTGTGCCAACCACAATCGAGCAATCCATCTTCGAGGGGCGCGCATTGGAATCGGCAGGAACAGCAGTACCGATGACTAGACCGTCGAGGAACTGACCCATAACCTGAATGACACCGACAATCTGACGAGCCAATTCACGAGTAGGGGCGAGGATCAGAGCTTGAGGCGACATCTGCATCTCCTCTGTCGAAAGATCGAGACGACTGAGGACGTTGAGAACAAAGGCAGCGGTTTTTCCGGTACCAGACTGCGATTGACCGACCAAGTTCTTCGGGGGGTTGCTCATCAGAAGGGGTAAAGCGCGCTCTTGGACCTTAGACGGTTTGCGGAAGCTCATGGTCGAGAGACCTTTCAGGATACGTGCATCACTGTATCAATTAGGTCAGCTGTGAGACACTCACTTGCAGTTATTGCATAGGACTCACAGGCCCAGATCTTCGAAGCTCTTGACTGAGTACAAGGGGTTGTTGGGGTCTGCCTGCAGGTCGCTCAACTTCACTGCGACAGTGTAGTCCGGCTCCTCGAGGTTTGCTGAACCCTGCGCGAGGGCAGAAGCCCCATCTTCTTTGGCATTTGCGGTAACATCGGGGACATCTGTTAAGTGTAAAAGAAAGAAAATTAGCTATCAGCCGGAGTAGCGCGAGTTTTCCGGCCGTGATGAACAGGAGGAATCAACGGCGGTGGCGTGGTCTCGTTTCGTACCGGTGGGCTTCGACTCGTCAGGGTTGGTGATGCGGTCAGCCAAGGAGGCGACAGCAGGAGAGGCCTCGGGATTATCAGACATCGCGCAAGAGCCTGGTCGGTAATTCGAAGAGAGAGAGAGAAGGGTTGGGGAAGGAAAGATGGACGGGCGTCGTGGGGTAAGGAAAAGTTTGAAACGATATGAGATTGGTCTTGATTAATGAAGAGTCGTGAGATTGGACCAAATGAAGAAGGCCTTTTCAATCGAGTCTCAGACAGTAACGAAATTTGCGACGTCGAGACAGATTCCAAAGGGGAAACAGCGAGATCTAACGCAAAGCTGTAGCTGCGAAGAGCAAAAACAGATGACGCCGAAGGAGTGGAACTAGTCCAAATTGGGGCAAAGTGAGATAAGTGAAATGGTACTGTAACACGTGGGTTGAACACATATTCAAGAGGCGCAACGTGTATGTTTGGTATTGTCACCGGGTTCGGACTGCTCCCCGCCTTGGCTGTTGCGGTCATTCCTCTTGTCTGAATGGCCTCAATAGCCCATTGAACACTGTTTCATTCATAATAATTGTTTTGGTTGATACCGAGACAAGTGTCTCATCGACAAATAGCATTGACACCAGACAACCCCCATCTCGTTGCTCGGTCTCCTAATCCCGCGCCATCCCATGCGCGCCTGCCTTACGACCTCTATTCAGCGATGGCGGCTGCAGATGTTGCTCCGCACTTCGGAGCAGAGTTGAAGGTATGGATATATAATAGCAATTGTCGCAGGCGCATAACTAATTAGGTGAATAACTTAGGATTCCTTCAAACCGGTCAACAATTGGGTATGGGCTCAGCATCGTTTTCCCCGCAACCTGACCCGTCAGACCACATTATACGTCAATGAGTGGAGCTAATGCAATCACGTCGCACAGGTTTCGAATGGTATATCATGGGTAGAGGAGATACACCAATTCTACCGCGAGCGCAGTCTCATCGAGAAGGAATATGCATCCAAGCTATCGGCCCTGTGCAAGAAGTACTATGACCGCAAGTCGAAGAAGATCAGCCCCTTGAGTGTCGGCGATACGCCTACCTTAACCCCCGGCTCCCTCGAAAGCGCATCCCTCACCACGTGGACGAACCAATTGAATGCCGTCGAATCTCACGCTGCCGAGCGCGACAAGTTTGGATCGGAATTGATAGTACAAGTGGCCGATCCTCTGAAACAAGCCGCCACTCAATATGAAGAGATTCGCAAATGCCACGTTGAATATCATGCAAAACTAGAGAAGGAACGTGACGCAGCATATGGTGATCTCAAAAAAGCAAAGGGAAAATACGATGGCGCATGCCAAGAAGTTGAATCCCGCCGAAAGAAGATGGAATCGGCTTTCGATCATGGCAAGACCAAGGCGCAAACGGCATATCAACAACAAATACTAGAGATGAACAACTATAAGGCACGCCTAGATGACCCGAAACCCTCGTTTCTTTATGCTAACTCACAGATAGAACCTTTATCTTATCAGCATCAATGTGACAAATAAGCTCAAGGAGAAGTTCTACCATGAGTATGTCCCTGAGATTATTGATGTAAGAACAAGAACCTATCGCTCCCCATCTTTTGAAACAGAAGTGGTACTCATACTTCTGGTCAGGGTTTACAAAACCTCAATGAAACACGTGTCACAAAATTGAACTCGATGTGGATTCTTGCCGCCCAACTTGAGAAAATATCTCTCACAAATAGCACAGAGCACATAGCGAAGTTGCTTGTGGAAATTCCTCGGAACAACCCGCGTCTGGACTCTTTGATGTTCCTCCAGCATAATGTCACTCAGTCACAGGAACCTGCAAACCTGGTATTCGAACCGAGTCCAGTATGGCACGACGATGCTTCGATCATTGTCGACGAGGCAGCCAAGGTCTTCCTGCGCAATGTTCTGACTAAGAGCAAAGCTCAGATCCGCGAACTACGAGTTGAAGCCGACCGGAAGAAGCGTGAGGTTGACGGAAGCAAGAAAGTGCGGGAAAACATCCAGCAAGGCAAAGATAATCGAAACGAGCTGGATGTGGTGCGGTCGATCTTCTACATCCAAGAATCTTTGCATGAGGTTGATCGCAAATGGGTAACGGCGGAGGTAGAAACGGCGACTATTATGGCAGTGGCTGGAGATTTATCGTTTGGGGCTCAGAGTCACAATTTCCGCTCCCAGACGTTCAAGATCCCAACAAATTGCGACCTTTGTGGTGAGCGAATATGGGGACTGTCCGCTAAGGGCTTTGATTGTCGAGACTGTGGTTACACCTGTCATAGCAAATGCCAAATGAAGGTGCCCCCGGAGTGTCCGGGTGAGCAGACCAAGGAAGAAAAGAAGAAACTCAAGGCCTTACGACAGGAACAAGCCGGCCATATGCCTGCTGTCGACCTCGACTCTCCTGCAGCATCCACTGCCGCCCCATCTCTGGTGCGACAGAATACAATGAATTCTCTCAGCTCGGGGTATGCCGCAAGTACGGCTCGCTCGGTATCGCATGTTGCCACTCAGCCGACGCCAGAGAGCCCAGCAGAGCTGCCAGCTGCTCCTGTCGCAGAAACAAAGCCAGCTGCCACTGCTCCAAAACGGCATCGAGTGCTAGCACCTCCTCCAGCAGCCTACACAACTGCACCCCCACCGAGTGAACTAGGCACAAGCTCCAAATCCAATGAGCCACGGGGTAAGATGCTATACGCGTATCAAGCTACCAGCTCAGATGAAGTCACCGTAGAAGAAGGGGTAGACGTGGTCATCGTGCAACCAGATGGTATGTACTCTCTTTCGGTCATACGCCTTGATAGTTACTGACTACTACAAAGATGGTTCTGGATGGTCGCGCGTGCGCGTGGGCGCTAATGAAGGACTTGTCCCGACCGCATATGTCGAAGTTGCGCCAACACCGTCTCCCGTGCCATCCGCTAGTCCTGGTATACCCGAACGACCAGGATCAACTTACTCGAATTCCTCTGCATCGTTGGCAGGAAGTGCCGCGACAAAGCGCGTTGGGCCAGCTGTGGCGCCCAGGCGAGGGGCCAAGAAAGTGCAATATGTGGAGGCATTGTACGAATATGAAGCTCGCAGCGATATGGAATGGAACATGGTAGAGGGTGACCGCTTCGTGCTGATCAACCGGGACAGTGGTGATGGATGGGCGGACGTCGAACGGGGTGGTGTTACGAAGAGCGTTCCGGCAAACTACGTCCAGGAGGTCTAGGTTGGGACGTTCGGGTTGTATACATGGGCCATCGTACATTCTGCAGAGCGTTGAGTACTCCGTCTACTTGTGACGGATCACATGATGTTTGATCTGCTGTTTATTTAGGATCACTTTGTATAATCGGTTTCATGTTGTTCTGCATCAACTAGGAGCATTGGGGGCATTCGTGTTTGGCAGCCATTTGCAACTCTCCGATAGAGCATAGGACACGTTGTTTCCGTAGGATCGCCGCGCGATTAAAAGTTGCCCCGGTATACCAGTCCAATGTCTGTGAATCCTTTGAATACCACTTGGGTACGGGCTTCCAAAGTTGCCCTCTTCTCGGTTGCGAAACATGAGCACGCGGAGCATTGCAAACTACATGATCCCACAAGTAGATATGATTTACACATTTTTCCTAGTAGCGTGGACCATCTATGATCTCTGGCCGAATCAGGAAAAACACAAGCTATCCAATTAGTAATAACAGCCTACCAGCTTTCCCTGTCTGAGTGAGAATTCCCACAAGATATGAGTAGAGTATCCAATCACCCCTGAGACCAGCGTGGTAGAGCAAGAAACAAGGTGTCGGTGACAAAGGCTTATAGGCTCATCACATCGTAAACACCAGGGAAAAACAAAAGAAATGCTCGTGCAGGAAACGAACGTAGAACCTGGGGCTGCTCCTCATACGGGCGTCTCACCGGCAATTGTCGCATCCAAGGTCATTCCTAGGCGGGTGCCAACTAAACGAGAGTCTTGACCCTTAGGCTAATTGACCTGGCTACTGGGCTTTTCTCTTTCACTTACCTATAACCTCTCTTTGCTTCCTCATCATACCCTTGCCCTTGGAACCAAGCTTAAGATAATTGTCCCTTTTACATTGAATCATACATTGCTAGACTAGATGTCCTGAGCATCAACTAGAACGACAATGACATTGAAACCTTGGCAGATATGGCAAGTGCCTAGATGATGTTCAAAAATCACATCTGAACTCCTGTTCTCTAGTTTTACAAGTATACATGCTTCCAGCCTCGACTCTTCGCTTCTGCACTTCCATTCCATTTCATACGTATATCTCCATCTTCGACAGCCGCAACCCAAAACCTTCATAATCATCAATCATAATGCGAGAATTATTGATCAGGCTCGCAACCCAGCTCTCCCCGTGTTATTGCGACACAGGTGGATACCCGGTATCCAAATGCTCAAATCCAGTCTCAGCAGACCACATATACCTCGACCAATCTTCCACCTGGAACACATCCTCCACAGCAGGTAAATCCAGATCCATACTCAAATCAACATTATTCAAATAACTCAACGACCCATCATCGAGCTCCATCGCAGGGTCCAGCGGGAATTCAAACGGATTGACCTCATCCAGCGGACTAACCATCGGCAATGTCTGCGCGAGCAGGGAACCCGAAACTGCCGTAGTCGAAGGAAGAAGGGAATACGCAGGATCAAACAAGGCCGCAGCGTCAGCCTCCGAGACAACGGGATACTCATATAGCGAACCGGGAGCCGATCTCGAAACCGAGCAATCCCGCATCACGCCCAGTGTCTGGCTCGAGCTCAATCCCAAACCCGGCATCTCCGTCACAGACGAAGAAGCAGTCCTTCTAAAGGATTCCCTCTCAGAAATCCCTCCATCCGAGCCCGACCAATCCCCCACCCCAACACCATCATGATGCACAGGTATTTTCCCCACCGACGATGCCGCCGAAGTCGACCTCGAAGGTCTAACCGAAGCCGACGTCGACTTCGACCCCGATCTGGACTTCGGGCCTGGACCTGGTCCAGCCGCCAAACCAGTCTTCCCACTCACAGATCCCGTTCCGGGACCCGGACCCGGACGAGGCGCAATCGGAAGGAACCCGTTCGAATTATGATGCCGTGGATAGAGTCTCCCGTGGCTCGATTTCTAGAAAAAAAAAGAGCAAACAGCAATCAGCACCATGGCGCTTGCAATTTTTCATCTCTTCTTCTAATACTGCCGAAGATGGCGTCCGCGGGCGGGTGTTGGGTTGTTTTGCGTTACTTTTGAAGGAGATTTGAGCTCTGCGTCGCGCTTGGCGCGCGCATGCTCGACTGGAGCTACGCATGGTGTTGCATTGCATAGTGTGCATAGTGCGAAAGGTCGACCTTTACGCTTGATGCGAATCAATGGTCGATCTGGGTGATGGATTCTTTCGTCAGCGATAAAGCCGTGAAATCTCTCGTGGGTAATTAAGGGTGGAATTATTCACTAACCATGGTGTTTGCAGCTGGTCACACGGTGGCCCCGTATACAAGCTTCACAGGCCCACTTTTGACCGTCGATGAGCATCCCTCGATAAGATGGAGTTGCTGCATGGTGTGAGGACTGGGCTAGCTTTATACCCGAGGATGGGTAAGAGGGGTTGAGAAGCTATGACATCGATGATGACACGGGAGCATTCTTTTTCTTTGGATTTTTATTGACTCCGGCATGTGTTTCTGTGTGTCGCGAGAAATCAATCCTCGCGGTATGATTCGACTCTCAGCCACAGGATCTAAGACTGGCTCGTGCATTCGGAGAGTTTGGTACTTTGGGCCCTTTTTGGTTTTCAGGGTTTGATTTCGTCGTGATTTCTTGATTTCATTGGATTCCTTGGATTTTGACTGGAGCGTGGGCCATAGTTACATGTGGCTAGTGTATAACGAGGTACTTTGTCGAGTCATAACGAAGTAGACGAAAATGGGGTCCAAGAGATCGGGTCGGACTACATTACTATAGCCTACGGGTTAACCAGCCGCTTAGTTTGGGGAAATCCCTATATGAGGCATTTTCCACACTCCCCTCAAATGAATTTTCACCGTCTTTGCAACCTCCACACCATTTTCAGTGCTGAAAATGGACAGCGGAAAAACAATCCCACAGGCAAAGGGTCAAATACTACGCCCAGATCGCGGGTAGACGGCGACAAATGCCTCATATCCTTCGACCTTTCCCCATTACCCAAGAATGCATCCATACAACGTAGGATTTGAATCTTCCAAGGTTCGAGACTTGATATTGGTATTTCGATAGCTCTCGGCAGTCCCCAACGCTCGTTCCACCATAAGGCTGGTGAATCAGTGCACGGCTCGAATCGCACCCGCCAAGAAGACTGGGCGACTGCACTTTGCATATGGAGGTGGCTGTGCTGGAGCTTCGCTTGCCATTTCCCACCGGACTTCGTATGTTTCACCATAGTTTCTACTCTTTCTGTCTCTAAGGCAGTTAATTAAATTATATTCGTGGGCTTCATTCTCTTCGCTCTGCCCTCTCCGGTCTTGAGACCTCGGATCGAAAAAGGGTTGGGATTAAGGACAATTAAGCTAGTCGAATCAGATTCGTCCAGAAGCAAACCCTGACCCGACCAACTGACATAACTGATAGCGCATTCCTCTAATATGCGCCATTTTCTCATTTTCCCATCTACCTGAGGCATTTTTACTTCCCAATTGGCTTCAAACGGGATTTCACGCTTTGAGAATTGGCGAGAAGATTAATTCTGCCGCCTGTTCCCACGGGAATGATATCCAAGACATCCACAAAGGGATTTGCAATCTCCAGAATGTGGTGGTTTCTGCTTCCTTCTCTATGTGCAATCAGATTCCACCCATGTCGTCTTTTGCCAGCGCACATAAAAAGCTGAACTCACGCATTCCAGGAACATTGAGGAATGATTCCAAGATATTTGTGGATTTTACACCTCGGCAAAGGGTTTGCGCGGGCTGAGCTGTTCTCGGCTGAGAATGATTGCATGTCACTTACTTACCCAACCTTCTGGGTGTTTCTCTAGGAACGAGACGTGAATCGTTTGGCTCTTGTAATAGTGAAGCCTGTAGTCGACGGATTCGAGAGGACGTCGTATCCAGGAAAGACTGGACTTCGACCTACCTCACTTGGAGCAGCGGTATTCAGTCGGATATTGCTTTCTGCAATCGCTGGTGACATTCGTCATTCCAGTTATTGGAGTCCATGCAGGATAGGACACTGTATCAAATGAATGGATTTTCTGGGTACTTGTCGTGAGAAAACCGGAATCGAGGGTGCGGATATGACTATTTATATGATTGTTCAAGCACTTCTCTGGAATGGGCAAGAGCGCTTGCACATGATTAACTCCTTGTTTGCCCGTCCGCAGGTGAGAGTCCTGTTCGCTGAGCTATATAGCTCATGTTACATATCATTTGGTGATGATAATTACCTCTTTGAGTCTTTGGTTTCACCGCATATTTGACTGCTCGAATCAGCTGGTGCGTTGGCCGTCTACTCGAACGGGACTTACTGCCCACAGGCTGGACGGGCTATTTGGAACATCGAATCATAGAATTTAACAGCGCGTTTCATCCTCAACAATCCCATATCCAACCTGGAATTATGCATCACCAACCTTCCAGTTCGCACTAATAGAAACCTCATGTAGGATAACGATCTTGTGTGGTCTAGTCTACCTTCACCAGCACGACTGGTTCCAAAGCAACGCTTTACTCCGTCAAGATTTGACTTATAATGAATTTCATTTGGATACATGCAAAAAATGCAACTGACGTTAACCTTCCCACATTCAACCCAAGCGCCATATAAACAACACACAAGAAAACTTCAATCATCAACTCATACATCAACAGGCGACTGCACCCACTGTCTAGTCTTAGGATCCAAACACTCCTCCTGAGCCTCCTGCCACTCCCTCCTAACCAAATCCGCCCTCGCCTTCGATCGCGGCGTAATCTTTGCCGGGAACTCCTCCGGCATACAAACAAACCCTTGCGTCAACTGATCAGCATCGGGAATAATCAAATTCCCGGCCCCATCCTTCTCAGGCGAGATATCAAACGCCCACAGAATACGCGACATGCCCAGGAACAGACTTCGCTCCGCAACGTGAATACCAGGACAGATGCGACGACCTGCACCGAAAGTAAACACATCCCGCTGCGACGCATCCGGATTGGCGGCTGAGTCGCCGAAACTCTGCGTGTCGTCGAGGTATCGGTCTGGGTTGAAGGTGCGTGGGCTGGGGTGACGGGCAGGGTCCATGTGGATGCCCCAGACGTTGTTCATGACGCCTGCGCCCTTCGGGATGAAGTAGCCTTTGTATTCGTCGTCTTGGGTGACGGCGTGCGGGACGGCGCCGAGGATGGTTGTTGGCATCCAGCGGACTGTTTCTTTCATGCAGGATCGGATGTATTGGAGGTTGGGGAGGTCGTCCATTGTGGGGAGGCGGTTGGGACCGACGACGCGTTCGATTTCTTCTTGGGCTTTGCGTTGGATGTCTGGGTAGAGGAGCATGGCTTGGACGAAGGCGTAGAGGGTGCTTGAGGTGGTGTCGGAGCCGGCTTCTAGGAGGGTGCCTGAAATGTAGGCGGCTTGATCGTCGGTGAATCCTTCTTTTTTCTGGGCTTGGTACATTCCTGCGCTGAAGCATGGCTTGATTGTGTTTTGTTCGATCTCTTCCTTTGCTCGGAGCCAGTGGCTTAGGTATAGTGCTTTCTCCCTTTTGTGAAGGTCTTTGGCTTTTTGTTGAGCGGGGATGAGGAACTCCGGTAGGCTGCGGAGCCAGGGGAAGAAGTCAATGATTGCTGCTGTTCCTGTTTGGTTGAGGTCGGCAAATTCAGAGAAACCGTCGAATAACTGCTTCATTTTTTGGTCTTCGTATGTGGGTGTGCGCCATCCGAAGACCATCGTGGTCGTGAGGGCGTTAGAGTATCGTCGAATATGCTTCAAAAATCCTTCTGGCTCGGTGAGGAACTGGAACAGCATTTGTCGATTCTCCAACATTTGATAGGGGAGGTATTTCTTGGATGTCGTCACGTTCAGCAAGCCATGTGCCATCTTGCGGAACTAGAAATCACTGTATTAGCAAGAATATTGTAGTGGCTATATCAGGGATACGTACTCCGCGCCATGTTGGTCCATAGCCCTAAAGGTAGATGTGTTAGTAACAGGTCCAAATTCGACCAGTGTTGCGATGAATCACTTACCATCATCAGCAATCTGAGATTACCACTGCACAGAGTCTGGCCGATATACATCTCTGGCCGATGCGAGTATATACCACTTCTCTTATCCAGAAGCTCTTTGACTGCCTCATCACTCGACAAAATAATCATAGTCTTGGTGCCCAGGATCAAACTGTAGATTGGACCATATTCACGTGCCCATTTCTCGAACTGAAGATGGGCATCTTTAGTGGGCATCTATACATGACAAGTTAGTACACCAATCCTCATCTGAAGTCATATTTTGTCACATACTTGATGGAGATTTCCCAATAGCGGCAACGTCGGAGGTCCCGGAGGATAGTTCTTTGGCCGACGTCCAATACGAAGAATACGCGAAAGAACTAGGACGGCAATGACCGCACCTAGTATCGCAGTGATTGGCAACATCACGAAGAATTTTGTACTTCAACTCAAAATAAAGAAGAATTCTTCAAGCTCCCAGCTAAAGGCTTGATCAAGATCGAACAACCCCGGCAGGCAGTCCTCGTATAAATACTCTTTCCCAGGGAAACATCCCCCATGCCCAGAGGTATCGCTCAACCCCAGAATATCCGTTGATCTCGGAGGTCGGAGTGGGATGGGGCATAAGTTTGCGGATGCGGAGGTGGGCGGCGGCGTCGATGTGGGGGAGAAACGTGCCGAGCAACACCGTTTCCGTTCTCATCGCCGAGATGCGAAGCTTGGATCTCCCCGTATTTTCGGCAAATAGACTTTAGCCCCACGTTAATCTGCCTTCGGCCTATCTGAGGACAGAGATTTCGGATTGCGGAGGTGACAGTGGGTGTGATTCCCGAATTGGATTGAATTTACATTTGAGGCTACGTAACAAGTGCAGAAAGTGGAGAGACGTAAACACTTTATTCTCATAGTGCACCAATAGTAGTTCATAGGTGCAGCTAGCATCATGCAGGTAGCTGCGAAGAGTTTGACACGTACAACATACAGCTAATGCAGAGACTTGGTAGCAGGGCCTAAATATTGCGGTGAGGCCTCAATGGGGCTTGATATGATCAGTTAGCCGTTGCAATTCCTCATTCTTTCCGAGGTCAATGGAGTCTTTTGTATGCAAAGTCTAAGAGGTTTACAGAGGTCTACTGAGGAAGACGTCGGAAGGCATGGTGGCAGAAAGAGGCGATGTACCGAGGGGGAGATCAAACACCCTTACGAGCGAAAGTCACACCGAGGAATGGGATAATGCCGAGGAATCACTCAGCACAAAAATGCCCCACTAGTTAGTGAACAAATTGTTATAGCGAAATACGTTGTCACGGGTATCAACGGCGTTTGACAAAGGCTGCTCAAGAGGCTGAGCGGAAGCGGCGGAAGTGGAAGTTAGATTTGCTAAGAGTCATTTGGTATCTTTGCTTTTGCTCACCAGATTGATGAACGAGTCTCTAGTGATATGCCTAGCAAAGTGCGTATGGGAATGCACAGGTCGTTGACTGTTTGATTATAGTGGCATAGCACAAAAAAACGAGACTAAGGTTGATCTTGGTGTTGATGATCCTCGGAAAAGACCAGGTCACGAAACGCTGACTCGAGATTGGTCATGGTGGAGTCTTTTTTGTTAATGCGAATGCCAATAATTGGAGAATTTGAGATTAATAAAGCAGGCATTGAACTTTGTCAAGATAGAAAGGTAAGAATGCGAAACTATGACTTGAGAATATAATTTTATACAGGTGCTACCTAACAAAAGCATTGATTGGAATGCGAATATGCCCAGTAGTCAAAGGATAAGGCACATGTAGCTTATTCAATCCTCATGACTCGCGAATTAGTACGCCATGGTTGCGCTTTCCGTATTCCTAGACGGTCGTTAGGTCGTCACTAACGCTTTGTGGCTCGTACCTCATGATTGCGACGTTCAAGGCCGTAATAGTGTCGAGGTGCTTATGCGGAGCGACGAGGAGCCCAGACATGAGTTGTGGGGTTTTCACGCTGCCCATGCCGGAATTCAGTAGCCATCTAGGAGCCCTGTTATGACCTCGTATGAACACGTAGGCGCTTGCCCAGGCTAGGAAGAAGACAAAATTGTTTTGCGTTGCTACTATGGTTGTTGGATATCCTAGCCCCATGTAAGATAATCACTTATATCCGTAAACAACATCAAGTGTATGAATCAGTCTTGTGACGTGCCAGTAGCCGTGAAGGTATCTGAAGTAGGATCATCTTTACCAAACTGTCCTTCAAATACGGATCGCCATCTTTTTTCTTATCATATATCGCTGTGCATTCTTGATCTGTTTTATCAAAGTGAGTGACAAAGCCGTTGTCAATAAAGATGATAGAGATGAAAGAAAGAAAACGGGAAAACAACGCGCTCTTAACGCCATGCGATGTATAGATGACTCGAGTTGTGCCGGTCGAGGAAGACGAATAATTAGCCTAGGCGGATGTTTATGATGTTGATATGTCGAGAGGCCGTTGGCCAATGTCGACTGGATAAAGATGTGGATGATATTCGATGATGAGCTAATAGAGGCACGAGGACTCATATCTAGTCTTTTGCGAGTCTATTGAAAATGTTGTCGAAGGCAATGACGATGGTTGATAAAGGTGAGACTGAAAATGATTATGCACTGGAAGAGAGAACAAGCAACCTTGGAAGGGTACATAAGCAGCAAGGAACAAGGTAGTCAGCGATGTACAGTCATGAGCAAGGGCTTCAAACGAGCTTGTGTGTCTCAAGATAAGACATATGTTGTACATAATAACAGAGGGAAGACAAACAAATCGAAGATAAGTACACCTACATTGGATAAAATTATGGGCGCAGAATGTTCGGTTCGAGATTAAAAAAAAAAAAACAAGCTTGGCCTCAAACATCCCTACGAAGACGCGTATCTATGTTGTATGGTTCTGATTGAACAAGGTGCTTTTGACATGATAAACATCAGATATTACCCATTGTGGATCTCTTAGCCTGTCAGCCACTTGCATCTGCCCAGGTGTAACCAAGGAGGCTTCGACTTCCAGGTTAGGAGGAAAGAGCCATCTGTCCACAATCGACTGATTTAAATTCTGTTTGATTCAAGACGTTTGCTAGAAACACCCCCTAGCATAGAAATCAGCAAGCATCGAGCCTTATAAACCCACAGAACATATTTAAGAACTTGTAATTAAAGTTCGCCAAGCATCTCCGCAGGTCATCAAATCCGACGTCGATTGCTAAACTCCGTGCCAAGACAGCTCCGCCACGGGTTACGTGATTAGCCAATAAGCGCCAAGATGTCATCCTCATGGCCAGATCTATACTCAAACCCGGCGATATCGGGGCTAGATGAGCCACTAAGATGTTTAATCCAACTCAAAATCTTCGGTGCAGGTTGTACATAAATCTACGGTTCCCTGCTCAGCTTACCTGCCCTCCATCGTATCTCTTTTCTCCAACGAACCTACACACTGCCCTTCGAAGGACACAACGCTTACGGAGTACCCGGTTCGAAGTTGGAGAATCCTCGGAGAAACTACCTAGTTGCATCATATCCCTATCGCTGTGATTTGGTTCGCCGCAGACCGAAATGCTCTTTCGACCGTTATGTACGGCATTGGTTTTCCTCCTCCTTAGCTTCTATGCGGCAGGTGCGGCTATCGGAACTCGGTCTATACAGAATTGCGGGCCCGAGAGTACCCTTGAAATCACTACGCAGACGACATTGAAATCGCCGGTGGCGTCAACAGGTGCTCTTCCCTCGAGAGCCGAACGGGGGAATAATGGTGTGATATCTGGGTTTCGCAGAGCAAAAGTCGATTGGAGAGAAGATGAAGCTCTAAGGGAAGAAGCAATGCGAGAGGCTGGGTTTCGTACGGACTCCTATTATGATCAGTGAGTACGTGCTAGGGCTGCTTGCACTTAGTCGGAACTCTAACTCTTTGCCAGCGATGACCCATCACCAACGTTTGGTCCTTTGTTCAAAATCTGTATCGGTTCAGCAATAGTGATATGTATGATCAAGGTTGCGCGCGATTTGAGAGGGTAGCTCTCTCCCTGGGGAAAAAGTATAATGTTTATTCATTCCTTATATTGTATTGTACATCCAGCCAGTCTTCAGATTTGGAATGTCTGGAAGCCCATAATCAGATCATTGATCTGACGCATGCTGGTCTGGTCATATTGATTCAGAATGGGATCCAGGGGACCCTCGTCGAGCGGCTCTAGCTCACTCTCCGGCTGAGATGGGCCAAGTACTGCCAGTCGATCTGCCATGAGGTGCGCGAGGAGCCAATATTCCGGAGCAAAGCGTGAGAAGCCCATTCTTCTCCAAAGCTCTTCTGGCTGCATGAGAGAGTCTTCGATCGTCATATGTGGCATAATCCCTGCGAGGAATGTGGATGAGAATGATTGCCAGATGTCGCGCCAATTGCTGAGGGCATTGCGGATTGGGGCTCGGTGTTGGAAGCCGCCCACTGCGCTGCGGGATTGGAAGATTTGGGAATGGATCGCTTTCAGTCATAGGAATTAGTACAAGCGGATATTGGAAAGTGAAATGACAGCTTACCAGAGGTCAATGCGAATAAATTCAATGGACCGAGGGTTGCGAGGAGGTGGCGCATATTGGCGGATAGGTCGTCTTTACATAGTGACTCGAATGATCCACGGAAGGATATAGTCCAGTACAGACTTCTTGCAGGCATAAATAGTTGCAGTTGCTGGTGGCATTGGTCGGCAGTGATCGCTTGGAAGCAACCTTCTGGCGTTGCCATGTGCATCCTCATTTCTTTGATAACCATCCGAGGGGGAAGATTATTGAAAATGACGAATGCTGAGTCAAGTAAGAAAATCCAAGTGAAAATGCTGTAGAGTATTAGTACCTATATCTGTGGAGTTGGCCGCAATAATATCTCACCGAATGAGCTCCTCCCTGGCTGCATATTCTTTCCATTCAAACTCATGTCGGCCCTGCTCGCTGTAATTCAGATGTCTGGCAGCGGTGATGCCAATATCACGAGCAGTCTTCGACACATTAGTAGACCGTTAGAAGACAGATTGCAAGGTATACTCACAGATACCAAAGTGGCGAAACGGTAGCGTCGGATACGACTCTTGCTTGCATCCGAACCCTCCCAATTCTGATACAGACAGACTATATAGGCAGCCTGTACAGCCTGAATCTTGCGTCTTTGGATTGCCATACTGCCAGAGGCGTGGTAGGTTAAATCACTGTTGAAATCATCATCTATGAAGACCATCTCTTCCACGCAATTGAACCAGGTACGTGCATCTTCGTTATCGGGCATATCGGGAGAGACGCAAGCACCTGGCAAAACGAAATTAACATTTTACCAAAAGCATCATAGTGAATCAACTCACCAATCAGAGCCATTGCAGCCAGAAGTGTTGGCTTTGCTGCCAGCATGTCAAAAGTCGGTCGATGTACAAAATTCACATTCGGATGCCATATTGCCCAGTATAAACCCAGGAACCTTCTTATATTTGTAGGAGAGAAGAATTGCAGACATGCATCCTTAAGAGCTGATGACCAATCCAAGGTGACCGAACTGTTGCGCGGTTTGATCGTGACCACTTCTTCGATCAAGAGGAGAATCTCGTGTGTCTTCAACGAAAGCGGGTCATTGAGCCAATCTAGTGGCAGTTCGCTGGGTGGACTCGTATCACTAATACTTTCCAGGATCAAGGGGGATGGAATATCCATGCTTAGAGGTGGCATAGCCATGGCTCTTTGTTGTAATTGGGATGCGATTTGCCGGTCTAAGCTGGCGGCGACATGTTCCCTTTGTTCGTGGGTGCCACAATCGAAACTCGAGACTAGACCTGTGTGGCTGGTAAATTTATCCAGAAAGTGTAGGGATTTCCGGGGAGCGTCATTCGAGATGGGCGTCTGAAAAGTTGCTGGGCTTTCGGGCGGTAATGTCGATAAATCCGGCCAATTTGAACTGGGATATTGAACAGAAACCGGATCGAAAAAGGTATTTATCGGACTGGAGCCAAAATTTTGCAAATCCTCCAAAGTAAGGCCCCACGGCATCATTGAAGTAGATACAGGTGGCGATGGGCCCGTGAGTTGAGTATCATGGTTTTTAGGGGTACTTTTCGCGGGGCTCGGCTGGCCTTTTCGTGATGAAGACCCTGCGTCTGTCGAGTACCAGCACTGAGCGCCTCTCTTGGCGCAACTGTGGCACGGTTGATGCGAGCTGCAGGCCTTCTTCTGACGGACACACCGATCGCATGCCCTTCTTCGGGTACTAGCTCTTGAGGTTCCCCCATCGCAAGTTCGTAAATGTCGTTTTAAAACATCTGCGCGCTGGAAGGCTCCGTTACAGGAGGTACACTGGTATGGTCGCTGAGAGGTGTGGGAGCTGATGTGGCGAAATAGATGCTCACGTCGCTTATATCGTTTGGAGCATAATGAACACTCATATTTTGAAGTTTCTGCTGTTTCCGAAGTTTCCTCTTGTAATGAATATTCCGTTGACATTTTTTTTTCACTGTTTTTGAAAGGGGAAAAATATCTTGTGGTCCAAGTCCGGGGGTGCTGAGTTTCTTGCGGGGAGCGGTGGGGCGAACAAACAGTTCTAGTTTTGGACGCGGGTGAGTCGACCGGTAATTGGCGCATTTCCGGGTCCTTGGATTCGTCTTTTTCGCAGATGCCGATGACTTTTCAAGCCTCTTGATTGGTTTATACGAGTGCCGCATATTCCGGTGTGGAGTCATTTCCGGGGAAATCTAGGGAATCCCTGGCCTACCTAATCACAATGGTTTTTATGCACGTAATCCAAATTATCTGGAAACCCTTCTTCCTTTTGACCGAGAAATATTTGACTTTTCGGGATCTTACGTACTGTGTTGACTGTACATTGAATACATAAGTGAGCGGTTTTTGGTATAACCTTACTGTGGAAAGTAGCTTTGAGGTGAAAAGTCATCAGAGATTCCGACTCGGCCGAACATGTGAGTTTCTTGAATAACATGCCCAGGTTATTTCCTGATCTCTTGGCAATCGTGGAAGCCTGACCAATGATGTTGTTGATCCCCTGCATTAAATTCCTGGACTAGACCCCGAATGGCAATATCGATGATCATACTAGAACATCCTCTCCTTGATAGTACCTGTACCAATAACTCTACCATATTTCCTATAATTATTAGCTTCGTGGATACTTGGTCAAATACATACAGTCCGTTAATTACACTCATCATTGAGCGGTGATCCTTCCGAGGTTCTCTCCATAGCGTCCGAACAGTCAAGATACTTTGCTTTTTGGGTTCCAATACAACACACAGCGTTACAATGAGATCGACCAAACTGACGATCATTTCATCTAGAACCCATAACACGAGTCAGAGCTCCCAACTCAAACACTCCCTGCGGGAAGACGGGATAGTCTATATGATCGTCACGGGTCGGCCCATAGACTGAAACGCCCGGATGCCATGAGCACCTAACTTGGCAGTGAGGTCTATACAACATGAAAAAGCAAAGTTCAAATCCCGAGTAGTACGTGCAATATACAACATGGCTTGTGTCATCCCTGGGACTCTGTATCACATCGTTCTGCAGGAACGATCTCGTGCCCGAAGTAACGTCGTTGCGATATTATCCTCGCATGCAATGCGGTTATCCGCTTTATCAGACTACCAAGTCAGGTTTGGATGATATACACCGCATGTTGTACAACGTACAGCTAGAACGTAATAAATGCAGTAATCGGTAGACGCGTGGAGCGCGTCAATCATTACCAGGGTGGTGCTGCTATATGCAAGTGACAGGGTTAATTGAGTTGGCGCACTAGCCGAGCCTACAGAGCATGTGGGGGTCATGATCAGTTAGCCTGCTGAGATTACAGGGGTATACATGTACTGACCTACAGGGGCCTGAGACTGTTGTTGTGGGATTGGGATTGAGATTGGGCCTTGAAACCAGGGCTCTATGTACGATGGGAAAAATCAATTATTGCGGCCATGCCGTCATTTCTTCAAACACGCCTTGCCTTGGCATGTGGCTTTCTCTCCAGGTGGGTAAGGGGTATCGTGGCCTGATTTGCTGCCCACTGCACAGTAGTGGGGAATATGAAGTGCCTGAACGTGAAAATTGAGATTTTTTTTATTTCGAAAACACAACGCCTGACCGCTTCTACGTCCGGAGTACCCGGGATCTACAGCGTAAAGGAATGTTGTTTGTGAAAAAATAATGGGCTTGAATTGTGTACTCCATAATCGGTAGTACTGGTTTCTTTGATATGTGTGGACAGAATCTGCCTGTATATACAACGACATCATAGAGATATAATATCTGAAACAAAATGACAAACAAAAATAGATTAGTGCAACCCTCAAACTCTGGGGCTGTGACCTTGTACCAAAAAAAAAAAAACGCCTCGCTGTCATGTCACTCTCCCAAGATCCCACAAGCGCTAAAGAATCAAAATCAAGATTCGACAAAAGAAAAGATGCAGGTGATGTAGTCCGGCTTTCTGGTGCCTTGGTGGCAGAATTGAAAGACTCGAAAAAAGACAGCCTCATATAAGAGGACAGTAAAACAATGAAAGTAAATCGCTGAGTGATGTATGTGTTGTTGATGATGTAACAAGGAAAGAAAGAAGGTAAAAAGAAGATGCAATTCATGCAGTCACTCGTGATCGTCGACGATGTTTCAAGTCATCTCGGCTGAGGAGTCGGCGGAGTTTTGAAACAAATCGGCATGGCCGACCTTCTACCACAATGTTAGTATGCGACCAAAGAAGAAATGTGAGGTTAAGCTTACCACTGGTGCGCCGTGTGGTCATGAAAGAGTCATTGGGAGGCTGTGTTGTGTAGGCTGAAGCCCAATATCCCGTATCCCGGTAGCCGGTGAAGGTGCAGCTGCTGGGATTGTACTTTGGCTGGAGGGCCGCAACATGCGGGTAGAGCTCTGCCAAAGGTGAGAGGAGCTCATCAGGTGGTGGTGAGCGTCTGCTATCGATGCTTCCCCGAGACTGAAGTACAAATTAGATGGTTGATCTTGCAAAAGCGTAGAAGTGGTACTCACATAGAGCTCATAGTTGGTCTTGTAACTCATTGTGAAGTGCGGGGTTGAGAGTAGCTTTCGGGAATTATACACAAAGACTTGGGTAACTGCCGGATGCACGATGACGAGGTCTTGATCGAGAGGTCTTGGACAGGATGCGGTTGAGTGTGTTGAGATGCAGGACGAGAAACGAGGCTGCATTTAAGAGAACCAGATTCGAGGATCCTCAGCCGCAGTAATTTGGAAGCGGGGGAGATCAGACGTCAAGTCGATCAAAATCCAGTAGGCTAACTCGCTTGGATTGATAGATATGATTTTGTCACATCCCGAAAGTCGGGTTTCCATGATTCCAAGACAGTGAACTGATGCTGGTGATTGGATGAGATGGGGTGCCTGAGCGTCATGGCCCACTAAACCGATCTGTCGGAGTGCCCGATGTGGGTAAGACTCTAATTACGGAGTACGAGGGTCATTTTAAATTATTTTTAATTGTTCTCGATGGATGATCCCTGCAGATACCACGAATTGCTTCTCGTTCTACCCCTTGCATGCTCTTTTGCCCACGTTTTTGTTATTTTCCTTGATCATGTTACAGTTACAGGGAAGCTTGGAGGTAAACAACAGTCCACAATACCACCTGGACAGCATCATTCCAGGGCTGGGCAGAACCCAACATGATGTAATACGAGATCCACTCCCGAACAGATCCGGTATCCCAGATTCGTTTCCCCAGCCAAGGAACAATCTTAGAACTATGTATCATGTTGACCTAATCTTGGAAATCATGTGGGAAGTGTAGGTGGGTCTCTTAAGTGTCAGACAATGTCGCACAGGTCAAGGCTGGCGAGGAAATGGAGACTAAGCGTGCAAAAGGTTATCCACGGCTAAAGACTTCTATGTCGTATACGAAGTACTCCGGAGTAAAGGAAAGGTGCGATCTCTGTGATCTCCCGCTAGCAATAAGGCTTCCAAATCATTTTGAAGGTAATCTAGGGCGAGATACGGATAGTAAGCGAGACTAGCCCCGAACTATTGAACTATTGAACCATTGATACACTAAACGATCTCGATCGACCCTGGGGGTTGCCCGATAAGCACTAGCGGACAATTCAATTGTCAGATCACAGCCACACCCCCCTTGCTATTTGAGGATAAGCGCACGAGCCACATACTCGGTCTCACCGTGGCTAGTGACCCCATCTGTGGCTCAAGCTCGATTTTCTTTCGATAGCTTCCCAGATCCACCCTGGCTTAACCTCTGAAATCCGAACTAGTCCGTCCCTTGATCTTCATTGATTTTCAAATGATTTTTTCAAAGCCCTTGATGGCTCGGTCTTCCCCGTCCGTGTTGGGACAGCTTGGAGCTATAAGGCATTCGCCTCCCCCAGAATGACCATTCCAACTCAAGTCTCAAGGTACTCCAAGCTTGCCTATTTTGGTTATTCACTTTATTTCCCAACACCACCAATCACATATGTCGACTGTCGAACATGTCACTGAGCATGCAGGGTTCCGGAAGAGAGTGCTGGGAAAGCTCTCAGCGTATGGATACGCGCGATCAATATTCTCGCGAGCATCCCGCTCAAAGTGAGTTTCCTCGTCCTTCTACTTTGGTGCCACCCATTACACCGATTGCGCAATGGCCAATTATTCTAAGACATCATGTCCCTGCTTCAGCATCTATCGAACGAGACGCTGAACGCATCTCCGATAGGCGCGAGCACTCTCATGGGGGATTGACCAACCCGGATATCCAGTCTGTATTGACTGATGCCGAGTTCGGTCGCGTGGACCCCACAGGATGGTTCCCCCACTATAAGAATTGTGTTCAACACTTTGTCGACTATAGCCAACACACATCCTCTGTGCAATCTGTTGCCGCTTTCATCAATATCCGACTTCCCTGCCAGCAACCTGAGCCGAGTGCACAGGTTTCCCAATCCACACCATCGTCTTTTGTCTCGCTGCGACCTTATATCAGACGGCTTATCGTCACAGCGCAGGACTCCCCGGTAGTTATGCAGAGCTTTTTTGGTGCTGACTGGGAGGCTGGTGTGGGCTGTATCTACAAACAAGAAAGGTCCAACTATCTGTTCACGGCTAAGAGCAGTGGATGGGCATCTACCAAGACTGCCTACGATATCTCACCAGATGAACAGACACCCTTCTTGAGGCCCTTGCGTGACCCTTCGGAGGATGAGATTCGAGTGGCCGAGGGGCGATGGAGTGAATGGCTGGCAATGGAGGATTGGATGGTTGGAGCACGCAGTCCCTGGTAGAATGATGCAGTGATGAGACACGATTTTACTTTGTCTTTATTTTTCATTTCATTTCATTTTGATTTATTGTTCATTTATTCCACAGAAAATTATTTAGTTGTCTCAGAGTGGAATCAAATAGGCAGGCGTTTCTCCTATTGGTCTATTCGAACTCGTGCCCTAGGAAATAATTTTACGGACCATCAAGACCTATTATATCGTCAGCATGTCGAAAGCTGATCGATCCCCGTAAAGTTGTCAGAGATCGGCGGGTCGTCAGAATCGATAGTGCCGCACCGCCACAGACACAGACCACATGGACATGACAAATACGGAGTCCTTAAGCGAAGTCCACGAGGGGATTCAAAAGTCGTGATCAACACACAATTTATAGTAATTGACCCATAGTGCTCATTGGGCCCCAATACTTAACCTGATCTAGCTAGGCGCGAGTTCTCCGAGATCATGTTGCATCGACAACAGGCGGGTTCATGAATCACGAATCTCCACGAGTCTCTGACTCACTGCCTGTATTCCATACCTGTCAACTTGCTGAATAGATTAAAGATCAATAGTCCTCTTTTGCAACTTCCTGTCCAAGTGATCAGCCTGTGATCTCGCTTATCAAGCCTTCTGCGCGAAGGGCGAAAAAAAAAAAAAAGAAAAAAAGAAAACAAAACCCCCCCGCACCTAAACCCAGGTACCCGGGAACCCCGACAAATTCAGTATCGCGATGGGATCGGAGATATGCATCTACGAGCATGATGCAGCCACTATTATGGAGGCGCTTGTACCTGAACTGCCTTACTCTACAAGTTTACTACGGCGCATCCAGCACGGCCTCGCTTACCCGTCTAAGACTGCCCGCATCCTGGCAACTTTTCCGCCCGGATTAACAACCCCTGACCTTCCACAGCCATGGCTGGCTGCAAGGGTGGATCTCTTTCGAGGTCGCGAAACACAAATTGTACTTTACTCTAGTCTTGAAGCGAAATATACGTCAGGCAAAGCGATCGACACTGTCGGCGACAGATTTGTGGCTGAAAAGGTGACACCGGAGATATTAAAGGTGGACTCGACAGGATCCAATGATAGCAATGGTCATATCAAGAAAATTACCAATTCCACTGTTTTCACCATATCCGCTGGCCAACCCGCGCTAGACCTGGCCCGCGCGCAACTATTGGCTTTTCTGTCATATGTCAAAACCAATTTGCTGCCGCCCTATCTGTCATTCTTGGCGGAGTCAGCCGAAGCGACACCTGTGGTAGCTGAGAACATTTCCGGGTCGAAGACATCGACGTCTAAATCCACTACCGAAAGGGCGATCCCCCTGATCCCCGCGCCAGACCCACAGGCCTTTCTCATCGGCAGTTTTCATACAGGTCTATTGTCGCTTTTGCAGCGATCGGGCTCCTATACGGGATCGGACCCAATACCAAAGATTCGGGTTCATCGCCTGGACGATCCGCCTTATTTCAAGTACTTTTTCCGCAGATCCGTGTTCAGCCCCGAGGACAAACCTGGAAACTCTGCAGATCAGCCGCCTGTCGATCTGTCTCTCCCATCCGGGTATAGATTCCATGACCGCGACGGGAGGGAGGGTGTTCTGAGTAAGCACCTGGGTCTTGTGCAAAGCCGGACAAATATTCCCAGATCTAAGACGCAGTTATCTACCATGCCGGGTATGGCGGTGTACTTGGATTCCGATGCTGGTGATGCTAATGCCGATGAAATGCCTATTGCGTGGGGATTCTTGGGGGTGGATGGAGCACTGGCGACTTTGCATGTTGAGCCGGAGCATCGGGGGGCGCGGGCTTGCGCTTCCGTTATCGAAGGCAGTCATGCGTCGTGGAATGGCAGTAGACGGGGTTTTCGGGGCTGGTAGTGTCAAGCTTGGGGAAGGTCAGGTTCGAGAGCATCTTGGTGCTTGGGCGCATACTGAAGTGGCTGAGTACAACAAGGCAAGTCGGAGAGTCATGGAAAAAATCGGGGGACAGGTCTTGACGACTGTTACCTGGGCTGTCATTGAGTTACTAGACTAAGAGAGTGTCTATATCGGACGTTACAAGACTGGTGAAATATACCTGGTGGAAAGGGTTTGGATACAATAATACCCGACTTGATGGCCGCTGACGACTTTGTAGATAGACAAGAATACATACGTAGATTGGAGGCTTTATAACCTCAGCATATAATTATTGATAAAACACTGAAAGATATAAAGGCCAAAGAAGAAGGAGAAAAGAAGTTTTCCGAAATAAAATTAACTTTTAAATTAATGATCTCTATGTGTAACAAGTTGGCTCTTCCTTGGAATTGGGAGAGTTCTGTAGAACTAACGTCTATATAGCGGCAAAACATCCTTGTGCAGATATACCAATAGTGGGCATTGCAGTGTCATCCCCATTGAAAGTCATGTGTATCATGATATATCTCCGAAAATCGGGGTTAAACATAGAAAGGCTCAAGATTCCCTCAAATTTTCGTAATCGCATTTTCTTCAAGATCAGTCGAGGGTTGTGAGCTCATGTTGGCCCCTTCCTTACTCTTTCGGAGATGCTGCTCTGCCAGTGCAGCATATTTGCAACGCGCTCTGATCTTTGCGCCGTATAGATAGAACAAAACTGGGAATGGGAGACAGGCGAGCGCAATGAAGCCCGGAACGGCAACACCCCAGTGGATCCCAATATCCTGCAGTTCTATTAGCAGACGACAATTGCCAAGTAAGCTAGAATCTTTGGACATACATTAAACATGTAAGTAGTGAATAGAGGGAAGACACAAGCAAAGACGGATCGCATTACGGAGTTGGACGCAAGGACGGAGGCGGCGAAAATCACGTACGCATCAATCCTAGTCAAGTCAGCCAGTTGACAGACCTTCAAGGTAAGGTGCACTTACAGATAGTTGGCGCAGCAGATAAAGACCAGCACAAATCCCGCACCAAAGGGTGCGCCGGCCATGATTGGAACTATCCAGTGAATATTTGGGGAGTCGGTGGCGGCAAACCAAGCTAGTCCGACAACGATAGACACTCCGCCCCCAATGACTGCTGGTAAACGACATTCCGGTGGAGGGAATCCGTCAGTTGCGTGGTAGATTCGCACATAGCGTCTGTTGTCCCAGCAGATGATGAGGATCCCAACTATGAGGCCCACCAAGACACCCATAAATCCAAGTCCTCCGACGCCGGCATTCCAACCTCGGTTTGTCTGGAAGACAATCGGGAATGCAGCAAAGCATAAATACAAAGTACCATAGATGGCTGACATGTAAAGCTTCAGGGGTGTTAGTGATGATCTAACTTTGGAAAAGAGGACCACTGACCGTCAGACTGAAAATGATCGGCTCACGGAATAGCAAAACCCATGGTCGAAGCAGCGCATGCTTGACTAGCTCCTTGAACACAACGGGATTCTCCGCATCTTCGGCAGTCAGATAGACCCTTGAAGTTGCATTTGACAAACGTTGGGCACGGTTCCTCAATAGTGCCGGAGCATATGTTTCAGGCATAAAGACAAATGCCACCATTGTCAGCACCCCCGCGAATATAGCCAACAAGCCCATCACCCAACGCCAGCCAGCTGCATCACCAAGGAAACCGCCAATGATAGGACCGAGAGCTGGCCCAATGAAAGGTGCAAGACAAAAGACACCAATTCCGAGGCCCCGAAGCTCTGGTCTGAACATATCCGCGATTTGACCTCCGGGAATACAAAGGGCGCTGGATCCAAAGATACCAGTGAAAAAGCGGAGGATAATGAGGGTCCAAACATTTTGCGAACCGCAGCATCCAGCAGTAAAAATAGTGTATCCGGTGTAGGAAAGCAAGAAGATATTGCGACGACCAACGGATTCGGAGATAGGAGCCCACAGCAACGGTCCAATGGCATACCCAAGAACCATGAGTGACAACCCCAATATGATCACCTCTTGGCTGCACTTAAACTCAGCGAGTAGTGTTCCGACCGTTCCAGAGTATGCCGACGAAGCTAGCGCAACGCAAAGGGTCATAGTTGCGATCAATGCCGTGACACTCCATCGTAAGGTTTCGCTATAGCTCTTGGGATTTTCAAGGTCGTTCTCTAGCCACTCCACAATGTATGGGTCGTCTGCTGTACCGCTGCCTTGATAAGGGTAGTCAAGTATTCTCTGGAAATCTGTCACATTGAGTCGCCATGGTCGTCTCGTTAAGTGGTATTGCTGTGGGGAGTCTTTCAGACTGTGGGGCTTGTTGGCTGTGGCACCCATGTTGATGTTTAATGGAAAATATATCGCGCCTGACCATTTGACTGGAAAGGGTCAAGGCAATATAAATAGGGGGGCATGATGTGCCTTGCACGGTAAAATCTTTGACCAGATATCGGCCATTTTGATATTTATTTACCTATATTCCGAGCGAAGGATGAGCCATGGTCCCCGGACGCTGTGTTTCTCTGCGAAGATAAAGTTCGGGGTTTAAGCTTACCCCGGAGCCGAGCAAAAGTGGAGCCGCACGTGATCCGCCTCTCGGAATCGGAGTCTCTGAGTCTCCTTCGCCGAGAGATTTCCTCCCGAGGTCTAGAAGTTTGCACCGCGTTATACACCAAGTCGTATCGGAGTCTTTTGACTCGTATGTATCTCATGGAGAAGGCACACTCACCGCGACGTGCTTGTGCGGAGTGCAAGGCGAAAAAGCTCCGTTGTGTTGTCAGTCGCGAGGTGCCCAGTGTCTGCCATAGGTTCGACTCTTCCAGTGTTATCTTATTTGTGTAGTGGCGGTGGACTGTACTGACTTGAATGTCAAGATGTCACCAACATCAAAAGGACTGTACTTTTCCTGAAGCACGTCCCCGAAAGCGACAGAGTCGATGTATGTCGAAATTTGCTATAAACCTTAACACCATGCTCACTATTTCTCAGTACATAGTCGGATGTTGCAATTAGAAGAGATGGTGGGTAGCTTGGTAGACCGTTTGCCTGACCCATCACGAAATCGGATCATACCAGATAGTTCACCTACAGCATTCACTGCATCGCCAGGGTTCGCTGAACCAACACCCACGAATCAGGATCCCCTGACATGTGGCTTGGTCACCTTTCCTGAGGCTGAGACTTTGTGTCAGACCTACCGATGCATGTCCCACCAGCATTTTCCTTGCATCATCGTTCCCGAGAGACTTGGAGTTTTGGAGCTGCAACAAGAAAGACCGATGCTTTTGCAGGCCATGCTAGTTGTAGCCTCGTGGCAAAACAAGACAAGACAGATCGCTCTAGAGAAATTCTATATCAAGGAAATGGGGTCAAGGTTCTTTAATGGCGAACGCAGCCTAGACATACTCCAGGGCCTATTGGCATATCTTGCATGGTATGTGTTCCTTCTTTAGGGTTGAATCCAATTAGTCTAATGATTCAGGTATCATTTCAACGTGACCGAGTCTGGACAATATCATGCATATCGGCTTGCTTCATTGTGTGTAACAATGATTAACGACCTCGGACTCAACAAGAAACCCCCACAAGGAACAACTCAGCATGATCTGATTCTAAATTCCCGACCAGCAACGGAACATATGACACCGCATACCCTTGGATTTTGGAGTCACGAAGCGAGACGGACGCTGATAGGTGCCTATATCCAGTCAACACTGTATGTCCTCATACGTTTCCGCTTTTGATGTTGCTAATGCAAAAGAAGATGTGCGCTGATGTGTCGAAAGCAATCACCAATTGCATATTCTACCTATATGGAGCAATGTGCCGTCTCCCTACAAGAAGATAGCGAGTTTCCTACTGACAAGACACTGATATACTTCATTAAACTCTTACTAATAATGAATGAAGTCTATGGCGTCTTTGAATATGGTGATCCTGACCATAGCCTCTCTATGGGTGACGACAAAGTCCAAATGGTCGTGAGGGCCCTGGAAGGCCAACTTCATTCGTGGCGGGAAAGTCTTCCATCTGAACTATCCCAACATGGTAAGTTCTCTTATGTTTGGAGTGAAAGCTGAGATACTGACTCCGGATAAGCACAACTAAATACATGGGGTGACTTGGCAGGGGCATATGCGCACGAGATTGGGCTTCATGGGAATCTTCGGAATCGCCCCTCTTCTGCGACTCGGGTGACAATTATGTTCGATTGCCTAACACATGTGGAAGACTATATGAAGCGTGCCCTAGCGATCTCAGTCGGCGAGATGCAGACATGGACTGCTTTTGACTGGCGGCAGCTTACCTATATGATCATGCTGGCAAGCAAAATTTCAGTGTCTATGGATGCGATTGCCTCGGATACAGAATCTACAGCACGAATTGCTCGATTAGACTCTTACCTCGGGATAGTGTATACACGAACCCAGGAACTGTTCGCCATGACCAACACACCACTAGGACAGACTCATTACTTCCATAGATTGTTAAATCAGTGGAAAGGTATTCGGAGTTGGTACCAGGCAGTACTTCAGAAAAGGACAGCTACCTACAACAACGAGCAATCCAACCGATCCGTCGGCAATGCATCGCTTCACACGCCGAACGATACTTCCGGCCAGCTTCAAGCCGCTCCCTTTCGGCCTCCGCAGACTCTGGATTCTTGGCCTGATGATAATTTCGGAATATTACCGATGTCGACTGCGGACTTTATGATGCTCGAGTCTCTCGAATACCCTTAGCACTTGCGACAGATCTCAGAGAACTTCATCTGGATAAGCAATATACGGAGACTGCTAGTCATGAAATAGTCTACTGCTAGCTAAGAGGCTGATTGTGGTATAATCAGATTAATAAATAATTGCTAAAAGCTAATGACAAACTATATTGTTCCCGAGTTCCTCCCAGATACATTTTATTTCTGATTCAAATTGTGACTCTCAAGAATGTACTCATCAGATTCTGGAGAAACATCGAACCTTGGCACAGTTGAGTCATAGTCTATTGTCCCCAGATATTTCCCAATTGGGCTTAGCGTACAGTCGGTTGCCGGTGATTCCTCGAGATGCAGGGGCAGAACTTCCCTTCCAATTCCTTTATTTCCTTTCATTCCTAGCCATTGATTAATTCCAGACTATTCAAAATGAGCAACCCTAAAGGCGTCGCTGAGAACATGCTCTGGGGAGGCCGCTTCACCCGTGAGTTCCACACACCCCTCCATCCCACCAAAAATCCCACTGACCCGTACAAAAAAAAAGAGGGCCTTGACCCCCTTATGGTGCAGTACAACTCCTCCTTGCCCTACGACCGCGTCTTCTGGAAGCAGGACATTGCTGGCTCAATTGCCTTCGCCCGCGCCAACACCAAGTCCGGCATCCTCACAGCACGCGAGTTCGCCGAGATCGAGCGGGGTTTCAAGCAGATTGCCCAGGAATGGGAAACAAACACCTTCGTGGCCAAGGAGAATGACGAGGATATTCACACCGCCAATGAGCGCCGTCTGGGTGAGATCATTGGCAAGGATATTGGCGGCAAGCTGCACACCGGCCGTTCGCGAAATGAGCAGGTTGCCACAGATATGCGCCTGTGGCTCCGCGATGAGCTTCGTCTGATCGACAGCCACCTCTCCGATTTGATTAAGGTCTCCATTGCCCGCGCCGAGAAAGAGATTGCATACCTCATGCCCGGCTACACCCACCTCCAGAAGGCCCAGCCCGTCCGTTGGGCTCACTGGATCCTGTCGCACGCTACTGCCTTTGCCAGCGAGCTGGAGCGTTTGCGCGAGGTTATCCGTCGCGTTAACAAGAGCCCCCTCGGTACCGGTGCCCTTGCCGGTAACTGCTTCAACATTGACCGTGAGGCCATGGCCAAGGAGCTTGGCTTCGATGGCTTGCTGTACAACTCCATGAACGCTGTCGCAGACCGCGATTTCGCTATGGAGACTATGCAGTGGGGTAGCTCGTTCATGCTCAAGATCTCTCGCTGGGCCGAGGATTTGATCATCTACAGCAGTCTGGAGTTTGGCTTTGTCCGTCTGTCGGATGCTTATTCTACTGGATCTTCTCTCATGCCTCAGAAGAAGAACGCAGGTTAGTACTTGATATTTCCCCCATCCCTCTGGAAACAACACGCTGACAACAACTTAGACAGCCTGGAGCTGCTCCGCGGCAAGTCTGGTCGTGCGTTCGGCCAGATGGCTGGCTTGATGTGCACAATCAAGGGTCTGCCCACCACCTACAACAAGGATCTGCAGGAGAGTGTTGAGCCTATGCTCGACCACGTCAAGACTGTCAGCGACAGCATTCAGATTGCCACCGGTGTGCTCTCCACTCTCACCGTCATCCCCGAGAAGATGGTCGCCGCCCTGGCCCCCGAAATGTTGGCTACTGAAATTGCCGACTACCTCGTCCGCAAGGGCGTTCCTTTCCGTGAGGGACACCACATTTCCGGCCGTGTCGTTGCCCTGGCCGAGAACACCAATGTCCCCATGGACACCCTCTCTTTGCAGCAACTCCAGCAGGTTGACGCGCGCTTCGATGCCGACGTCCAGGCTTGCCTTGACTACGAGCGTGCCGTCGAACTGAAGGATGCTATTGGTGGAACCAGCAAGCGTGCAGTCTTGGAGCAGACTGCTGTGCTGAAGAAGCTGCTGTAAAATCTTTTGGGTATGTTATATGACAGAAAACAATTGTTAGGCTTTCGGTTAGACAAAAATGAATATATGAATTGAACAGTTAGGATGTTCTTAATACCAAAAGCAAAATAAGGGACAAACTATCTGTCACTTCCATACTATGCAGGTAGCGAAGGAGATATTATCATACAGCGTATCAAATCATCAAAAATACTCAAGGCCAAACCCCTAACCCAACCCCAACAATGACCAGCATCAATCACCCCCATATCAGGAGCAACAACCTCTTTAGACATCTCTCCTCATACTCATACCAATACGCCCAGACGGCGATTTGATGTCGTGTCCAGGAGCACCCTCTTCAGCCTCATAAGCAGGCGGAACATCAGCAACACCCCCCGCAGTCGCAATCTCATCTTCCAAGCTTCTTTCCACAAGCCTAGGCCCGAGATCAGGCGTACTCCTCCCCCGGCCCTGGGGGCTGGTAATGTGATCAGCCATCGCGATTCCAAGTCCTTCCCCAGACCTCCGTGACTCAACCTCTCCACCATACTGCATAAAGCTCATAACATGATCAGCATCGCCGCGTTCAGCAGTTCTTGCCCTTTCCCTTTGGACTTGTGACTCCCCAATCTCCATGCCATTAGAGTACCGATCCAAATTAGCGCCCAGCACCACTCCCTCAGCAGTGATTACCCGTCCAGCAGGATTTCGCGCTGGACTACCTCCATTGCTATTGCTGTGCCTATTCCCAGTGCTGCTGCCGTTTGCCATGCTCGGGGTTGCACGCTGGCTAGCTGTAGGTGTCAAAGGAGATTCCCAAAGGGGTGGACCAGTCCTTGTCATGAGGGGGTTTTGCTGGCGCCGCCGTTGCTCTATGGGTACGTTGATCAGTTCGCTCTGGGCGTGGGAGGCTAGCTCGGCGCGCAGGCGGATGAAGCCCGTATCTGGTAGTTCTGGGGTGAATCCATGGCGCGGCGGGACTGAGGCGAAGAGTTCACTTGAGTGCGGTGGGATTGGCGGAAGCGAAATGGTCTTGTCGGGAGAATTGGAGATCAGATTTGTTGTGGATGAATGTAATGTTAGCTCAGGGCTGAGGGCTACATTTGGTCCCGGGTTATGTGTAGATGCAGAGACTGTGCTTAGTGATTCTATGGTTAGGAGGTGTCAGCGATCAGTGTATACTGCCTGGATTGCCACTTGAGAGTTTGCTCACTGTTTGCCTCGCTGTCTGGTGAAGACAAGGGGCTTTTCACTTCAGATGCAACTGCTCGGTTCTTCCGAGCAGATCCGTACGGGTACCATGCGACAAGAGTTGACTGTTTGCCATATTTATTTTTGCGGCGACAGCAGCAGAAGATCAGGAGGGCACATATGATCAAAACCGCAACTCCCCCCACTACACCGCCGATAATTGCGCCGCCATTCGAGGATCCAGTACTTTTGTTACTGGATGGGGTGCTGGTAGGAGAAGCGTTTGCGCCACTACCGGCCAGAACCGAAGACAGCGCAGTGACACCAGTGGGTTCTGTAGCGATAGATGTGTCAGAAAATGTAAGAACTTCTGAAGTCGCGGGCGTTACTCGGGATATAGACGTCTGTGAGACTGGGGGTGTCTCCAAGAATGTGGGTGTCTCCGAACCTGTTGGGGCTTCCGAAGTGCTAGACAAAGATGTAGAAGAAGGCTCAGATGCCGTCGTAGATACATCCGTTGAAGAAACGGTGGTAGGTTCTGGCAAGGTGGCCACAGATGTAGTCGTTGTCCTCGGCGTCACGCTGGGCAACATCTTAATGACCACAGCTGTTGTCACCGATATGTCGGGAGGGTCTGTCAAGATATTCGAGGAGCCATCGTCATCGGAATCCGTACAAATGCCCGTTGTACATGGGTCCATGGAGCAGCATCCACGGAAGTTACCTGCTGTGCAGACATACCACTGCTTGTTTCCAGTGCAAGAGTTAAGGGCTCGAGGGAAGAGGGACTCCATCTCGAATGCCATCTGCTAAATAATCCACTAGGCCTGAAACTGACACAGCACTGATCCTAGGTAGTACAGACTTCGACGACTTCCTTGCAACGGTCACTCGCGCTTCGAGGATCTGCCAGCAGGAATGACAACGAAGGTCAAATGAAGAGTAGCCCTCGACAGATATTCTTGCTGGTGCCATGATTAAACCCTTAGCTCGAGGTCACGACTATGTTACTGAAAGAAGCGCATGGGGTTCTTTGTTCGGTGTCTGATGTCGGTGCAAGGTGGCGATGACATGCCAATTATAGAATTTGTGCCAGTAAACTTCAACATGAGGTCTTCTTTGGCTTATGCCAATACATTCATCAACTCTTTGACGGGGCATTGGCCCTTGGTTCGACGGTTGTTGGAGAACTGGTTGCAGAGAATCTAGCGAAAATTAGATGTGCCGGAATGAAGCCCAAAAAGGCCAGGGGTCTTTCTTTGTTAGCCTGAGCCTTTCTGGCCAAGGATCGAGGACAAAGAAGTGGCCTAGATCTTCGATATCAGCCAGCAGGAAAGAAACTACACAAGTAAGAGGAATAAAATGGGAAAAATATTAAGAAAATAATAAATCCAATCATATGAGACAAACTGAGGGAAAAAGTACTCAGTACACCAACTCTTCGCCTGTTAAGATAAAGGAAAAAAATATGGCTATACAGGATGGTAAGTAACACAGTCAACAAAAAAAATGGTCTTTTTCATAGATAGCTCCCCTTGAAACAGGTTCCTTGCAAGACCACAAGTCCTAGTTCCACCTCAAAACCACCGAGGCTGGGAGAGTGGCGTCAATGGGGGCCATCTGAAACAACTCCGTGGTATCCTCCGTATTCACTCTGCGTATCGAATCCAGCACAAGCGAGCTTAGTAGGTACGCTTGAAAGGTGGGACGGGCTTGCACTCCTCCGCATCCAAGGTGTTAGCCTCAACGGCACGGTAGCCGAGCTTGACCTCGCCGTGGGGCTCCTTCTGCCAAGACAGAGTGTGCTTCATCCACTTCTCGTCATCACGGTCGGGGTAGTCCTCGCGAGCGTGAGCACCACGAGACTCCTTACGGGCAGCAGCGGAAGCGGCGGTTTGGGTACTGTGAAAGATATGTTAGCGAGAGATCATAAATATGTCTGACAAAAATACGTACGCGCAAGTGAGCAAGTTGCGGAGCTCAAGAGTCTCAACCAAGTCAGAGTTCCAGATCATGCTGCGATCCTTGGTGCCGACCTGGGAGTAAAGCTGGTCGACCTTGTTGACCTTCTCAACACCCTCGTCCAAGCTCTCCTGGGTACGGAAGACGCTGACATCAGTCTGCATGGTCTTCTGCATGGCATTGCGGATTTCGAAGGTCGACTTGGGGCCTTCAGCGGTACGGGCAAAGTCGAGATCCTTGATGGACTGGGCACCAGCGTCGGAAGCAAGCTCCTTGTGGGGCTTGCCGGGGGTGGCGGTGTCACGGACACGGTGAGACACAGCACGACCGAAAACGATCAGATCGAGGAGAGAGTTGGCACCCAGACGGTTAGCACCGTGGACAGACACACAGGCGGCTTCACCGCAGGCGTACAGGCCGGGAACAATCTTCTCCTGGCCGTTCTCATCCACATCCAGAACTTCACCAGTGTACTTAGTGGGGATACCACCCATGTTGTAGTGGACGGTGGGCAGGACAGGAATGGGCTGCTTGGTGACATCGACACCGGCGAAAATGGAGGCAGTCTCGGAAATACCGGGCAGACGCTCGTGGAGGAGCTCAGCGGGCAAGTGGCTGAGCTGAAGGTAGATGTGGTCCTTCTCGGGACCGACACCACGGCCTTCACGGATCTCCAAAGTCATGGAGCGGGAGACAACGTCACGGGAGGCAAGATCCTTGGCGGTAGGGGCGTAACGCTCCATGAAACGCTCACCCTCGGAGTTGAGCAGGTAGCCACCCTCACCACGGGAGCCCTCAGTGATCAGACAACCAGCACCGTAGATACCAGTGGGGTGGAACTGGACGAACTCCAGATCCTGGTTAGGCAAGCCAGCACGAGCGACCATAGCCATACCGTCACCAGTGCAAGTGTGGGCGGAAGTACAGGAGAAGTAAGCACGTCCGTAACCACCGGTGGCAAGGACAGTGTGGTGGGCCTTGAAGCGGTGCAGGGTACCATCCTCCTGGTTATAGGCAATGACACCACGGCACTCACCACCCTCCATGAGCAGGTCAAGGGCGAAGTATTCGATGAAGTAGTTGGTGTTGTGGCGGAGAGACTGTCCGTAGAGGGTGTGCAGAAGCGCGTGACCAGTACGGTCAGCGGCGGCGGCGCAACGGTAGGCCTGGCCACCCTTTCCGAAATCCTTAGACTGACCACCGAAAGCACGCTGGTAGATACGTCCATCCTCGGTACGCGAGAAGGGGCATCCGTAACCCTCAAGCTCGCGAACACTGGCCGGAGCCTCGCGGGTCATGTAGTGAATGGCGTCCTGGTCACCGAGCCAATCGGAACCCTTCACAGTATCGTACATATGCCATCTCCAATCATCCTCGTGCATGCTAGAATCTTGGTTAGATGGGATTTGCTGTCTATTGAAAGAGAATGACTTACTTTCCAAGAGCAGCGTTGATACCACCCTGGGCAGCGACAGTGTGACTTCTGGTGGGGAACAGCTTGGAAACACAAGCAGTCTTGAATCCGGCCTCAGCCAGACCGAAGGCAGCGCGCAAACCGGCACCACCGGCACCGACAACGACAGCATCGTACTCGTGATCCTGCGCAAGTCAGACTCAATGGTTCTCCTCTAGTATCCAAAGAACGAGGTCTCTTACAATGATAGGGTACTTATCAGTCAGGTAGCCGTTGGACTCCTTAGCGCGCAGAGGCTGGTTGGACCATATCCGGGCTGGCGCAACAAACGATTAGTGATGAGGTCGTGAGATGACAATTTGGACCACTCTATGCGTACCTGCGGGCCTTGATGATGAGAAGAGACGTCTCTGATCCCTCAAAACGCGGGAAACCTAGTCAGAGAACGATTAGTATGCTGCGGGTGTTGCGGACGGGGCCGAAAATCGTTGCACGCAGGCTACTCACTTTGGATGCAGGAGCTAGGCTCCGCAGGCTCATGGAGCTCATGATGGCGGGTCAAAAGAGAATTGAGTTTCCCTAATGAACCAAAAGAATAGCAAGACACCAAGGATCGGTGACTGAGCAAAGAGGGGAGATTGTGGAATAGCGAACTCCTTCCAGGGCAACACTTTGATCTGGAATCGGATTGCGGTTGGCAGTTTCACGCTGACATAATCGCTCTCACAGTTGCCGACGGGGAGGACCGGGGCCGAACAGACCAATCAGCGGCTGCGCAATGAAAATCAACCTCGGGCAGCCGGCTGTCCGTGATTGGTCAGATAGCATGTGTCCACGATTTATTTTGCCGGCCAGCAGTTGCTTCCGGAAGGATACGGTAAGAGCGTCAATGATGAAGAAAAAGCCGCTAGGATCAAATCTGGGGTGAAGCTGAGGCCAAGTATTCTCCCCTAACTCGAGTTCCACTATTTTCTAGTCTAATTCATACAATCCCAATTTCCCTTCTATAAGATGCGTATTGTACAATATAGATCGAACTTAACGTCGGGGTCACATGACCAAGTATGCACCAATCAGGAAATGCGAGGGCACTTACGGAGTAGGTAGGTAGTAGTGTGTATCTACCTACAACGAAGCACAATATACAGCACATGCATACGTTTTGAGAGTAGGTAAGATTGGTTAAGATTATAATGCATTAACCAGGAATCAACTCCCACATAACAACACAATATTGATCGTACATCCCATCCATAATGCAAGTAAGTTGGGATCTCTAATTGTACTGCATGTATGTCGCCGTCGAGTTGAACTTGAGGTTACCCTTAATCACCTTCTCCACAGAGGCCAGGAAATCCTTCTCGGTGGCCACCTTGCGGCGGGCCCGAATGGCGAACATACCCGCCTCAGTTGCAACGCTGCGAAGTTCGGCACCTGTAGCATTGGGACACAATCGCGAGATCAACTCCCAACGGATGTCTCGCTCCACGGACATGCTCTTAGAGTGGATTCGGAGAATGTTGGCACGACCTTCAACATCCGGCAGCGAGAATTCAATCTTACGATCGATACGACCCGGACGCATGAGGGCCGGGTCGAGTGTGGACGGACGGTTGGTAGCAAACATAACCTTGATGTTACCACGAGAATCGAAACCATCCAACTGCGTTATCAGTTCCAGCATGGTTCGCTGCACCTCATTGTCACCGCCAGCGCCATCATCGAAACGTGCACCTCCAACGGCATCGATTTCGTCGAAGAAGATAATGCATGCCTTCTTGGTGCGGGCCATCTCGAAGAGCTCACGGACCATCCGAGCGCCCTCACCAACATACTTTTGCACCAGCTCACTGCCAATGACACGAATGAAGGTAGCATCCGTGCGGTTGGCCACTGCACGGGCGCAAAGTGTCTTTCCGGTTCCAGGAGGGCCGTAAAGCAGAGCACCCTTGGGCGGGTCGATACCGAGATTCACGAAACGTTCTGGTGATAGCAAAGGCATCTCAACGACTTCTCGTAGTTTCTCGATCTGTTCTTTGCACCCACCAACATCGCCATATGTCACATCGGGTTTATCCTCGACAGTCATCATTGTCACGCTGGGGTCGATCTTTGGCGGCAAGGGCAGCATAATCTGGTACTTATTGCGGTCGACACTGTGGAACCTAGTTAATACTTAAAAATGGCACATAGCCCTGGATATAGCTTACCCAACTCTCATGCCTTCCTCGATATCTGTCGGGCTTACGCGCTCTCCTAGATTGACGACGAACTTGGCAATTTGCTTCACGTTGATCACATATTTGCTCTTGTCCGAGTCCTTCTCATCCTGAATAATCTTCGTGCACCTTGCGACCTGTAGTGGCTGTTCCTCCGCCATGCGTTGTCGATCGGCGGCAACATCCCAAAGATGTGGTGGTGCGAGACCGGTGTCGGATTCCTGGCAAGGGTGTAAGCTCCAGTTGTTTTAAAGGGCTGAAAGAGCTGGACGAGTTCTCACCTTGACGCCAATTTTCTCATTGACGCTGTTCTGTTTGTCCTTGATATCCTTCTCGAGCTTCTTCAGCGCATTCGCGTAGGGTGCGGCACCGTAGGTCTTGAGTACTGCAATGTCACTATGATAGAACGTCAGTTAACGACCGTTACCACGCGCTTTGCGTAAATTGCATCGGAGTTAAAAAAAAACTCACTCATCTGTAAGAGGTGTAATTTTCTTCTCTGGTTCCTCGTCATCGGCATAGTTCTTCTGGTATTTCTCCCAGTTCTGACCCGTGGCGCTAGGCATGATGAAAGGTGTTGACAGCCTAAGGCCGAGCTAAAGGAGGAAGATCCAAGGAATAAACGAATTGACAAATTTGATGACTTGTGTTAATAACAAATTCAACGGGCTTTTCAGTCAGTGGCAATTTGATAGAAGATAGATACGTTGGGTATTGAAGGACGGTGATGTAGCAGAGCTGCGGTAGTCGAGCTAGCCTCACTAATCAGGTGCCAAGCTTCATCACCGCCCCAGAACCTCGCAGAATTTCCTGTGTGTCCTCCACCACAACAACTCAGCTACCTCCCTTCACTCATTTTTTAAGGTTTATTTTGAATATCGATCTTCAAAATGGCCGCCGCAGTTGCACAGGGAGCCGCCGGCAACAACTCCTTCAAGGTGCGAAACCTCGAGACGATATGTGTGAGCCATTGATTTCTGATTGCATGCAGGACAAGGAGAAGCCGATGGCCGTGCGGGCCTCCAACATTCTCGCTGCTCGGGGTATGTATCTTTTTATGTTTATACTCTCAGTCCATGAGGCCTTCTTGCTGACAATCTCAAAGCTGTCTCCGATGCCATTAGAACAGTACGCTTGCTGGAACTATTCCCAGATATACCTAAGATGAGGGGCTAACAGGAATATAGTCATTGGGGCCCAGGGGCATGGACAAGATGGTGAGTACATCCCCATTATTTCTTTCAATCAAGATACTAATGTTCTCTCCAGATCCAAACACCCAAGGGACAAACCATCATTGTACGCAACCCACTTACATTCCAACCATGTCCGGAGCCCGAACTGACGACTCCCCGCAGACCAACGATGGAAACACCATGTTGAAAGATATGAGCGTGATGCACCCCGCTGCCCGTATGCTCGTCGATCTGAGTGCAGCCCAGGATGTTGAAGCTGGTGATGGAACGACGTCAGTGGTTGTCATTGCTGGCAGTCTGCTCGGTGCTGCCGAAAAGTTGCTGTCCAAGGGCATTCACCCCACCGTCATCTCTGAATCTTTCCAGAGAGCTGCCGGTGCTGCCGTTGAGATTCTCCACAACATGTCTCGTCCTATCAACCTCTCCGATCGCAACACCCTCCTCCAAGCCGCTTCTACCTCGCTTTCCTCCAAGATCGTTTCCCAGCACTCCGGGCTTCTGGGCCCCATGGCAGTCGACTCTGTCCTCAAGGTTTGTGACCCGAAAACAGCAGAAAATGTGGATTTGCGGGATATCCGTATCGTGAAGAAGGTTGGCGGCACAATTGAGGATAGCGAGATGGTCGATGGCGTGGTTCTTAACCAGCCCGTAATCAAGAGCAGCGGTGGCCCCACAAGAATTGAGAAAGCGCGGATAGGGCTCATCCAATTCCAACTGAGCCCGCCTAAGCCAGACGTATGTTTTTGGCGCCTCCGAGCTGTTTTTGGAGCAAGGCTGACGATACATTAGATGGAGAACCAAATCGTGGTGAACGACTACCGCCAGATGGACAAGATTCTGAAGGAGGAGCGCCAATACATGCTCAACATGGTCAAGAAGATCCAGAAGACCAAGTGTAACGTCCTTCTGATTCAAAAGTCCATTCTCCGTGATGCGGTGAACGAACTTTCACTGCACTTCCTTTCCCGCCTCAAGATTCTCGCCATCAAGGATATTGAGCGTGATGAAGTCGAGTTCTTGTGCAAGAGTCTTGGCTGCAAGCCTGTCGCCAACGTCGACTCCTTCACCGAGGACAAGCTTGGTACCGCCGACCTCGTTGAGGAAGTCCAAGCCTCCGGTGCCCGTTACGTTAAGATCACTGGTATCAAAGCTCCCCTTGCCGCTCACAACCAAACCGTCTCTATTGTTGCCCGCGGTGCCAACAGCCTGATCCTGGATGAAGCCGAGCGCTCTTTGCACGATGCCCTGTGTGTCATCCGCTGTCTCGTCAAGAAGCGCGCTATGATCGCAGGTGGTGGTGCTCCTGAGATTGAAGTTGCCCACGCACTCGCCATGCGTGCTCGTGAGCTCACTGGCACTGAGGCTATCTGCTTCAAGGCCTTCGCAGATGCCATGGAGGTTATCCCCACTACTCTTGCTGAGAACGCTGGTCTCAACTCTATCAAGGTTGTGACTGAGCTGCGTCACCGCCATGCTCAGGGCCAGCACAACGCTGGTGTCAGCATTCGCAGCGGTGGTGTGAAGGACGATATCACAGAGGAGAACATCCTGCAGCCTCTGCTGGTCAGCACTAGCGCGATTGAGTTGGCTGCGGAGACGGTGAAGATGATCATGAGAATTGATGACATTGCTCTGTCGCGGTAAACGCCTCCAGGCGGCTGCTAATTTGAGCTGTATGATGGAATGCGATTTGATTCGCGACGAGTAATTAAAAAAAATATCCCGTTCCTGCATAGAATCACTCTCGGATTTGCACACATCTTTTGTACCACGTATATGGTAAATGAACTCTATGATGCTAACTAACCTAGTAAAAGATATAGATGGCAGGTAAGGATCAAGGTTTTTTTACGGCTTAAGTGGTTTCAATGCAGAATAGAAATCTTGAACTTTGAACTCAGCGCGACCTCTGATCTGGAGAGGGACAACAGGTATGTACACACAACTGACAACGCCTATTTATACACCTTTTGTGAAGCTTCCCAGTCCGATCGATGGAAACAGTGTACGTCATATGAAGGGTCTCTCGACCACCTTGATATGCAAATCTTTGTTTTGATCTATGTCAGTGAATCCAATTGACTACACATGTAATTTGGAAGCTTGTAATTTAGGATCTATGGCACAATTACCGCGGAGGTTGAACTATGTCGATCTTGTGCGATAAATATATACCAGTGTATCAAACCCTCAAATTTGTCAATAAACCGCTATCTCATTAACAAAATAGAATGGCCTTGACCAGGAAGACCAGTACACAAGAAGACAGCTTCTCATTATCAGCACTATGTTCCCAATCGAGGTATGAATAAGGTGAAGCTAAACATATGAATAGCCGGCTCTTTGTCTGTGCCAAGAGATGGCCTCAGCTTGTGAGTTCCACGAGCTCCTGGGGGAGTGGGAAGTCCCATTTCTTGAGAAATTGACCAAAAGGGTCTTTGCTTGTCTACATGTTTGTTCCCAGCAATCTTGTCGAGTATAAGTATACATCCACTGTCATTGGAGTACTGACATAGCGATTGCTGGCGGCTCGGCGATAAGAGATAGCGCATGACGATCGGGGACGTGAGCTCTGCCCGTGAACTCCAAACAACAACCATGGGGAAGTTCGAAGATGAAGGGAACTCGGAGTCCGTACCGCTGACTCGACAGCGGTCGGAATCTCTTGACTCACAAACATCCACCGATTCGGGCCTATCGATCGCCTCTGCAGCGTTTATGGAGAACTACAAGGGAGGCAACACGATACCGATGGAAGGGGAGGGGGACCGATACCGGGATATAGAAGATGGAGGAGAGGATGGAACAGCTGGGCCTCCTCTACATATGAAGAAGGGAGGCTCGTCAAGTCGCTTGCGCAAGATCGTTTGGTCACTTGTGCTGCTCTGTGTGGGTGGCTGGGTGCTTGCCTTCGTGTTGTTCCTCACCCAGAAACGGCCCGATATTGCAGCGCTCTCCTCCGTATCAACAGTGGACATTCATGAACCAGGTTCGGGCTCTGTTAACACGAGCTACGGGAAGCCAGTCACACTCGAACAAGTCTTGACCGGTGCCTGGCATCCCAAGTCCCACGAGATCTCCTGGATCGCAGGCCCGAACGGCGAGGATGGTCTTCTTGTTGAGCGAAGCGAAAAGCACGACGCTTTTCTGCGAGTGGAAGACATTCGGAACAGAAAAGATGGTATCGAGAGCCTCGAGACCCGAGTATTGATGAAGTCTGGGTACATATGGTTTGATGGCGAAGCCATGGTTCCAGCCAAGACATGGCCGAGTCATGATTTGAATAAAGTCTTGGTCATGACTGACATTCAATCCAACTGGAGACACTCCTTTTTTGGGAAATATTGGATTTTTGACGTGGCGATGCAGGAGGCAGAGCCGTTAGATCCTGGGAACTTGAGTGGACGTGTCCAACTTGCAGCGTGGTCACCAACCTCCGACGCAGTTGTATTTGTTCGTGAGAACAACCTGTACCTGCGAAAGCTGTCCTCTCTGGAGGTTACTCCCATCACAAAGGATGGCGGCAAGAACCTTTTCTATGGGGTTCCGGACTGGGTGTACGAGGAAGAAGTCTTCTCAGGCAACACAGGCACATGGTGGTCGGGTGATGGCAAGTTCGTCGCATTTCTTCGAACAAATGAGTCTGCAGTTCCTGAATATCCCGTTCAATATTTCCTTTCACGACCATCAGGCAAAAAGCCGTTACCGGGACTGGAAAATTACCCTGAAGTAAGGCAGATCAAGTACCCAAAAGCCGGCAGCCCGAACCCAATCGTCAACTTGCAATTCTATGATGTCGAAAAAAAGGAGGTTTTCTCATTTGACATGCCAGAAGACTTTTCTGACGATGAAAGGATCATCATCGAAATTGTTTGGGCATCCGAGGGCAAGGTTCTCGTTCGAGAAACCAATCGCGAAAGCGATGTTGTAAAAATCTTTGTGATGGATACAAAAGCCAGAACAGGCAAATTGGTGCGATCAGACGACATCACAGCTCTCGACGGGGGTTGGGTCGAACCTTCACAGTCGACCAGAGTTATTCCTGCTGATCCCGGAAATGGCCGACCACACGATGGCTATATTGACACCGTCATATATGAGGGTTATGACCATTTGGCCTATTTCACACCATTTGACAACCCGGAACCTGTCATGCTGACCAAGGGCAATTGGGAGGTAGTCAAGGCACCGTCCGCCGTGGACTTGAAGAAGGGTCGGGTATACTTCATTGCCACAAAAGAAGCCCCGACTCAGCGTCACGTATACTCGGTCAACCTGGACGGGTCCAACCTCCGACCTCTCACGGATACATCCAAGCCCGGCTATTTCGAAGCTTCATTTTCCAATGGAGCCGGATATGGTTTACTAAGCTATAAAGGTCCGACAGTGCCATGGCAGGCCATGATCAATACTCAAGGTGACGAAATTGAATTCATCAACCTCATCGAGGAGAACCACGGACTCGTCAAGATGGTCAAAGACTTCGCTCTCCCAACAGATGTATATACCAATGTGACCATTGATGGTTACACGCTCCAAGTTCTGGAGCGCCGTCCCCCGCAATTCGACCCTGCAAAGAAGTATCCCGTCCTTTTCTACCTGTATGGCGGACCAGGATCACAAACAGTCGACCGCAAGTTCACGATTGACTTCCAAACGTACATCGCCTCAAGCCTGGGTTACATTGTCGTAACTGTGGATGGCCGAGGAACAGGGTTCATCGGAAGAGAAGCTCGATGCATTGTCCGTGGTAATATCGGCCACTACGAAGCTCTGGATCAGATTGCAGCGGCCAAGGTTTGGGGCAACAAGACCTACGTGGACGAGAGCCGTATGGCAATCTGGGGCTGGAGTTATGGCGGCTACATGACCTTGAAAGTCCTCGAAGAAGATGCCGGCGAGACATTCCAATACGGTATGGCCGTAGCGCCGGTTACAGATTGGAGATTTTATGGTAAGTTCATTCACATTATCACCTTCTGGCCACACGCTGACATGCTGCGCGACTTCATAGACTCTATCTATACAGAACGTTATATGCACACCCCGGAGCACAACCCCTCAGGTTATTTAAATGCTTCCATCAGCGATGTCAAGGCTCTAAGCAAGAGTGTTCGATTCTTGATCATGCACGGTGTCGCCGATGACAATGTTCATCTCCAAAATACACTTGTTTTGATCGATAAGCTGGACTTGGAAAATATCGATAATTATGACATGCAAGTCTTCCCTGACTCAGATCATAGTATTCAATTCCATAACGCGCATACGCTTGTTTACGAACGTAAGTTCTTTTCCCTCTCGCCCCCGGTTTGACATTGCTAACTGTGATTTAAGGCCTCTCGAGCTGGCTCATCAATGCGTTCAATGGTGAGTGGCATCGCATTGCGAGCCCGAAACCCAAGGAGTCCCCTAATGACGCATGATTGTGGGTTCTTTGTTGACTTTGAATTTCACCTTTCGGGATACATACATTGTTTTGCGATAACTTCTGCCGCATTGGTGGGTAAACATATTCTTTTACTTATAAATAGTTCGCAAGGGCAATGGATGCATTATAATTAAGTGCATTTGATAATTAGGAAATAGCCTTTCAAGGCACCATAGTCGCTGAGGTATGCCACGATTCTCCACTGGTAAAAGAAAACAAAAAATCAAAAACTGGTATATAGAAATCAAAAAATAAATATTGACAGGGGCTTTTCGCAAATATCTCCATCGGCCCCTTTTTGGGAGCCAGGGTTGACACCGAACAATGCAAATATGAACATTAATGTACGAAAGAAGTATACAAGAGTGCAGTATGTGCAAGTAGATGGGGTAGTAGGGATGAGCGTACAATACTCAAATCAAGACGTGTGAAGAAGCCCGCCAGCTCTGAGGAAGTCTTCTCTGTTGGCGAGACTAACATCCGAATTGCGGTACGGGAGGAAGTCTTCACGCTGCAAGCCACGCAGCTGTTCCCTACCGGCGGTTGAAACAGAGCGCGTGTAGGAGCCAGCGCGACTATGGGATTGAGGACGGGCACTCAGAACCGACAACCGGTGGTTGGAAGTCCACATGGGCATGGGCGACCTGTTACCAGGAGAGTGACCCCCATTGGACATCATGGAGTGCCTTGGCGCAAATACAGGCAGACGAGCGAACGACTCGTTGTCCGTTGAAGCATTGCTCATGCTCATAGCCGAGACATCAGACATGGGACGATGGTAGCCGCCGCGGGTCGGGAAGTGCGACGTGGAGCTGTAGACCGTGGAGATACCGGACTGGGCAGACGAGCGCCAGGAGTGAACTGCGCCGCGTGGGATCGTGATGATCTCCTCGTCGACACCGCTCTCGATGGCGGCTGCCACGTCGGCCGGCTCGATCGGGTCGCCCGCTGCGCGGCTGGCCATCATCTTGGCTGACTTGCCAATCCAAAGCATTTGCTCGTGCTCGCGAAGGTATCGATCGCCACTGAAAGACTTCTGGACAATTTTGCGGGTCATCATGCCGAGTTTGCGACGGTGCTCGCTCTTCTCGTACATTCGACGGGTGATGGCGGTTACTTCTTCTGGGGTGGGGGAAGAGGTTAGAACTGGTGCGGGAGAGGCGTCGTCGCTGTGTTTGCTCCATTCGCCGAGCATGGCAAGCATGCCGATTTGGGCCTTTGCTAGGGCGAGCGCGTCGTTGGGTGCGACGACGGCACTGAAGCGGGAGAAGTCGTCTGGATCGCTGAGTACTCGGAGGGAAGCACCGACATCTGTGCAGACGACGGGGGCTCCGGTAAGAGCAGCTTCACCTAAGGCGAGAGGAAGACCTTCGGACAGAGATGAGTTGAGGAAGAGCCATGTGTTCTCGAGGACCTTCATGGGGTCGGCAGTTCCACAGAGTGTTACTTTGCCACGGAGACCCTTGGAAGCAATAATCTCTTGACACTCGGTAGAGTATGTCGGGGCCTTGTCAATGGCGCCATAGATGTCCAGGTGGTACTCGTCGAATTTCCACTGGTTGATAATGATATCCGCAGCGAGAAGCGCGGTCTTGATGTCCTTGGCGTACCAGACGTGAGACAACATGGTCACAGTCGGACGCTCGGATTTGATTTCCTTGACCGGGGCGAACTTCTGCATGTCAGTGATACCGTTAACAACAGGATCGATCTTTCGGCGGAAGGAGTTTCGGTGCTCAATTGTGCCTTGGCAGGTGCCAATCTCGACCTCCCAGCCAGGATTGAAGAAGTCTGCACAGGGAAGAATGATATCTGCGTGGTGCAGAGTCAAGACAGAAGTAATACGCATCAACCCGAGAAGTGCATTCCGAACAAATGGAGAGAGCTTGCACAGTGCAGACGACAAGCAGAGATTGGTTTCACGCCAAGCGATGGCGTGGTCCCAAATTTGCAAGGTGCAGTTGCGCTTAATCTTGCACACAACACCATAAGAGGCACTGACACTGTGGTGCGAGGCTTGGAAAGTCGAGGGAATCTTCTCAGGGACTGGAATTGAGAAGATGAAGAGGTAGCGGTACCAGAGCTCCAGGGCGACGTCGAGTGATGCCAATGTAGGAAGCTCAGTGTCGAACCAGTCGGATGACGGAATAGTGTTTGGCATTTCTTGAGTCAGCCAGAGTTCACGCCAGCTCTGTTTCACCATTTCACTGTTCCAGACCTGAGTCCAATGACGGGACTCCTGGAAATATGTGTTCAGATTCACAAGCGCTCGAGTCGCCTGGTGGATATCTGCCTTTGAGAGATCGACTGCACGGGCGCCCTTCACCAAAGCTGTCAGAATCGGAATGAAGTTCATTTTAATATCAAACTCGCTGGCGGATGTAACGTTTTCCACCTCAGCATCTAGCTTGTTGTGGAACAAACCATGCGTCGGCGTCAAGAAGTCCATACCCCACAGTGGGATCAGCTTGAGAGATTGAATGTTCTGCTCAGTCTGGTGCTTGGGGACACCAAAGTCGTTTGCAGACTCGCAAATCATGTGCCATTTGATGGTTCTCAGGGAGTTAATCATGTCTCGTCGACAAGCAGAGACACCACCACCTTCGTTGGGCCAAGTACCGTTGTCCGCGGCCATAACATGGAGCGTCTTGTCAGTATCGAGTCCGAAGTCCTTAGAGCGGGTATTGACAACGGCATCACCGCCGGGGCCGAAGTTGAGCAGATCGGTGATTTTGACAGCCAGAGGGGTCCAGCTAGAAATGTTGTCGTCCAGATCGGCACTAGCCATGATAGCATCAGCGCGAAGGTCCATGTATTTCTTTGCAGATCCAAGGTTGCCCCAATCACGGCTGCGCCAGTAAGGTGTAAGAACCCTATCTCTGCGCAGGATACGATCGTCCATCCAGCGAACAATGATTGCATCGAAGTCAACACGATCTTTCCAGGCCTTCCACATCAAGGAGCGAGCCCGAGAAGTCGACACCACAAAGCGCTTCTTTGTTAAGCCCAGTGTCCGTGTAAACAGATTTGATTGGAGACTATCGCAATAGAAGAAGGGGTTATCGTGCACAAAGCTGGTATACTTTGGTTTGGCTAGGACACCCAAATAATCGTGCTCGATCATAGGTGGGGTCTGGACCTTCTGCCCGTTGATGGTGGTAAAGATGGTGGGGTGGAACTTGTGATCATACAGCCAACGACTTTCATAGACATCAGCGCCTTGCACAAAGCTGGCCTCCGTGACCTTGGAGTGAGGAATCCAGCGCTCAACCTTTTCCGGATGGCGACGGGGAGGCGCACACCAGGACACTGTGCAGCTGATGTGAGATAAGACGAACTCAGCTCGAAGCAACTCATCACCGAACCGAGGGTTTTTGCGATAATGGTACTTGAAGCGGATAAGATTGCCATCCTTCATGTAGGAGCCTGATTCGATGAGACCCTTTTTGTTGTACTGGACACTTTGCAGATGGTTAGTTCCTGATACGCAACGTCGTCCCAGTGGTATGCGAGAAGAGGATTTGCTGAGTTTGAAGCTTTTCTTAGTCGGAGATCGGTAATCGTAGTGGTACTCGTTGGTGACCTTGCCGTCCTTGAGTTCCTGCTTGACAAGAAGCAACATCTCACTCGAATAGGTGCTGATGTATTTCAGGGATTTGACATCCTTAGGCTCGGTTTTGTGTTCGCCAGCGTAATGGTAGATTTTGAAGCCGCCATCAATCTCGTGGTGTCTAAAAGCTGTGAAGGTGCCCTCAAGACTCTGAACAATGACCCGGCTCTTCTTGATATGGATTGTCATGCCCTTAGTCTCTTCCCACAGCCGCTTGACGTTCTCACGGCCATGAAACAGGAAAAATGACAAGATCAAATCTTGAACGAGCTTGGAATAAACCCAGACCATGTTGAAGAAGAAGATGGTTGGCACACGGATCACAGTCGGAAGGGTCTGAGTGACATGATCAAACTCTCTCTGGAATTCTGGATCTGCGACTAAAGCCACCACAAAGAATTTGACAGCTGTTCCCAGCTTGTGGTAAATGTAGCTGGCTGGTGATCGTACCATCGACAGCGCAAGTGGGAGCTTCCGTGGGATGTAAGGAATGTATTTTGAAGTTTCGGGCTCTTGAGGAAGAGCAGCTTCTCCAGTTCCCCAGTGAGCATAATCAAGAACACTGATGGCAGTGGCCGCTCCAAGGTTACAGCGGGCAACATGGATGTCGAGGTCATCGGTATCAAATGTGCAAAGGCTCTTCTGGAGCCATTGGCGTTGGCTGTTGGAGAGATTACATTGTTGACCCAAGCAACGCTTTAGCAGCACATCGCGAACTTCGGTCGGCAGCTTGTCCCAGTGAATGTCGGCCTCGAATCCAAGGCAAAGCTGCCGGAGAAGTTCCTTCTTAGCCCAGCGAACGACCGTGGTTGTATTGGCCTCCTCTCGGAGTTGTCGAGCCATTGTGTGGGTCACTCCACCAGAGACAATCGATCCTGCCAATGATGCATACTCGTGAGGAACACCCATCATAAGCTCTGTTACAGCATGAAGCAAGGTTTCAGCAATGACCTGACAGTTTGCGCTAATGTCGAGACGTTCGTCCAACAGCCCTCCAACGGTAATGGCTAGCTTCAACTGATTTCCAGTACTGCAGCTGAGAGCACGGACGCCGGGACCGAGAGAGCCAGGAGAAACAAGCTCAATAACAATGTCGCCCTTCTCCCAAGAGGAAATTGCGGTGTTAACAATGTTCTTGGAGCCGGGGAACGCCTCTTCAATTCTAAGTTCTTCTCTGCGAGACATCATGGCACTCTTGATCTCGACACCGGGATGCATACCGGGATACAGCCTGAATCGGGAATCAGAGGGAAGCAATGAGTAGCTTTCGAAGAAAGTCTGGAGCTCCTGCTGAGACCATTCGGGGTCCGACCAGGGCGTAGTAAATGCATGGAAGGTCCGGCCAAGTTCCACCGGGGAGTCAACTTTGTTTGGCATTCCCATCTTGGCATTCCAAATCGAGAGAATGGCGACGGTCCAGGTAGCAGACCCAAGTCCAATGATTTGCGAGTAAGGGAAATCAGGAAAAGAGACTCTGAGCGCGATACCGACCGGCAGTCCGATACAGATACCAATGAGGAGGGGCTTTAGCGCATGCGGACCGGTGAAGATCTTGGTGTATTGGTACCAGATCAAACCAGTATAGGCGAGAACGTAGGAGAAGAAAACAACGACGCCTTCCCATGAGTCTTGGAATGTCCAAATAAGAGCAGTTGCAAGTGCAAGACTCCAAACGTGCCACAATAGAAACCTGAAAAGAACTCGCCAGTATACCTTACGGCGAAGCTGCACCTCTTTCTTTTGAGCAATTCGAATCTCCTTTGCTGACCTGACAGAGATCGGAGACTTGGAACCAAGAGCGTCATGGAGCTCCTGGGCTTTGGTGTCAATGAGCACGGCTCCGATCAGATAGTAGGCGAGGGCAAAACCGACAGCCATCCGGTTAGCATCATTCAGCGCGGGACCGAGACTAAGCGTACGATTTCCACTCAGCATCTGTACCCATTTATCGAGAAGCGCAATCACAAAGTACAGGACACCACATCCAATCTCTTTGCTTGATTGACGCCAGTGGACAAAGGCATTGTGCAGACGAAGACCTTTCTGGGAGTTGCGAAGTGTATCGAGTGCAACCTTGGTTTGGATATTCCAACCAGAACTGAACGGAATCGGTCTTGGCACATCTGCATGGCGACAGTACCAGTCGAGAAGGAAGTTGGTAGACTCCCAGTCCTTGGCAAGTTCGACAACCATCTTATCTTTAGAAGCCCTCGAGAAGATGCTGCGTTTCGTCTCGGCAAGTACATCTTTCGCAAGGGCTTCTCTCGCCAGCTTGAGGGCAGCTGGGTCACTCATGTTTGCGAATACTTTCTCGTCATCATTACCATAGGCAGTAATGTACCACTTACGAATCTCAGTATCATCAGTGCGTCGCACAGACTGGTACCAAGTGACCCATTTTGAAGTTACCGAGCGAAGGCAAAGCAGCAGGACACCGATGAAGACATAGATAACGGCGAGATATACTGCTGAGTCGTTGCCAGTCCAGACCGTGATGATCGGCGATAAGAAAAGGATTGGAATGCACATCATGATCGGCTTGCGACCGGACAAAAACGTCGATCCCGGGTAACTGAAACTTGCAAGCGAGGCAAAAGTCGAGAAGTAGATTGTCAGGGCGATCAGGTAGAGGTAAAAAATTATACCAGCCCGAGGGCCACGAACGCTGGAAATGGCAACGAAACCGATCAAACCACCAGCCACAGTGAAGGCAATACCGGCGATCAGGCGAATAAGAACGAACATGTTCGCTGCTGCAAAGGCCATAGAAATGAGGTAGTAAGGACCACCACATGCAATCCACGTACCAATTGCACCGGAAAGCAATAGGGAGATCATTAGGGCCATAGTCGCACTATCCTGTTCTTCGTAAGACATGGCAGCAGAAAGATAGAGTCCACGACCAATCATAGTTAGCAGGATGATGTCTATCAAAGCTGGAATAGCAAAGACACTCAAGAAGGTGAATCGCTGGTATCCACGCATAGTGTTGGGTTGATCATCAGGATTGACATCAATCTGCGCTCCAGCGTAGGAGGTAGCGAGCTGTGGAGCACCGTTCACCCAGTTCGGGGGCTGGTGGTCTCCGTAGTAGGCTCTAAACCGGTCGGACAATAGCTTTCCAAAAACGCTGGGAGAGACGTCGAAGTAAGCTTCACATCGTGATCCAAGTGCGAAGGACTCTGCGAAGGCAGCTGCCTGATCGGTATGATTGTTAAACAAGGGATTTCGGTCTGTGACTTCGGCGTAAATTTCATCGAAGGCGCCCTTTCGCGCGGCGCAGAACAGCGCAAGCGCCATCATGTCAACATATGCGTCAACGGAGCCACCTTGGAGAAGTGCGCAGAGTCCATTGGTAATGGCGGCGAGATCATCTTCGCGGCGATATCTTAGGACATCAGAGAGAACGCTATCGGCTTGATGGAAAAGATCAAGACAGACATCGAGAGATGGATATTTGCAGCCCTGATCCAGATACCAGTTGATGCGAGACCTGATCAAGTCTTCGGGAGATGTAGAGTTTTCGAGAAATCCGACCGTGTTCAGCGCTTTTAACTGAGCGAAAGAAGGCGCATCCACCAGTTGCTTGCGAATATAGGCGCAGATCACAGTGGATAGCTCGCTATTGGAATCAGTGAGAGATAGATGCTGCAAGAGAAGTAGACGCTCTTCAGGGCTGAGAACATCAATATCTTGAATCAACCGACGAGGAAGGCCAGTATCGGGGGAAACATCCTGAGACCAGGTCGCGAAAGTCGCCTCAGCCTCGAAACAAATATGCCGGGGGAATCCTTTTGCCGAGAGGAAAGTGTGGAGAACAGTTCCAGCCAAGCCTTGGCCATTCTTGGACACAAAGATCTCGATACCTTCATTATCCATATCAAAAACGGCCCAGAAGCGGCAATCGGGGCTTTTGCGCAGACCAGAGTCGAGAGCAAGATTCACATGCAATTGGCCATTAGATGCCCAGTTCGCAAGCTCTTTGATTGAGCTGGCCAGGTTATCATCATCTTCGAAGACATCGAGAGAGTCGTGGAATTGTTGTAGAAGAAGGCCAATACTCTGTATCTTGGCCACCGGGACGGGATGGAGAAGATTGAGAGATTTGAGACGTTGCTGAGATTGAACAATCTCTGCAAAAGCCAGTGGAGTGACGTCTGAGCCGAGCGGGAAACAACCAAGCGAGTTATAAGCCATACCCGACATAGAGATAGAGAGAGGACTGCCCTGTGACTTGACCTGTGCGACCCATTCTGGGGGATCACGCAGTCGGCCAGACGGGCTAATGGGGGCCTTGGAGTCGTATTCCGATGAAACGAGTAGAGCATTGACGGCAGGGAAAAGCGGCTTGAGAACATCCCAGCCAGCCTTATTATCTGGGGTGGGCAAAACGTTCAAGTTTGCACGCCAAATATCATGCGCCTTCATCATCTCAGCCTCCTTCAACCAACCGAAAGCGGGAAGAGGCTCGAGAGTCGTAACGTTCAGGTCTGCATCATGAAGAGCGGCTTCAGAGCCAATCCAGGTAATTGCGCTGTAAAAACCGCACCATTGAATGGATCTGCGGACTATAGCATTGGGCACAATGACATTGTCGTCGACGGTTTCCCAGGCCATCACCACAAAATCTCTCATGCAAGACTCAGAAACGAATGCTTTGATTGTCGATTGTAGGTCGGTCATCTGGAAGTAATCCCGCTTCTCACCCGAGGACAAGATACTGGCGTTTCGAACGACCAATCCCGCAACTGCATCGGTTTGCACGGCCTTTCGATCCTTCAGGAAATGCGGGGGCTCTGACTCGAGATAAACTGCCAACCCGAGACTGTTAATGGCCTCGAGCAACTTTCTCCGAGCAGCAGGACGGAGCACATCTTCCCAATTTGCGAGAAGAACACCAGAGAATGCGGTTTCATGGAAATTGCTCGCGAGTACTTCCTCGACCTTTTCGACGACGGTCAAGGCTGATGCCTTGGGTGCCAAAATCTTGCCAAAATCAATTCGTCCTAATACCTTGCTGCGTGCGTGTTTGGAAATAGCTTTGGCAACACCGGCTTGGAAGGGATCTACAACCAAGATATCCCATTCTTGCAGAAGTCTTTCTTGCGAGGCAGTAGGTGGGTTTTCAAAGCTTCCCAAGTAGACTCCAAAGCTCGTGGGTTTTCCACTGCGCGGAGGCGTGCTGATCAGGTTGAGTTCTCGGTTGGCTAACTTGGTAAGACATTTGGCGACATTCGAAGGTACTTTATCCGATGGTGGCCTCGACTAAAGACAGCTTAAGGTTAATATCTATAGCAGTGCAGTGCGATTCGACGATGGCTATCTCATACCTTATAGTATTTGATAAATCTCCGGACACCAGAGTATATCAGTGATACAGAGCCGATGGTCACTGTTAACAGTATAACTCCAATGAAAATCTAGTCAATAAATTAGCATGTGTTCGAATCCTATGGCTACAACGAGAGTGCTGAACGCCAAATTGTGAAAAGGACCAGGATCAACATACAAATTGCCACCAATACCCTTTCATGGCATCCCAGCCAAGGGGATGCGGCCTGACTGGGAGGTGGTCTACTTCCGTCATTATGTCGACGTTTGAGTCCTCGACTCGATATATTTCTTTGGGACAATCAGAGGCAAAAGGTAAGGAAAACCTGCGAAGTATAAGGCTGAGATGTTCTCAAACACAAAGGCTCAGAGTGACATGCTTAAACGAGTGACTGGTGATTGGAAAGCCAAAGATGTCGACGCTGAACAAAGAAAAAAAATGGACAGCTTCGGGAAGCTCAAGTGTTGACGAGGTGATATGGTAAAAGAGTAGTGGGGGAAGGCCTCAAGTGAATATCCACTTCTCCAGGCCGCATAAGTAAAGTAGACAATTTTTGCCTCCCAGGATTGTCCCTGCTCATTTGTCAGGGGCCCAGTACAAAAAAAAGAAAAAAAGAAAAAAATCGCTTCGCCTCTTTTGAACTTTTTGGGACAAAGAGTAGGTATGATTTTCCCGTAACGGTCTAGGCGCCTACGGAGTAATTCAACACGAGATGTTCAGCACCCATGGCAAAAATAGCACGCTAAAGCTTTTGTTAGATGCAGGACTAAAAGAAGCTAACAGATGCACCGGCACTGACTGATTGAGACAGGCCCGGTGGAGCCAAGCATAGGTACACATTGGATGGTGTTCCATATGGTGTGTGCGGCCATGTGCGTGGCAAGGCCATGCGATCTATATCGTGGCATTACGAGGGCTCGCCTCGGTCCAACATGTTGGATCCCGGGTACCTGACGGCTCTTTCGGATTGATGCCCATTGAACAGGTCAGTTTGAATGTATCATGAATGTGTTTGATGAAGATGTATCTATTGCGTCGGGTTTCGCCTCCCTAGCCCGTAAGCTAAGGCCGTTAGACATGGGCTAGAAGCACCATCTCATTCTGCGCTGGCCAAGATGCGGAAGAAGTGAAGTCTTGGCTGAAAAAAAAAGGAAAAAAAAAAAAAAAACAGAAAAAAGAAAATGGAAATCAAAGAATAGTGACAAAAATAAAAATATGTACAGCGATGTGAAACCTAAAACAAGAAGATGGGAAGATGATCGGGGAAGATCCCGAAACAAAGCAGGGAAGTGAAAATTACAGCGTATGTGCGGTATTCGAAATAAACCCGGTAAGTATTCGTATGTGACCTGAAATATGAGGTATCATGTATTCCAACTAAGACATGTTTCTTTGTTCCCCACGCCAAGGTCTGAATCTGACCAGTATCCCCTGGCGAAAGTTCGGTGGAATTGGACTTTCGGTCCACAAGAGTCCCAAAGGTATGGAGTACAGAGTAGCATGTAGAGGCAACCCATTCGGAAGGTCTTTGCGCTACTTCCGATTATGCAAATGTGTTGTCTTCGGAGCCTTTAGCTTTGCTATGGCGTTCTTCGTGTCTTAGTGCAATCGATGCAATTGCCTTAGTCTTGCTTTTACTTTTATTGTTGTATTTAATTCATGGTTCTCTCTCGATCTGATTCAATTATCATTCAAAGGCAAATGTTTCGAAAAGAAAAATCGCACAGACGTGTCAAGCCATGACACATCCCCTGCAGTTCTTTTCCCCTGACCCTGCCAAGAACAACTGCTAAGTGACCAATAGTATACAAGCAGATAACCGAACTGCCAACAATCCAAGTAGGTACCTGCGAGAGGTATGGTGGCTCCAAAATCTCCCCATTTCCAAATCACCGGATCTTAGACCCCGTATAGAGTAGATGAAGTGGAACCTTTTGCTATCCCCAATGTGGAAAAACAACGCCACTTGAAGACCGGTATGGACAAGCCCAAGTAAGATTTTAGATCCGTGCGAGATTATCTCGGTTCTAATTTAACACCTAGAAGCCACTAGACACAAAAGCCGATAGGCCTTGAAGCCTTGGCTTGCTCCATAAGGGGTTCACTTAGGTATAAAGAAGACGATCAATGCACTTGTGGGTTGTCACTACGCAAGCTAATTCCATTCGTTCTGGTATAATCGTATCGCTTTTTCTAGCTGTCAGTCGTTAGTCGTGCAGACGTGCATATTGTGTGACCCTCCCTACCGAATACCTGGTCACGATCAAGATGGTTGCCGTCCCAGTCTGGGCCTTGAAGATCGGCTGCTTCTATGGCTTTATAACCTGCGACACTGCCCCCGGTGTTTGGCCTGATCACACTCCCACTGTCATTGCTTATCACCCTCCGACCTCAGTTCCTTCTGGTACTCCTACTAGTACAGTTGGAGTGAGCTCAACTGCGATCGTTACTTCGACTTCACTGTCGACCTCGTCTGTCTCGGTTACTGTACCTGCATCTTCCTCTACCCATATTGGTAGTGGTTCATCCACGGTCACAGTTGATCCCAGCACCACCTTCGTTACTCTTACTTCGTCGAGCTCAATCCCAACAGGATCCTCTTCTTCTTCGAGCTCGGTGATCATCACTGTCCCATCGGGTTCTTCCAGCTCTCACATTCAGAGTGGGTCTTCTTCCGTCTCATCGGGTTCCGCTTCTAGCTCTGTTACTTCGCCTTCTGGAAACACTTCGGCTAGCTCCTCTGCCTCGCCTACTTCCAGCAGCCTTGTCTCTTCGTCTACAAGTGTTACCCACGGAAGCTCTTCATTGAGTGTCCCTACTTCGTCTCCTACCTCTAGCAGCCCGGCCTCTTCGTCCGCTGTCTCGAGTGCTTCTTCGTCGGTCGTTTCGTCTTCAGTTGCCTCGTCTTCTGTTACTTCGTCTTCTGTTGTCTCATCTTCTGTCGCATCTTCTTCTATTACCTCTTCTTCTGCGGTATCGTCGCCTGCTTCCTCAAGTGCTACTGTGACTACTCCCACCATGTCGTCCAGCTCTATCTCAATTTCGCCCTCTGCTACCCCAATCAGCCACGCCGCCGTTGCAGCCAACGTCCTCGTTATTGCTAGGGATGCTGCCTCTGCAGGAGTGGCCAGCTCTGGTCTCAATGGATACGGTATTCCATTCACCACCCTGATCGTTCCTTCCGGAGGTGTCTCTCTTCCTGACCTCAATGGCACCGCCGGTGGAAACTTCGGTGGTATTGTTGTTGCTGCCGAGGTCAGCTACGACTATGGTGATGCGGGCTTCCAGAGTGCCCTGACCACTGATCAGTGGAACCAGCTGTATGCTTACCAGCTTGAGTATGGTGTTCGCATGGTTCACTACGATGTCTACCCAGGTCCCAAATATGGTGCTACTGCTCTTGGCGGATGCTGTGAAACTGGCAATGAACAGCTTATCTCCTTCACCGATATCAGTGACTTCCCTACATCAGGTTTGAAGACTGGTGCAGGTGTCAGCACCAGCGGTCTATGGCACTACCCCGCGTCTATCAGCAACACTACCTCTACCAAGAAAATTGCTGGATTCGGTGTCGCCACTGGATTTGATACTGAGAGTGTTGCTGCTGTCATCAATGACTTTGATGGCCGTCAGCAGATGGCGTTCTTCATCGGATTTGACACCACTTGGAGCTCTACCTCCAGCTACCTGCAGCACGCATGGATTACTTGGATGACCCGCGGCTTGTATGCTGGATACCGCCGTGTTAACCTGAACACCCAGATCGATGATATGTTCCTTGAGACCGGAATTTACTACCCCACTGGTATTGACTTCCGTATTCGCGCATCGGACATGGCCAACATTGCCTCATGGACTGATGATATCAATGCCAAGATGCCGGCTGGCAGTTCGTACTTCGTCGAAGTTGGCCACAACGGTAACGGAAACATCATTAACTCATCAGACAGCTCGGAGTCTGGCTGGGAGGCTTGTGGAGAGGCCATTGATTACGAGTCCCCCCCCGACACTGAGCTTGAGTGGATGAAGCCTATCGGAACTGGCACTAACCTCTGGCCCGATGTTCCCACCACTTATGACTGGACTGCTACCTGCACTGCCATGGATGAGCTCCTTGCTTGGTGGATCACCGAAAGCAACCTGAACAAGTTCGGTCACATCTCCCACACTTTCACTCACGAGGAGCAGAACAATGCTACTTACAGTGATGTGTACAAAGAGATCAGCTTCAACCAGGCTTGGCTCGCCGCTGTTGGTATTGACAAGGCTACCAAGTTTACTTCCAATGGTATCATTCCTCCTGCCATCACTGGTCTGCACAACGGCGATGCTCTTCGTGCCTGGGCGGAAAATGGCATCACCAACTGCGTTGGTGACAACACTCGCCCTGCCCTCCTGAACCCAGAGAACAAGATGTGGCCCCTCTTCACTACCGTCGCCGCCAACGGTTTCGACGGCATTCAGGTCAACCCTCGCTGGGCCACTCGCATCTACTACAACTGTGACACTCCTGCCTGCACGACCCAGGAATGGATTGACACCTCGGCTGGCGCAGGTACCTTCCAGGATCTCTTGGCTACTGAGAAGGCCGATACCATGCGCCACCTCTTCGGTCTTCACCACGACGGCTACATGTTCCACCAGGCCAACCTCCGCAACATTGACGTTGAGCCCATTACCATCAATGGTGTGACTGAAAAGTACTCTATCATGCAAGCTTGGGTTGAGACCCAGGTGCAGGAGTTCGTCCGCCTGGCTGAGTGGCCCATCATCACTCTCACTCACCAGGAGGTAAGATTGACCACTTGAAACAATCCAACTCACAATCTCTTGATCATTCACTAATTCTTATCATAGATGTCTGCTTCCTTCCTTGCTCGTTACAACCGTGATAAGTGCGGCTACTCCCTGAGCTATGCCACCAACAACAAGCAGATCACTGCCGTTACCGTGTCGGCCACCGGCAACACCTGCACTGAGCCCATCCCTGTCACCTTCCCCGTTGCTCCTAGCAGCACCCAGGGCTTTGCCACTGAGCAATTTGGTGCTGATCCTCTGACCGTCTGGGTCCAGCTCTCTGGCTCGCCCGTCACATTCACTCTTTCTTCCCCCATTCCCTTGTAAGCCTCCAATCTGATGGCTCCCTAATTTGTCCAGTCGATATAATTTCGGTTCTTGTTGATCACCCATCACTTTCATTTTATATTGTGGATATCTTTGTTAGATCTCAATAATGGTTTCTATATATGTGGAGCAAAATATGTGAACGAAAAATCTGCATTTCTGTTGATACGAAGAATGAACGCCCTATATGTTTCACTATCTGAAAAATGATACGAATTTTAAACCTATGATTCTAGAATACTTCTCAACCACTTGGTAGTGCTTAGCAAACATCACAATAGGCAGTAGTTTAGCTATACAGCCACTTTCGTAAAGAAGAATGAGGGTCATCATACTCTCGACAGCACCCGGGCACGTATCCTTCCCCTTTTGCCATGTCATCTGGCAGTCTGACCGCATAGCGGCATAGCGGAAAGGCGCCAATAACCCCGCGCTGCAGGTCCAGAGTAACGTGGACAATGCTGTACGAGACAGGATGCATTCCTATTGTCCGATTCACCCGGTGCACAGTTTTGGGGGACACTTCCAGCACAGAATACAGCCTATGTCAGACAATCAGACTCGGCAAATTATCAAAGATTCCATCTAGACCAAAATTAAAAACCCAAAGCGATCTCGCAAACGTCAGAGCCTAACAATGTCTCGGAAAGTTCAACTTCACCACACATTGCTAGCTCCCATCCAATCCAACCAAAGACCACCATTTTTGCAGTCCATCCCGCGCCAAGAGACCCGGAAAATAACAGCCATGTCCATACCTTCACCTTGCAGGGTGCATAGGGCATCCCCAATTTAAACCGGCACCACGGCTCCGGACCTCCAGCGGGGGAAGCAGGTATACGATGCTCGGCCATGCACCTACCACGTCGACTCCTCAATTCAGCCGTAGAAAAAGGAGACTCAGCGCTGAATTCGGATTCTCAGCCGCGAGATGGCACCATTTCGGGGATATCCGTTGGGAATCGCTCTTTGGGCACCCCGGCCTCGGGGTTAAGCTGTCCTAGCCTGGTCAAATTGTACCTACAACATACATGGATATGCATAGTTGCATGTATACAATTTACTCTGTACCTAGGCTACCACATACTATAATGTATGTCATGTACAACTGCGGCCGGGGTTAAGCTCGGATGTGACTGCCGCTTGCTCCTTTTTCTTATCTCTCTTTTGCTTATAACAATTTATCCCGCGCCTAGGTCCTCGCAAGGCTCGGCGCAAAATTTTACGAGACCAGGAAGCTGACACGAAACAAAACCTGCTTAGCGTGGGTACCAAGCAAGATTCTGAATCAGAAGCCATCAAACAGGCAAAGCGTAAAAGTGATGATGACTTGTCAAACGGTCAAGCTTGAGAAGCTGTTAAGCGCGATCTTGGCGGAGGCTCGAGCCCTTGGCTCGCTCCTGTATTTAGGGCAGAAAACGAAATTAGCGTCCTCTTACGGAGTATACGAGTCAGGATTGGAATTGTCCAGTCCCGTGGGTCCGTCTCAATAAGCGGGTGTGGCGTCCAACAAAAGTGCGGGAAAGAGAGAATCAGGCGATTGGGTTATCGGAGAGTATAGATCCGCGCGTCCACTGGGTTTAGCTTGTTTTCTGTAATTTCTAGCGTCTTCGGCTTCCTAGTGTGAAACGTGGATACATAGTGGGCTTTGTAGAGGGGTGGAGAAATAAAGCGAGAGCGAGCGGGTGAGTACATCATACACCGCGCTCCGTATCGAAGGTAAACAAAGGCGATAATGGTTCAGTTTTGAAACCATAGCTGAATCATTGGAAATGTATGGAGTATGTTGTAGGGATTGGTCATTTTACAACTAGTAACGTTTGCAGCGAAGATTTGAAATCCAAAGGTCTACATTGAACTCTTTCTGCACATAAGCGTCATCCAGAGAAGACTTCAAAGTATCAGATGATGAGTATCCCTGTCCTCGGTTAGAGCCGACAAGTCAGGGTGGTCATTGCATCCAAATGACTGGATTTGTGCCAACTGATTTTCAAATCGACTGATCATCACCATCTCGACCTGATCGAGCCTGCCGGACACCCGATTAGTTAGGGCTAGCACAATACGGAATGGTATCTAGGGGCTCTGCGGGTTGTTTGCAAAAACGCTGCTGTATTTGGAATTGTGTAAGATTACCAAAATATAGTACAGTTGTACCATGGTTGACAACTAAGAAGAAAAAAACTCAAACTCGATTTTGCGATTCCAGACATCAAAGACGCTTGCCAGCGCATGCATTTTTCCCTGTGGTCATTGGCGATGTTCCAAAGTAGGACATTGGAAGAGCAGTTGACGATCTTCTATGATCGCTCTATAATTATGCCATTGCGATGCTGTCAGTTGTAAGTTTCTATCTGTTCGGGGAGTACGATTGGGTCATGAGAAGGCGCGAGATGACTGTTCAATCGCTCCATTCAGCTTATTCGACATGAGACTGAGGATGTTCCGGCTATCAATGGTAGCAAACCCCGAATACGGACTAATAAGATACGAAATACTCTTTTGGGGAACTGGAATTTTCCAGAGTCTGTGTCTATTTTGGGCGATCAAATACCCTACTGTGGCTCCAATGCATACTAGGAACACCCATCGCTGCCTGGGTTTGTCTATTGGTGATCGGTAATTATGTTCTTCTTGGCGATTTGAAATCCAACTGTCAGCCCCTGAGCTGTGGCTTGCCAATGCCACCCTCTTTCGTTTGTTCTTTTCCATGTCTATCATTCTGCTACCCTGAATTTGAGAGAGAGTTCTCTAAGATCACCAGATTGTAGAAATCAAGATCAGCCAAGATAATCAATTTTGGGGCTGGATCAGCAGTGGTTCCACCACCTTATTTTCGCCTAATTTCAGTTTAATTTCATCGCAATTTCAGTTCCGTTACCTACTAATATAGGTACGGATACGGCTCCGTACGGACATTGTCCCTGTCAAAATGGTTGAGGCTTGGCCTCTCCACCGTAGGCATCCTCGTTCTTTTTTCTATTTCTCTTACATTTTGTTCATCATGGTCCGCTTTGCCCCAGTGATTTCAAGGTCTGATGTATTAAAATAATTTCTTGCCGGCATACAAGGCTTGAGTTGCTTTTTCCTAAGGTAACATTAAGATGCTCCTGATCATGGGAAGCGCCCTGGTGAGGATCTCCACGCCTCAGCCCCGTTGGTCAGGCGCACAATCTGGACCCTCTTGATTTGAGCTTAAAGATGCCTATCTCCCGAGCCTAGTGCTTGCTGATCTTCGCGTCTCTCTTTTTTTTTTTCTTCTCTCTTTTCTTCTTGGGATTACCCCATACCCATACTCCATTAAATTAAAAACTTCTCGGGAGGCTTGTGTGCTTGAACCCAGCGTATTACACAGCCACTAAACACATTTCCCCCACATTGCTTTATCTCTTTTGTTATTGTATAATTTATTCAGATGGGTACTTCAAAGGGCGGCTGGTGGGCCTGGTCCACCAAGAAGAAGGTCCTCATCCTGGGAACCATCGCTCTTGTGATCGTTGCCCTGGGTGTCGGTCTGGGTGCAGGACTGGGAATTGGCCTGAAGGATAGCGGAGACGATGACAACGGCAATGACAATGACAATGACAATCAAACCGGTGGTACCAACACGACCACACCAACAAACACGACCGTGAAATGGCAGCCCGCTGTTGGCACTAAGTGGCAGATCGTTCTGAAAACCGATCGGGTGTCTACTTCAGTGGACGCCCCTGTGTACGACATTGACCTCTTCGACAACAACAAGACTTTCATCGCAGACCTCCAGGCCGCAGGCCGCAAAGTCATCTGCTACTTCTCTGCCGGCACTTACGAGAACTGGCGCGACGATGCCAAGCAGTTTGACCAGAAAGACCTCGGCAAAGACCTCGACGAATGGGAAGGCGAGAAATGGCTGGATGTCAAGTCTGACAAGGTGCGCAAGATCATGCAGGCACGTCTTGACGTCGCTGTGGAAAAGGGTTGCGACGGTGTCGACCCCGATAACACGGACGGCTACGATAATGACAATGGGCTTGATCTCACCGAGGATGATGCTATTGAATTTGTGAACTGGCTGGCCGCTCAGGCTCACAGCCGTGGTCTCTCCACTGGACTCAAGAATAGCGCCGCCATCATTCCCTCCGTCATTAAGAATATGCAGTGGTGTGTCAATGAGCAGTGTGCTCAGTATGATGAGTGCGATACTTATGCGCCTTTCGTGGATGCGGACAAGCCTGTCTTCCAGATCGAGTACCCCAAGGGTGATACTCGCAACGACAAAAAGTCTGTGTCGACGAAACAGGTCGACTCGGCTTGTGTCGCCCATAAGTCTGGGAACTTCTCGACGGTGATCAAAAACATGGAATTGGACAATTGGGTTCAATACTGCCCGTGATCGGGGACAAGCGAATGGTCACGTTATATCTAATTGGAAGTTCAAATTGCATGTATAAGTAATAAGATTCATTTTGGTCCATCATTCAAAACTTCTTCTTTGTCACCACTTTAAAGCGCTGTGTGATAATTGGCCAAGTGCAGAACCCGAGGAGAAAAAGTAAATGGGCAAGTCGCTACGAAGTGTGTGACAGCTAGAGAAGATATTGAAGGGTCACCGGAATGCACCTGGACTCTGCCATCGTCAGCACTTGATACTTTCGCAATGGGCATATCCCGCCTCCGTATCCATTTACCAATTCCCCCAGAACAGCGCATTCGGCTGCAATTGCCTTCAATAAACAGTGATACGAAGTAATGCGAAGACGAACCACGATACAACAACCAACAAGCCCAAGGCAAGTAGCCGGTTTAGTTGGATTGGCCGGACGCTTACCACGGAAATGAAGTCCAACGCGAGCATATTATCGCCATTTTCTGCCTGAATAGGATCTCCTTAGGTTTTCAGCAAGCCGTCCAACACATCATCTTCTCAAAGTGTGCGCGGGGTCCTGCCTAGGCCTGGACTTATCCACCCCCAAGGAAGCAGCTTATTGCAAATACACTCTCACACATGTCACGAACAAGCACTGGCATTGGCGCTGGGCTTGGGTTTGGCACCATTGGCAATCTAAATGATGAGCTAATCACAAAAGAACCACCAAACAGCACCATCGTCGGTCCAAACTTCGTGAATCTCTAGCGCAGTCTCATCATCACAAAATAACTTTCAAGGTGGCTGTCGCTGATGACTTGTCCGATTGTCCGAGGTACCCACGTATTAGGGTTATTTCTGATGGGGATTTAAAGACGAGAGGATGAATGCGCACCAAGGCCCGGGGTTTGTGGCGGATAACCCATTTGGCAATAGCTGTTTCCGTTTTCTTTTTAACTCTCATTATTTTTTTCAATAGGCATGTTTCACTCAGGTGGCTAGTGTGTAGCTGGAATCTACTTACAACATATAGTATGGAGTATACCCTCGGCTCCGGCTTTGTGTTGTAATAGTTGGATACCATCTCGACCAGAACAACCGGATATTATCCTTGTTTGGGATATTACCTTGGCACCATCGAATGATGAACTTATTGTAATGACAAGGACTACTGTACAATCCCATTGGCTTCAATGAATGGATCCGCACTTCTAGCGCCTTGGGAAGGGATAGGGAGAGAAGAGGGGGTGATATTCTTGTTGGAGTAATAAATCGGTTATATGCGATTGTCTGTTGTTCTCGGCGATCTTGGCGATCTTGGCAAATGCTGGATCGGACCATCTCAGTGGCCTGATTGGTCAGGTTCGAGGACCTTTCATCCAAATCTTGGGTTAGCTTATTTTGCCCGGGGAAGTGGATTCGTCCGGTAATTTCACGTTCGCCATGTGTTCCGCAGGTGCTTTCCACGGGTCATAAGGAGGTGGTATTTTTCACCCGGTTTGAATTACATACGTCTTGAATGTGTCATGTATTTGTATTTTACGTACCATCTGCCAGACACACAGATACCTAACTTGTACGAGTTTATTTTCCGCCATTGATCTCCGTTTTCGCCAATCATTGTTGACATGTCACAAATCCTAAAATAAAGCATTGACTTTTCGCTCATCGCCCTTGCAGAATTTCCTGGGGAGCTGAAGTGTCAAGTCGCATTGTACCAAAGTAGGTACAAGATGGTGTAGATGTGTTGGACTCCATACTCCGTACATACTGTTCTTGCCACAAAGTACAGGGGACGGAGTATAAAATGCATCGTTACCGAGAGAATCCGAGGGACCGGAGTCTAGAGGCTCTGCTCCTCGCAAGCCCAGCCGCAGTTTGAAGCAGTCTCATCGCATGAAAAAAAATGAAAAAAAAAACTTGCATGCCTCGCATCCGATCTCGATACAAAGATCGGTGAGCTCGGGAAGAATTTTAGATATCCCCGATGCTCATTGCCGAACGGAGTGGCTGGGTCGAAGCGCCCATCTGCACGTTTTGTTTTGCCCCTGCTTTTGGCTCGAATCCCGTCCTTAACCATGTCTATAATCCTCACTTACCCCAAATAAGCCATGCTGCCTGGCTCGCGTGGGCCCAAAAAGCAAAGAACCAGGGGACGAAGGGGGGCGGGGCGCTAAGATCGGCTGCCCGAGTGGTTCTTCTCCCGGGAAGATCTGAACCGTTCCCCTCGCGAACCGCTCGATCGCGTTGCTGGTAGCCACAGATCCTCAGTGGCTGGTTGTATTATCCATATGTTAGCGCTGGTTTTCACAACATTCGGCGTCAAATTCTGCAAGATCCGGAACGGCGATGACGAAAAACTCAGCCCCGAAATGATGCGCCGGTGTGTTGGTGCTGAGAAGTTTGATTTTTTTTCTAGTGATGGCTATGCGAAGCGAGGAATTTTGAGTGAACTGTCTTCCATTCACGCTTGACCAAATCAGGTGTGAATAACCTCGGTTCTATTACTGGATTCGGATGATGGCTTTGGAAAATCTGCATGGCGAAGCGAACATCATGCGAACTCGACCTCGAGCTGGACGCTAAATCTTCAGATCTGGACGTGTCCATCCACGCTGGTTCCGAGGTGATCGCGGACATGCCTCATCCTGGTATCCATCATTATTTCCCAAACCGCTGATCTTTGGCATTTGTGCAAATAGTGCATTTCTACTTGCACTTTGTAGTAGTGATCGGCAATCTCCACATCTATAAGTGGTCGAGTTGATTTAGTGCAAGATCAGCAAAGTCAATTTGGCGATGTCTGACAGAAAGGATTGACAAACTCCTACCTCGTTAGTCCGATTGCCTGCAGATACCTACCAAAGATAACTTGTAGCCGAAACATACCCAGCCTTGCCACGAGGTGGTGGCTTCCGCCCTCAGCGGTCAATCTCAGGGGTATAATCTGACTGAGATTCAGTACAGCCGAAGAGCAAGGATGAGTTACATTTGTTGCAGGTAGGCTGTTTCCCTAATTTCCATGTTGCAGTGAGCCATCAGGGAATGACCTAGTTTTCCAGAGTCAGATCAGACACAATATCTCATCACGGGGCAGAACGCCAATATTATCCGCGACAGTAGCATTGCACATTTTACTTTGCTCTGGAGACGGGGGAATAATAGAAGCTTCATTGGAATTACCAGCTGTACGTCATGTCTCGGTGTAACAAGGACCCGGTTCGGCCTGGTTCCTGGAATATGAACTCCGTTGGAATGGGACGAGTCGAATTCGCAACTTGCTCCAGCCACACCTGGACCACGTTGTACGTGCATACTTTGTTCCTGTTCCAATGCAGTGTAGTATCATGGGAATCTGAGTTCACTTGTTAGACATGCGCTGTACATATGTCATATGGAGCGATGACCTATGCCAATGCCCAATGCTGGTACCCGAACTCTGTTGTTCATGTCGTGTCTCACACTGTTGGTTCATTCTTTGTTTACCATTTACCCTATCTGCATTGAAACATGCTTTAGCTGAGCATGTAGCTCCATATCATATGTAACCTCGACTCCTGTCTCAGGATGTTCCAGTTGAATATCTCTTGTACAAAGTGATGGAGTATCCAATCTTGGATCACGGATGAACCGCCCCCATCAATCAAAACGGTGGCTGCATGATATACATTGCCAAGACAGTCCAGCGCCAGGCTTGTAGGGTTATTTTGGGATTCACTTCCCATCTTTGCCATAGCACTGGCTGTATGCATACAGGGCGCTATATGCATGTTTCATGGAACCGATCGGATGACCGGTAACTCAGAGACATTGCAAAGGACGCTGGTCTGGATCGTGATCCGGGAAAGGAAGGTGTCGAGTTTTCGGCGGTTGCTTTCTGATATCGTCAACATTCAAGCCTAGAGTCAAGTCAAGGCCTGGTTGCGCCACGTTTAGCTTATCTCTCGTATCGAGCGGTTGTCCCACAAACAACCCACTCGTTCCGGTCCTAGATTCTTGCCCTACGCTTTGCAAGCCAGCCCGCCACACGTTCTAGTTGACAGGTTCTGCGTGAGGGCAAATAGGTTAACTTCGGGATTAGTGTCTGTATCGGTGTATTGAGGTCTTGGCATTTGTATTGTAAAAGTAAACTACATGGAATGAAAATTACCACCAAGTACTACGTACTATCCATTGTATTTCTCCACTCCACCTTGACCTAAGAAGCATAGCTTAACCTCTCAACACGGCTAGCAATTGTGCATCAACAAGGGGCGGAAGAATTTTTCAGACGAGTCATTGCCACATATCATGAACATTTAGTCAGAGTAAAATCAAGTACGCTGGGAGATCTGGAGTCGTAGAATCATCAAACAAATGACCAAAAACATTTTAGCTCAACCAAATGATTTGTAGACAAAAGTACCGAAAAACAGAAAAATCAAGCCGCCATCAGATCGACGAACTCAGCCCACCCAGGTCCAAAAGAGGCATAATAGTCTGTGCTGAGATGGGTGATGTACACCTCATCGGCAACCTTGCGCACCTGCTTGACAAGACTGCGAAGCGACTTGCCCTCGACGGAATCGGGCACGGAGTGAACGATGGCGCAAAGTTGGGAGCGATCACTGTCAGGAATATTGCTGAATAGCTGAGCACCCTGCCGTTTTTGGAAAGTGGAATAGGCAGCTTCGAACACAACGGTTGAATCGGCGGTTGCCAAGTACCGAGAATCCGGGACAGCGCCGGGGTTGTGCACAACCTAATAGTGCTTCGTTAGTACGATGGTCTTCGCCTATGTATCCTACAAAGGGAAGCCGATATGATGCATGTTGAGCATGTAGTATGCAGTGTTGAGGTCGAAATCGATAGCTATAATCTGGTTCTGGAAACAGCTCGGCCGTAATGAGCCGAGGGGAGAATGAAATGCAAAAAGAAAAGGGTAAGACATAATAAAGAAACACAAATATAGTATAGTTTGATCAAGGTGAGGCAAGACAGGGGTGTGCGGTATGAACCAGTGAATGATTGTAAGGTAAAGTAAAAACAGAGTCTGGAAAGAAATTGCACTCACAAATGGATCAGGACCAAGTCCCTTCAAGTCCTTTACAAAGTCTGTCAGTCCTTCCAAGTAGGAGAAGGTTTGAGCATCGTATTGCTGAGGGGTTTCATCGAAGAAGATTCCGCGAACCGCCAGGTTGGGGTTAGAAGAATTAGTTGGCCAGTCGGCATAAGTTTGAATATCCTTGCGAATAGCAGAGACATTTCGTTTTCCGTATGAGGTGTACACATAGCCCAAAAGACGCACGTTCTCGAAAGAAGCAAGCTTGGGGACTTCACTGGTGTAATTGGCATCCGGGAGAGCGTCAGGACCAGGACCGTTTCCTGGATTGATTACGACGGTAAAGTTGACATCAGGGTGGGCAGATATCCTGTGGCGCTCAGCAGCTGTTGTCAGTTTCTTTTTTGGTATTTCTTTTTTTTTTAAAAAAAAAAGAAAAAAAAGAAATAATAGTCAAGGGTCCAGGAATTCTGATATGTGATGGGTTGGCGCCCGAACGGCGCAACACAACTGTGAATCGTGGCTGCCGGTCGTAATAGAATAGAATCGAGACCAGCAAAACTGGGGAAAGGACATTGGGGATGAAAAGGGTTAGACGTACTCATTTTCCAGCGGCGTCCAAGCCCCAGCAGCAGGGTATACATAAAGTGGAACGAAGACTTTCGCTTTAGGACCCATACTGTTATTCTTCTTGCGGAGCGTAGTGACCACGACGGAGGGAACAACGGCAGCAATAATGACAATGAGAACAACGATGGCCAAGATGAAACGAGAGCGCTTCGACTTAAGACAACCGCGCTTGCTCACGTGCTTTTCGGGTTCGGACATTTTGCGTTACAGAGGAAAGAAAGTTGTAGGAAATAGAAAGTGGATTCACGAAGACTCTACCAGTACATATGGTCATGGATATGGACAATATAGTGGCCAACTAGAATTCAATGGATCGGAATAAGTTGCACCAGTTCAAAGATTTAGCGAAGCGGAGGGGCCTCGACCCTCTATGCAGAAAGGGTCTTGGATGAGACGTAGAAAATTGAAAGAAAATTCAAAGAAATCAAAAATAAATTCATAATCCCATTATTCCATTATTTCATTATTCATTTAGCTCAAGCTGATGCCTTGAGGTACCAGGTGGAGGCACTTAGGGCATTTGGAAGTACAGAATGATATCCCAGGGGCCCAGCCGCATGGCTGGCCCACCAAGGGGCATCCTGCCCGATGGTTCTGTCCCAGTTCGGCGTGCCTTTGCCCCCCTATTACGCCCGCTTTGTTCTTTTTTTATTCCGCTTATACTTGTTCCGTTTGTTTCTCTTTCCAATTTTGCCGGGGGACTGTGCTGGGCCCTCATTCGCCAAGCAAGGATGGCATAATGGAAGAACTCAAACGGGGTATCCGATGAGGCAACGCAGGTACCTCGCTTGTTTTGTATAAAACCTTGGTTAAGGGCCCACTGAAGAATCAGAATATCTCTGTCTTTGTCATTCAATAACGTAGAGCTTTTTCAGTCTTGTTGTTTGCAGTTGGGATCTGACCTGGATTTGGTTGTTGGCTTTTTATCATGGTTGAACCCACTTCGATTTCGACTTCAAGGTCGGACAGTCCTCAAAGATCCGACGCAAATAGTCCTGTTGAATCTCCTCTCGCCTTGGATACACCTGCAACAGAGGTCGGAGATCCATTCGATAATCTGCATGAGTTGCTTCGCAGACTCCCTTCCGAAAGCCACATTCTCGTCACCGGCGGCCTCGGGTTTATTGGAAGTCACACCACTCTTGAGCTGCTCAAGGCAAACTACAACGTCATAGTGATTGACAATCTCAGTAATGCATTCGAGAATGTTCTCGACCGTATCAGTCTCTTGGCCCAAAAGCATCACGAGCAGAACGGCACCAAAATGCCGTCTCTGCGATTGCATGCGCACGATTATCGCGACACCAAAGCTCTCGAGCCCCTTCTTGAAGAGTACCGGCTACCATCCCGTTGGGGGACTCCCAAGTCAAGGATTGCCGGTGTCATTCACTTTGCAGCTTACAAAGCCGTTGAAGAGAGCATCCGAAAGCCATTGAAGTATTACTCTAACAACGTCAGTGGACTTGTCGACTTTGCCACAATCCTTGGAGCTTTCGGCATCAAAACATTCATCTTCTCGTCTTCTGCCACCGTATATGGAACTCTCGCCACTTCTGGCCTTCCATTGAAAGAAGAGCTCTGCGTTCACAAGGAAGAGGTGTACACAGACCATGAAGGCTCACAACAATCCATGCAACCTGGATGCACTGGAATTACCAACCCGTACGGACGCACAAAATGGATGTGTGAAACTATCTTAGCCGATTTGGCTACATCAGACCCCGAATGGACCATTGTTGCGCTTCGTTATTTCAACCCTGTTGGCTGCGATTCGTCCGGTCTGCTAGGCGAAGACCCAAGGCAGGCACCGACAAATCTGTTGCCCGTCGTTGTGAAAGTGATGACCGGCCAGTATTCCGAGCTTTCGATGTTTGGTACAGATTGGGAGACCGAGGATGGCACTGCCGTCCGTGACTTCATCCACGTTAGCGATCTGGCCCGTGGACACATCGCTGCCCTCAGTTCAGCCAACGAGGGCAGGCTGACAAACAACTTCCGCACATTTAACCTTGGAACGGGCAAGGGCAACTCCGTGATGGATGTGGTCAGCACCATGGAATCAGTGATCGAAAGGCCGATTCCTCGACGGGCTGCGCCTCGTCGTGAAGGTGACGTGGGAGCTTGCGTTGCTGTAGTCGATCGGTCAACGGATGAGCTTCGATGGAAGACAGAAAAGAGCTTGAAGGATGCATGCCAGGACATTTGCAACTTCTTGGATGTCAGTGGTCTCTCCTCATAGCAGTACTGTTGATCGACTCAAGACTGTGCTTTGTTGATTTTCTCGTTTTCTTGTTCCTAATACCTATTCGCCAAGACATTGACGCCTCAAAGACGCATGTTGCGGTATAATGATCGTCTTTTCTGTTTGTATTAGCATGTTGATTGATGCTGCATCACTTGTGAGCATTCTCAGCCAGCGTTATGTTGTTTTCCCCTCTGCGTGTACAGAGTTCTTTCTATATATTGCATTTACTCATTCAATGCCAATTGATAAAAGTTTTCCTTTGACTTTCGACTTTTCGAGATGATAAACGATAGGTCAAAGACCAATCCGCATATTGTAGATGGTGTAGATGTTGTGCGGAGACAAGGAAACTGAGGTGATCGCCTGAGGCATATGTTGTTGGCCTGACGGATCACGTGGGAGTGAATGCACTAGCCAACTTGGGTAACAACGTTGAGACGACAGACATTCCGGTATTTCCTGTGGTGATATAAGGGCTTAGTCGCGGTATCTGTCATCATGAAAAGAGTAGAGCTTCTTACAGCAACTGAAGCAGCTGTGCACCATGATTGAGATATGGTCACGTGACTGGTCTCCGTCTTGGCATCGAATATGGCCGCAGTTTTCTGCGACAGCACTGTCCGCGCGACTGTCTTATTGCACCTTCCACGCAATTTGGATCCATTATCGTCTAGGGTCGTCTATTAAATACTTCCAGATTGCTCTAACTCACCATTCGCCGTATCACCATCTCTCCATCCACAATGATTTGCAAAAGTTGCCGCACGACGATATTGTCCCGGCTCAACCAGCAGCCCGTGACCAGGGCGGCCTCAGCATGCGCACGCCAGCTACCTTTGGTACGCAGCCAATTCCGCTTCTATAGCAGTGACAACAATGCCCCCGTGGCTGCTGCTCCTTCTCCACCCTCTCCTCGCCAGCCCACAGTTGGCGACCTCACAACCCCGTCCGCCATCTCCTCCGCTACCCCCGGCGTTTCTCAGCCTTTGAGCACCCCCGAAGGCGTCCATACCGATGTCAACCCCAGTGCTTCCACAAAACCCACCGCCGTACGCCCACCGAGCAGCTGCCCCGCTGGTACCAAACTCAACGGGCTCAACTACTTCAAAAACAAGCCGGATGTCTTTGCCAAGGAGGACTCTGAATACCCAGACTGGCTATGGAACCTCTCCGGAGATGGTAGCAAGGACGCGAAAACCAAACAGGGTGGCGTTGACCCAAGCAGTATGATATCTTCCCAATTTTCTGTTGTTGACTAGATGCTTACCCTGTTACAGCCTTGAACAAGAAGCAACGAAAGCGTTACGAAAAGAAGCTCGCGGCTCGTACCGGTCCTCTCGCCGCTAAGGTTCCTGTTCACCACCACGCCCACGACATCACCCCCGCGCCCTACAACCGCGACGCACCCTCAGCAGATGCCATGGCCGATGCCGCCTCCGGCTTTGAGCAGCGTGAGGAAATCATCAAGAGTGCACGCGAAGCTAGAAGGAAGGCCATCAAGGAGTCCAACTTCTTGCGTGGTCTGTAAGCCTATTTATATCGGCTCGAATGAACCACGTGTGGAAACGATTGTACTTGTCTTGTTCGGCTTGGTTCGGAGGCGCCCAGAAACGCATTGGCATTGCACTGAATATTGGATAGACCGGGACCTTCGGGGCATCCTGGATGTATTATTACATTGATTTGTTTTTCGATTGTGCTATATATCAAATGATACTTGTCTCAGATCTTAGCTCACTGCACAGTAAACAGACCAGGCTACGATAAACTCGACGTGCATATGACCTATCGGTCCTTCGTTCTCCACCCCATGTCCTTCAATCAACGGCAAACAAGCATCATAATACGTCTTGGGATCCGCCTTCGGAGCACAGGAAAACCTTTCAAAGGCATCCCAGTCAACCGATATAAAAATGCCACAACCGACTCGAGAACAATATCCGCACAGCCAGCCTCCTCACTGTCTTAAAATCCTTCCCTCCCCTCCGGCATCCTAATCCGCGGCACAATTAGTCCTACCCATGATCTGCCACCATTCAAGCAACCCGTTTCACCCGTTGGCCGTACCTCGGTGGCTTCCCGAATCACCCCAAGCGCGTCGGGGTGAACTACTGCTAACCTGGCTCGTCCAATCTAATCAGGGCACTGGGCATGGTCAGCGATATAATACGCGGTGAAAATAGGGCGATAGTATTTCAACATGGGGATCGCAAGCGATTGTGTTACCGGAGGACAAGCAGGGGCGATTGGCAGAGGGATTTGTTATACATGGTGATCGGCTTCGAATTAGATCCATGAACACGCCGTCTTTGTTACTAGAGATCGAGCCCTTGTATTAGTTGGCCGTCGGATTGCTCTCGGGTTGCTGTTAATGTGTAGGGCAAGTATGGGTTGTGGGTGGGACGCCGTACGCCTTAAGCAGAGGCGAATGTTTTAGTAGAAATTTCAGCTTTTGGGTGGTGGGAATGTCCTTGAGACTCGGCATCATCCTAGTCTGGAGGATATGAAGACATCATGGCTTGTAGGGACCTGATGGTTCAGTATGTGGTTTGTTTGTTTTCAGAAATATGGAACTACGTACCCCGTTCATGTAGCTTCGGGTTGGGCCTGTACCTCAAAGGTTTGATACTAAATCAAACAGACGGACTTGATTGGATGCCCTCAATAGGGTCATGAATTTCACATTTCAGATTGCCTATATATGTTTCGTTCTAGCGCTTGGTAGCTTAGTTTAGATGGCAAGTTCGTGACCCGGATGAAATAAGGTAACATCGGGCGTATGTCTGCGTGGGTGTGTGAGTGAAATAGGAAAATCTGATGCCCATCCATGAAACTATCCCACATGAAGTCGATTGAAGGTTGACAGCTGCCATATATATCCACCTGAATGAGAAGTAGAGGCGCCACGTTGTCTGTGGGGAGTCTCGTGGGCGCACGGGTCACATTGGCATTTTCTCCTGAAAACAATCAAAACATCCACATTTGCTATTATTTCTTCTTGAGGTGTGAAGTTAAAGTCGAAGTTCATCTTCAAATTCCTGACAGTTGATCTCTGAAACAAGCGGGGCAACGGCGATCCTTTTGCCAATAAGCTTGCCCCTCCAACTGTGCCGACATTTAAAAGGTTGCCTCGCTTTCACTGGGATTAGAACAGACGACTAACAGTACAAGATACATCAGCGCAAAATGGACAAAGTCGAAGCCCTCGTGGACTCTGCTAAAAAGCTAGCACTCCACGAGCCACCTAAGACACAGGCACACACCGTGGACATATTCCACCCGACTTTGGACAATCACATCCAGAAGATCTACACGTCTGTTGATGTCTATGCTCCAACTACGAACTACTTCCTCAGAGAGATCCAACATGACACACCTGTCGAAGATTCTGCGGAGAAGATGGAGGTCGATGCTTTGGCTTCCCTGGATGCCTTCCGTGCTTACATGAAAGAAGCAACTTCATCTGCGATGAGGCTAGAAGAACACCTCGATCTCTCTGCGCCTCTTTCTGATTATTTCATTTCATCGAGCCACAACACTTATTTGACGGGCAATCAGCTTTACAGCGATGCTGCTGCTAGTGCTTATACATCTGTGAGTCGAACCTTTACATAACGCTCCTACCATCTGTCTCCATTTGATAGATGCTGTGAGCTCCCGAGATCTAATTTCTAAGTCATATCACGATAGGTTCTTCTCAGCGGCTGCAGATCTGTCGAGATCGATGTCTGGGATGGGGAGCTGGATACCCCAAACTCAAGCGACAGTGAACTGAGCAGCGACAGCAGCAGTGAGTCAGACGCGGAAGACGGGAAAGGCCTGAGGAGCATGTTGAAACAGAAGATCAAGGGCAAGAAAAAGAAGCAGGAAAAGCTCCCTAAGGAAGCCGAAGAAATAACCTCGTCCAAATTGGAAGCCAAACTGGATGGTGTCTCACGCCGCAAATCTGTCAGATCGCCTCAGCGGCAATTGGACGAAGAGGCTGCGACGAGCCACATGCCTATTAAGCATGAGCCCCGGGTTCTGCATGGACATACGCTTACCAAAGGAACTACGTTCCGCGAAATCTGCTACGCAATCCGTGAGAGTGCCTTTGTCGCTAGTGATCTTCCGCTAGTCATTAGTCTCGAGGTCCATGCATCCCTGGAGCAGCAGCAAACTATGGTAGACATTATGCGGGAGGCATGGAATGGAATGCTCGTTGAGCCCCCCTCAGACGATGGCAAGCTTCCATCGCTGGCTGATTTGAAGGAGAAGATCTTAATCAAGAGCAAATGCATCCCACTAGTTGGTAATGACAGGTCTCCAGAGGAAGGACCGCTGACGCCGCAGAACTCCATTGATCCATCATCGAACCAGCCGTCGCCGAAGCCATCAAAGATTCTTGAGGCTCTGGCCAACATGGCAGTCTATACTCGCGGGTATACATTCCGCCATTTCAATCAGCCAGGTATGCATCCTCATTATTGCAATGACCCCAAAGACGTGCTAATTCGTTCCAACAGAGGCCAAGGTCCCTGCCCATGTGTTCTCACTCTCCGAGAAAGCGGCACGTGAAGCACATGCTAACTATCGCGACGCCTTATTTGAGCACAATCGAAGAAGTCTGATGCGCATCTACCCATACGCATTCCGTGTCAACTCGTCCAACCTCGATCCAACATTTTACTGGCGCCGTGGTGCTCAGCTGGTAGCATTGAACTGGCAAAACTTAGATAAGGGCATGATGCTCAACCACGGGATGTTCGTCGGAACCCATGGCTGGCGCTTGAAGCCATCTGGCTATCGCAGCAGTGATGGTCCGACGAGTGTAATCGAGCGCCGCATTTTGACCCTCTCAATTGAGGTATATGCAGCGCAAGATCTGTCTCTGCCGGAAGGCGATACCAGCGAGAGAAGTTTCAAGCCCTATGTAAACTGCCAACTGCACGTCGAGGAACCTGGAGACGAGGACACACCGACTCCGGATGATGCCAGCTCCGATGAAGAGAAGAGCAGCTACAGACGGACGACGAAGAGTTCTTCAGGTCGGAACCCGGACTTTAAGGGCCAGAAGTTGGAGTTCCCACGCGTGGTGGGGATAGTCGAGGAGCTGAGTTTCTTGCGGTCAGTATTTTTCTGTTTTGCCTCCTTGCTTACTCTGAATTTCTATCGATGTCGAATAATCCTCCGCGTGCTTCTACGGCTCCCCTCTTCTGCAGCATTATCCCTTACTGCGGCATTTCCCCCTCCCTGCCCCGCCTCAAACCACACACTCCTGTTTATGCAATGCAAGGTCTCTGCCTGCAGTATGATATCCGTCAAAAGCATGTATGCGCTCACCAGCGTGAGCATAAATCTATCGATCAGGATTGGCTTCTTCGGTCTTTTCTGGGAAGACAATGCATTGTGTGAGATGAGGCTTAGCAGGGCAGCCTATCGCCATAGCATCAACCACCCCGCTCCACTATCATGCACGCTGTCCTCAGATGCTGCTTGTCTCTGAAAATGCAAGTACAAAATAGGTGGCTGACTCGATCGCTTTCTTCTAGATTCAAGATCAAGGACGATGAGATCGGTCGCGATCCCTTGGCTGCATGGGCTTGCATCCGACTAAACCGACTGCGGACAGGCTACCGACTCGTCCACCTCCATGATTGCGCTGGGGAGAAGACTGGGGGTGTATTGCTCGTTAAGATCGTAAAGGAATATGTTTGAGCTACCCAGATAGTGTATTCACCGCCGGATGTGTGTTTGTCATCAGTGGGCTGTTGATTGGATGTTTAGTATAGCGTACCTACCATGCATATTTGACAAACTGCACCATTGCCACAAACAAATTCGAAGACAAGCCCCGAGCTCGAGATTGCCTTTGGGCACGTCGTCGGGCAGCATGTTGCACAGCACACACCACATCAGGAACCACCAAGCTTACAGCAGACACTTGACAAATGTGACAATTCTCTGACCTCCTGTACAACAATCTTGTATCACAAACGCTGTTCGACACAGCCCAGAAGCAACCTCCTACAGATCAACGATCGCGGTTGTGAGATGCAATCGCGCCACTCAGCAGCTGTATCTGAAGTTTAGTGCGTCACACAGAGACAAACGATATTTCGGCATTCCGGCATTTGAAACTCTTGACTTCCTGGAGCTGCATGTCGCCTCAAAAAAAAAGAAAAAAGAGTCGATGTAAGTCGACGTAACGGTTTCGCAGGTGGCAGCAAACTGTCATTATAACAAATTTCAAATTGAGGCTAGCGTTCCTTTTTTCTTTTATCGGGGTTATGTCTGCATTAAGGTAGGGCCGAAGTTGGAGTCAATCTTGTCTGTTTTTGGTCAGGAGGCTCCGTTGGTAATGCTAAGGTGCATGCTCCGTATGTACTCCGTATGTGCTATGTGGTGTTATGCTTGTGTCATTTATTTTCTTCGCGCATTCGACTGCTAGTTGCATGATGCATTGCCCCGATGCCACGCATTAGCTTGAAGGAAAGGGAAAGGGGGGCTATCTCTGCTGGTTTCCAGAAGATGTATGCAAATTGTACATCGCAATTTATGATGTGGTTAACAAAGAAAGAAACAGAAGGAGAGGAAAAGCAAATCTCTAGTTTAGTGCTTTAATCCTTGTCAGATAGAAGTGATTAAGATTCCTAGTTGCATATTATGAGATCATGAACCAAAGTGTAAAAAATACTACTGATAACACAGGTATACAACGGTGATGAGGCGTTGGACAAAGATGATTTTTGGAAAGACAAGTATCAAATGGGGCAATTTAGCCTCGCACTTCGAGATTTTAGCATACCATTCTATGTACGGAGTGCTCCGTACAGAGTATGCTGTATGTTGTATGTGCGGAGTACTTTTAGCCTATATTGCATATTGCACATGCACTCAAACAAGAAAATGCATCCTGCGAGCCATACCCCCTCCAGGGATTATACCATGCAAGTCGAAAAAGATCGGTGTGAGAGAGAGAAAGAGAGCCAAGCCTGAAACTGCCCTTTAAGGCGAACGTGAAAGAAGGAGCCCCGATCAACGTGCCAAGCGACATGCATCAGATTGATCAACATTACTAGTGGAGACTGACAAGAAAAGTTGACCGGTAAATCCCCCGATAAAGTTGTGGTCAATGATGGTCATATGTACTCCGTATGTCGCTTGGAAAAGTCGTATACGAGACAGGGTCCACACTGTGCCTTATGTTGTAGATCGTCAGGGCAGGATAAAGCCAAACAAACAGGGGTTAAAAGCAAAAATCCCAACTTTGAGGGTACCCCTAGAGTTTCTACAGAGTAGATATTTCAAGGTTTCTTCAGTCAGTTGACAAATGTGCCCAAAGTTGTCAGGTAGAAGGGGAGAGGGGGGTTCACGCGTCAAACCCCATGAAGTCTGCATGCATCGCAGCCAGGATGATAGTGCCAACAAACATCGCCTGTGCTGGGCCATCCAATGATCGGGGCTGATCGACATTTTAGATAAAAAGTCGAAGAGGTGGTTCAATATTTCCAGCCAATGAGAGAGTCATCACCCCCGAGGACCCCCGTGCGCTGGGGCCTTTGGATCTGCCATGGAGTTCTGGGGTTGATACATCAACTGCTAAATTTTCGGGCCGTGATACCCAACCCCCTCCTTTTTTGAATCGTGTAAAGGGGGAGAGATTCGATGCTGGCTGCTGAAGCATATCAAACATGACGTTTTATTGTTTGTTTGAGTAATGCAAGCATTCAGGGGGAAACAAACATGAACTTGCAAGTCCCCGGAGACCTCGGGAGGTACCGAGGACACGACGATGATTGGTCTGAACCAGTGGATGACCGCTTTTTTAGCTCTGATCCATATGCAGCAAGGTCAAACCGTCAGGACAGACATTCGTCTGCGATGTACTCCGTTCTTCGTGCGACATTCTATTCTCATTGGCTAAGTTGGATGTTGGAAGCACCCGACAAGGTGTGTGTTGTGTATGAGATGAGCCTTGCGGGAACTACCGAGACGCTCCAGTGGAACTCACTTGAGATTCATTTTTTATTTTAATACTAGTCGATTTGATGTGATTGAGTTTCTTTTTTTTTTTTGTTTGATTTATGTCTATGGAGTATCTGTACTTCCTCTGTGATTAGCCCATGTCATCCAATCTACGATCGCGGGGCAGTGGCTACTAGATCTATTCCTCTCTGTCAGTTTCTTTCTTTCCTTGTCAGACCTTATAAGGACCCTCGATGTCTCTTCCGATTTTCATTACTCGATCTTCAGACTTCATCTAAGAGAAATCTAAATCAACACCGTTCGTGATCAGGCCCCGGCAAAGAACTCTATTCACAACATACCTACTTCCTTCACTATCCTCTCTTGACCAAAATACCTGCACAACAAAACACCATGACTCCTTCCAACTGTGCCAAGCCGGCGGCCTCGAGCTCCCCTGCCGTTAACAAGGTTTGTACTCCTGCTGTGCTTCATTCGCAATGTGGTACTCCCAGTATGATTATGAAGGCATGCTAACTTTGTATCAGATGCCTGGTGTGCGATGCCCCAATTGCGAAGCGCAAGGACAAGAAGTCTGGGTAATTCCCGGCAAGAGCTGCCATGTGTGCCATACGCCTTGTGCATGATGGGCTCAAGCCCTTGTGTTGCACATCTCTCACGGGGAAAGAGCCACCGAAGCAGTCATACTTGCAGCTTCTATATGATCCATCTCTCTCTCTCACTCACTCTCTCTCTCACACACACACTCACACAAACTATCACACCAACCAATCATATGATGACTGTGGAGTCTCAGCTTTTCATTTCGCAAGCCTGAACACGCGATAGGCCTTCGGGATAGGTTGGAGACCAATATCCGACACTCATTTCGCGCCGGGCAACAGTCAGGCGAAAGGCGCAATGAGTGTCTACTATGCTGAATTTGTTGGTCTCCTTCATCTTTTTTATCAATCATTCTGGGCGTTTTGTTATAACGAATCATGACCTGTTTGCACATTTTCTCAAGCTAATATAATATGAGCTACTACAAACGGATGCTACTGTTGTTCTCTTCTGACTCCCCCACCAAGTTCCACTGTACTTATCGGCTTGTTGAGATCGTCTACAAGTAGGTTGAATTGAACTTCTTCAAGTACTTTTGTCGTGCATATAGACACACAGCCCGTTTGTACCAAGATTTCCAATCTTCCATGACATCATCTGCCCCTCATTCAGATTGCATCGATGCACAGTATTCAATAATTGAGGTAGTTAGGCCATCAAATCGACTAGATACATTTTGGCAGTCAGTGCAATCGCCTACATAGTAGCTACCATGGTGGATAGTATTGTGCGCAACATAATCGGTACGGTGATGCGCCACTCGGCAGTCGATCATATCAATTGCTCAGTAATAGCAGGGATATGGATAGCGTGAATTATTTCTCGACACTACACGTAAATATTTGATATTCCATAGATTGATGATCTATCGTTTTCAATGACATAAATTTCCAAGACTAAAGTTAAGTTATATGTGGAGGATTAGTAGTAGCAAGTTGTAGTCTTGTTCCAAAAAGCGGCACGAGGTGATCACTAAAACAGAAAAGGGAAATGCTCCGTCTTCCTGACTATCCGAACACACATCACATACCTGCATCATGATTCTTCATAAATCTCCAATTCCATTATACACACTAGTAACTTTTACCTAAAACAGATTTTCCTCGCAGCCATGACAGAACAATATCCTATCGGAACACGCGCCGAGAGCGAGCAACTCGTCCGTGAATGGGGATTTCGGGATGTCTTCACCTGGACAGATGGACGGTATGTATACAGTTATCTATATAGGGAGAATACGGGAAAAAGTGAGGCAAGAGATATAGAGAGACGACTCACTGGACACTCTTTTGATTTTGAATCTTGTGCATGCACACAACTAATGCTGACCCTTGGCCTTAGCAACCAGCATTATGCGCCACACTCGCATCGTGGCCTTACGACACATCTTATTCGACGTGGCTCTCTGACAATCACATATCCAGAAGACAATGCTAAATTGCGGAATGGGGAAGTGAAAAAGGAGACGTTTGGTGTTGGAGGGAGAATTGATGTTCCTGCGGGCAAGCTTCATGAGGTTTGGATTGGGGATGAGGGGTGTGAGTATGTGATCGGGGAGTAGGGAAGATGACCCTTGTACCTGTATCATACACTCATATACTTGGATATATGGATATATGGATCTCTGATTAACGTAGTATTTTGAACTTTGGTTCTATCGTTGTCAAATGAGCCCAGCTCATTTTTTCACTCTTTTTATACACTTTTGGTTCATGAATGTTCGGATCCAGCTAGTTTGTGGCTCCAACAACATTTCCCATTAAAGCCGCATAGTCTAATAAGTCTAATGCAAGAAACGGAAATCAAGTCTACGGAGCAGTCAGTAAGAATGTGATTTGTATCGCAGGGGACAACTGCTTGACATACCTTTTGTTTCCAAGATCCTTGTTTTCGGCGAGATATTGCGTTCGCTCCTCGCTGGACATTCTGTCCCAAATAGCGGCTTTTTGCCTGAAGAGAATTATGAGCAAATTGTACTTCACTGGTCAGAATGCAGATATAAACATACTTGTTTCTTTGCATGTAGTAAATCTTGGCAGCGAGAAACACTGCCATACTCCATACCGTTAGGCCAATGAGGACCTTATTGCCAGTACGGTAGTACGGCTTATCTTCAGTGCGATAGATCTGAAGATCGTGGTTAGCCAGTTTAACCGGAAGACACAAGGAAGCTTATTAGAGACTCACGTTGTTACCAATGATGCTACTCGCCTGAACCATCATGTTGTAGAGAGCAGTGGCAACCGTTCTCGTCCTCACGGAGCCCGCATTGCGCGATGTAATGGCAACAATAATAGCATGCACATAGGGCATACCGATTAACAAGACTAGCAAAACCCAGCGAGCCCACACGCTAGCGCCGGCGGGAAGAACTGTCAAAGCTATCAACAGCACCAGAGCCCAAAGCTCAGAGAAAACACCCAAGAGCAACCGTTGGTTAAACCGCTCCGATGCCCAAGTCCACAGCAATAAATTGAGAATGAAGATCACGTAGGCCGGAATAGTGAGCAGGTTCGTGTGGAAGGTGTTGAAGCCGAGAGACCTCAATTCCAGACTGATATACGACGTTGCTGGAGTGCTGGGGACCATCCAAGTCAAACCGAGAAGGTAGATGATCCACATATCATAGTCTTTCAAGGCTTGCCAGAGCAGTGTGAGAGTAACGGCCTGGCGATTGTGCATGGTTCCCTTGCTGGGATCATCGCGCAGCACGCGGTTGACCATGATCTTCTCCTCGTGCTCGTTAAACCAGCCGTCTTTCCCACGAAACCAGCCTGCGGTCTGTGTGGGTGAGGCAGGCATCCAGAAGCCAGCGGCGATACCGATCAATCCAGTCATCGTACCCTCCAGGGCGAAGAGGTACCGCCAGCCACCGGTTCCGTCGGCCTGGCGAATGTGAAGGAATCCAAATGCCAAGAAAGCACTGATGATCGATGTTCCTTGGTATGACATCCAGAAGTAGCTGAGACGGATCGGAAGCTCCTTAGATTTGTACCAGAAGGAGAGGAAGAGGATGGTGTCTGGGATAAATCCACCCTCGATAAGACCGAGCAAAGCGCGAGTCGCGAAGAACCCGCCCTTGTTTTGGATAAATGCCTGGAAAGCGGCAACCATACTCCAGCTGACCATCTGTATGGGGATCCAGCGATCGGGACCAATCCATTTTGAGATGAGCTGGGAGGGCAGCTCGGCGAATAAGAATGTTACGTAGAAGATTGTTTGGCCGGTGTTGTAATCGTTTGTTGTCATGCCAAGGTCTTCTAGCATGTTGTCCGATGTTGCTTGGACAATGTTTCCACGGTCTAGTTGAAGTGCAAAGAAAGTCAGGCAGGCGAAAGTGCAAATGCGCCAGTCAATCTGTGAAGCGAATCAGCAACATTTCTATCGAGGGATAAGGTCGCCTGAGAGTTTGAAAGCACATACCTTTCGTACGACAGCTTTTTCTTCCTCCTCTGTCCATTCAAAGTCTGGGTCCCAGCGGTGAGCACCTTCATATTCGGGGATGGGCTTGTAGAAGCGCGCGTCCTCGGAAGTATCAAAGGCACAATCAGTCTGCTTGGCGCGGGGACTATCGTATGTCGATGAAGATGAAGAAACTTCAGACGAAACTGTAGGAGAAGGCTTGGTATCGAAACCCTCCGCGTTGGAAGGTGCTTTTTTGACTTCTTCATCCGCCATCTTGCAGGATGTTTGAACTCAGAGCTTGGATCGCAGATGAAGAAAAGATACACATTCCAAAGACAGGCTGGGAGCCAGCTCCTATAAAGGCCGATCGGCTATACTGATGCTATCACGCCATCAGATATTTATACTCCGTGCAGGTTGCGCTCTCTAGCTTATGCACGGGCACTCATGGAGGCAGAATAGAGCTTGGAAAGTATGATAAGAGTGGGATTGCCAAAGATGATTCGCATGGCCAATTTAGGGACCCAGTTGGGATCCATCTGGATCCACACCGGGTCTAGTAACATGTAGCTTATTGTTGCGAAAGTTAGTTACCTCCAGAAGGCGTCGGCCATTTGGTTGCTAGAGTCTTCTGAGGTGATTCGAGACATGGAGATAAATATCGGCGTTTGTCCAGATCAAGCAAGCTCTCATGCAATCAATAACTAGTATTCTCGTGAAGCACGAAGGCCGACGGAGTTTTCCCGTTGGAAGTCGACTTGGCTGGTATCACGCAAGCGTTGTCGGAGTGACGTTAGAGCTGACGAATAGACAAACTCGTATTGAACAGGGGTGGCATCAGGTACATAGATCTAGTTGGCGCGTGGAGCATCGTGCAGATACACCAAGAGCTATTAGAACAAGATGTTCAACGGTTAAGAGGAGTTCCATATCAGGTTACAGGCACTTCAGCGTAAGTTCGAATACGCTAGATACACGTAAGATCCAAAATAGGACCAGATAATCGTATCCTTTACACCAGTAGAGGTACCAGACGCATTTTCCCTAGTCTTCTGGCCTTAATGACGTCCCTAAAGCAATATACCGAGGTGCAACATAAATATACGTTGAAAGAACGGGTGAGTGAAAGTGGAGAATTGTTTTTCACTTGTGCTCACTTGTAAAATCCACCTCAGTAGGTCAGGGTCAGCGAGCTGAGCAGTGGTTGAAACAGTAAAGCCCTACGTACGTCCAATATATTAGGTACATACTAAACAACACAGAAAACAGGTACTCTGTATGTACTACTCTGGTCTCTTAAACCATGTATTCTGAGATAACGAGTATACTTGTGCGACTCTTGGTACTCACAAAAGAAACGACAATCTAAAACCAAAAGAAACAATTCGTTGAGACGGGAAGTTGGTTATCACGCCATCCACAGCGGATTCGACATCATAAACAACAGAACTTGAAGCATTGGCCTTTGTGAGGCTTCTCTAAATGCTGACCCCTGCCAAATCGCGACAATTGTCAATGCTCGCCCGTAATCGTCTTATCACGTCATCTTCGACCAACATAACGCACCTGGACAACTTCGAACGTCGTATACCCACAAACGTTGCACAACCCCGCAGTCGCACTATCCGGCTCGATCGCGTAGATCACGAAAAGTCAACAGTCCAATACAATGATAGACGATCAATCATCCCGTATAACCCCGCAATCATGGCGCAATCCATTGTCGGTTCGAGGGTGCCGGGTTGGCTATATATTCGCAATGTTGCCTCTCCACGAAGAGAGCACGCTTCAGAATTACTTGATTCCAAGGAGGCAATAGACATCTCAGTTTTAAGACACTTTGATTTAGATCTTTTTTGGAATTCGATCATAGACCATGGCCCCCTCGCTCACTGAGACTGTGGCCCTTCGGGCACCGACTTTCGCGGGTCCACTGAAGGCCGATGCCGGGCATAATAAGGAGAACCTGATTGCATACAAGATTGAAAAGGATCGCGAGCTCAAGGGCACAGAAAAGGTCGCTCCTGTGTCATATCCCGAATATCTACCAGTTTGGGATAACGAGACAGCAAGGTATATTGCTACCCCGGCCCTAATAATCCTCGTTCTTCCCAGAATATCATGACCAACAATCATCCAGATATCCACCTTTGCAGCCATTTGAACACTATGACCACGGCAAAGACGCTGATCCCTCGTTCCCGGACTTGTTCCCCAACGGCGAAGCCAAGATCGACGAAATCACGCCCTTTATTGGCTCCGAGATCCACGGTGTGCAACTGAGCCAGCTCTCTGACAAGGGCAAGGATCAATTGGCTCTCTATGTTGCAAAGCGACGAGTCGTCGGTACGCAAAACAAGATATCACCACCTTCATCCCTCGTAACATGAATCTAACAAATTCGAACAGCTTTCCGTGACCAAGATTTTGCCTTTCGCCCCATTCAAGAGGTCGTCGACTACGCCGGCTACTTCGGCCGACACCACATTCACCAGACTTCCGGAGCCCCCAAGGGTTTCCCAGAGATTCACCTTGTCTTCCGCGGTGCCGAAGACCGCACCGGCGAGACATTCATCGAGCAGCACACCAACACTATCACCTGGCACTCGGAGGTCACATTCGAGAAGCAGCCCCCCGGCACAACCTTCCTGTACCTCCTCGACGGCCCAACCACAGGTGGTGACACTCTGTTTGGCGATATGGTCCAGGCATACAAGCGCCTGTCACCTGGCTTCCAGCAACGCCTTCACGGATTGAAGGCCGTGCACTCCGGCCTCGAGCAGGTAAATGCCAGTTTGAACCGTGGCGGTATTGCCCGACGTGACCCCGTTGAGTCAGAGCACCCTATTGTTCGAACTCACCCTGTAACGGGTGAGAAGGCGCTTTATGTGAACCCCCAGTGTAAGTCTGACCCGAACATATGTCATCGGGGAAACTAGGTTACTGACAAGATTCAACCGAATAGTCACTCGTCGTATTGTCGGATACAAGAAGGAAGAATCAGACCATCTCCTCAAGTTCTTGTATGACCACATTGCCCTGTCGCAGGATACGCAGGCTCGTGTCCGCTGGAAGGCTGGTACCGTCGTTGTCTGGGATGTAAGTGATTAGCTCAACCCTCGGTATTCATTGCTTTGGAGTAGGAAATTAACCTTTGACAGAACCGTGTGGCATGCCACTCCGCCGTTTTCGATTGGGAGGATGGTCAGCGCCGTCACCTCGCTCGTCTCACGCCCCAGGCCGAGGCTCCTTACGAGACGCCCTTTGAGGCATAAATGCGGCGCTGCGAGTGACGCGTAACCACGATAATTATGAGATTAAAACTATGAATACCAAATAAAAATAAATCATTGATTCCCATTTGAGATATGAAGCTAGATATGCAACATGTACGCCCTCTTACTGCAGTACAAAATCTAGCTTTATGCTTTCCCGCGCTCAAATCGACTCAAAAGTCCAACATGCCACTCATTAAATTTCCGCGCAGAGACTGGGAGCATCTGATTACTTCCAGTCAACGCATTCAACATAGCCTCGTACACCATCGATGGTAACTCTAGCTCTTCGACCGACAAGGGGGATGGAGTCCCAATATCTGGATGGAGCAGTTTATCCACATCGGCAGATTCTTGGTAGAATACCTTCATTGCCTGCTGGGCCATGACATTACAGCCAGCGCTGGAATTTGAATATCGCATGTCTGGGTTGAAGACCCAAAGCTGTGAAGTGCAGATATTTGTTAGCAGGTGTTTAGTTTCAAGATTATCTCGTCTCTCTTATTGTGCCTCCAACTCAAGGGGCAATTGAAAGTAGGACAGAATATAACTTACCACTAGACCGCTCTTCTGGCCATGATGAACGACAAATCGCCGTGCGCTTTCTCGCTCAATCAACTCGAGTAGTTGTGCTGCGACGATCATTTCTGTTGGGTGGGATTCCCACTCTGTAGTATCTGAACCGGAGTTGGGGGATTTGGTGTTCAAGGATACGTTGGCTTTGAGGAGTCGCCATCCATTGGCGATGGGATCTTCCATGCCGATAATGGAGTTGCAATTCGCACAGTCGAGGGTTCTTTCAACGGAGACTTTGGTGTTGGATGTTTGTTCTTCTTCATTGCCCTATTATCTCATTGCTTGTCAGCAAGCCGGAACTGGAATTTTGGAACTATTGCGCAAAACAAGATACTGAGAAATGAAGAGAAAGGGTAATTGCATTCAAATTTATGGTTATATAGACATTGCTCATCACAGAACATAGAAAGACTGTGGTATAATGTACCTCTTGTAATCACGCCCGCTCCACTGGCCAAATAGCCGGCGCTGAAGAAAAAGAGGACACCTTGAGTCGCAAAACAAGATAACAGCAGCTCACACAAGTCCAGTATCGCAGATGCAAAAAGCGAAATCCATCTCTGGAGAGAGGATGACTACCCTTCCAGTCTGTGATCCTGTCCCCATGTGATTGCCACCCTTACCTTGGACTGCAGGTGCAAAAAGTGCATCTCGTCAATATTGGGCAATAGTATCGGAGGCCACCCCACCGAGAACTGGGTGGTCCCCTTCTAAGTTGCCCGGTTGGGAAAATTGGGGGAGTAATGCAATAAACATCGGAAGCAGGATTGTGGCGAGAGGAGGAGGTACAGGGACAAGTCTTACCTTTTTCAACCCTGTGCAATCGTGTTCGGCAAGAAGGAAAGTCGCGACATCCACGAGGACTGTCCCAGAAATAGCCACGACATGGCTCTCTGCTCCATAGCCCTTCGTCTGTGCAGTTTCATCCTCTTTCTGGAGCGCAGAGTCTTTTTCCTCTTTTTCGTGACCTTCATGGGGGTCGGGTTTGTGACAGTGCCAGAAATCCATCATTTCAGCCCAGTTGCCACTGGGAAGGTCTTTCCATACCCATCCAGGAGTATGGCTTTCGCCAGTCTTCTGGTCGTGCGGTTCTTTTATTGAAGTATCGAGGAATGCATTTCCACATTCTCGACAACGAATTCGAGTCGACAATGACATTTCCTGTGCTGTCCAGGGCACAAACTCGTCCATTGACTCATCTTGAGGCGCCAGCGCTTCTTCTTCGGGGTCAACCTGCATGCGAAAAGAGAAATCATAAGTGGAATCCCCCGTGCCATGGGTATCTGCTTTTGGCACTGGACCAGGCTTTGCTTTCAATACGCGCCGGGAGGTATCGCTGACGCGTGCTGGCAGTTTAATTGTTTCTGTAACATTCTGAAAGGGCTTTGGTAGGGAGACAGTGACCGCCTTTCTTGATTCTGAAAGGTTGACATCTGGCCGGACTTCGTCGAATTTTGTAGTCCCAGGAAGTGAGACGTAGAGGGTTACTTGGCGGATGTTTGGCAGAAATTCTGCATGGAGATATAGGGGCAAATCGACATCCTGCATCGTGGAGGTTGAAGACACATCCAATTATCTCCAGGCAAGTGATGGTGTCGGGCACAGGGATGTTGACGCTCCTAGGCAAGTACCATAAAGGGTCGGAGATCGGCAAGCTAGAGGGCTATTTGTTAGACTAATAAACTCGAAATATTGACTGCTCCAGATTGTGACAGAGTTGTCATGTTCAGAAAAGGTTAGTAAATGCTGGTGATGATCTCCAAGGTGTGAAGTTCAATCCGCTGGTTGGTCGCGTTTCTCCAATGCAAACATTACAAACACCTGCTGTGTCGACTCGATGTCATGTGACTCAACATGGAACTATGAGGGTATCCAGTAGAAGCTCAGGCTGCAGCGACAAGAGACGTTCAGATTAGTCTTGAGAACTTTTAACCTGATTGTCAAGTCTTATATAGCTGTTCAGGCATTACAGATACATTTTGAAAAACTGAAATTGACGCCGAAAATGACCGCTTGGGGAGCCAAAGATGGCTGCCTCCCCCCGCCCCCTCCGCTTGTGAATTTAGTTTCATTGGTTAAACATGGATGTTTACACAACCAGGGTAACAAACAAATTACATTGACTTTCCAGTGGCTCTGTCCACTGGGTACTCCAGGGCTGGCTCAAAACATTGAGAGAAGCCCAACCGACAAGCTCGAGAAACGGATCGCTATCTCACTTTCTCCCACCACAAGCAATAACAAAGTAGGTGCTCAATATCCAATACGATATTGGGTCTATGGCTAACCCACACTTGGCATCTCACATGCCAGTTTTACTAACAGTAGTTTGTTTTCCTTTTTAGCATGCTGTTTTGACAAAGCAGTACCAAAGCTTCTCAGTGCATATATTCTTGACGATGTTGGATACATTGTAATGTCATATGAAGCGGGCGAGCCCCTTGAACATTACTGGAACCGTGTTTCGGAGGCTGAGCAAGATCGCATTCTGGAGCAATTACGGGACTACGTGACCCAGATGCGGGAGATCCCAGGGGATTTCATCGGTGGAGTTGACAGCTCACCCTGTCGAGACGGCATCTTCGAGACCGGCTACGGCGACTACACTAGGTACAGCTACGGCCCGTACCAATCCGAGGAGAGCTTTGACGAAGGAATCATTCAAGCTTTGCGAGATCGACTGCCCCCGAAAGTGCTCAAACGTGAGGATGACATCGAATCGAACTTTTTCAATAGCGAGTACATGCTGTACCAGACGGTCCGAGGCCTCAAAAACCACAAGATCGTGTTTACACATGGGGATTTACATCCGGGGAATATCATTGTTCGAAGTGATGGCACTGCGGTTTTATTGGATTGGGGCCTAGCTGGATTTTGGCCAGAGAATTGGGAGTTCTACCGTGCTATGAACAGTCCACGCTGGAGAGCCTCATGGGATCACATGGTGAAGAAATTTGTTCCGCCTTTTTATGTTGAGTATAGCATTATGAAATGAATATTTGCGACTGCGTGGAATTAACAAGGAATGGTCGATCGCTTCCTATTCTCGGAATCAATCTTTGATTATGGCGGGCAGTTGGTTACATTGACCTTCACGCACAGAATTAGTCAATGATCGAAGTTATCACACGCTGTGTGCAGTTTTATAGTTCACTCTCAATATATATCTATGGATGTCAAGGCTCCTAGCAGGTTACTTGATGGCAGGTTACTTGACAGTGCTAGAGCGCTCAACTGTAAACGGCAAATCTACCCACATACAGTAATTCACAGATCCTTTCAATTTACTCATGAAATTATATACATACTAGGTAAGTTGGAGTGAGGAAAATACTGTACAATCGGAGCCTATAACCGTCCACTAAGATCGCCCCGCCAACCCTTGAATTCAGTGACAAATTGCACAGCAGCCTTCAAGAAGAAGCTATCGGAATCGCCCCATGTCGAGGCCATTTCCTTGAGTGCTTGAGTAGTCGTAACAAAGTTCACATTCAAGGAGTATTCACCATTGACAGCTCTGTCAGCAACCCAGTCCCAGTTCTTCCCATCCAAATCATATTTTCGAATTGGGTCCACCTTGATCTCGGGTCGCAGTTGCGCGACATAATTGCCAATAGTGACCAGCCACCATTGCCGGAGAAGACTGATCTGAAATTGAGGAGGGATGAAGGGCAACATGACGCGAACGGCGTGGCTACTTGCGAGAATCGAAGCGAAAAACAAATCATAATGCCCAGTTGAATCGACTGCAGCTGTTCCTATCAGCAAAGCAGCTGCAAGCTCTTGGCTCTCGCGGAATTGCTCCATTGGGTTTTCAATTTTCCATGCCTTGCAGTGATTGAGGAGCACGGCGTTGCGACTGGCCAAAAGAGTATCGAGGTTCTCGCCACCGGGACTGGAACAGATGTCATCAAGAGCCTTATCATTCCGGACTAGGTCAAGAATTGCGAATAGTGATTTTGATTCATATGGCGTTTCGTTCTGCGAGTGCTTGGGGTCCTCCAGCGGCCTGTAGATACCATTATGACAGGTTGCTGCAAGGCCAAGTGCTTCCATTGCTACTTCCCGACTGTTCATCTCAAAAGCATATGCAAGGTGAATCAGTGGGAATCCGACTAGATATAAGTTTAGCATTTGCAAAATTAAGGGTCACTCCTTGAGAACAATGAGAACATACAAGAAGCCATTATAGAATCAAACATGGGCTCCTTCCCAGTGAACAGATATTCAGCCACAACTTCCTTCCAATCATAGCCGAGATGAACCATTTCATCTTCAAAGAAGTTTACAAAAGATCGATCGAGACTTTCTGGCATTAGCTAGGAGTCTAAAGCGGAAGAAAGGCCAAGACAAGCCCTGATAGACTTACTCTCGACGTCCTAAATAACCTCGCCAATCAAGGGTAGTGACTTCCGCGGGTTGTTCTCTCCACTCCACTAAATGAGAGATTTTTGCCTCATATATTCTGCCCAATTGATCGGCGTCTGCGCCTTGCAAGAAGGCGGAGCTTAAGAACTAAAAGCTAGTTAGTATCACGGGCCAATGAAGGTGATTGCATGCATGAGAAGTTCATATCCCTGAAGCAATAGAAATCACATACATGTACTATCTGATTAGGGAAGTTTCGATGGTCAAACAATGAGTTCTCAACATGGTTTAACTTCACTAGATGCTTCAACGCCCGGGCTGGCTTCTCATGGGCTGTTTCAATATCATGGACCTCAACCGGGGACAAATCAATTGCCTGAGGGGTTGAGGATGAGAAGAGGCCAAATGGCCGCAATGAAGGCCATCGAATAGTAAGCATCGTGGTGATGAGTGAAACCGTGTGTGGTGGTTCGATGGGATTGTTGGGAAGCTGTCACGTGAAGGGAAAGTTGAAATGACGTCTACCCATGGATCGGCCCGAGGAAAGGATTTGAGTTATCAATCAGATCACATGATCTGTTGTCAACTCACAACGTACGATGTCTGTAAACCGAGCCATTCATATCCGGTAGCAGCAGTATGGATGGGTGAAAAGCAGTCGATCCATGCAGATCTGCCTCAATTCAGGCAGGGCAAGGCTGAACGACCCAATCGCTCCTGGTATCATAACGCAAGCTCTGTGTCTCAAAGGGGGAAAGAAAAAACAGAAAAACGTATTCTAACGAAAACAGAGTATTTACACAGAATTCTTGGAAGATGATTATCGATAGCCTTGGAGGTGAGAAGTCAGCAAGCATAACGTTAACGTCGGAGCAAGTAGCAAATGAAATTTAGGTTATATGTGAAACATTTGCTTTAAGGTTCAGCTATATCTAATCTAATCTAGCTCTATCCTAGCCATGTAGAATTCTATGCCTTACGCTGTTCAATGACTGGAATGGGCTGCTCAGGCTGAGCGCCAACCTCCCCATTGAAGACTTCCATTTCGATACGGGGACCGACGAAGTTCTTGCGTCCGTCTACAATCCACTGAATGACGGAAATAACAAAAACAATACCAAATGCCGCGACACAGTAGTCTGTCATGGGTGCGATATTAGCTTGAGCTCTTAGCAGTGGAAAGAAGTTTTTACTCACTCATGCTGCTGCCAGTGGCAGGCAACGAAGGGGGGAAGAGGAAAAGGATAGTAGTCAGGGCGATATAAGCTAATGAGATCTGAGGGAGTCGGGTCAATAACGATCTTCGCAAAGCGACCGAGAAATATGCCTTACAATGTTGATGGTCCAACCAAACCAATCTGGCAAATTGAAGGAGCGCTCGGGCAGCATTCTTCTTCCTCGAGCACAGTTCACAGCGATTGGAATTGCATATGAGATATCTAGCAGCACAACTGAGGCTGAGACAATAGCATTGAAAGCGCTAAGTAACATTAGCATGATTCAGGATAGATATCGGGGAGGTGGTGTATTGCATTGCTTACCTAGTTGAGCCCAGGAAGATACATCCGAAAATAGTCACGAGAGCCAAGTTCAGATATAATGCGTTCAAAGGGACGTTCAACTTAGGGTGAACACGCGAGAAGAATAGAGACGCGGGGAGACCACCATCACTACGAATATGATTAGTACACTGACCAGTAGTGTTGGCTGAATCTTCCATAGTGACATACCGTGCAAAAGCGTAGATCATACGACTGCTAGTCGTCATGATAGCTGTTGCAGCAAATAGGGCACAGACGAGCGGGAAGCTTGGGGAGAGGTCAGCATGACGATAGAATGGAAGAGGACAGCGAGGCATACATCAATAGGCAGACAGCACCAGCGCGATTTGATGTGGCATTGTCCAAGATTGCAAGGAGTGGGGTTGCTGCTGAATTAATGACCTCCTTGATATCGCCGGCTACGAATAGCAGCACAACAAGGAATATTGTTCCAGTCACGGTGCCAATACAAACGCAAGCAATCATGATCTTGGGTCCCTCGATCGATGGATTGGGGATTTCTGCAAACTATCAGCGCGAGATTCGGTCAAGTTTTTGATTTCCATAAGCTACCTTCGATCATGTGGGCGACACCATCGAAGCCAGTCACACCAAGGCCGCCTTGCAGAAGCTGTGAATAGGTTAGAAATGTCTATAGATTCTGGAAACAAGAGAACATACCCCGAGCAACCACGCAACTCCGTCAGGCCCTAAGACAGTCAGCTCAACGAAAAAAACAAACCACGACATTAACTGAACCTTACATCCTGTTGTATTGATGAAATCAGTGAAGACGAATCTTTCATAAGTCAGCACTTAACTCTAGGAAATGGGGATCGAATATGACCTACTTTCCAGAGTTATAATTGGGTGAAGCACAGGCAAGGACAGTGATGCAAATAACAGCAAAACCTGTCAGGGACCAGATGACTGTGAAGGTTAGCAAGAGATCCTAAACAACCCAATACAGGAGATCTCACAGGCGCCCTTAGTAACATAAGGCAGGATGCTGCCCATGAAAGCGTTGATGAGGAAGGCGACAAATTTGTATCCGAGGTAAATCAAGAATTGGTGCCAGCGCTCCGGCTTATAAGTCTTGTTGTGAAAGTCAGTAAAACAGGTCTATAGTCAAAATCGCAGACTATATTCACTCACTGGATTCATTAGAGAAATCACACCCTGGATGAGCTCGCTTCCCAAAAGACCAGCTGTTGCGACCAGCGCAACCCAGCCGGAGCAATTGACCCATCCAGTGATCCAAGAAAGAATCGGCATCGATCTCCTCCATGAAATCACAGCGACCCAGTGATATTGGCCTCCGGCGGTGGGGTATGCTGAAAGAAACTCAGCCAGGGAGGTGGCCATACATAAATTACAGATTCCTGCTGTAATAAGACCTAGCAACGCATGTCAGTTTGGGTTCGTGGAAATTGGACAAAAGACCAAGCTGATACATACCCCAGACAACACTAGCACTGCCTCCCGAGGGCAAACTGAGTGACAAGCTGGCTGACAAAGCGGTCCATGACTGTGTAGTGTTAATCTTGGTTCCATATGAATTCGATCTACTGCCGACCGTGCGACGTACATTGAGAATAGCAAACGCAAGACCAAGCATCGATCTATAAGAACAAGCATAGTGGTTAGTACAATCGAAGGGTTCGCAAAGAATCAATTGCAACATAACACTTACATCAATGAAAAGTTTCGCTTCAGCTCAGACCTATGACCCATTTGGGCCAGCTGAGCATCATCCTTGTTGGATTCGGCTTTGTCCATGGTGAAAATGATATACCGCGAGAATGGAATGGAAAGAAGAGAGAAAGAAAAAAGGCCAGGCACGGAGAAGCAGGCAAATTAAGAGGGCCCCAGATAGCAAGGCATGACGACGTACGGAATTTCGAATATCATTTTCCGTTCCTGATTCCATTGCTCTCCACGCCCGTTCACCCACCGCGGGGGAGTCGGGGGGAGGAGAGCAAGTACGGAGAAGTTTTAGGTAACGAATTTGGGGTACCTACAACCCGAGGTGATAAACTCGCCGTGTCTATCATTGGTGCAGCGGACCGAGAACGGCAGCTGCAGCCAGTCACAAGTGGCAAGATCATCGGGCCAGCAGAGCGCCCTTCAGTCGCAGGCCGGTGATCCATGGCTTGCGGCGGCAGCCCCAGAGCTTATGTTTCGCTTTGACGTATCATTGGTCGGTACCGGACCCACATGGCTGACCTGCGGGGGAAATATCTTGGATGATCGTTGAGGGCACTGCATAAATATGACCACATATGTTGTACTGTATGATGTGCGGAATAAATGAAAATAAATTGCTCGTGGGGGAGTTTAGTTAGCATGCTAGACTTGGTAAGCTAACGGATTTTGTCCTTGTTTCAGTGAGCTGGGCCGAGAACGCGCTCTGATAGGGACTCCGGTATACAGATGTGGAGCGGTGGGCCTAGACAAGCCCTACAACGTAGAGATTTCCAGACAAATCCTCCTTTGTCAAAGATATCTCGTTCTTGCATCGGATGTGATACACTTTCTTATCCGCTGCAACTTGCAACGTACAACATACAATTATGTACTCCGCTTATGGATTGCCAATCAGTAACGGCATGGTGAAAAAGGAGTACTGTATCTTTTGCCCAATGTCAATTTTCTACTATCTTTGGAGCCGGTGTTCACTACGAATCATAAGTAGATACCTCTATCTTGCTAAATTACGGAGTATATGAAGATGTTCTCCGATGGTAACCGAAAGCATTCATCAGAGCCCAAGAGGTACTCTAGCATAAAAAGACATCAAACCACGAGATTCCCTCCTTGGGGCGGCAAATAGACCAAGACGCAAAATTGAGTTAACATAGATAACCACTGCTGCCTAAGTTGTGACCGTTCTCTTCCCGCCAAACATGGACAAACCCCGGTTTCCTTCTGAGTTCACAATTTTCACATTCCTTGGTTCTTCGAATGACACAATCTGTCTTGTTCGAAGAACCCAGCCAGTTAGATGATTCCATCAGTTTCCTAGATCCACTGGTCTTCTTTCAACTTCTTCATCCCCCACAATCGACGTTGTTCAGTGACAGCAAATGCTAGCGGTCATCAATCCTCTCCACACCCAGGGCAATAGGAAACTGCTTATTACTTCCAATTTGGGCGCTCGATATTCATCAAAGACCAGCCCCCAAGGCACTCGCTTCGGATATGTTCGATCATCTCAGCCGCAGTCCACACACGAAAGGCACGTCGGAACAATACAACTCCTCGCTCATACTTGTTGAGGTCGGGATCAAGCCTCATCATCTCCATCTGCTGGTTGGTTATCAGCTCCAAATTGGGGTGAGTGAGCATGGCTGCGCAACCGCGGCATGACCGAATAATTTTGCGCGTATTTCCTTGAGGGACCACAAATGCCCGAAGGGAAATTCCACGGCTGTGCACTTGAATATGAAGATGGCGTAGGATTAAAGGCGTGCGCAGTTCAGCGGGGGTCGAAGGATCCAGGGAAGCAGCGCGATAGAAGTCCCATTGGCTTTTGACCACAAAGTCATCTTTGCCATCGGGGTTGCCAGAGTTCTTGTCCTCTTCAGGGGTTCGCGATCCCTCGGCGGCATGCTTGATTCCCTTGCGAGAGCCATGCAACTGAAGCCCTACAGCCAGCACAGTCTTGGTAGGAACAACCCAAGCGCTAGGATCAGTAAGGCCACTAGTGATGCTCAGCCCCGGCACATAAATGGGTTTGATCTTGGCGATCTCCTTTGGACCAAGGCCAAAGATCAAAACTGCCTTGTTAAAAGGTAGACACCAATATGCATGGTTGTATTGTATGCATGGCTGGCAGACACGCTCCATGGTAGCAAGGAAGATGTGATCACATGTCTCACCGCACGACACGCAGTTGCCACAACGAATCACATCTTTGAGTTGTGAGATAGTCCACTCCGACTGTATGTAACTCTCTTTAAGGATTCGCGGCAGCTTCGGTGCCCACTGCTTCAGGAAAGGAACTGGGCTTTTCTGGATGAGGACATTGGCCGTACGGTTGACATATGAGAGGCTTAGAGCGCTAGGTAGGTCCAACTTGCCGACGATCATGTCCATGACTTCGTTTGGGACACAGCTCATTGTCTCTAAGTCCTTTTTACCCTTCTCTTTAAATTTCATTCTCACTGGGAGAGGCCACTTCTCGACATCAAGGTCTTCGGGAAACATGTGATGGGAATGTGTCGGTGCAAGAAGTTCTAGCAGCTCTGCGGGCTCACGACTGTTTGCGATAGTGCGTTGCTTGATCATCAGCTCTGAGTTTAGTCTGAAATCCATTGTGATGGTATGTCGTAGTACACACAAAGAGCCTGGCGATACAATCATTTGTGACCGAGACAGGATGATCTGAGGCTCATCGGCATGATCCCAAGACGTGACCAGCGGATGGGAGCAGCCTACCAATCTGTGTGTTAGCTGGGATCTGCTATACACTCGGTATGGGTGATAAAATGCACCTTTGTGAAGAATACGGTGAGAAGAGAAGAAAGAAACAAAGCAGTGATGAGAAAGAAGAGACGTGAGCCGCAGGTTGTGGACGAGAACGAATGAGGAGGAATCCCTGAAAACAAACATGATGTGGTCAATAGAGATACGCTCCAAGTTTTACCATATGTTACATTACTCGACCGTGATTTTTTAATTCGAGAAGTCAGCTAGCGGTTATTCTCTACCTGCTGTTTGGATATATTGGAATCAAGGATATTGCACCGCACTACTACAGATTTGTCCAGTAAAGATGAATGTAAGTTTGCACCAGAGCCTATACGTCTCTACTGTGAACAAGGAATTCCAAAACGAACATGAGTGACATGTCGAGATGGAGCCTGGTTTTGTAGGTTTTGGTACAATGCGAGGTTCAAGGAGCGTCTATTCTGGCATATGTTCTTGACCGAAATTTACCAGACATGAGGACGAGCAGAAGAATAATCTCGGCGATGAGGAGGATAGTACAAGGTAGAATCTTCCTTCAATAAACAGATGAACAATAGGTATATCGAATTAGCATAGTAGATACAAAAGCAGGCTTATCGGCCAGCTGAAGAGTTGGCATGTCAAAATATATAAAATATGCCAAGCTCTCTATTCAACTTCCTCCATTGGGTTCCTCAAGTGGTCAGTCCGAACGACATAATCATCCTCATCTTCATCTCCGTGGACTTCATCCGCCATGTTCTCGTCGTCGCCGTCAATAGATCCATCAGATTCTGCATCAGTGCGAGATCCCTTTCCTTTCTTGTTGGCGCTCTTTCCTTTGCCTTTGCTGCTAGTTGTTGAGGTGCCGCTCGGACTGCGGACACCATTGCCTGGCCATTTATTTAGGCCCCTGATGCGGCCGTGGATACCCCCGGATCCATGACTGTCACCGTTTGTGACCGGTGCCTCGCCCGGTGTGGCCGAGGCGCCCAGGCTGAAGGCCTCCATTGCCTCGGCGATTGTCTGCGGTGCGGCTGCAGCGGGATCTTGTTTCGACTTGTCCACTGCTTCGAATGTCTGACGAATGCGCTCGAAGTGTTCGAGTTCCTTGGCGCTGCGAGAGGTCAGTATTGCGGTATCTCAACATGAACAGGGGACAAGGGGTTGTTGGGGGGGGGGGGGGGGGGGAGTGGGTCAGATACATACCTAACACTAGGCACAAGCTCTCCTTGAGCGGACAGGAAATCCTCCTCGGTGACCAGCACATTGACATCCTCCTTTGTGGCGAGGTGGTCGAAGAACCAAGCAGTGCTGACAGGACCATTGGGCAAATTTTTGATCTTTTCATCGACCGCAGTAGCCTTTCGAGTAATGGCTTTTAGCATGGCGTCAGAGCAAAGTGCATACAGATCAGCACCGGTATATGTCAAAGGAAGCTGTTCCGCAACACGATCGAGCGAAATATCAGGATGGAGAGCGAACTTCCGAGTCAGGGCCTCGAGAATAGTCGCCTGCTTCCTGTGTGTGTCTGAAACGCCCAGGTAGAGCATCTTATCGAAGCGACCAGGACGAAGGAGTGCAGTGTCGAGAAGATCGGGTCGGTTAGTCGCACCAATGACGAAGACACCGCCGCTGTTTTCCTCGCCGCCGTTCATGCCGTCCAATTCTGCGAGCAACTGACTGACAATGCGGTCCATAACACCACCGCTGTCACCCTGGTTACCACGCTTGGGCGCAACAGAATCCAGCTCGTCAAAGAACACAACACAAGGACGAGCGTCTCGAGCACGTTGGAATACTCGCCGCACATTTGCCTCGGATTCACCAATGTACATGTTGAGCAGTTCAGGTCCCTTAACGGAGAAGAAGTTGAGAGAGAATTCGGTGGCAATAGCCTTAGCAAGCAAGGTCTTTCCAGTACCAGGTGGACCATAGAACAGAATACCACTGCGCTTCTTCATGCCCTTTGCAAAGAGCTCGGGCCGTTCGAGCGGCAGCTGGATAGTCTCGATCAAGGCGTCCTTGACATTAGTCAATCCACCAACATCATCCCAGCCAACGTTCGGAATCTTGGGAGCACCGATCGAATCGGCAAAGTTCTTCCGCGCAGCTTCTACAGCAGCGTCGAAGTCTGCTTTGGTAATACCTCGCGCACCGTCGCCTCCTGCCAACAACACGTCTCGAACAAAGACCTCCGAACCGGAAATCTTCTTGCTGGCCTCCGCCAGACCTTCGAGGCGAGCTTTTCTCGCACCAGCAGCTCGTTCCACGACATCAACCAAGTCTCCTGCGACAAGCGCAGCAGTCTTCAAAGCTACGGTTCCTAGATCCACGTCCGCAGACAGCTTGATACTGCGCTCCGCAACTGCGTTCCGCAGAATGCCCTCACGTTCTTTCTCTTCTGGGGCGCCCATCTCAAATTCATGGGTGACAAGACTGCGGATGCCTTCGGGGATAGTCTCAACATCGGTAGTGGTGGCAATGACAACTCTGGCCTCGTTCAAGATGTCGGTCATGGCAGTGACAATGCGATCAGCGGTCAAAACCTCGATATGCTTGATAAGCAACGAAGTGCAGTTTGCTCCACAGTGGAAAGCCCGTTCTGCCCGGGCCTTCAGATATGCCTCGGTCTTGACATCACCACCATTGGCACCGCCTTCTGTCAAGATATCGTACGCATCAACGGGGAATGTATGGAGACCGATATCCGAGCACGCTCGAGTTGCGATTGTGGCCTTGCCAATATGTCTTTGTTGGGATCTGAGGAGAATGAAGACAGGCTTCATTCCTAGCTGAATAGCCCGGGGGCTTGTGGCAGCAGACATCAAATCACGCAGTCGCTCCTGCAATTGTGGGACATAGGACTGGGGTGGATCAGCAACAATACCATGAGGCGACGGCACATCATGAACGCTCTTTGGGATCGTCTTGACGCCCAGCCAATACTCCCACCCGTTATTCAACACGCCGGGAACTCGGCTCACATCGCTTCCGGCCTGCACCATGCGTGTAGTTGACGGGTCAAGAACAGCAACTCCGCCCCACTGGTCTTCCCCTGTTTCCTCCACCTCCTCAACAGTAGTCGGGGCTACCTGCCCGACACGGAACCAAGCGACGCCAATCTTACGGGCTCCGCTGTTGTTCGCATTGCCGGTCTGGCCTAGGCGGGCAGTAATATCTTCTTCCTGGTTGGCACTGTCACCGCCAGCAGTCCCAGAGAACACGGCTCTACCAAGTCCCTCGTCCACGCTAATTCCAACCAAGTCACCACTTTTGAGAATGCGCCGGCGCGACTCAAAGTACTGTTTCAGTCCTGCGAATAAAGCCGGTTGAAGGACCCGATCCATTGAAAGAGGAGTGGAAACCTTCAGCAGTGTAACTTCCTTTGCTAAAGGCGGGTTCTTTGCAGCAGTGTTCTTCATGTGATGCAAAAGACCGGGTTTTGCGGTGCCATTGGGGTTAGTAAAGTTCATTGGAGAGATCCGGAGGTACTTCGGATTCTCAATGTTACCAAGAAGCAATGGCGGCACGTAAACTGAAGGTGTCAAGCGAGTAGGTGCACGTTGTGAAATGCTCGATCGGCGCTCACCCGAGTGGTTGATGGCATACCGTGGCTTGGAGGATGGAAGACCTGATAGCCCGAAGATCTTGACTGGGCGCCAATCCCCCGAGTCCTCTGGGGAATTGTTAAAGCTTCCAAATTTGAGCGAGGCGAACATGTTCAGCTGGGGTTCCTCGGTGGCTTCAATTCTGACCCAATCGCCGGAGAAACATCCGATCTTGGCCAGAGTGCTAATATCTACAAACACGAAGGAGTCGACATCTTCATCATCGCGGGGGCGGGGGTGCAACACTTCGTTCGGAACTTGTTGCAGGAGACCTTCCACCTTGAAGGTTTTGCCTCCGCCACGGCCTGGGCGCATCGTCGTCGATGTGAAGTTCGATGCCACGGATCCCGGGGTGTGGATGCCATCCGATCGTCGGCCTCCGGCCCTTGGAGTTGCCGAGGTCAACGCAGACATCGCTCCCGACGGTGGCTGTGGCAGCTCAGGTGCACTCAGGGAGATCATATCTTCCAAGGAATCATCCGAGGAGTCACTCATGCTACCTATTGAGCCCTCTGTTTCCGATTCCTCGGCAGCTGATGTGACTTCCATTTCTGTCCCGCTTTCCCCGGGCTTATCCTCGGCCGCAGAGTAAAATTGCTCATTGGAAGTATCATCAGCTTCATCCTCGGCTACTTGCTTCAAAAGCGCAGACCTCGAGGGTAGAGTTGGTTGAGCTCGATTTCCTTGAGGGCGGGCTTGAACAAGAACTACCTTTGTCGTTGACATCAGCAAGCCTTGTGACACTGGCTCACAGAACGAGATCCGCGCCGGGGGTGGTGGTGCATAAGTTATGGGATGGGCAGGGAGTGGAAGAGGCAGCACGTCTCCGGTATGTACAATGCGCTGAGTTCCCAATGCCTCTCGAACTGCTGCAGTCAAACGTTTCTCGGCATCGGCTGTAGCCCTCTTCGAGTATTTCTTGGCTTCTGCGGTCTTCCCCGCCTTACCCCAGATTCCATTCGGCCCCTGTGCGTTCGTGAAACCACCACCAAATTTGTTCTGGATGTCATCATGATCTCGAAGGAGATGTCGCTCTACAGTCACAAACATTGTATCGAGGTGGATCGGGGCGACATCTAGAATCCGAATCTCCACGGAACGGTGTGCCTGTAGGGAGTTGCGCGACGAGTCAACTTTCCCCAGAGCCTGCAAAAAAGGCTGGAGCGAGTCTGCCGATTCGGGAAACAGAACAGTCGAGTGTGATATTGGGACCGGCGATCTCTCTGTGGGCTGGATGCGCACTGGGAGTATCGTCCAGGCTTGGTCTTCCACCGAGGTATAAGTCGGCGTGTGCGGGGCAATTGCAACGTAGAGCACCCCATCGTCGGAAGTTGTGACATCTAATCCGAACAAATGGGAGATTTAGCAATTGTCGCCTTAAAAGGAGTATGAGAGGTTTCACGCTCACCTTGGAGGGCCTGCTGCTGGAATAGGTCATTTGCCAAGTCCTCGGATAATATGCCGACCTTCCCACGCAGTTGGGGATCCAGAGCCAAACGTGCAGCGATGGGTGCCTTGTTGTTCAATCGCCGTTTACCAGCTCTTTTCCTCCGTTGCCGCGGCTGCTGAGAGCTCTGTCCATGCTGTTCGAAGTCCATAGGTGCGGTATCTCGTCTGGTTGCCGTCGGCAAACGTAGCGGGGGATATGGGAGGAGATACGATGTGGAATGCAATCACCAAATCATCTGATTGATAGGCGCACACGAGAGGGGTTCTAGTAAGTCCCGCGCCAGTTTGTCGAATTACTGAGGGGAGAAGATGAGTTCGCCGGATCCAGAATCCGGGGGAAATCAACACGCGGGCATCTCGGCACCGCCCGCCGTTCTGCCATATCCCGAAGCCGAGGTCCAATCGGTGGGAGTATGAAGTAGATGCTTGAGTACATGGAGGATCTATGTTGTAGTCTTGGAAACATTTGCTCTTAAGGGTAGGACTCACTGATACTGTGAGCACAGATTACTACGTGATAGACAATTTTTAGTCTGAGTTTCCTTGCAAGCCTGCGCTGACACCATCGATTGTGGTCTGCTTGTGACAGCATGAACGCACGGGTCTAACAAGTACCTAGGTAGCTTCCTCAGACCTCGAATCGTACCAACCCTTATTACTTGGGCCTTGATCCAACAATTGGCTCAGACTGATGGGCCTGCCTGTATAAATGGGATGTATATGCTTCTCTCGTGGATGTGAAACGCCTTTTGCCTAACTGGGTTACTTGGGAATATATTTTCTGTCAGCTCTCGCGACAACGCAAGGCAGACTCTTTTTTTTTGCTGCAGAAATTGTCAACAAATTGAGGTATATTTAGCGTACCCCGGAATACAAAATGATTAGAAATAAGCTATTAGGCAGTTGCGTATCAAATTAATTACATCGCAGCCTAGGATAATCAGGCCGATGACGAGTGAAGATGTCGGATATTTTGTAGACGAGCCCTATCCCCAGGAACCAAGAATGCTGTTGACTGATGAATTCTCTCGAATGGCTTTTCTGCGGAGTATGTTTCCATATCAAGTCCATTATGTAGAAGTATCACACAGTGCGGTTAGCTGTAATGTGGTCATGCGTGCAGCGGGCACATCAATGGACTATACGGGGTTCCTCCCGAGATTGACATTGATGGCCCTTGCATATCTAACAAAATTGTCGAGTTCAATTACAATGCTGAAAAGTTAGTTAGATGCTCCAAAGGAATAGCCTCAACCATATAATATGCGCTGTACAACAGCAACAGAGAAAGCTGGCCCCTTTTGATGTATTGGCAGGTGGGCTGTGCAACTTGGATCGGGGCGCAGTGGAGGGGTATGCCACACTTGGGTATGGGTACGAGCAGAGACCCTGGTTCGATCAGTACAACGTCACAGGCATACGTGTCATGAATGTTTCCAACGGTGGCGTTTGCGTTCAACAAAGGCGGAGCCAGACCAAGTCTTAGTGGTCAGATACGAGTGATAGTTAACAAGAGGCTCAAATGCACATGTATGTTGTAGGTGCAGCTCGTATTCGGCCAAAGAACCAAACAGTATTATTGGCCTGGAACAAATCCTATGGGTCTGTATTGGCACTAAACGATAGTCACTGATCATTCTTTGTTGGGATCGTTTGCTTTGCACCTGGGCAGGTCATTCGGGGGCCAAGACCCTGGGGCGGTCCATGCCAATAATGAGCGTGATTTTCCCGAGAATTCATGATTTATTGTCATGGCATGATCCTGGTAATGAGTGACGTAGAACCGGATGAAAATGGATATGCTGGCAACATTGAATCTGACTACCTGATTGTGAAACTAAGAAACTGCTTTTGACGCGTCAGGTAAAGAGGAAATGTAAAAGAAAAGAAGTGAGGCTCTGGGCCGGACTTCTGATCTCTCCGGGGGGCCGAGTTTCCATTTTAGGAAGTGAAATCAGTGGAACCAGTGGAGAAACCGTACAATACCCGTAGGGGGCCACGCGGGAGCCGCCTACAAGCCACTTCCAAAGATGGGCAATGTAATTACCGTTATTGGTTTACCATACAAACACTTCGGAACGGTTACTAACGATTTCCAGGACCAATCAGAAACCACAGAATGTGCTCAGCCATCACAATCTATACCATTTTTGTATTAGCGTCTTCGTCTATCAGGCAGACATCCAACACGCCATCAGAGCCTCCGGACCCTTCTCTTCCTTGACTTGTTCTCTCAGTCCTAGTGTTCAAATTTATTCTTCATTTTTTGGTCTTTTGCTCTTCATCGCTGCCTTCAGACTAAGGATCCCATCGCAGAACAGATTTCGTATTTAGTGGGGCTCACCGCTGGGAACCCAATCTCGTACTTATATCTCGGGAGCATTGGAATCCCATCAGCACTTGGAACGGGGATTTTGTTACGACTTCGGATATCCCTATCGTTGATTAAGAACATTTTTGCTGTTCCTGATCATCTCCGCCCTGAATCCCGCTTCGAAGTCTGCTGAATCCTGCGATACCTTCGGATTAGGAGTGCATGCTCACTATCAGGCAATTGCTATCGTGTTAGGCCTCCAAGTTGTATAGTTGTTCGAGTGTATTGATCTCGATCACCTTTGGTCGATATTCAAGAGCAGCAGTGTCGTTATAAAGAGCAAAGAGAATCCCAATTATCTTGAGGCTTACATTTCTGACTCGACTGTACGTCACTTCTGGAATCATCTGCACAACAACTTCCGGTGAGTCATGGGGATGGGCCAATCAGCTACACTACACTGTTCCTTCCTTGTCCGAACGTACATGCTAACTTTTAGTTGAAGCAGCACCGCACCCAATAATGTCTACCGTCCAGCCTGAGCCATCGCGGATGCACCCGCGTCGGCGGCCCGTCTTAAACACCGCCCTTCCCATCTTGTCAAATGACTCGCTTGACTCTAAGATGCGTCTCAAGAAAGGAGAGACCTTCCATACCCCCACATCCCATCCATCGAGTGATCGCGACCCTGTTTTCAACGTCCGCTCCCTGCCTCAACGCTCGCCAACTTCACTGGAGGCCCTCACTGCTGCCGAAGAGCGCATGACCTCCATTCTAGATCGACTGACTTTGGACTGCAACTCTACCGAAGACCAGACCTCAGCCATTAGTGAGGAAAATCTTGTGAAGAGTGGCTTAATGCGCAGTAACTCAAATTCTATGTCTAATTCACCACGTTCCTCAAATGAAGAGGTTCGCGGTATTCCCATCCCAGTGGACGAGAAAAAGGCACACCAACAACATAGCCACGAGTCTGACAGTGGATTGGGAACCTCCGTTAGTAGCGAAGAGGGGCTTGCTGATTTGCAAAATAAAGGTGGGTGTCACACGGCACAAAATCTATTGATGCTCTCTATTTCCTATTGTTCCCCATTGATATCTATTGTTTCTAATTTTGAGCGCTAACAATGAATAGCCAACGGTGGTATTCACGGCAATCAATCGGCCATAACAAGCGCTGTCTCGGCTTTTGATACTGGTTCATCGCCGAAACGTCAATTAGGCCCCGCTGCCTGCAAACAGATTGAACGATTTGTGCTTGTTCCGATCTTAAAAGAGCCCCGCTTGAAACCGTTCCATTCATTGGTTCGAAGTGTTCCCCAGCGCATTGTCAATAAGCAGATTGTCTGTCTGCGCGACCTCGAGAAAACCCTATTGTGGTTGGCACCGGTGAGTGAACACATTGTTCTATTCTATGGGGTTTTGGAGTTCTGGTTAAGCTCATTTTTCTTTCTTAAACTCAAGAATTCTACAACTTCTCGGAATTCATATCTCAACTTCTGCGAGTTCACGATCCAGTGCTTGCATACTTCAATTTCACACCTCAACGATCGTGATCAACGACTACCGGCTGATCGTCCATACACTAACGGATACTTCCTTGACCTTGTTTCCCAGGTTCGACGATACGCTGCAATGGTTCGTGCTGAGCGTCAGCGAGTCCAGGCGGCTCAGAGCTCGAAGTCCGATGAGGAGTCTAACACTCTGTATGTATTGTCTCCTTCGATCTGTACTGCGAACCCTATCTAATTAGCCATAGCCCCGAAACTGCAACTCTAGAAGGTGGCTTATCGAAGAACGGAAAACCTGCTGAACTTGTGGTTATGCAAGGTGGAAAGCCAATCTCCATGGCCACGGGAAAGCCCTATGACGCGGACGTGGTCGGTGCTACCAAGCGTACCATTACCCTTGATGATGCAGTCGATGAGGGCGTTGAGCGTTCCATGGCACGCCGCAAGAAGGATGCTCCTCCCATGAACATCAACCAGAAGTGCGCCGACTGTGATAAGGTTTTCAAGCGGCCCTGCGACTTGACGTATGTTGTCCCTCTTGGTTAATATGGTGAGTACCTCATGCTAATCCATCTATAGAAAGCATGAAAAGACGCATACTCGCCCTTGGAAGTGCGAACACACCGACTGCAACTACCATACCAAAGGCTGGCCCACTGAGAAAGAACGTGATCGCCACATGAACGACAGGCATTCGGACAAACCTACGCTCTACAAATGTGAATTCCACAAATGCCCGTATGCTTCCAAGCGCCAGAGCAACTGCAAGCAGCACATGGAAAAGTCCCATGGATGGGTTTACGTTCGATCCAAGAACAACGGTCGCAATGGCAGCAAGCGAGGCTCTTCTGTCCAGGCCACTCCTCAGACTCCTAGCGTGTCTACTCCTGCTTCGAAGGCAACCGACTTTGCCTCTCCAATTCCTGGTCCCAGTCCTTCTCCCAGCGTCCAGAACTACAACTGGCCCGAGAATCCTCCTTTCAACTTTGCCGAGCCCCCTGCGCTTGCTCATGGCGAAGACTTCCCACTGTTCGGAGACACTCCACCATACCTGATGACCGATGTCAACTCGTTCCCGACCTCGATGAACCTGAGCGCCTTCCAGACCCAATTTGAGGCCGGTGACCCGAACGGTCTGATTCCAGCCCTTGAAGTGCACCGCCAGTCTATGAACTCTATGTCCATTCCTTCTGCCGACTCCGTTCCCGACCTGATGCCACCTGTATCCTTTGATGGATCCCCGTACACCGGTACGGAAAGCATCAACCTCGATCTGGATTGGAGTAACGGGGGCGAATACTCATTTGACGAATACTCCACGATGGCTGCGCAGGTCACTCATGGACAATCCTTCGAGGGGATCAAGGGTTATCCCAATGACTACAACCAGATGAACCTTGATCACTGTTCCTACGATCCTTCTGGCAAGATATCTGGTCTCTCTCCCGGCGCCCAGGGCAATGCTATGTTGTATTCGCCCGACTCTTGCAATGTCGGCGACACCCTTTCTGAGCAATACGAATACGGACTTCAGACCCAGGCCGATAACGACTTTACCCTTTACAACCAGACCGCTCAAATGGGCCACGGTGCCCAACCCATGATGCAGACTTCCAGTGACAACTCAGCTCACTACAACCAGCCTCCGCAGCAGATGTTCCCTTCTCTTGAGCAGGAACGCGTTCTGCAGAGTATGCAAACCTGGAGTGGCCAGCAACCTCAGGGACACTACCTGCCTCGCGACATGGACATGGAATACATGAAGTAAAGAGGGATCTTTGCCTTCTTCGCAAACCATTTGTTTTCAAATTCTTCCCAGTGCTGTTTCTCAAGCGAATTGAATGTTCTCAGCGATGGAAATGTGGGCGTGTTTTTATCTCAACTCTGATTTTTTTTCTTTCATTATAACTTGGCTCCTCGAAGTCCTCTAATTTATTGCAATACATGCACTTTTCCATTGTTTTTTAGCCTCCAAGCTAGTCTTGGCTAAATCGCCAGGTGATACTCCATACAACATAGAGCGAAAGGCGTCCGAGACCTGGTCACTCTCGAGACTTCTGCCAATCAGAATTTAGAAGAGAGCATCAACGAAGATCGTTTTGAGGCCGATTACGGAGTATGTCGATCCAAGAAATTATCCGATGACCTCTGCCGAGAAACATCGCCCCTCATAAGGCGCAGAACTACGTAGGCAGCACCATAATTAAACTTGGCGTCCGCGGACCCACGGCCGCGTCAGGAGAGAGGATCCTAGTTTAGGCGGTTGGAGGGGGAAAGGGAATTATGTCTTAGATAGCCTTATAGGGCAGTGTGATGGGTCCTCGTTGAGTATAATCCAAGTACAACATAAATATAGGAAGATTCAGGCTGAATATCAAGCACCGTACTCCGTATACAACACCCTGTTGTGACGACATCGTTCTCCCGTCTCTCCGCCCCGTCTCCTGTTGCTCCGCTCAGCTCCCCCACTGTCTTTCTTTCCTACGTCTTCCACGAGTATCAGGAAGCAGACATAGTGAGAACCGGTTCCCATTGCCCAGCCTTGCTCAGCCGCTCTTGATTGCAGCGTCGACTGGCTTAGGCAGACACGTTTTACGCTCTAACAATTGTTCTCTCATCACCTTGACTGGTTGTGCCCCTCGATCTTCTAGGGACTTAGTTTCCCTTCCAACTTAATAGGAGAGTTACCATCCAACATGCCAGAAATGCAATCACCCAGTTCCGCATTCCCCAACGGGACTAATGGAGATGCGGGCGCAATTCTACCACCAGGTCTGGTCCTGACGGGCAAGCAAGAGCACTGTGAGTTAGGAGACATGGCAATTATTCCACATTTTGGGAATCCCTTATTGATGAACTTTCTGATGCAGATCTCAAGCGCGAGCTCATCTCTCGTGAAGTCCGCGGCGAAATCTCCGAACTCAACTCCCCCACCGCGTTGCAGCGATTCGGCGCCCCTTTCAAATCGGAATTCGGTGAGGTCGCGCCCGTTGACTCGGAGCTTCCCATCCTTCGGTATATATTCGTTCACCACGTTCGCAACTTCCCTTTCCTCGACCAGGCCCGCGAAAAGGAGTTTTGGCAGGATAAGCTACAAGTCGTGAGTATTTCGTTACACCAGAGAAGAAGCGAAAATGATAGAAATGGCTGACAGTTGGAAATATAGTTCTTAGAATCTTTTGCAAACAAACATGTCTCGTCTTCGGAGGATCGACTGGAGGAAACAAAGCGCCGGAAGTTGGCTCGGAAATGTGAGAAGCTTGTGGAGCTGATGATGGTCTCGGGCGTACCGACCGCGTCGGGATACGAGGAGCGCATTCAGTTCTCAGAGATGGAGGTTGTTGAGCGTGGTGCTCAGGACTCTGGTTTGTTGGTTAACATGCCCGAGGGTAATGCAATCAACGCTTGGGATGTCAACGTGGCTGCTGTTCGGACAACCTCTGTCAAGCGGACCGTGCGATACCATCAACATGCGGTAAGAATTATAAGTAAGCAGCTTGGCTGGCTTCTTGTTGACATTTGTTCTGGTAGGAATTCATTCTCCGAGTTCGCCATGGTGATAAAAGTGAGATTCATGTTGGGAGGAGATATGGGGAGTTTGTCAAGCTCCACAAGAGACTGAGCACCGAGCTGCCAGGAAAACATCTCCCTCCCCTTCCACGCAAGAACAAGACCTCCACCGCGAGCTGGTGGGGCTCTGCTCCAGATGACGATGCTTCATCTATTTCATCCCTGTCGACACAGGACACGAGCGTCCCCGAGGATCGGGATCGGCTCTCTGCGCCAACTCTTAACTCAAAAACTATCCGGCGATCGATCTCTCGAGGATCAATGCGCTCAACGAAGTCGCCACGCGCATCGACCAGCGAAGTATCGAGAGAGACTGTTCTGTACCGGGAGGAGCAGCGTGTGTCGCTGCGTGCGTTCCTGCGCACAGTATTGCAAAATAAGCGGATTGCGGAATCCAAGGCCATGGAAGAGTTCTTGACTGCTCGCCCCATTCAATTGAACGAGGAAGAGATGGATGACGTTCGAAAACGAAAAAACATGGATGCTTTGAGGATTGAAGAGCAAAAGAAGTTCTATGAGATTGCCCGACAGCGAGCGGCGGAGCTGGATGTTTATATGGAACAGTTCCGGCGCGATATTGTAGAAAGCAGTAAGTTGCAAGCTCTTCCAGGTCTTCTGTCTCGATAACGATTGCTAATATGACTTTGATCTCAGATGGATTGACTAAGCTGTTCGCGGAGATCCGGGAGAAGCCCTCAATTGCAGACCTCAGCCCGCAATATCAGAAGTTTGCCGAGTGGCTCCGCATCGAGTATGTCGCTTGGGTCTCTTGGTTTTTACCACCTACTAACTTTGAACAGAGTCGCTGCAACGATATACCATTTGTTCCTTGCCGAGGATAATTCCCCTGAGCTGTTTGCACAGGCGAAAAGAATTCACGGCCTTGTTCCCTATACCCTGATGAAGAATGTTATTCGCATCGCAAACCCTGCTGCAGTCATGTCTGGTGTGCTCGACTTGTTCATGGCCCAGCCCTTTGGCTCACGCTCACTCCTACAACGCATTTTCTCTTTGACACTAAACGAAAGCATCAAAGACTTCCAGAGATCAATCGATTCCCTGGCCTCAAAGGTTGAAGATCCAATTCTTACTCAGAAACTCAGGAGCTTCGCGGATTCCGAGGAGGAAACCAAGAATGTGATCCGAGCAGAGGCCGCTACCGATCAAGTCGACATCGTTGTGGCCATCCTTCGCTCCGAGCTCCTATCTCCTGAACTCACCCCAGATCAAATTGGCAAAGTTTTCAACGGCTACGTGGCTTGGAACCATGCCGTGGAAAATGTAGATCTGGAAATGCAACAGGGTGCCCAATGGTTTGCCCACATGAAACAGCTTTTGAAGCTCTATACCCGCCAGCGTGACAAGGCGATGATGCTCAGCATTGTCGAAGAGCCAGTCACGTTACAGCTCTTCCGCGATTTGTTCACTATCTTCTACGAACCGCTAGTCCGAGTGTACAAGTCCGCCAATGTATACAACAGCATTACAGACTTTGCTCTATTTGCCGATGATGCCATTAATGTCATAGAAAGTGCCCAGCGCCAAGATGCTTCTGCTGACCCGAACCAAACGGTGCAGAACTTCATCGACCTGTGCGGTCGCCACGAGGCAAACTTTTATAAGTTCATCCATGAAGTGCACCAGCACGATAATGGCCTATTCCAGTCCCTGATGGGCTGGATCGAGGAGATTCTCGACTTCCTGCGCAACGGCCCTGCCGGAGGCAAGATGGACATTAATGCTTTGTTCCAAGGAGCTGTTGGTGTTGGCCAAGTCAATAGAGAGCTTGCTCTCACGGAAATTAATCAACTTATTAAGTGGCAAGAAGACCGCAAACGTTGGCATCTGAACAAGACTCGCCAAAAGATGGCAGGTGAAGGTACCGCCGGGGATAGTATTCCTGGCTCTGCGACTTTCAAGGGCAGTGATTTCGGTTTGGACGAAGTATGTCTTCTTCGCCTACTCAAGGTCCAAAGTTTACACGCTAACCATTCATGTATAGGCTGATCTGGAAGACCTCACTATTTCCGATGAAGCATCTGATGCCTCCGATGAAGACACCGGAGACGAGGAGATGGATGACCCCATTGGTGTGGAGCGCCGTCGGCGAACAAAGAAGCAGGAGCAGCTCCGTCGCACCGCTGGTGAACCCGCAAAGCCTGAGGTCACAGAGATTCTCAAGCTCGCTGATTCGTTCAGTATCATGTTGCGACACGTGCTAGCTGATTAGATGGGCGCATTGGATTTTGTTTTATTGATACGCACAGTTCACGTTCGTGATACCGCCATCTCAATGGCTTGCTCCGTTTGTTTCCTACTATTCTATTAATTGCTTTCGTGCGATACACCGATACATTGCTAGCTTGATTCTATTCGCTGGCTCACTCATAGCTGTTTGGAAGATTCAGGACGATTAGATGGATATGACGAATGATAGGGACCGCTCGCTAGATAGATCATGATAATTTACACTGGACGGTTCATGCAGAACTGGCTATATATCTTTGCAGTATCTCCACGACCTTCTCATTGCCTTGTTCTGACGCCACCTCTAATGGTGTCTTTCCATCAGTGTCACCTAATTGTGGATCAATCCCATCAGCATTGAGTAATAGCTTCACAATACCTATATGGCCATAAAACGCAGCGTTAAACAGCGGGGTCTGACCATTTTCATCACGAGCATTGGGATTAGCCTGCCTATGACCACTCAACAACTGCCTCACTATCCTCTCACGGTTCTTGTCTACCGCAGCACCCAACGGTGTAGTTCCATGCATATCCGTAATTTCCAATCCTACCCTCTCACAGGCAAGCAACAATTCCACAATTTCCTCTTGACCTTCCTCCGCAGCAACGAACAAAGGCGTTTGTCTCTTCCAAACCGTCTGCAAATTAGGGTCCGTAACTTTCCACCCCAGGAGATACCGCACAACATCCACCCGACCCGCCGAGGCCGCAATCGAGAACGCGCTCCGACCGTACTGCTGTCCCTGAGCATTGGGATCGAGCTTCTTCCCAAAGTATCTGACCAAGTGTTGCACAATATCAACATTACCAACAATAGCCGCGTAGAAGAACACATGCTGGCAATGTTCAGCACTATCATCACCCTCAAGAATGAGCCGCAAATGCCTAGCAAGCAGCAAGTCTACTTCCTCATCTAGGTTGAGTGCAGCCCGGCCGAGCGGCGTCCAACCCTGCCGATTCGCCACGCGTGGATCCGCCCGCCCACTGCAGAGAAGCCGCGTAATCATCTTCGGCTGGTGCTCGACGGCAATCATGAGCGCAGTATTCCCCGCTTGGTCTTGCAGATTGACGTCTGTGCGGTCGTCATCTAGCAATGTCTGCACTATAGCTGAATGGCCCTCTCTAACGGCCCAAGATAGTGGCGGGCGGATATAGTGCCTGTCGAGACTATTTGGGTTTGCGTCATGATTTAGCAGGAGTATTTTGAGAACCGCGATGCTGTTGTTGCAGGCGGCTAGCATGATTGGGGTGCTGCCTGCGTCTGTTTTTGATTGGATGTCGAAGCCTGCGGAGAGGGATTTTAGGGCTGTTGAGGGCGTGTCGGTTTTCGAGGCCCAGAAGAGGGATTTGGACTTGGAGGATGTTACATCACGTTTGTATAGGATCGGATTTAGGAGGTTGTAGGTTGTCGTGTTCATGCATGCGAAGGCGTTCAAGTCTGATAGTGCGGGGAGGAAGTCGGATATTGAGATGTGAAGTTCTCTAGGAAGGGTTGACAAGGGCCCTTGTGAGTTGATGCCTGAATTATGCATCTAGGGCTTCTATAAACATATCGAAGCATGGGGGGTTTGATTGTGGGTGGTGGGGAATCTTAATTCAATATACTGAGATTGCCTCGGCCGACGTGGGGTTAAGCTTCTTATAATAATGATTGGAGTGGGATGTGGAGATCCAGCGTAAGCCTCAGTCGCGGGTGCGTGCATCCGTTATGTCATTGTAATTGGGATACCATGGCCAAATTGTCTCGCATCCATGGCTTAGCTGTAATTTCGCAGTACACATAGGTAATAGCACTGGTATAGATCCAGGATTTGGATGTCTCAGTTAAAAACAGAATGCCAAGACCGCCAAGAGTCTGGGGCGATAAGATAAGCAAGTTCCCATGGCGACGAGCAACGTTCATCCCCCATCTTCCAAAACACATCATTTGTGGCATGGTTGGGGAACATGTCGTCCCCTCAGAGATATCCTAGCTCACCAGGTACGACAGCGCCTTTGCGCCGTGGTCTATTTAAAGATGGACTTTGGCGTTGCAATTGCCCAGAGCGCCCGGTTGCCGTTCGTCGTCAAACCAAGAAAGAGGGGCCAAACTTAGGAAAATGGTGTACGTCAAAGCTTGACTCCTTGAGGGTATTGAGAGTGTCTTTTGATCAAAACAGCGACTAACATCACTTTAGTTTGGACCTGCGCGCAACAACCACCCTTGAAATGTAGCTTTTTCTTGTGGGCGGATGACGCTACAATGCGAGAGCAAGCGACCGTCCTTGCCAATTCCCGATCTGAACTCGACCCTCTCTCACTCACCCCCTCCAGACATATCCCAGGACGCCCGCACAATGGTCTACTCACTCCCCAAACTGAGCGCACATTCATTGATACCCCAAAACGTCACGTACAGTCACCACCCAAGACGGCCAAAGCTAGAATGATCTCCGAAGCCTCAGACGAGTTTGGTTGGAATGACGACTCCGATGATGATGATGAGCTGGTCAAGACTTTTACTTCTACTCAGACCGAGAGCTTTATCTCGCAACCTAACTTCTATCCGAAATCCCCGACCAAGACTCCCCGCACCTCTACAGTGACCTCGCCCGGGAAGCGCAAATTAGCAGAAGCTACAGATGACAATCTCTTCCACAGTCAATCCGCACTTGCAACGCCTTTCTCATCCCGCTCATCCCGTAGCGAAATGCTCCCTCCCTCGTCTGCGGAACTTTGCATGACCCCCACGCCTAGCAAGTACAATGATGTACTCTCTGCAGACTCCAAGTTTGATACTTCGGAGCTTGCAAGAAGTCTACTTGATATGCTAGACAAACACTGCGTCGTTCTACCGAACAAAGCGCGCGAAGAGGTGATCTCGCTGCTCAACATACAGGACATGAAAACGCAGGGGATCATGCGTGGGCGGGATATCACGCGAGTGGCCTTAAAGAAAAAGGACGAAGAAATCAAGAAGCTGCAAGACCGCATTTCCAATCTGGAGGCTCAGAGGGAGTTGGATCGTTCTCTTATTGAGGGCATGAAGCCCTATTGAATAGAGGGGAATGATTGCGCGTGCGAAAGTTCCCACTGATTCTCGCTTCGGTACTCGGCCTTCGGGCAGATTTGAACGTTGCTTCTTAATGATGATTACCTATCTCATGAACTGTTACGATAACATGATAACTTTGCAAACTGGAATTATCGATCCATAGCCTCTCGAAATATTCGAAGGCAAACGAAATTCAAGCCCAGCCTCTGAAAGCAATTACCTGAGCCTCTTTATATGATACTGGACATAATTTGACAGTGGTCACTGTCTACCATCTAGCAAAACTGCCATTGTCTTATAGATCTAGGCCAATACATAGGTAAATCTCTGTACTCCGACTGCATCATAGCTTGCTTCATCTTTGAGGATATACTTCTATCTCTCAATGGCAAATTCAAGTTTCAGTTAAAATTACATCGATATATATCTTTCGTCCTACATTTCAGGATCTACACGTACGACATTACATGTACAACATATAGATCTTCATCTTGTAGATAGGGACGTCACGTGCCCGATAACAAATAAATTATCGCGCCGCATTGTGCCTCGAGCTTCACCCAAGAAACCCAAAATTGCCGGAACGTGGACCTTTTTTATTTTCAATGGAGCCGACAGTGTCAACCTCCAAGCAGACCCCTCGCGAGGCATCCGCCATGATTCGACCACCCGTGAACCGTGCCATGCGCACACTCGACCGATCCTTCTTCCGAAGAAGCGTGCCCCTCTCCGCCGCCCGAATTTTTAAACTCAGCGATATCACAAATGTGCGCAAGGAATTGGCTAAAAGCCAGGATCTCTTGGTATTGCCGCGCATCAGCGGTATTCGCGAGCTAAAGGGTCAGGATGGCGAGGTTTGGAAGGCTTTATTGCTACGGGAAGACCTGAAGGCTGATGGTAGGTTCATTGAGATTGGATCGGGGATATTGTTGTTGCATAGATGCTGATGGGAGTGTTCAGATAAAACGACATGGTCGCCGACTATCAACGAACTCATAAATAAGGGAACTGTGGCCGTTGGGCCTTATGAGTTGGTATTGGAATATGATCACTGGTCATACGGTATGCATGCCGACGTATAGATGTTTACACTCAGCCCACTGTTCCCTGCTGACAATCTTGACAGCTGATATCATCTCATCAATTCTACCCGAAGAACTCATGGAAGAGATCCCTCAGGGCTTCACTCAAGTGGGGCATGTCTGTATGTTTGTCTAATCGCTGACTATAAAATCCAATACTGACCCAACAGTGCATCTCAATCTTCGCTCACAATATTTGCCATTTAAGCACATAATTGCCGAAATTCTTTTGGACAAAAACCCGACTATTCGCACCGTCATCAATAAGACCGAAGATGTTGGTTCGCACAGCCAGTTCCGCACCTTCCCATTCGAGCTGCTGGCCGGTGAGAATGACTTGAACGTCGTTCAGCACGAGCAGGACTGCGAGTTCCACTTCGACTATGCCCGTGTCTACTGGAACAGTCGTCTGGAGACCGAGCATCGCCGGCTGGTCGAGAAATTCCGACCTTGCGAAATGGTCTGCGACGTGATGGCCGGCGTCGGCCCCTTCGCCGTGCCAGCAGGCCGGAAGAAGATTTTCGTCTGGGCCAACGATCTCAACCCGCATGGATATGAGGTCATGCAGGATGCTATACCTCGCAATAAGGTGCAAGACTTCGTCACTCCATTCAACCTGGATGGTCGGGAGTTCATTCGTTCCTCGGCTCAGTCGTTGCTGAAAGCGGAGCCTCTGACTATCACCATCCAACCCAAGGTGAGCCGAGACAGGGCTCGTAAAGCGAAGCAAGAAAAGGAATCCAGCCTGCATGCGCCTAAGAAATATACCCGTCCTAATGTTGTCGACCACTATGTTATGAATCTGCCCGCTACGGCCATCGAATTCCTCGATGCTTTCCCTGGGCTCTATGCCGGCAAGGAGGAGACTTTTGCGCCCAACACGGAGCAGAAGCTACCTATGATCCATGTCTACTGTTTCTCAGGAAACTCAGATAACGAGGTCGACGACCACATCGATATCTGCGAAAGAGTCTCTGAGCGTATCGGGTACAAGATCACCGTCGATGACTGTGTCGGAGGCAAAGGCGATCAGGACGTGGAACTCGCGATACACAATGTGAGGCTGGTCAGTCCTAAGAAGCAAATGTTCTGCGCCAGCTTCCGTCTTCCGCCAGCGGTTGCTTTTCGGAATGTATAGAAGTGGTCGCATAGTTACATGTGAGGCGTTTGGAACTTTTACGATAGATAAAAATGATCCTCTGATACCCTGTGATGATAAGGAAAATAAAAGCATCTATCACATGACTGACTCCGGGGAATAAGCACGATCAAGCTGCGCATGATGCATTGATACCATAAAAAATGTTGTTGTTTACTTCCATGGATGGGAGGCGGTGACCCCGCCACCGCCTCGAAATGCCGAATTTGAAAATGCAGAGATCAACGTCGCGCCAAACAAGTATTATCTCTTCGTTACGACAGATATCCAGCGTCGACGTAGCAATCCTCCGTCATTATCCCAGAAAATAATCTGATTAAGGTCGACTATACTACATATCCGAAGCTACTGGTCCTCGCCCTTCACATCACACAATGAGCGTTCAACTTCCCCCACCCACCCACCGCAAGCGTGCGCTGCCACAGGGCGAGCTCGAAGCCGCCTCCACGCTCAAGCTGGGCGCCGACCAGAACACGCACACCCTCTCCCTTTCCGAAGCACGACTCGTTATTCACAAGGTGTTGGAGAACAAGCGACGTGGAGGCAACAAATACGAAGAGCCGGAGTAAGTGGGGGACTCGAATTAGTCGCAGGCTTAAACGATCGAATGCTTATCTGAGATCTGTTCTACAGGAACCTGACCAAAACCTTGGATTATCTGGATGTGTTTGCCCGTTTCAAGGATGAGGAAAACATCAAGGCCGTCGAACGACTGTTGAACTCGCACACGGAGCTGGAGATGTTCGAGCGGTCACAACTGGGTGAGTTTCGACATACACTGCCTCCTTCACTTCCCGAATAAGCCAGAGCCTAGCCCAATCCATGATACCTGCAAGTATCTTTGGATGGCTTTGGTGGAAGCAGTCCCAGTGTTGAATTTACTGATCTTGGGTTTGTTCTGAACAGGGAGTCTGTGTTGTGACAATGCCGAGGAAGCCAAGTCTCTTATCCCTAGTCTCCAAAACAAGATCTCGGATGGAGATTTGCAGGAATTGCTAGATGAGCTGACCAAGCTCCGCAATTTCACCGAGTAAAAAAGCATGTGTCACAAGCCGATCGCATTTCTAATGGACCGGTGGATGGGCCCTCATTTTTGGGAGCATGGAGTTTCAAGGTGTCATAATTTTTCTTGTTAGCTTGGAAGTGTTGGAGCACTATTCGCAGATCCTTAGATTTGCTCAGATTCCCGATGGATCCCCCCCCAAAATAACTGACCATAGGTACATATTCAATGTACGGAGTCAACATGGGGAAATGGGTGATTCATAATAGAAAGCTTTCCCTAGCCAACCATTGTAGCTTATTCCTCAGGATATACTTCGGGCGTTTAAGGCCAAGTCCGGGCTCTTCCGTTTGCCACCGGAATCAATCATTCAGAATATGCCGGGGAGTCTGCCATGACTCCGGCGTGTTCCACTCCGAGCACTAGCACAGAGCTAAAAAAAAAAAAAAAGAGGATTACATATTAAATTGCATAGCGGTCAAAGAATAAGAAACGTATTCCATAGGGACATTAGGTACAATATGCATCAAGTGCATATGGAACTAGACTTTCCCTCCACATTACGTTCACCCCACAGTTCTGATTGCAGAGTTTCTCGGGCGCTACTGCGACTTTGTCTTGGGAGAATGCTGATTGGCTGGGTGGAAAGACGTTATCAGTGACTGTTGATTGGTCCGGAGATCCCAGTCTACGTTGTATGTTGTACCAGTAAGCCGCAGCGCCATGCAGGAGAGAATCCCTGAGAGGGGACTTAAACCAGGAATTAAAAAAGAAAAAAGGAAAAAAACATAACTAGCTACAGCCCTGTTCTCATTATCTAAGTGTTTGATCTATATCACTTCTGTATGGAGGAACTCTAAGCTTCCGAGAGGTTTAGAAGTGCGTAAGGATATTCAGTACGTAATGCCATGTCTGTTTTCAGAACCAATCAGCAAGGGGTGTCTTATCTTTGACAATTAAAGTATCATAATTGTCAGTCACTTGCTTAGCTGATGGGTGGTTTTCGTTACGAGAAGAAAAAGCTGATCTTCTGGTAGTCAACGGTATAACCAGTTAAGAGTTTATATTACCTACAGTGAAATAGATGTCATCATATATTCTTTTTCTTCTCTCTTCTTTCCTTCACTTCTTTAGATTTCCTTTCGGAATGACGGAGCGAACTATTTGGCATCTCATTCTACTCGAGTCACTTGCCGGTTCATCTTTCTGATTTCACGATCTCCGGTCCCGGCTGATGAACTTGTTTTGGAGATAAACCCACTTCTTTTTTTTTTTTTTCTTTTTTGATAAGAGTAATGTATTTCTTATCACTCAATGATCTCATCCAATGACTGACTCGCTATATTCAGAGATCTCAAGATCTTAGATTGTGGACCTCCCGTGAAGACCCTATCAATTCGTCTCTCTCTCTTCTCCTTTGGTTCGATTCCACCGAATTCCGCATGGCTACTGTTATCATGCAGCCTTCGGGCTATTCTCAAAATCATTCCCCTGATCTCCGCCGAAAGACCGCCTCGACCCCAACGCTCTCTCCATCCCCCATATCCATTAATTCGACTCTTCCCCGCCTACGGGGTGGAGCTAGCTGTGACGCTTGTCTCCGCAGAAAGAGCAGGTGTGCCATGAACGAAATGGTCAACAAATGCTACTCATGTGATTTTCATCGCCAGGAGTGTACCTTCACCCTCTCAGCCCAATCCGATGCTTCGTCCAAGAAGAGGAAATTGGACGACGGGCAAGAGCCCACGGAAACGGTTAAGCGGTAAGGACATCCAGCTGGAGATGGACTTCCGATCTAGACAGAGACAGAGAGAGAGAGAGACTGTGTTCTAACATACACCAGACCCTCGACAATGCAACCGGCACCGTCTATCCCAGATACAGAGTCTCATCCGCCAGTACAGAACATGATTCGCCCCGGATTCTTCAACCAGTCAACCCAGTACATTGGCATGACAACCGAACTCGAGCCCGCATTGCTAGAGTATCTTCCACTAGATCAATATGATGAATGCACGGTTTCAAACTCGCGCGTGCGCAGGTGTGCTGACGATGGCACTTATATGCGTGTTGTCAACACTATGCCTGTTGGTGACTCACACGAGGCCTCACTCGATGCCGTAGAGAGCATGGTCGCTCCATACGGCGCAATACTGATTGAGAAATTCTTCGACCATGTACACCCTTCGTTCCCGATCTTGATAGAGGAAGCCTTCCGCCAATCATACCGTGAGCGCCGCGCTATGTCGCCGTTACTACTTGCCGCTGTATACGTCTTGACTTTGAAGTTCGTTGATGTCGGCGCCAACTCACAGTCTGCGCGAAAAACCGACGCCACACGCTTGGAGACTTCAGCCTTCAAGCTGCTAATGGATTCTTTAGCGTCTCCCAGTGTTTCGACTATCCAAGCCGGACTCCTGTTGACACAGAAGTCGACTTTGGCTACGGCCTCTCTTAATGGTCAATTGGTCACGGCTGGGTTCGAACTAGGTCTTCATCAGGACTGTACGGACTGGCGCATGGAGACCTGGGAGAAGGGGCTGCGGAAAAGGCTCGCGTGGGCTTTGTATATGCAGGATAAATGGTCGTCCCTGGTGCACGGCCGCCCCTCGCATATCTTCGCCTTTAACTGGACGGTCAAGGATCTCGTGGAGCAGGACTTCTCGGATGCCTTTGCCTCCGGCACTGACTCTTCGCACGATGAGACCGCCGTCGGCCACGGTCCTCTCCTTTTCTGCCACATGGTCGCACTTACGACTATCCTCTCCGATATCCTCGACCGCTTCTACACCCTACACGCTATCGAAGAGTTCTCCGCTGCCGGAAACCAGCGCACGCGAATGATCCTCGAAAAGGCCAAACCAGCCCAAATCCGACTCAAAGACTGGTTCTCTTCCCTACCACCATCCCTCAAGATGGAAACGTCAACCGGCGAACTTGTCGAAACAATCACAGACGAACACGCCCGTAACGGGGCCCTCCACCTTGCCTACTTCGCCACCGAAATAACCCTGCACCGTTGCATTGTGCGCTCTCTCCTGGCCGAAGGCACAGACCCGTACCTCGCGCACATATGCCGTTCAGCCGCCAAAACGCGTCTAATTTCCGCAATGGACTTCGTCAACCGCCTCCGCCCCGCCCACCTGCGTTCTTTCTGGCCCGCGTCCGCACGCACAAACTTCTCTCTAATCGGGTCTTTCGGCATGCTTCTCCGCATCACCGCCCCGACAAGCGAGGAGGCAGACTTTTACCGCCTCCGTTTGTGCGAGTACCGCTGGACTCTAGGCGTCAGCCACAAGAATGCCGAATTCATGGGCTTCGCGCTGCAGAGTCTGGACAACGCCACCATGCTGCACAAGCATGTTCCCGCCAAGCCGGGGATTGCAGAGCTCATGGCGACGTCGGACAAGAATGGTCCGCCGCGTATGCCAACATCGACCCTTGGCTCTTACGATGAGGCGATGATGGATGCCGGCACGGCAGCTTCGAGCTCGGTTATCTCGGGCCTTGCGTCGCCCGCTACGTCTGTCAGTGATGGAGAAGACGGGGAGGCTTCTATGGCGCCCCTGTGATCACATCCACTTTCTCTCTCATCAATCGTCTTCGTTTTACCTCGATACCTTTTTTTCTCCCCTTTACCTCACCTCGAACCCTCATCCGAACCTTTTCCTCCTGCCCCAGTTGCCCCTCACATTCTTCTCATGACACCCCTTCTCTACTGCGGCGTTTTCACAAGAGTTTGTTTTTGATTTACTTTCCGGGATGAAGCGCCTGATTTATTCGACCCTTATTGATTATCTATATGCATGGACTCCGTATACTGACCATCGGAGACCCCCCTGTACCGCGGCGGACCAACTGCAGTCACATTTGTTATGACGGAATTACCCTTGGTTTGGAATACCTGGACTTGGACTGGATAGCGCGTTTGTTTTTGTTTTTGTGGCTCGCCTTTTTCTGTCCCCTTTCGACTATCCGCTTTCGACAACATTTATAGACCGGATTTATGTACATAGATCAAATGATGAATTATGATTTTATTCTTTAAAACATCCATCTTGCTTTCGGTGAAAACCCCTCTCTAAAAGAACGAGAACTCATTCTCACCCCCAAACGCAAAATCCTCCAACACGCTCGAATCCACCAAATTAGCCAACATCTCCGCCCGCGTCCGATCCGTCTGCATCTGCGTATCACTACTGAAAAGCGAAAAGAAAAAATCCCCACCCTCACCCTCACCATTCTGTCCCAGAACAGACGACGGAGCTTCAAGTAATAACCCCGGCGCGGGCGTTGGCACCGACGAAACACCTTGCGGGACAACACCAGTAGCAGCACCCTTATCCGCCGAAGCTGAATGTTGATTTTGCGCAGGCAGAGACGCATTCACACCTGTCTGTGAACAAATTTCCATTCCGGTTGCTGTAGATGCACATACAACCCCGGACCTGGGGTGGGCTTGGGCTTCGGCTTGGTCTGGGGCATGGAAGCCGCGTCGTCTGCGAAGACATGTGCGAGCTACATCGAGGACTTCGCGGATCATTTCTGCGCAGCGGCGGGCTACTATTATATCGTTCATTGCGGTGAAGATTCTGAGGGACTTTTCGACGTCTTCGAGGAGGTCTGAGTCTGGTAGGGAGGGGTAGTTTGAGAGGATTAGGTGGAGGAGGATCATTGAGCCGTAGAGGGCGTAGGTTGTATTGTACCACCTGTTTTCGAATAAATATTTTAGTTACGTAGTTGGTTTGTGGAGGGGTGTGGTTATCGGGAGCCGGGTATTTGGACATACCAGGTTCGGATGTAGATTCTGTGCATGAAGGACTCGTATTGCATGTTTATGCTCATGCGGGCTGCTGCGAGACAGGTTTGTAGGTGGGTGGAAAGGTCTGGGGAGGATGGATCGGTGTTTGCGGTTGCTGCTACGAGGAATGGTTTGTGAATGAGGATTCGAGTATTGTAGTATCCTATATATGGGTTTTTTTCCTGATGAGATGATGATTCTGGGGTTGGATGTGTGTGTGGAATTGGAGACTCACTTAGTCTTAGGACTAGTTTTTGTTTGAAGGCCCATTCGGGGTCGTTTAGGGTGTGGGCATCTAGGTTTAGGAATGGCGGTATGCTTGCTTTCCACTCGAGAAGACGCTGGTCAAGTGCCATGGCAAGGCAGGATTTATCGCTCAGTGATCGCTGCGTGGAGTGGTATAGTTGATGAGATGCTTCGGACATTATTCGGGCTAGGGCTACCATTACTGGAATCATGGCTATGTCGTGGTCTTCGGCATCGGGATCGAGGTCGTCGGTATCAGCCTGGGTCTTTTAGTATAGTGCTATGCAAATTGGGATGAGCGTTTTACCTTGAGCTTAGGTAGGGAGGTCTGATAATAGTGCAACTCTTTCATGCTGTCCAGACGTCCCGACGAACAACACATTTCTCTAGGGAATTTATATCAGTATTGGTTGCGGTGTCAGTCAATCCCACGAGATAGATACTCACATCTCATGGGAGTAGATGCACCTATATACAGGAATTAGTCTTTATCCGTGTCATCTTCGGGAATTGAAAACCTACCACCAAGTGCGCCTAGCTTCTCGTCGAGCACTAGGAGGCAACGAAGACAAACTCGAGCCGAGTCCAATAGCCGCTGCTGTGCGGGCAGCCATCCCGCTGTACATATAACAGCTATGAGGCTGCAATGAATTTTGACGGAACACGCTCTAAAGCAATAAGTTAATCTTTCATTTCTCCGGGACAGGATTCGACAAGGACACACCAGAAGAAGAAGAGTTTGAGCAGACTCCAAACACGAACTCTCAAAAAGGTTTCCCAGTGTCCCTTTTGCAAGTCCGAAGAAGAATTTAGCAAAATCGAGCGCCGTATACAAAATCGATCTCCAAGGGTTTGTCTGGTTTCGATCGACAGATTGCTGACAGAAATGCTCGAGTAAGGAAGTCTCGTTCGAGCTTGCGTTGATCGCTCCTAGAGCAATGACCGCGAAGTATAGCCCGGAAAGTTTCGTTGTTCCTCGAAAGAGTCCAGCACGTTTTGAAGTCGGCCATGCGTCGTTCTCGCAACGTTGCATAAAATCACTTTTCGAAAGGAGTGGGTGAATGTAATGCTTATTCGCAAAGTAGCTGCCAATGAAGATCTTTTCGATCTCTAATTGTGCATTTTCCGTAAGACGGGGGAAGAATATTTCCAGATCAATTTGTCGGTCTGTTAGGTCTGGTCAACTATTGTTTTGTGATGGTTTTTCACATCGACTGGGGAGATACCATTATTTGTAGGAGCGGCTCTGTCGCTGGGGCCATCTGCAACTGAAGCCTTCCTCTGCGCTGCAAAGTCTGCTCCATCGTTAGATTGAGGCGTAGGGTGCCCGGTGTAATCTGCATTGTAGAGCAAATTCACAATCGAAAGCTGCGACTTGCTTGAACTCCCGTTGCTTTTGGTTTGGCTCGTTTCTGGCGACAAGCCTTGCGATCGCTGATTGGTACAGTTGGGTGAGGATGGTATTGGCCGGATAATTTCATCAAGTCGATTATTATCTTTTCTCTCTGCTTGACTCTGTGCTCTTGTGTATAGATTACCAAGGAACGCTAAATTTGAGGAGTTGCCGTAGAACTCGGTCCCATTGGTATGCAGATTGACCCCACTTAGCCCATCTCTGGAGGCAGCATCACCTAGCTCGGAATTTGGAGCTGTAGAAATGGTCAATTTGGGTTCTGTGAAATCAACAGGGGTTCGAACTTACTGTGTGAATCGTCGGAGGGCCTAGCCGACGGAATTGCTGCTTCGGATGTGCTGTGAGCACCAGCTTGGGGATGGCTACTCAACAGACTGGAAGGCTGTGTCCGAGGCGGTGTTTGAAAAGAGCTTATTGACGCACTCCTTTCCGTCTCATTCGGATTATTGGTTGTCTCGTTCTGGTGTATACTAGGCCATGGGGAAGGCCTGCTGGTGTTATTTTGACTTTGCGTCTGATTCGAACCGCTCGGAAGTGGGCGTGGAATAAATCCCAGCCTTTGCTGAGGCTCTTCAACATCTCGCTTTCGTTTATTTGAATCAATAGAGGCCCGGGGTCCATCAGAAGTGCGAAATACACAATCAAATGAATGGTCTGTCCTTGGTCAACTACCTTCTTATTTGATGAGGAGCTGGGAGCATATACATGCACAATAAGAGCAGGGTTGGGCTTGATCGCACTGATAAATATTGTCAGATTACATTCACTCAATGAAAGAACAACAAAAGAAGGGACGGAAAGGCATCTCCACGGTGATCTTCGGCGTACCTTGGTCTTCCGAGCACGGCAAGTTTCGCATGCCTGGGAAGCCCGCGGCCGACGTTGCGAAGCCCATCGCGCTCGGGCTTCGGACGCGTCCATGGTGATTATGAACACTTATGTTTCAAAGAGTGATACCGTAGTTCCCTTAATCTATTGGTGAGAAGAAGTGATGTCTGTTATCCCAAGTGGAACCTACCTAGCCAAAACTAGAGGACTTTACCGAACCAATAGCCGATCTCTAACTGGTTCTTCACGCTCCTCTTCGTGGGGGTTATTGCGGGGTCTGGGGAGGAACTCAATTAAGAATTGAATGTGGTATGCACGTTTCACCTGGAAAAAGAATATGAGCTGAACTTTCTCCCTGACCCTGAGGTATCCACAGGGAGGGGTTGAACTACCTAGACCTGCAAGTACACAAGATGGATAAACACTTCTAATACAATTGTCTACAGCATGTTGACAAATATTGCTGATGCTACTTTTCATCTTCCATGCTCTAGTCTATGTGTCAATTTAGAGAAGTGTAATGTTAATATGCTGTGCTTCCGACGTAACGCAACTTCCGTCGGATATGATCCGACATACAGAACAAGAAGACTCTGGCTCAACCCTAGGAAACGCATGCTCATACTCCCGCTTTCATGAGTTGAAGGCCGTTCGCTAATGATCGACTTAGTCTCTGCCAAGTATGATGAAACGTTTGATTTCGTTCCTCTGGGTTCAAAGTTCACGTTAGTGATATATATCTCTTCCGGAAACGTTCGCGACAGGTACATTCAGAACGATACAAAGTTGATTTGTCAATTGAGCCACAACGAATGAATATTACCAATTACATACATGCAGAACTGAGATTTAACTTCGGAATTTGGCCAGTATCGTGCAATGTCAAGACAGGGTTTCTAGGCGACTATATTTTGGGGGAATTGTAAGGATGCTCGATTGTCAACTACTCTGAACTAGCTAATGGATGAGGAGCTTGGAAAGCCTGATCACTAATGTCTCAACACTTAATTTCTGCTGCCATGTGGGGCTTCCTTGTCCGAGCATCACTGAGCAGGAAAGACACTGCTCTGTCCAAGGCCTATAGAGATCTGTAGCATTGCATCTCTGTTGACCTAGATTTTGTAGACAATACCGAGATTATTCACATTGTCCAGAGAGAGGCCGTATAGAGTACGGAAATATTGTTGTTCGATGCTACCTTTCTCGTAGCGCTCAGTAACTACCATAGCATCGGATCGCATATCACCACCGTGGATGATAATCTTGTTCAGACTGCAGTTTGTCTACCGTTGTTCTGTGTCTTTGCTAAGCACATCTCATCTCGCACCCATGTATTTTTGGCCCCTCTCCGCAGAAGAAAGCTGAAGCCGCCTATTTCGCAGCTGGTCTTTTCTTGCCCTCAGTCGATTCTACATCTCTGGTTGACATAGTTGGTGTGTGTGTTGGTAGCCGCCTCTACTGATGATGGCGAAGATAGTATTGTGATTCAGGCCATGTGCCCGTCTTATTTTTCTCCTTGGTTTAGCTTGCTAGCTCTTAATCTTTTATCTATCTTTCATAGCCTTCCTCCTTTATCATCAAGGCACTTTGTTTTCCTTGATCTGCCTTCTCCCGTAGATCTTCACAGATGGAAGCACAAAAACTAGACTATCTGCGGCAGACTGACAGGTGCGAAGATCGTCATGTTGGTGTGTATGTTATATATGTGTGGTCTGACAGCAGCGCCTATTAGGGCTAGCTGGGATAAGGATGGCGAAGGCAAAAACGAGCAAATAGACTCTCTGCAGTCGCTCCTTCCCTCTAGGCACCTGCCTGCCTTCTTGCCTCTCATACTTACTTCCCTCCTCTTTCCTACTCTCCTTTTACCAATACCATGTTCCTCACTCATCCTTCCTCCTGTCAGTCTGCCGCCTGCTATAACTCCTCGAGGACCAAGCGCTTATAAAATAGCAATCTGTCGCTTGTATCTCTCACGCCAGACTACCCCATTAGTATTACTTTCTCATTTTTGAGGCTGAGGACGTATCTCAAGTGGCAGTTCTAGTTAGAGATTGATGTGTATAAGGAGTATACATTGCTACTATGTAAGATACCGACTAGATGCTTGAGTCCCGCAGTCCCGCATGGGGATCAGCTCAAATTTGTATGTTCTGATGACTTAGTGTACGTAAGGCTCTTCATGTGCAATGATCTCCTTGAGCAGGCCAATTCTCTCAAGATCTCTCTCTCGCACTCCCTTCAATAAATGTGAGAAGGGCGTGCTCAGTTCTACCGAGCGAAAAGCGGCGAGGTCTGATATCCGGAAGGGGAATGCCAAGAAGGGAGGGAATCCAGTACCTAAGTACACAGTACGGAGCACGTAGGTCATGATGCGAACACTTTCGGGTCCGTGATATCATATTGCCATTTCCGGGCGAAGAAATCAAAATCAAATGTTCAGTCTTCAATTGGGTTATCGGCCCGGCTCGGGGTTTGTCCTGAATCTTCTTCATGCTCCCCTGATTAAATAGGATAAAGTGATTCTCCCCCATAAGATCTCTGAAATGTCGAACCTGGTGGTATAGAACGTGTTTCTACAATGGCTCAAAATCCGCCTGATGACAACATATCCTGGAAGATCCTGGTGGGAACAATTGTCAGCATTGTCCCAGCTACTATCTGCGTGATCTTGCGGTTCGTTTCCCGGCATGTCGCTAAGGTCGAACTGTGGTGGGATGATTATACCATTGCGGTGGCTCTGGTAAGTAAAAGCTTTAGATACCAACCTTTCGGTTTTACAGCAAGGTGCTTAGTCCAATTCGACTAGGTGATTAACTGGGGCATGGCTGCCTTGCGGTGGGCACAGATTCCACTGTACGATTATGGGCGTCATACTCAATACGTATCAAAAGAAAAGCGTGTGGGATTCTTGAAGGTAGTCCACGAAATCTATTCCTCAAAGCAATTTCTAACAAGCTAGTAGAGTTTTTTGGCTGTCCAAGTCTTATACTTCTTCAATGCCGTCTTTACCAAGGCCTCACTGCTGTTTCTCTTCCACCGCATTTTTGGCGTTGTCCAAGTCTTTCGTTGGGCCCTCTGGATTACTGGATTTCTCGTCACTGCCTATTTTATCGCATGTACAATTGTCGCTATTGCAGGGTGTTCGCCAGTTGCCAAATTTTGGGATACAGACCTCCAAGGTAGCTGTATCAACGAAGTGGCATTCTTCCGCTGGAATGGGGTATCAAACATGATCCTCGATTTCCTGGTATTTTGCCTCCCGATTCCAATGGTATGGCGGGTGAAGACAACAACTCGGCAGAAATGGATCTTGACGGGGATTTTTTTGCTTGCTGGTTTGTAAGTCTTGTCTAACATTTCGAATAAATTTTATAATTGACTGAGCATCAGCGTCTGTCTCGTCTCGATCGTTCGAATCATCAGTTTTGGGGGTGCAGAGGGGAGCGATCCCCTTCATTCAAATATCGGCCCGGCCACCTGGTCCCAAGTTGAGCAATCCGTTGGCATAGTCTGTGCCTGTCTTCCTACGCTGCGACCACTATTCAAGAAGCTGTACGGCCCAACACAAGCATCCTTAGATACGGGAGATAGCTCTGTCTTCGATGACCATGAAATGTCCGTGCTCCCTCGCCGTATTTCACATTCCGACGAGGAAGATAGCATTCTTGGCCTAGCTCCATCGTCTTCACCGCGGCAAAATATGCTACAGAATGTTGATCACAGCTCAACTTTCACTGAGGATGATGATCGTCCTGTCTCGCAGTCTTCGCAGATGCATAGGATGAACAGACCGGCATCTGCAGCTAAATCATTTGCTTGATGGATCTGTGTGTGGTACTATGAAGGCGATATGTTGTTATGTGATACCCATTTCAATAAATTTTTGCATGCAGTTCATCTTCAATGCTCATTGTAAACCATTCTTGCGACTCTCTTCCTAGGATATGGACAAGATCTATATATAACAAGGCGGGAAAGGCGCTGCGAATTTTAAGGGCAACAAAAGCTCCATGGAAGATGTAGATGAAACAGATGTAGATACATCAGATGCTTGAAATGCCTCTAATCTACAGTTATCGCCTTATGCACAAGCCCTTGTTCATGAAACTGTGATATGCAGACACAAAAATGGACACCTGATAAATACGACTTCAATTCCTTTTTATGCAACTTTATTCCGCCTCTTGGCTACTAGTTGATAACCTGTCTCTAGAACTCGAACGCATGTCTTCGTGGGATTTTGACTTCACAACCCCACCCTTAGCGGCCCCCAAGATCTAACGCAAGGCTAGATCGATCGATATGCACGCTGATGCACGCTGAAGTCAGCCGGGGTGTTGCCTGAAGGATCGGCATGCACTCAAGTACAGTGCTTTCGGCTATGTGCAATACAAACTTGATCATATCCCCAAAAGCCATTAAATCTGAGCTTCTGGAGCAAAGATGTATTTCCCCAAATTTGAACTTGCTTTCCCTGCTCTCTTCGCTGTATCTTTGCTAGGATCGGCATCCGCGGACTCGCCAGACTTGAATCTCTTCGCCTACGGCAATAAGGGCCCTCTGCTTGGCACTTCTTTCGGCAGTCCCGGCACGAATGCGACCTTCGACTACGTAGTCGTTGGTGGAGGGAACGCCGGGCTCACCATCGCTAGCCGTCTTGCTGAGAATCAAACAGTGAGCGTTGCAGTCATTGAGGCGGGCGGCTTCTATGAAATCGACAATGGTAATTACTCCATCGTGCCTGGGTACTCGAGCTACTACACGGGCTCGGACACGACTGATTTCCAGCCCCTCATTGACTGGGGATTCAATACGCAGCCTCAGCCTGGATCGGGAGGCAGAGTCTTGCATTATGCTCGTGGCAAGACTTTGGGTGGTTCATCCGCCAGGAACTACATGCTCTACCATCGGCCGACGATCGACAGCATGCAGCGCTGGGCCGATGAGGTAGATGACCAGAGCTATACCTTTGAGAACTTGCTGCCTTACTTCAAAAAGTCGGTTCACTATACACCTCCCGACCAAGCGTTGTACAACAACTCCACAAATAACCAGACTCCCGATGCATTCAGTCCCTCAGGCGGACCACTAGAGGTCTCTTTCAGCAATGCAGTGCATGCTTTTGGGACATGGTGCCAGAAAGCATTCATTGCTCTCGGAATGAAGCAAATTGACGGTTTCAACAGTGGCGGCTTACTTGGTTCGGCCTTTGCGACGTTTACCATCGACCCGCGAAATGCGCATCGTTCCAGCTCTGAGTCCAGCTTTCTGCAGACCATGCTGGCAAAAGGAGTCGGACCCACAGTGTACAAGAATACCATGGCGCAGAAGATATTGTTTGATCGCAATAACAAACACGCAACAGGAGTCCAAGTGTCGACGGCAGGCACCTTTGGCACTCCATCAGTCAATTTCACTCTCCACGCTCGCAACGAAGTCATCCTATCAGCCGGTGCCTTCCAGTCGCCTCAGCTACTGATGGTATCAGGCATTGGACCTTGCGATCACCTGCGCAGATTCAACATTCCTTGCGTCAAGAATCTCCCAGGTGTAGGCAAGAACATGCAAGACCATCCAATCTTCGGAACTGCACACCGCGTGAACGTCCTAACAGCCTCGGCGTCAGCCAACAACGCAACCCTAGCAGCACTTAGTGTGAAGCAGTACCTACAAAATGCCACTGGAGCTCTGTCCATATTCGGTCCGGGCTATTATGGGTGGGAGAAATTGCCCAATCCATTCCGCGCAAGGCTCACCAAAGAGTCGCGCCGCGCTCTTTCTAGTTTCCCATCTGACTGGCCAGAATTGGAATGGCTGCCTATCAGTGCGTTCAACGGGTACAATCTCAATAAGGTGACAGCGGATCCGAAGGATGGGCGTCAATATGCAACTCTCAGCGGAGCATTGATTGCGCCTCTATCACGCGGCTCAATCCGCCTTGCTGGTCCTAGCATGAACACCCCGCCCTTGATCGACCCGCAATTCTTTGCAGATCCGACTGATCGGGACTTGGCTATTCAGGGTCTCAAGCGGCAGAGGCAGATTTGGGCCGAATTGGCGAAGCTAGGCGTTGCCGAGCAGGAGGAGTATTTCCCGGGCTTCAATGTTTCTACAGATGCGCAGATCTGGGGATTTATTCAGCAAAGTATGACAACTGTCTACCATGCATCGGCGACATGCAAGATGGGACGCATGAATGACTCGATGGCCGTAGTCGACAGCCATGCTAATGTCTATGGAGTGCGAGGGTTGAGGGTTGTCGATGCCAGTAGTTTCCCATTCCTGCCGCCGGGGCATCCCCAGTCTACCGTTTATGCTTTTGCCGAGAAGATTGCAGATGAAATACTGGGCTGTCGTTGAGTATAGTCACCCACGTTGACCCAAGTGGTGTGGATAGCAAATATCACAGACATCATACACTGTTGTGATCAAGAAATCTTCCAAGAACTTTCAATACTATAGAATACAATGCATACAGAGAACAGTCCAAATCCATCTATCTGTACAAATATGCCGCAGAGATATCAATGTATCACAGCAGGGCAATTACCAACAGCCCAAGGACCAGGCCATATCACGACTGGGCACTGTCCATTCTTCAAAACACTGTCGGTCAAGGGCCCGACATCACATTTTCGCCTCAAAAAAGAAAATCAAGAGCTTCTCCCAAACACCGAACAACCCAATCATGACCGGGGTTCAATTACCGAGCTGTCCTCACCATCCTCAACGACCACCGCACCCTCTGCCAACAACTCATCCGGCGTCTTGATCCGCACATCCATAACGCGCATCAGCGTATAGCGGTGCTTGCTCTTAGCCTGCTTGACATGTCTGTTTCTCCGCTTCGTCTTCTCCTTAATGCGCAGCGGCTCCGCATCCACACCCGTCACACGGACCCGGCACTCGTAGATCCGCTCGTCAATAGTCGGCGTGCCCTTCATTGTGAAGTCACGAGATCCAATGGCGGAAGCACGGTTAAAGCGGAGGATATCGCCAGCCTTAACCTTGGGCATGAGGAAGGGCAAACGAAGGTGATCACCTTCTGTCAAGAGGTATGGTCGGGCGTGCAATTGGGCGACGACATAGTGCGGCTTCTGGCCGGCGAGGTGGGGGAGTTGAGACATGAGGGATTTGGTCACTTTGAGAGGGGAGGTGAAGGTGGGAGCGACAGGTTGTTTCGCGATGGGGACGTCTGCGCGTGTTTGGGGTGTCATGGTGCTTTCCTCGAAGGCGTAGCGGCGGCGAGTCTCGGGTTGGGAATCTTGCGCACGGGGAGTGGCGCTGAGAGGTGATTCAGGGTGGGTGGAGGACGATTGGCTCTGGGAATGTTGCGAGTTCATCAAAGAGGCACTTTGGTGCAGGCATGCTCGTTGCTGAAGGGGAGCTGCGGATGAAATGGTAGACGGCGCAGTCCAGCGCAGGTCGGAGGCGAGGCTCCGCAGAGCAGAGCGTGAGAACATGTTGACTAACCGCTTGCCAATGCTCAATGCAGATCGAGGGTGGAAGTGGTTTACGGTGGTTGATATTCGGTTTAGAAGAGCGGCTTCCCCGTAACTAGAGAAATTCACTACTTGCGCAAATGGCCGCTTGGTGGCCCGTAGTGTCACGTGCTGTTGTGCATCTGATTTGGAGATGGAAATTTGCCGCATAAAAATACCAGCATTGGGATAGAAAGTCTTCACAGCCAATCATAAATGTAGACTTTCGATTGTAATCAATTCATTCCGAGGTAAGCAATAGCTCCCAATAATCTGTCCGTTAAGCTACATAAGTTGAAGTTAAGCAAACAATCCTACTGATAAGGGTGTCACGTGCCTCGCTATCTTTTGCCGCATCACAACTTTTTCGGTCTCGATTAGATCTTCAAGGAAAGAACTTCATCACCCATTCACCTCGTGTTGTTTAATCGTCGTTCATCATGGTAAGCTTCCTATGAAACTTCAAACGTTCAATTTCTCATTAGTGAATTTACTGACCATTTTCCCACCTACAGCCTCAGAACGAGTTCGTCTTTCCCCGCCAGCCACCGCCCGACCTCCAACTGACATTTTCCTACCAGGTATATCGAGCGCTGGACGAAGCAGCATGGAAAGCGCCTCGATCACGATGAGCGCATGCGTAAGCGTCAGGCTCGTGAGGGCCACAAGCAGTCCCACGATGCCCAGAACCTGCGTGGTCTGCGAGCCAAGCTGTACCAGCAGAAGCGTCACAAGGAGAAGATCCAGATGAAGAAGCGCATCAAGGCCCAGGAAGAGAAGAATGTCAAGTCTGCCGCTCCCGACGAGCCTTCCAAGACCCCTCTGCCCCAGTACCTGCTCGACCGTTCGCAGGAGACCAACGCCAAGGCTCTCTCCAGTGCTATTAAGAACAAGCGTAACGAGAAGGCTGCTAAGTTTGCTGTCCCGCTGCCTAAGGTCAAGGGTATCAGTGAGGAGGAGATGTTCAAGGTTGTCAACACTGGAAAGAAGACCCACAAGAAGTCGTGGAAGCGTATGATCACCAAGCCTACTTTCGTTGGTAACGACTTCACCCGTCGTCCCGTCAAGTACGAGCGATTCATTCGTCCCATGGGTCTGCGTTACAAGAAGTGCAATGTTACACAGTATGTTTTATCTCTAGGAGGGAAACACCCACCTTCTATCTTCTGCATTCGTTCTGGTTGAAGATGATATTAACCTTTCCTTTTCCAGTCCCGAGTTGGCTGTCACTGTGCAACTCCCCATTCTCTCCGTCAAGAAGAACCCCCAGAACCCTCTCTATACCCAGCTGGGTGTCTTGACCAAGGGAACAATTATCGAGGTCAACGTCTCCGAGTTGGGTCTTGTTACCACCTCCGGTAAGGTTGTCTGGGGTAAATGGGCCCAGGTGACCAACACTCCTGAGAATGATGGTTGTGTCAATGCGTGAGTTATAATCATTTCCTTTATCTTTGTATTTATTTCTGACTAACTTGCAATAGGGTTCTTCTTGTTTAAACCCACTACAAGCACTTCCTCTACCTTCCCGACAGGTACCCACCTGTCTTCGATACCTCCATGCTTAGGCAGTTCCTCATTTCCATTTCTTGATATACACAGTCCATCAAGTCTGTTCTATTTTTGGGCGGTGTTAATGGCGCAAATTCAAGTCCATTGATTTCAAACGAAAAGTATTCTGCATGTTTGGCTTCTGATTGGACATAAAGTAGTTTCTAGATAGGCATCTATCAACCATGATTTTATGAAGAAAGCAGCATCTACATAACAAACTGTATCTCCATTGTCTAATAATAGGGAACAAAATTTACTGGCTTTACTGGCCAGCTGTGATGGGATTTCCATAGGGAGACCAAAAAATCAGTGTCCAAGTCATTCAAATAGGCAAAGGTTGTCAATTAAACATCTTAACCAAATGGAAGATAATTGTAACTTCAAGAACCCTGAAGCTGAAGCAGGATCTGGATGCAAGGGAAAGGGAAGAGGCTAAGGAAATCATATACAGGAAGGGAACTCCACACGCTGCGCTGAACCGAAACACGTCAAAAAATAACCACCAAAGAAGACTTCAGAAAGAAAGAAGAGAAGAAACAATGCAAAGAATCCACAGGCAGTCAAACATCCTGCAAATTAACCGACAATCCTTGACTGAGAAAGAAAAGAAGAAAAACAATATCCAACACCGGTCATCAAGTCGTTCTAACCAAAAAGTGAAATGAAGAAACGCCGTTAGGGCAGTCAAGACAAATGAAATAAACTAAAAGGAGTGGTAGGGTGTTGTCATGTGTTTTCTTCTTCAAGGGCTGCTTTGATCTTTGCAAAGAAACCCGCGGGCCATGCAGCCAGCTCTTCTTCTCTGGGTACACCACGAACTTTGCAGTGATTGACGACATTGGCCAGAATACGACCTAGCATATCCTGGGTGACTGGAACGGCACCCTCAAGCTGGGCATCAGGGTGCAAGAACGGATCGCGCGGGCCAAGCATCTCTTCAATTGTTGGTCGGAG